>CAMTDV010000018.1:94090788-95290788 GCA_947069175.1 Scalesia atractyloides
TTTAAGTGGGTTGGGCTTTGGACAAGATTTGGGGGATTTTAAAGGACTTGAAACTACCCCACAAAACCCCACCCCAAAGCTAAAAAATAGGGGCTCCCAAATTTTTTATCTTTTTCTTATTTTTTGTTATTTAATGTTATATATTAGGTTAATAGTTTTATGTATTATGTACATAACATGTATTTTTCGTGTTGCAAGTTTTTTCCCGGGAAAGTGGGGAAAAATCATAAGTTAGATTTTTTAATAGCGAAAAGAGGGGTTTTTAAAATTTTTTAAAAAATTCCTAAAAATTTTTTAAAAGTGTGATTTCTTTAATTAAAATTTTGCGGATCGAAAAATTCAAGGTCTCTTTTTGAATGAAAGCGTTTTTAACTTTACAAAATACCGATAAGGATTTACGATTTAATTCATGTTTGGGAAATCAGGTAATGGGGTATGCAGAATTGGGGGTATTTTAAAAATTTTTTATCCCGCTTTAAAATTTAAATTTAATTAAAATTAAAAGTGGGGGGTTTTACAACGATTCGAAAATGAGATACAATTATAAGAAGACAAATTTCTAAAAATAGGATTCCGATTCGTCCTTTCTAAAAATAAAAAGTTGCGAAAGGCGAAGCGTTACACCAGCGGCGTATCCACCATGTTCAAACCATATTACGTCCGTTTCGCTAATCGGTGTCATGTTACGTTCCGTGTCACGATCAGGGTTTATTAATGTATTACGAGTAAGAATGATAGCGTATAGTAACTTAAGTATGTAAGCATGATTGGTATTTAAGTATGAGAGATGTTATAAGTATGAGTATGATTAAAATCTTTGAATAGTCCACATGAGATATTTAGTTAACTAGATTAACGCATTACTGGCATGTGATCTCACTGGTCAAACCATCATGTCCGCAAGTATGAATGAATGACTTAACATGACCGCAAGTCCATGCCGAGCGCGTTACTCCTATAGCGCTACACAAGCGCTATATGTTAAGGTGTGGCTTGATCAAAGTTAATGACAAAAAGTCAACCAACGTTTAAAGCAAGCGTCATCTAATCATAGCACATGTCATCATTTCGTTGTTATGAAAAGATACGTAATGTATGAATGAATGTCTTGACATTACCACAATCCATGTGGCGGTGCGTCACTCCTATAGTGCTTCACAAGCACTACATATGTCAAGGTGAGGCTTCATCCGAAGTTAATGACAAAATTGTCAACCCAACGTGTCCGCAAGCGTCATCTAATCATAGCACATGTCATCATTTCATTGATATGAAAAGATCCGTAACAGTTTAACTTAACATAACCACAAATCCATGTGGCAGTGCGTCATTCCTATAGTGCTTCACAAGCACTATATATGTTAAGGTATGGCTTCTTACGAAGCTAATGACCAGTTTATCACATAAGAATGTCTAGTAATCCTGAATCAAGTATAACGTATCAGTATGCGTGTATTAATTATTGTATAAAACGATGATTAGGTAACAAGTATTAAATCACATAAAAGTTAAGTTATATAAAAGAGAGGCTTGATAAGTATTGGAGTGCTTCGGGTTTAGAAACTTCGACTATTCCAAAGTGTATCGCAAGTCCTTTCGAATTAGGGAGACATGCTTTGGCCTAATAGGTATAATACTCTCGTCGACAGGCGATTAACGGTATTTTACCCTTCCAGTTAGTACATGTCCCTAATTTGATCGAAAATACAAAACTTTGGCGAGATTGAAAATCATAGAGCGGGACCAGTCATCAAGGTGTGGATATCAATCCTAGCCTGACAATTTCGTCCCCAAAATGAGGTTTATTGAACGAAACAAGATAAAATCTCGACTCGTCAATAAGGAACCACTAGATTATGAAATGGAATTTCCCCATCAAGATATGGATATCACTCCTGACTTGATGGTGATATTCGCGTAAAATAACATGTAAGATGGATTGAAATTTGTCACCAAAGGCGGGAATCACCCCTAATTTGATGAGTTATTTCGATTGTGGAATAAGAGTATCATCAAGTGTGTGTATCGTGTAGATGTTTTAGTAAGGGCACATTGTATATTTAGACAAAAGGAGAAGTAGAAGCAATTAGGAAGAATTAATATTTTAAGCAAGAATCAAGAATGGTCGGAATTTGGTACTTAAACTATAGACTAGGCCGAACATGGCCATTCTACCTAATTCCCTATAGTTATGGCTCTGATACCAATCTGTCACACCCCAACCGATGACGGAAACATCAGGATGAGTCGAAAACGAGATTGCAAGAGACTTCATAACACTAATTGTGACAAGTTTTAATAATTGCTTTTTACGTTGCTTGAACTAGGAACACCACAAGTTTAAAATGAAGAATGTATAATAAGTATTCAAATAAATAATTTCATTTCATTAAAATGATTTTTGTACAAGAACTGGAATCGAGATACAACAGGATTGAAAATAAATTACAATACAACGAACATTAAAATTTAAATGCGTTTCTAGGCAATCCTACTAGATTCATCTGTCACAATCCTACAACATGTAATAAAAGCATGGATCAGTAAAAAAGCACTGGCGAGCATACAAGTTTGAATATAAGTATACGTATAAAAGTTTGTCTTAAATCCACATGGCATTTTATATTTAAGATGAACGAGCATACATAAACAACTTCCGCATAGCAAATAGTATATAATTAAAATCCTTAACTAGCATGCATAACAATCTAAGCATATCAATATCATGAGATTACAAGTTGAAACTAACAAGCATAAACAACCTAAGCATAAAAATGAACGTATTCAATGGTTTGAGTATTTAATTATAATCGATTGCGTAAAGTGGATTTTGTATACATGCTGCACCAAAAAATGCATTAAAGCGTAAAAAGGGTCGAGTATGCTCACAGTTTTGCAAAGTTTCCTTTGGCGATTCCGTGAAGAGTTGGAGGTTGGAGCTTCAAAGCTTCCTTTAAAAACCTTAGTGGTTTCTTTTAGAACTCTTAGAGTTCTCTTTCTTGCTTGGAAGATTTGAGAGAAGAACGGTTGGAACACTTAGTTTTCTTTTAGTTAGAATTCTTGACTTATAGAGATTGAAAGAATTAGAGAGATGGAGAGAAGAATGGTGTGAAGAAAATGGTAGAAGGAGGTTTGTATTTATAGGTAGAGAAGGTGGAAAATGGTGAAATATGATTGGTTAAAGAATGTGAAAGAGGATTGAAAAGATAATTGGTGGATAAAGGAGATGGAAAATGGTGAAATATGATTGGTTAATGAAGGTGGAAGAGTATTGAAAAGATGATTGGTGGAGAAAGGAGGTGGAAAATAGTGAAATATGATTGGTTAAAGAATGTGGAAAGATGATTGGTTAAAGAATGTGGAAAGATGATTGGTATATTTCTTGGTATTTCTTGAGTATATATTATGTAATTGAGTATATAAATAGTATAAAAGTATAATTCAAATATTGAGGATGTGCGTATAAGTATTTATACGTATTTAAATAATCGGTTGTGTGAATAAAAAATATGTATAAAATATTAATTTTATTATGATTACGCCTCGAATTGTGATATTGAAATTAAAATACGAATGTGAGGTTTCTAAAATTAGAATACGAATACGAACATTTTTAAAATAGAAATACGAAGATACGAGGCGTTACAGAGACGCCCCCTCCTCCCTATTAAAATAATTTTATTATAACTTTAGTTTAATAAAATAGTAGGAATTCTTTTAGTTTATAACGGTACTAATTGGACAACTAGTATGTCTATGTATGTTATGTATTACATATAATTGTTTTTCGATATAGATAATCTATTTCATTTAATCATAAAAGTGTCAAATCAACAAATTACAAACAAATGACAGGTAAATATGCAACAAGCTGCGTCACAACCCACTTTTGAAGTACAAAACGGATTCTACCAAAGACGAAGCAACTCTTAAGGGTCGAGAAATTACTATTCACGACTTGCTAGTCTCTGTTCATTTAATGTATTACTCATAAAAAACAAAAGAAACATAAAGACTGATTTTGATGTCAATTCGCTTTATACAAACTAGAATTGATGTTGTTGCATTGCAGCGGCCAAGCCAAAACCGAGGAAAGACATAAAAAACCATGAATTTAAGTGATTTGCATAAAGTAAAACGTAGACGAACCCGACCTTATACATGTATAAGTCGAGAGTGTCAAAGAGATATTCTATAAACTTTGAAATTTGAGAGGAAGGGAAAGCCCCTTCAACATGAAACAAAGTTTGATGCCAAAAACCACAAAATCTCATTGGTGCTATCCTTGCATTGCAGCGGCTGGATCAAAACCGAAAAAAGTTAAAAAAACACATATTTATAACAACCGGTTGTTTAAGGAACAACTTTACGAAAATTCCTGTCGAAACGTAGATATAAATAACCCACGTAACACAGAATTCATTAAAAATTCAAGATGATAACCTTATTAAAGTTAAAGCTAAGGGATTGTAATGTAAATCGGTTAAAGAAAAGAAAAATAACAAACCTAAAGATTGGGGGTGCAAATGAAAATTATCAACTAAAAACAAAAAAAAAGAATTTTGTGGTCAAAATCAAAAACATAAAAGTTGATGGTCAAAACAAAAAAGGTAACAAAATCAATTGTCGCTAATGAGTTGATATATATATATATATAAACGTAACCTAAACTGAAAATATTGTTTATTTATCAATTAATGTGATTAATTGATTTTCCTGCTCACTACTAATATTTGTGTGGGTGTGTGCTCGCAAATTGGTTCAAAGAATAACCACACATATTTGAGAAATGTGAACCATTAAAACCGTTACATTCGTAAATACATTAGTGGATAAGAGTAAATAAACTGATTCCTAAAGCTATGTACAGCCTTATAAGGAGAGTTATGTGACAAATAGCAAAATGCGTAAGAGAGAGGATTATATAACTTGAGTGTGTAGTGCCCTTCAATTATACATACATATGTATGTAAATATATGTGTGTGAGAGACCAACACAAACCCTAACACCAAAGTCCTGCTATAATTTTCGCATAGCCTCTCCATACCCGTTGCATGGCACCGGCCGGGCGGTGTTCGTCGGCGCCATAGGGCGCGATGGATGGTGTTGGCACTATATAACCTGAGAGTACGGAGGAACTAAATCTTTGTAATTTTGTTTGAATTCATCACTGGATGTATAATGTTCCTAATGCATAACTTAATGGTGTATAAATACTTTCATACTACATGTATCAATATACTTTGTTTGTACTTAACGAATAACGAGAGAGATGCTTGGGCTTTTTAGTAGTCCATACTCCACCGCAAAATTGTGTTGAGGGTTTTCGACCGAGCCACCCACCCAATCAAATTTGTGAATGCCTATAGAACAAGAGGAGATTTGTAGTGAACGTAGAGGTCGTGAAAACTTGAAAAAAGCAATGATCTATCTAGACACATTATTAAGGTTTTATATACGATATTAGGATGAGGTATTATTAAAATTGATAAATCTAATATTTATATTAGTATTATAAGTTTTATTACGACCAAATCACTAATTAGACACGTAATTGGTCTGGATCACAAATTGAACCGACATAAGCAATGGTGGGTCGACCAAATCATTTCTATGACACCTTTCTTTTCGTGATTTCTCTTGACGCAAATGTAACCTTGATTGCATTTTTTATGTAGACAAAGGTCCCATGAGAGCTCGTGGTGGTTGTACATAGCTATTCACTACTTTCCCCATCTCTTTTTTTTACATTTACCCTTGTCTAAAAAACCAATGCCAAAAAAATATATTTTGAGTGACAATATAAAGTAATTTGTTTAATTTTAACTGACAATCAATGTTGAAATGGTATTATATAGTTGAGTTAGATAATATAATTGGGAGTAAATTACATTAGTTGTTTTGTTTGTGAATTGTGAGAACTTATAAAAGTAGTATCTAAGCATAAAATTTTATCCAAATAGCATGTTATTATAACGTAAATATGCGTGGGTCTACGGGAGGCAAAACTAAAAGTGTCATACCCCAACCGATGGCGAAATCATTGGGGCGCGGCACTAAGCAAACCAGATTGTTTCATGAGAAGTTCCATAACCATTATTTAACAATATTACATAACGTCTAACATCCCATACTATTAAATATAATATTTCAAATAACCATTACAAAACTGCATTTTCTCATAACACAAATTCTAGTTTAAAAATCTCTAGATTTATTACAAAGCGTTTTTAAAGCATAAGCCTAAACTAAGCAAAACTACGTCCAAAGCATCCAAACTAAAATCCTCAACCTGTTACATATGTTAAAATACAAGTCAATACAATTAAGTAAAGGTGAGCATACAGGTTTAAGTAATACTAGCATAATAGAGAAACCATTCGCGAAATAATCTAATTGAGTAAATTGTCATTTTCATCCCTGAAGTTTGGGCACATTTGCCATTTTCGTCCAAAATGACACTTTGGTACCATTTTGCCCCCCACGTTTGTAACTTTTTGCCATTTTCGTCCAAATGCCTAACATAGTTACTTTATAACGTTAGATGGGTTATTTTTGAAAGGGTAAATTGCCATTTTCGTCCCTGAGGTTTGGGCACATTTGTCATTTTCATCCAAAATGACACTTGTAACTCCATCACCGTCTGCGGCACAACCTGCAACTCCGGCACCGCCTACAACTCCGGCACAACGTGCAACTCTGGCACAAACCTGCAAGTCCGGCACCATCTCCGACACAACCTGCAACTCCGGCACAACCTGCAACTCCGACACAAACCTGCAAGTCCGGCACAAACCTACAAGTCCAACACCGTCTACGGCACAACCTGCAACACCGGAGCCACCTGCAACTCCGGCATTTGCAGGTTTGTGCCGGAGTTGCAAGTGGTGCCGGAGTTGCAGGTTGTGCCGGAGACGGTGACGGACTTGCAGATTTGTGCAAGAGTTGCAGGTTGTGCCGGAGACGGTACCGGACTTGCAGGTTTGTGTCGGAGTTGCAGGTTTGTGCCGGAGTTGCAGGTTGTGCCGGAGTTGTAGGTGGCGCCAGAGTAGCAGGTTGTGCTGGAGACGGTGTCGGAGTTGCAGGTTGTGCCGGAGTTACAAGTGTCATTTTGGATGAAAATGTCAAATGTGCCCAAACCTCAGGGACGAAAATGGCAATTTACTCTTTCAAAAATAACCAATCTAACGTTACAAAGTAACTAGGTTAGGCATTTGGACGAAAATGGCAAAAAGTTACAAACGTGGGGGGCAAAATGGTAATAAAGTGTCATTTTGGACGAAAATGACAAATGTGCCCAAACCTTAGGGACGAAAATGGCAATTTACTCTAATCTAATTACATATCATGCTACACCAAAACACATCACACAAAACTAGGCATATTTCTCATGCTAACTTCCGTGAGAAGGCTAGCGCGTCCATCCTAACTAGACCCCGTCGGGTGTTAGCCAAACTATAGTACCATACTAGCTAAGGAGGCAAGTTAACGAAAATAAGTCATAGTCACATGTTTCTAGTATCACGTATTGAGCATATATAATCGGATTATTCGCGTGTGACAAACAGTTTGATTTGTGAGGTGATTTTGATAGAGGAACATATGTAACACCTAAAAAGTGCATTAAAGCGAAAACGGGTCAAATATACTCACAGTCGGTGCGTTTTAGGTGAGATGAGGGATCTGAGAAGAGTCGGGAAGGAGCGCCGGATTAGCCTGTAAGCAAACAGAAGTGAATCAGTCTTCCGAATTGCTGAAACGGTTAAGTTTGGGTTGAGCAGGGGACAAGTTCGTGCGAACTTGTATGTAAACATACAAGTTCGAGGGAACTTGTATAAACCTGTTGAGTTTTCAGCCAATTTCGGGTGAACTTGTGAGATATGCTTAGTGAAAAGAAAAGTTCGGGCGAACTTGTATAGTTTCTTAAGAAACTAGACAAGTTCGAGCGAACTTGTGAAGAATTAGTGAAAAATTGACCCAAGTTCGGTCGAACTTGACCCTGAGGGTACAAGTTCGGTCGAACTTTGTCACAACACCCTGACCCGCAGCGGAAAAGGTGATCAGGGCATGATTGGGTTATCATCAAAGCTCATGACATTTATTATAACGTTTCATATTTATTATTACAATTTAAAGGGAAAGATACATTCATAATTGCATCATGTTCTACACATCATTCTAGACTTCATTATTTTCTTCTAAGTCATTTCCTATGTTTTCCTTGCTTCATCCTGTTCACCTGTATCATGTGTAAAAATGGTTTTTGGATCAACAAAAAGTTGGCGAGTGAATCCTATGAAAAACATTTGTACAAGTTTATTGAATTGATAAAATAAAGTGCGTAACCACATATGAGTAAATATGGATGTAAACTTATTCACAAAACACTTAATATTAAATAATGCACAACATACAATAATAGATTGTTTTGAGACACGTGTTGCTCAACTAGTCTCCCACGAGGAACTGATGGCCTAATGAATGATTTGCATACAATCTTGACAATATGAAATACATAACTACAAACAACATTTACATTCTAAGTTTAAGTCATAATATGGTATGCACGAGTTTAAATAACGAATTAGTTTTAGTGACACATGATACACCCCAAAACGTGAATTAAAAAGGGGAGTTGTAAGATTCACTCACATTGGGTGCGTTCAGTTGATGATGTTGAATGCACACGAAGTTTGATTTAACCACGAGTGAAACTAACCTAGATAATAACATAATGGTTCGGTAAATAAGCGGATTTTATTAATCAATTTTAGTAGGATTATTGGATATATTTTTGTGAGTTTAAGGTTATTTTCTAACTTTAAAAATGTTATTGATTTTTAAATAAAATAAATAAATAAAAATAATAAAAAATGTTGACTTTTTGACCGTTGACTTGTTGACCGTTGACTTGTTGACCGGTTTTATTGTGTAATTGTGTGCGCCGGGTGAGGCTCGAACCCAAGACCTCCCGTTCGCGTGCACGCAGCTCTACCAACTGAGCTACGTGTCTAACCCGAAATAATTCTGTTTTTAGTTATACTTATATACTATTTAGATTTTTTCCAGAAATTATTTATTTTTAAAAAGGATTTTAAATGCATCGAACCGGTGCTGACCACAGGTCTCGAACCCGGGACCTGTGGTTTAGTTTGGCACACAGTCCACCGCTGGACTGTGTGTCTAACTTGGTAATTATTCTGGTTTCTATTATACTTAACATCTTACTGAAGTTAACCCGGTTCGGTCTCTAAAAAAACATTTTATTTCTGTGAAGGTGCGTGTGTCAAGAATCGAACTCGGGACGTTATGCATATTGTTTGCACACAGTCCACCACTGGACTGTGTGTCTAACCCGTTCATAAAACTGTTTTTAATTAATCTTATATCATATCAGTACTTCGTCTTCTCCGATTAAAATTTCCGATTATGACAATTCAACTGATTTATGTCTCATTCGATTTTCAAGCTTTATAAGTAATTGAAAGGCAATGAATGGAGAGAGTTTGGGGGAAAGAGTATACCGATCAGCGTCTTTCACAGAACTCCGGCGAAGACTCGTCGACTCTGTTTGTGAACTTCGGCTGTTAGGGTCAATTACCAGTTTTGTTCGATTAGTTATGATATGGAGGTACTTAAACATGGATTAACAGAAGTTTGAATGTTCCTACCGGCTCTCAGCGTGATTCTGAAAGTTTCAGAAGTTTTCCGGCGAAGGCAGGAATTCCGACAACGTCATCTGGTATTGATTCTGGATGGTGGATTTGTGTTAGTAACAGACTAACAATGGATTGAAACAGAAAAAGTCGAGGGAATTACCGTGTGGATGTGAGTCTCGGTTTTCCGGCGACTTGCAGATATTTTCCGGCGAGTGATATTACGTCGAGAATGGGGGTGATTGTGAGCGAAAAGGCTATCAGAGGTTAGAGGGTGAGGAAAGAATCGAGATGCATGTGGTCTGATTTCAGTCTTGATTCGTCGGTTAAAATTTTCCGGCGGTTATGACCAAAGTCGCGGACTGGACATCGGTTATAACCGATGTAACATCCGTCAAAAACCGGATTTACCAAACCCGCTCCGTTTAATAACCGAACAATCAGTTAAAAATTTCGTAGCGTATTTAATGCCCAAAATAATTTTAAACGATACATAATTAATAAGTATATTGGAATATATAATTTATTTTTGAAAAAGTATTAAAATTAGTGGTTTAAAAATAAAAGAAGGCTGCCGGGTTTCGAACCCGGGTCAGCCGAGTCAATCTGGTCAACAAAGCATTAACACACACGCGTTCAACCACTGCGCCACTTGTATTTCTTGTTCAATATTGAAGACAATTAATTCATAACATGAATATCGAATTCAAAATCGACGCGCCCAATCGCAGTAGTCGGAAATCCCGACTATCTCGCCAAGATTGGACGGTTTCTTCAGTTTTAACGTAAACTTTAACTATGACATCGGTTATAACCGACGCCTGAACCCGCGACGCAAGTCATAACCGCCGGAAAACGTAATGACCGACGAATCAAGACGGAAATCGGACCAAATTCATCGATGTCCCGCCCTATAAATACCTCCTCAAACCTCTGCTAGCTTTTTCGCTCACAATCACACCTTTACCCGACGTAATTCCACTCGCCGGAAAAGTTCTGCACCTCGCCGGAAAACCGAGCCCTTCACTTCTGAGCCTTACTGAACACCCAGAACTTATACCGAAGCCACTCACATCCATCTCAAGCTCACTGAAGACTCTCTGCCGCAAGACACACGTCGCCGGAATAAGCTGCTGTCACCGGAGTTTCCCCGGCGAAACAGAGGAGTCCAGTTGGGTATATCTAACACTTAATCTTTCATTCTTTTTATTAATCTCACATGTAATTAACCACCAGACACTAACGAACTTGATTAAAACTTCGAACCAGTCGGACTTCCGATTCTGGTTAAGATTAACGAAGAAGATGACGTTTCAGTAGTATATATGTTTAATTAAAATCAAGATATATCTCGGGTTAGACACACAGTCCAGCGGTGGACTGTGTGCACATAAACACGCAAACGTCTCGAGTTCGACTCTTGTCCCACGCACACTCGTCTTAATAAAAATGTTCCTTTTTATTACTGAACCGGATTCATTTCATATAGATGTTAAGTATAATAAAAACCGGAATAATAACCAAGATAGACACACAGTCCAGTGGTGGACTGTGTGAACGTTTAATCACAGGTCACGAGTTCGAGTCCGGACTACCGCACCGGTCCGGACAATTATCAAACTTTTTATATAAGGCAGAAACGAAATAAGGTAGTTTGTATATCAGTATAATAAAAATCAGTTTATTTAACAAGTTAGACACATCGTCCAGCGGTGGACTGTGTGTTAACCTAAACCACAGGTCCCGGGTTCGAGACCTGTGGAGAGCACCGGTTCGACGCATTAAATCGTTTTTAAAAATAAATGATTTTCAGTTTAATTCAATTAGTATATAAATATAATTAAAAACAGAAATATTTCGGGTTAGACACGTAGCTCAGTTGGTAGAGCTGCGTGCACGCGTACGGGAGGTCTCGTGTTCGAGCCTCACCCAGCGCATACATACACACATACGAACCGGTCAACAGTCAAAGTCAATGGTCAACAAGTCAACGGTCAACGGTCAAAAAGTCAACATTTTTTTATTATTTTTATTTATTTATTTTATTTAAAAATCAATTAAAAATACTTAAAAATAACATTTTTTAAGGTTAGAAAATAGCCTTAAACTCACAAAAATACACCCAACAATCCTACTAAAATGGATTAATAAAATCCATTTACTTACCGAACCATTATGCCATTATCTAGGTTAGTTTCACTCGTGGTTGAATCAAACTTCGTGCGCATTCAACATCACCAACCGAATCATGCCTCGATCACCTTTTCCGCTGCGGGTCGGGGTGTGACAGATTGGTATCAGAGCCATGACTATAGGGATATAGGATATTAGACCCTTAGAGCCTATACTATAGTTTGCCTAAATTTTAATTAATTAGGTGGTTACATACAAACTTATGATATTTATTTGTTTCATATTTGTTTATACTTACAGTCAAACATACATACTTACATACACATTCATTATACATATTTCAATGTTCATATATTCAAATCATCTTCATACTTTTGTTATTCAAAGATTTTGTCACAATTTTCAAATCTCATCAAAGTAAGTTCGGCGACGGGCATGTAGTAACTGGAAGGGTACAAGTACCGGTAGTCGGAACGTCCTGTCTAGGTTGGCATTCGTATAAATCCAATATAACGGACCAGTTTGCCTACCTGGGGACTAACGATGAGAGTACGAAGGACCTATTAGGCCAAAGCATGCCACACCAAACGTCGTTCGAACTAACCCACTTTGAGGTGTCACCGTGTCTACACCTGGACACATTCCGAATATCATACGATACATATTTCTCGATTTTTCTCCGGGTTTTAGTGTACGTAACCAGGCTAACACATGCGAACCATATGAAAAACCCGGTATTCATGGGGCCCACATGATTACGAAGGTGAAGTATGGCGGCATGCAAGGCCTAATGACGAGCAAAGCCCAAGACATCCTATGGATGTAGTAGATTTATTTTTCTATATTTATTTTATGAATGTTCATTCTTAAATACGACCTATGATCCCAAAAACATCCAACTCATACTCATGATGCGTATTCCTTGTAGATGTCTTCTAGCCTCGCCCGTAGGAAGATGAGAGCAGGAAAAGCCCGCTAGCGCATGGTTGCCCAAATCGCTCAACAAATGGCTGCCATAATACCCAACATTGTAATCCAAGTCCAACAAGCACTTACCGCTAATCCTGTCAACCAAGAAGATCAAAACGTTATCAACTCTCCCCCAAATACCACTAAATGCACCTACAAGCATTTCAAATCATGCGACCCTCCAAAATACGAAGGGACTGAAGGTGTCACCGCTCTCCTCCATTGGTTTGAAGAAATGGAGAATACTTTTCTAAATTGCGATTGCCCCGATGCTCGCAAAGTGCGATATGCTACCGGTCGTTTATATGGAATAGCACTTACTTGGTGGAATACAAAGAAGGCCAAACGAGGCGTTGAAGACGCTATGACTTTGACTTGGGAAGAGATGAAGGAAATCATAACAAGACGGTTTTGCCCAAAGAGCGAAATCAAGAAATTAGAAGATGAGTTCTATTCGTTGAAGCAAAAGGAAGGCGACCACACCACATACAACAAAAGGTTCCTCGAGTTAAATCAAATGGTTCCCAACTTGTTCACTCCCCTCTACCGTTTGATCGAGCACTACATTCGAGGTCTTCCGTCAAAGATTCAAGACTCTGTAATAAGTACCACGCCTGCATCTTTGGAAGCAGCTATGGAGTTAGCTACAGAGCTCACTGAAAACCGAATCCGGAACAAAGACTTCAAGGAGGAGAAGAAGAAGGATAAGGCATCGACTGAAACTTCAAACTCCACCCAAACCGAATCCCCTTCTTAACCCACTTTTAAGAGAAAAAGAGACGGGCAACTTTTCGCTACTACCCAACGTAATCAACCAGTTTTACAAGCCATACCCATCCAAGCTATCCCAATCACTCAAGTAGCACCCAACTCAACTTACCCAATTAAGAAACCATACCTTGGACCTCACCCTCGATGCAACACCTGTTTTTATCACCATCCATCTACCTTACCTTGTCGACTATGTGCGAATTGTGGACGCTATGGTCATTTGAGCAAGGTTTGTCGCACCCCTCAAAACCAAATCTCACCCCTTCCTCAAAACATGATCCAAACCTATCAACAACCCCAATACCCCATGTTCCCATATGTTCGAGCTTGTTTCAATTGTGGCGACCCTACCCACTTTAGAAACACGTGCCCTCGATTGGTTAACATCATAAACGCTCAAGCTCAATCAAACCCAGTTAACCAAGTAAATCAAGAAAACCCAATCACTAGGCCACCAGCAAGAGGAAGAGTTTCAACATCAACGCCAATCCTGTCGAAGATAATGACGGCCCAAGCGAAAACACCCAACTAGTCCTCTCCACCGAAAATCAAGATTCAACTCCAATCGTTTAGTTTTATGTTTTTCTTTATGTTTTAGAATCACATAGAACCAATCATAACTTAAGGATAAAGCCAATGAAATTTTGACAAGAATATGGTGGATACGCCGCTGGTACTTCCTATATATAAGTATTCTTGCCAAAGGATCAGAGGCATTATCTGGCGGTTATGAGAGGTTCCGTGTATAAACTGTTTGAGTGATTATTGTTTAGATTAAATTTATTATTTTCAGTACATGCAATACGATCGGCTCCGTTTGATTGAGCCTTGATCGCACAGACATTTTTCATTTTCAGTACATGCAATACGATCGGCTCCGTTTGATTGAGCCTTGATCACACATACATTTTTCATTTTCAGTACATGCAATATGATCTTGTGGTTGTTGTGTTTGTTGTAGAGTCACATAGAACTAATCATAACTTGCGGATAAAGTCAATGAAAATTTGACAAGAATATGGTGGATACGCCGCTGGAACTTCCTATATATAAGTATTCTTGTCAAAGGATCGGAGGCATTATCAGGCGGTTATGAGAGGTTCCATGTAGGATTTAGTATGTTTTGGTTGAAGTTTGTTCATCATACAATTCAGTGTATTCAATTTCATCATCTATAGAAGTTGAGCTATGTCTCACTTCCACAATGACTAACCTCTCCATTATAACAAACGAGAAAGGTACTGTCATCATTCAAACATGTATACTATCAGAATTTAGACTCAAGCTGTGGTTGTTGTGTTGTTTATGTTTTAGAGTTACATCATAGAACCAATCACAACTTACTGATAAAACCAATGAAAATTTGACAAGAATATGGTGGATACGCCGCTGGTACTTCCTATATATAAGTATTCTTGTCAAAGGATCAGAGGTATTGTTAGACGGTTATGAGAAGTTCTATGTAGGATTTAGTAATTTCTTGGTAACTAATCATAACTTGCGGATAAAATCAACGAAAATTTGACAAGAATATGGTGGATACGCCGCTGGTACTTCCTATATATAAGTATTCTTGCCAAAGGATCAGAGGCATTATCAGGCGGTTATGAGAAGTTCCATGTAGGATTTAGTATTGTCTTGGTTGAAATTTGTGTTACATTCATATCATCTCGCCATTTAAAGAGATTGGATTATGTTCTATTTTTACATAAACTAACCTCTCCATCATAACAAACGAGAGAGGAACTGTCACAAATCAAACATGTATACTATCAGAATTGAGACTCAAGTATTAGTTGTTGTGTTTATCTATGTTCTAGAGTTACATCATAGGACCAATCATAACTTACTGATAAAACCAATGAAAATTTGACAAGAATATGGTGGATACGCCGCTGGTACTTCCTATATATAAGTATTCTTGTCAAAGGATCAGAGGCATTGTCAGGCGGTTATGAGAAGTTCTATGTAGGATTTAGTAATTTCTTGGTACAATGGTTGTGGCGTTTATTTATGTTCTAGAGTCATATCATAGAACCAATCATAACTTACTGATAAAACCAATGAAAATTTGACAAGAATATGGTGGATACGCCGCTGGTACTTCCTATATATAAGTATTCTTGTCAAAGGATCAGAGGTTTTGTTAGACGGTTATGAGAAGTTCCATGTTGGTTGCAGTATTAGAAGTTTTGCTTTAGGATATAACCATATCCTTCCAAACATATCAAAACTCTTACGCATGATATCATAGTTAGCGAATCAACTCTGCTTATCAATAACTTTACCGTAGGCAACAAAAAGCGATTCATGTAACAGGGTACTTAACCCTTACAAGGGACGTTAGCGCCTTAAACAAAAACTTAAACTCTTACTCTTTTTCTAAGCATGTAACTGTCAAACTAAACACCATCATTTTTAGTCAAATATCACTACTTAAATTTCGGGACGAAATTTCTAAAAAGCAGGGGATACTGTAACATCCGTCAAAAACCGGATTTACCAAACCCGCTCCGTTTAATAACCGAACAATCAGTTAAAAATTTCGTGGCGTATTTAATGCCCAAAATAATTTTAAACGATACATAATTAATAAGTATATTGGAATATATAATTTATTTTTGAAAAAGTATTAAAATTAGTGGTTTAAAAATAAAAGAAGGCTGCCGGGTTTCGAACCCGGGTCAGCCGAGTCAATCTGGTCAACAAAGCATTAACACACACGCGTTCAACCACTGCGCCACTTGTATTTCTTGTTCAATATTGAAGACAATTAATTCATAACATGAATATCGAATTCAAAATCAACGCGCCCAATCGCAGTCGTTGGAAATCCCGACTATCTCGCCAAGATTGGACGGTTTTCTTCAGTTTTAACGTAAACTTTAACTATGACATCGGTTATAACCGACGCCTGAACCCGCGACGCAAGTCATAACTGCCGGAAAACGTAATGATCGACGAATCAAGACGGAAATCGGACCAAATTCATCGATGTCCCGCCCTATAAATACCTCCTCAAACCTCTGCTAGCTTTTTCGCTCACAATCACACCTTTACCCGACGTAATTCCACTCGCCGGAAAAGTTCTGCACCTCGCTGGAAAACCGAGCCCTTCACTTCTGAGCCTTACTGAACACCCAGAACTTATACCGAAGCCACTCACATCCATCTCAAGCTCACTGAAGACTCTCTGCCGCAAGACACACGTCGCCGGAATAAGCTGCTGTCACCGGAGTTTCGCCGGCGAAACAGAGGAGTCCAGTTCGGTATATCTAACACTTAATCTTTCATTCTTTTTATTAATCTCACATGTGATTAACCACCAGACACTAACGAACTTGATTAAAATTTCGAACCAGTCGGACTTTCGATTCTGGTTAAGATTAACGAAGAAGATGAAGTTTCAGTAGTATATATGTTTAATTAAAATCAAGATATATCTCGGGTTAGACACATAGTCCAGCGGTGGACTGTGTGCACATAAACACGCAAACGTCTCGAGTTCGACTCTTGTCCCACGCACACTCGCCTTAATAAAAATGTTCCTTTTTATTACTGAACCGGATTCATTTCATATAGATGTTAAGTATAATAAAAACCGGAATAATAACCAAGATAGACATACAGTCCAGTGGTGGACTGTGTGAACGTTTAATCACAGATCACGAGTTCGAGTCCGGACTACCGCACCGGTCCGGACAATTTTCAAACTTTTTATATAAGGCAGAAACGAAATAAGGTAGTTTGTATATAAGTATAATAAAAATCAGTTTATTTAACAAGTTAGACACATAGTCCAACGGTGGACTGTGTGTTAACCTAAACCACAGGTCCCGGGTTCGAGACCTGTGGAGAGCACCGGTTCGACGCATTAAATCGTTTTTAAAAATAAATGATTTTCAGTTTAATTCAATTAGTATATAAATATAATTAAAAACAGAAATATTTCGGGTTAGACACGTAGCTCAGTTGGTAGAGCTGCGTGCACGCGTACGGGAGGTCTCGGGTTCGAGCCTAACCCAGCGCATACATACACACATACGAACCGGTCAACAGTCAAAGTCAATGGTCAACAAGTCAACGGTCAAAAAGTCAACATTTTTTATTATTTTTATTTATTTATTTTATATAAAAATCAATTAAAAATACTTAAAAATAACATTTTTAAGGTTAAAAAATAGCCTTAAACTCACAAAAATACACCCAACAATCCTACTAAAATAGATTAATAAAATCCGTTTACTTACCGAACCATTATGCCATTATCTAGGTTAGTTTCACTCGTGGTTAAATCAAACTTCGTGCGCATTCAACATCACCAACCGAACGCACCCAATGTGAGTGAATCTTACAACTCCCCTTTTCAATTACACGTTTTGGGGTGTGTCATATGTCACCAAAATTAACTCGTTTATTTAAACTGGTGCCATACCATATTGTGATCTAAACTTAGATTGTATATATAGTTTGTAGTTGTGTATTTCATATTGTCAAGTTATATGCAATTCATTCATTAGGCCCATCAGTTCCTCGTGGGAGACGAGTTGAGCAAAGCGTGCCTCAAAACAAATCCATTATTGTTCGTTGTGTGTATTATTTAGTTTATATTGTTTGTAGTTATGTATTTCATAGTGTCAAGTATATACAAATCATTCATTAGGCCCATCATTCATTAGGCCCATCAGTTCCTCGTGGGAGACGAGTTGAGCAACGCGTGCCTCGAAACGATCCATTATTGTTCATGTGTGCATTATTTAATATTAAATGATTGGTGAATAAGTTTACATCTATTTTTACTCATGTGTGGTTGTGCACTTTCTTTTATAATCAATTAAATAAACTTGTTCAAATGTTTTTCATAGGATTCACTCGCCAACTTTTTGTTGATCTAAAAACCATTTTTACACATGATACAGGTGAACAGGATGAAGCAAGGAAAAAATAGGAAATGCCTTAGAAGAAAATAATGAAGCTTAGATTGATGTTTAGGACATGATGTAATTATGATTGTATATTTCCCATTAAAATGTATTAATGAATATGAAACGTTATAATAAATGTCATGAGCTTTGATGATAACCCAATCATGCCTCGATCACCTTTTCCGCTGCGGGTCGGGGTGTGACAACCGATGCAATATTTATTATTCGCGTTAAGACACAAGAAACCGACCGAGAAAGGCGAATTCGTCGGGATTTCCGACGACTGCGATTTGGGCGCGTCTGGGACTGGATTTGATTTCTGAGTTTCGTTATTTGAATTAATTGTTTCTAATAATGAACAAGAAACACAAGTGGCGGAGTGGCTGAGCGTGTGGGACTTAAGACTTTGTTGACCATGTTGACCCGGCTGACCCGGGTTTGAAACCCGGCAGCCTTGTTTTATTTTTAACCCACTATTTTTAATACTTTTTCAAATATAACTTTTATAATCCAATATACTTATTAATTATGTATCGTTTAAAATTAATTTGGGCATTAAATACGCCACGAAATTTTTAACTGATTGTTCGGTTAATAAACGGAGCGGGTTTGGTAAATCCGGTTTTTTACGGATGTTACAAACTTGACCTGGGTGCTACTGAAAAATAGGTAAATCTCGAGCGAACTTAATGTTTTCGGGTCCAAAATCTTGCGTTTTCGCGTCGTTTGCTGAGGAAATCGAGTGCCTATCCCTCCAACCTTAAGCCACTGAGTAAAACTTAGGCTGGAGAGGTCTTTTGGAGCGAACTTAGCCATTTTACAGAAACTCGGGCTAATCCGGGCGAACTTAATGGCTCGTACGGGTTAGTCCAGCTTGTGTAAAGTGCTGATTTCGTCCTTGTGCTTCCGGATCTGAGATCTAGCTTCGACAACGTCTCGTTCCACTCAAAAGTGAACGAAACATACGTCATTAGTCCGAAAATGGTGTAAAAATCAAGGATTTAAAAGGTTTTGCTCAGATCTAGTATAAATCTGAGTGAAAACAGAAGTTTTTATGGAAAAAGATGAAGATTTTCATAAACAGAAGAGATTTAATGAAAACGAAGGCAAGGCCTTGTGAAAAATCGTTGTAAACTGTTGTAAAACGTTGATGAACATCATTGTAGTTGAAATCGGGTCGATTCTTACTTAGAAAACAAAAGGTTTTGGGTTTGAGAGCTCTGGGCGAACTTACAACAAGTTCAAATGAGAGAATGTGGCTGAATATTTATAGGTGAAGGCAGCATGAGGGCTGATGGAGGTCAAGTTCGGTCGAACTTGCATGATTTCATGCAAGTTCGGGCGAACTTGCTAGACCTTCAAGAGATCCATATCAAGTTCGGTCAAACTTGCATGATTTCATGCAAGTTCGGGCGAACTTGAGGGTAGATGGAGGTTTTGTGTTTTGGCCAGCCAAGTGCGGCCGAAATTGGGGTCACCCAAGTTCGAGCGAACTTGTCCAAATGTTGGGTTTTCTTTGTTTACTTCGCGTTAAGAGTTCGTTTGGCGATTCGGTTTGTATTAGATAGTTATATTAAGCGTTATAGGCGATATAATAGTGCGATTTAGCGATTCGAGCGTGTGAGAGCGATGCGATAGTGAGCGTAATCATAACCATAAACATACATAACACATAAATAACATAAAACCATATAATTAACTGCGATTTGCGATGCGATGAGATAAGCGATGCGATGGCACAAGTGTTTATTAAACAATAACACACTCGGCTCGTATAATGATGTATTTAGTTGTGATTAAGATTAGATTAGCGATGCGTTTAATAAGCGATCAGATGCGATATAACTGTAATAAACATAATTAATTTAACATAACTTCTTATAAACGAATCTCGGAATTACAAATGGATAGATACAACGGAAAATAAGATAGAAAAAGATAACAACGAAAATTGAAGTTGTTACAAAAAGTGCACTAATGTATACATGTGTGTGTCCTTGAGGGTAAAAGTGAGTGCACTAATTTTAATCTTATTTTTACTAATTTCGTGAAAATAACATTAAAAGCGAGAGACGATTAATCGTGCATCATGTGGTGGCGTTGATAGCTGAAAGACAGGGGATATATGCGCTAATCGGCCTTTGTCCCATTGCTAAGTGTTATGTGCTTTATGTCGAAAGTTTGATACAAAACTAATATCGAGTTGAGTGTCTCATTTTAAGCATCCTTTCTATTCCTACGAAGTAGAGATAGTCTGTCTACATCTTATCCTTCTCAGACCCTACCGTAACTTTGCTATTAATGTGATTTATGTATAAAAGACGTCTTGCATTTCCATAAACTAAAAAATCAACATATTGCTCTTTTTTTAGTTAATTGTTTTACTTTTTATTTCAATTCACAAGCATTCGGATACAACATGAAACAAATTGGAGCTTTTAGACAAGTTATATTAACACTATATTAAACTAAGAAATCAACTCTTTTATATTTCTTGTCAAACCTTTATTTTTCATTAATTAAGATATTATATGCATTGTTCTTATTTTCTATACTAGTGACACATCAATCTATGTGGGTTGGTGTTACACATGCACAAAGCAAATTAGTCAAACCTATGATATTGACAATTCAACAATGAATTCCCAAGTCAATTATCGTATGCTTCTTTCGTTCATCCTCTTGAAGAGATTTTCTTGTAGTCCTAGTGGTTTCCCCTCTCATTGTTAAATCTCTAGTTAAATCCAAAAGCTTGAACAACATAGCGGAACTAAACCATGAGAAACCAACAAATCTCAAACTAAGCTATGAAATTGAACAAATCTCAAACCAAACCTAAAGCGGAAACCTACAAATTAAACTACCTTCAAGACCCTCGAAATCCAACAACAATACCCTAATTCCCACTATGGGGGTTTTTCCATGTTTATTGGGTTTCCTGCTGAATTGGTGTATGGTTCCGCTGGTTATAGAGGTTCCCCTACAGATGCATATTAGTGTTTGTGGTGTTAAGGGCTAAAAATAAAATAAGCTTTCCAATGTGGATGTTAATAAGAAATAAGTAATATGGCGTATGCAATAACTAATAGACAACACACATTAGCAATTTGCAACATGAAGAAGGTACTATGAAATAAGCAAATGGGAAAAAAGTCACTAGTTACTAGGCAACAGACAACTAACAAGAAGTTATATGTAGTATGGAGAGTAGGCAACAAGTGGAACGATAGGCACTAAGCAATATACAATACGCAAATAACAATAGACAAGTTTGGGGATGAGTTGTAGGGCATCACATTCATGGAGGAAAAAGGAGAACGATTCAACCCGTTATGAGTTGGAAGCATTGCCATTCGGAAAGGCAATGAGGGTTTTGATGACAAAGAAGAATAGCACCAAGAACTCAAGCTGACGCGAACCAAAACAAGTCAAATAAGTAAAAATGAGTATTTGATGGTCAATATTTGCTGACGCGAACCGAAACGGGTCAAACAAGTAAAAATGAGTTTTTGGTGTAAATACTTGTTGACGCGAACCAACGGGTCAAACAAGTAAAAATGACTTTTAGTGTGAATACTTGCTGGCGAGAACCAAAACGGGTTAAACAAGTAAAATCTTATTATATTCGTCCGCAAATTATTTGTTTAATTACATGTTATGTCGGTTCGTCTGGGATGTTAGTCATCCCGTGCGTGTTTGATAATCTTTTAGTAAAAAAATAAATCTAGGACCTAAATGTCTGAAACTTTAAAATATTATTGTATTCGGGTTAGAGTGTTACAGTAACGATACAGAGAAGATTAGTATAAACCGTTGTAACACCCTAAAAAATCTCACATCAGCCTTGACCGGCAAAGATTCTTAGTTCATAAAAAATTCCCCGTCTTATATATCACTAACGCGTTTTGGGCGCATTGGTCATGGAGTAGGGATGAGCAAATCGGACCCGGTACCGGTACCGAATTTACCGAACGAACCGACTTTTACATTTTCGGTACTGGTCCGGTACGGTACCGGTATTTACCGATTTTTATCCTCAAATACCGGTACCGAACTGGGTATATTCGGTACGGTACCGGTATTTACCGATTTTTATCCTCAAATACCGGTACCGAACTTTTGGAGATTTTCGGTACCGGTACCCACTTTTGGAGATTTTCGGTACCGGTTCTTTTGGTACCGGAGGATACCGAACTCATCCCTATCATGGAGCATATGAAATTTCACAATTAAACGTGTTTATGTGAGAGTACCACTAGGATGGGTGACTACTTAGGAAGTTTCCACAGGGGCAACCAAAACAAAATTCGTGAGTTCATGGATAGACAACTCATCAGAGTAAAGCATACTTTATCGAACGTACAAGAGGCCAGATATACATCGTAAGAGCGAATTCCATTGACAGACATCGGAAAAGTAATGACCAATTTACTACCCTTCACCACAACTCCCTAAGTCAATGTTGCACTTCGGAACTTAAATCTTCCATTTGCGATCTTGATTTTGTCTTGGTTCCCTTTGCTAAAGTCGTGTAAAGGCTATCCATTGAATAGTAATAGCGTTTCACATCCCAAAAACAAAATTGATCCAACAAATTTAATGCATATTCAATTTTTTTTTGACAAAATGTCATTCTTCTTTTTCTGAATTCTAAGTCCTTACTTTACTACGTTAAACGAGTATTAGCCATAAATCTTATCTAACCTATTGAGAAAAAAAATTATGTTGTCACATGTATTCCCAAATCAACGAGTGTTATGCAATATTATCTAACAACCAATCATCAAAAGCCTTGGCTAAACTAAAGAATTTGGTTGATGACATAGGGTATGTTTAGCAAAAGTAGTTGGTGGCTAGAAGCTGGAGCCTGTAGTTTTTTTAGATATATTTAAGTGTTTGACAGAGTAGCTGGAGCTTTTAATAAAATGTATAAAATAACCAAAATGGACATTAAAAAGTTGGTGCATTAAAAAGTTTATTATTTTTAGAGGTTAAAATAGTCATTTTTTTTCCCTAAAAGCTTGTAGCTCCTTGTAAACGCTACTAGTAGAGCGTTTATCAAAAAACTTCAAGCTCCTTTAACCAAACATGATTTTTTATTGAGTAAGAGCTTTTTCTTAAAAGCTTAAAGCTAAAAGCTCTTAAAAACCTCCGTACCAAACATACATACTCATAAGAGATATTATCATTTTTGAATTAATTAATAAGAAAGAATAAATAGTAAATACTTGTGCTAGAAGGATAATAAAAGAAAATAAAACCTGTTTGCTGAAGGCAATGGGATCGACCAATGAGAAGATGATACGTGGTTCTTTGCTGGAGGGTGGTGAGATCGAAAGCGTGTTGATTCAGCATAAGCAAATGGACGGTTGGGATTGAGTCAGAGTTTGTTGTTGGTGTCCCAAGTCAAACATCATGCGTCAGACACGGTGTGCTTTCCGCGTCGGCTAAATTGACAAGTGGACCCCATTTCTTATCCTTTTTTTCAGGTCTATTTTCTAGAGGAGTTAAAAGTGTCGTACTTGTGTTTTATTGACTTTTGCTATCATAAATAAATCAAATTTAAAAATTGTATTATTTTTGTCTCTAACATTCTTAATATGTGTCATGTCAGTACAAAATATAACCTACTTAAAAACTCAATTAATTCAAAAATATAAATGACACTTAAAACTTAGGGACGTAAATGACACATAACGTTACGACCACGCACAGGACAATTTAATAGTATATAAAAGAATACATAGAATCTTAACTTATTATAGATAAGGGATAGGTTCACATATTTTCTAAAAACTTGTATTATATTTATCTAATACGAATAGCAATATTAAACATACTTTATTTTTAGCTAGTAGGATTCATCCGCGTGATACCGAAAAAATAGGTCGATGTTGGTTTTATTCGTTAAGGTATCTATAGTCGACACTCGGTATAGCAAACAAAACATAATACCAAAAAACCAAAGTCACAAAACGATATCGACATGTGTTTTACATAGAATGAAAACTATAAAAACAGATATTACCGATTTTGATATACCGATATCGGTACTGATTCGTTATGGTACTAGTACAGTATTGGCACCCGTTATAGTTTGCGATATCAAAAGAAAAGTTTATTTGCAACTACACCTCTGTTTTCAACAAAATTTATATCGGAATGTTGAGAAAGAAATTAAACACGACGACGTATTCAACGTTTTTTAATGTTACCGAGCAAAATCTGTTAAAGATGTATACTATATATAGTATAAGATGTGAAACTAAAACTTGAAAATCGTTTACTTTAAAATATTGTGACCTAACCGAATGAATAGTATCCCATCGACTAAACCTTTTACTAATAATATATAAAATTTATAGCATTTATAAACTTAGATTAGAGTATGAGAGTTTGGAAATTGATCAAATAATGATTTTAGTCTTCATTTTACAAATGATATATAAATTTCAAGTAATTTGAAATGTGTGACTAACTTACTTGTTTGAGATTTTTGCCTTTTAATGGAAGGTCTTGAATTCAATTTAAGCAAATAGTATTTAGGATTTATTTTATGTAATTTAAAAAAAATACCAGATTTGTCATTAAAAAAAAGTAATCTAAATAAGTATATTCGATTAATTTTTCAATGGGTGAATAATATACTATAAAGGCACTTAGTAAAAAGTGTATATATGAAATAAGGGAATATCAAATAGGAAGTATGTTTTAGCTAGAAAAAGAAACAATGATAGAGTAACACGTATCAAAGATAAAAAAACATTGGAAGGGCATTTTATTCAAACAACCCTAAGAAAAAAAACCAGTTTTATAACAAAAACCCAGTATGTCATTTTCTTTCACGATAGATCTCACCCCACCACCACCACCACCATCACCACCACCACCACCACCACCACCACCACCACCGTCGTCGTCGCTCCATCGCCCACCACCACCAGAATCGTCTCCCCAACCTCATCACTCTGTCAAAATTAACATAATGCGATGGGACACAAGATTTCTGTTAAAAAGGTACTCTTCTTCTCAAATTTCTTAAACATTTTGAATTCAAAGTGAAGATATCTCTGATTCTACTCTTTCTCTCGATTTATTCATGCGTATGGGCAACATCATTAGTTCCAATTTCATTGAGATATCATTAATAAAAAGTTGCACACCAGGTGTTTTGACAAAATGTTTCAAAAAAAATTACAAAACACTTTCAGTTTAAACTTTTTAAAATTGTGTTTTACAAAAAAATGAAAAAACACACCTTTTTGGTGTTTTTTGTCAATTGCGTTTTACAAAATAATGTAAAAACACTGTTTTTTATCCATTGCGTTTTACAAAAGAATGAAAAAACACATTTTTTGGTGTTTTTTATCCATCGTGTTTTACAAAATAATGAAAAAACACACTTTTTTTGTGTTTTTTTTGTCCATTGCGTTTTCAAAATAATAAAAAAACACAGTTTTTTGTCTATTGCGTTTTACAAAAGAATGAAAAAACATACTTTTTGGTTGTTTTTTTGGTCTATTGCGTTTTACAAAATAATTAAAAAACACAGTTTTTTATCCATTGCGTTTTACAAAAGAATGGAAAAACACACTTTTTTGGTGTCTTTTGTCAATTGCGTTTTACAAATAAAATGAAAAAAACACTGTTTTTTATCCATTGCGTTTTACAAAAGAATGAAAAAACACAGTTTTTTGTGTTTTTTGTTTATTGCGTTTTACAAAATAATGAAAAAACACAGTTTTTTGTCCATTGCGTTTTACAAAAGACACTTTTCTTTTGTGATTTTAGTCCATTGCGTTTTGGAAAGTACACTTTCTTTTATATTTTAGTCAATTGCGTTTTAGAAATAAACTTTGTTTTGTGTTTAATTTCATTGCTTGATAAAAAAACATTTTCTTTTGTGTTTTTTGTCCATTACCTTTATGAAAAAACACTTTATTTTGTGTTTTTTAGTCCATTGTGTTTTATAAAAATGAAAAAAAAATTGTGTTTTTTTCATTGCGTTTTACGCATCTGGGTTATCGAATTTTTTTTCAAAAGTATAACAATAGTGTGCTCGTTTTAAAGATAAAAAAAATAATATCGTATGAATGAGTTATTAACGTTTAAAAAATGGGGGCACTGGAGGAGAGAGAAACTATTACCTTGGATTTACTACAATGCCCCTTAACAAACTCAGGCGCTTACTTTTCTTCCTTCAATTCCACCAATTTAGTCTTAGCCCTTGATTACTATATAGATGGTCAAGATTACTTCCTATCATTCCTACTCATAGAAACTTCGTAGTATATCCTGACCCTTCTTATATAAAAACCAATTTCCGTAATTGTATTATTTTTGGTGATGTATCAATAAAAACCAATTATCGTAATTGTATTATTTTTGGTGATGTATCAAAAGTATCATTATCCATTTGAACGGATTGTGATCCACCCAAGGGCGGACCCAAGGTATGTCTTGGATAGGCGGGCGGGCGCATCCCTTAATTTTGGTTTTTTTTTTTTGTATTTTATAGGCAAAAATCTTGACCGCACCGCTTGAAAGTTTGATTGAACCCTTCATTTACACCCCAAAAATAATTTATGAGTCCGGTACTGGATGCACCCTAATTAAGATATCACATATGTCACCTGTTATCACATCAATTTGAATAAGTGTATCATTCAGACTAGTTTACAAAACACAAGTGATTGAAAAAATGGCACATATTTCTTTATGCAACAATATTCGAATTGACAACCCAGCCGACAAAATGTGTTCATGGACTAGATTAGTGACAAAAGAAATTTGTGATACATTTTTGGTAACTACGTAGCATCAAAACTTAATATATAAAGGTCCAAAATGAACATTAATGAAGTAACATACAATTGAACAAACATACGTAACTTATCTTGTTTTTAAGAAAAGGGGAATTCAAATAATAAGACAAGATAGTTGAAAATGAAATTAAACTAAAAGATTGACCCGCACGCGTTGCGCCGTGATAAACGAAATTGACATGCTTTTGATCAGATTCATATTTATACCGTGTTAAAGATTTTTTTATCGGTTAAGTCTGTATAACCATCTTATACAAATAAGTAATTCACCAAATTAGCTCAATACAATTAATGATATAATAATTACTTCGTTACATAACTTGTATCCATATAAATAACCTATCGTATTAAACCCCCGCGTTGTGATTGGGACATAAAATCATGACAAATAGCACCAATGTCACACTATAGCCAACGACCACCAACATTGAAGTTGTGGCGTCTTAACGTGGAGAAATTAGACCGACACATAAAACACAGAATATAATAACTAACTCGATTTAGGACTCGCGCGTTGTGACGACCTTATTAAACGGAAAAAAATAGACGACGTAAATATACGGAACCACAAACGTATGTTGCGCCATGTTAACTCGCAAAATCTAGAACGAAGTGTATAACAAAACGTAAAATCGTTGAACCACACACACACATTGTGTCGTGTTAACTCGCAAAATTAAAACCAAAAGTAAAACAAAAAAATTTACAAAATACTAAAAACACAGGGGATCAAAATTGAAAGTAAAAAAATTGTGAGGTTAAATTGGAAAAACTAAAAACTTTTGGGTTAAACCTACAAAATCAAGTAGTTTTGGGTTTAAAGCAAAAAGTCAAAAAAAGAAAAAAATTCAAGAAACCCTAAAACATGAGGTACAACACCTTAATGCCTCAACTTGTTTCTAATTTATATGATGTAAATTCGGTTTGTGTTAGATCTATACACATTAAAGCTACACATACTATTGATGAAGGTGAATGCATATTCAAATGGTTCAACAAGCGTATGATTTTATCTAAATGATTAAAAGATCACGTTAATACGCTTTCAATGTTTTAATCAAATTAACTAACTAAAAACAATTTAAAACCCCTAATACATAATAAGTGTCACACCCTCAATTTCCACTTGCGGAGTTTTACCGCGAGGCGTGTGAACAAACCAGAATCTGTAACACTAGTACGTTGAACGACTCTACATGATTTGATTATACGTTTTCCAAAATCAGTTGTTGTCGATTTTATATTACCAATATTTAGCATGAGTATCAGTTTTTAAAGTTTGAGCGGAAGCATAAATAAGTAATGATGCGGGCGCCAACACAAACGCCAAAACAAATGAAAAATCCCAAAACAATATTAATAAATGAGACTCGATAAAGATGTCTTGTTCAATGCATGTGCGTGCACCTAGAGCTCCTAGCGTCCTGAGAAACATGTAAAGAAACAAGTGTCAACATTAAAGATGAGTGAGTTCACAGGTTTTCATAAATTCGTTGTTCGGTTTTAGTTTGTTACTCCGTTATCCCCAACCCGGGATAACATATCAGTTCCATTATTCCAAACCCGGAATAATAAGTTGTTGTTTCCAATATTCCCAAACCGGAATATTAAGTTGTTGTTTCCATTATCCCCAACCCGGGATAGTAAGTTGATGCTCCAATATTCCAAACCCGGAATATTAAGTTGTTCCGTAATTAAGTTCAATATTAATGTATATAGGTAGCTAGCCTAAAGTCATGTCACTAAGTGTTCGCGATCGAAGCTGACAGTTGTGCCTCCGTTTTGCCAGATCTATCACATGACCATGGCGATGTTAGGCCAATCATACACCCGTTGACCATACCCGGTCGGCTAGCGCGACTAGCTCGGATGGGGCTCGTCAGACCCAGTAGTACTACTTATAATTCCCCCGCTACTTAACCCAAATACTAACGATCCGAGGAGATTGTCGAGGACTTAAGTGATAAAGCTGCATAGTGACCATAACATTACATTAACATTAACTTAGTTACCGTATAGTTATGTGACGTTAGATTCGTATAACGTAAAGAGATTGAGTTTGAGAGTGTATACATGTTTCTCCCCCTGTTGTTTAAAAACCGGATAAAGTTAGGGGCCGTGAACTCACCTTTATTTGCTCGGTTAGTGTGGCAAAGATGTTATAAGAGATGGGACCGCTAGTTGCGTCCTAACAAACCAATTAATTCCACGTCAGTGTGTAATCACACCAATACAAATTCCACACGCAATTTACTCACAAAGTGATACACACAAACAACATATCTAACACTCAAACATGCATGCAAGTATTCTCATATAATCATAGTGATCACACAACTTATCATGAACACATTCCAACTCCATGCAACACTTTAATGCATAAAATCACAAGTTAACAACTTTCTGCTCAACACTCAGTTATTCAGCTGTTTTCTAGGATTTTTATAAAATAGTTCCAGCATTCTAAAAATTCCCTTATTTTTACAGTAGGTGACATCTATACCATAGAAATTTATATAATTTTTCCAAGTCCTAAATCTTTACCAATTAACCATAAATATTAATTCACTAAGCTGCAGTCAGATTTACCGCTTTCTGACTGCAGTCCACGGAAGAATTTATTTAAAAATCACTGATCGTCCGATTAACAAAATTCCAGTTGGAGTTGCCCGGAAATTTCTATACCTAGTTGCTGTACAAAAATCATGACTCAACTCTCTACTGATTTTAAAATCTAGTTTGATAAACAACCAACAAAATTCCAGAATTTTAACAGCTTTACCTACTGAACTTGTTTAGCCCTTTAAAAATATCAAACGATTTCAGAAAATTATGAATCCAGCGCCATTAGATTCCTTATTCAAATCTCTACGTTCTAGACATCAGAAAATCCGTTTTTCGACAACTAACGACCAAGTTACAGCCTGATGAAGTCGGCTGAAACTTTCACTCAGCAAACTGTTTCAGCATTATTGTTACAATTTATTCGCACAATTCGTTCATACGGTTAACCTAGGTGATTATAATCCGATTTCTACTCATAGATTGAGACTAATAACCTATCCATGCAAACCCTAGTTCTTATTTCTAGTTATTACAACCAAAACACACTTGCTAACTTATGATTTCCGAGTACAATTCTGCGTATGAACAATGATCAATTTAGCCGATTACTTAACACTCACATATTCTGAAAACAATACAATCAAACACATATATCCGCAACAACTAAGCATCCAAGCATACATATAATCAATGAATCATTCAAGCATATATGTAATCCGAGACAATGAATCATTCAAGCATATATGTAATCCGAGACAATGAATCATTCAAGCATGCATATTTATCCGAGACAATACAATCACACGATCTGAACACAACAAAGTCACACACACGTATCCGATTATGGTCTTGTATCATATGATAAGGTAAACGAACCGTGATTAAGCTAGAGAAATCCGGTGATCAAAAACTGCTTGCAGCCGAGAAGATCCGTGACCGAGAAGGAGGCTGGTTTGCGACCGTGAAGAAGAATGGGGAGCGGCTGTTTCGCGACCGAGGTGATGCAGAAAGCTATTACTTGCTGCTTGTTGCGACCGAGAAGATGAAGAAAGTAAGGCAGCCGACGGCAATGAAACTAGGGTTTTGTGTTGTGTATAGAACATGCATGAGTGCTAGTATATATAGGCGCAAGAAGGATGAGAGTCACGGTTTGGTTTAGCACTCGGCCGCAAGGAACTTGGGTTGGGTTTGTTTGGGTTTTATTTTTCGGCCGAGGTATAGGGTGAGTTTGTTTGGTTTAGATGTGATCTCGCGGCCAAAGACTAAAGTAGTTTGGTTTGGATTTGAATGCAGCCGCAAGGGAGCTTGAGTGGTTCGGTTTTGATCTTATGGCCGAGAACTTGACTTTAGCTAGAGTTTCAAAAGCTTGTTACTCCTAGAGTCGCAATGAACCAAGGTTTGGAACGTGTCGCGGTTCGGTTAAGTTCGTGCACATATCAAACTTAAATATTCAATCACTAAAACAATCACACAACACACAACACGTATTCATTTAATTCGTACACGTTCGTACACATAGCACGTAATTAGATTGACACATATTACGTTTAAGTTATCTGAAAAACCCGGATATCACAATAAGCATAAAAGACAAACTAGGAAATAAAATCACAATAGAAGATAAGTATAAATCTTCTCCTTTCCTACTTCCATGATCGTCGGCATTCTTCATCCTGAAACCCCCGTCAGCCTAATTTCAGAACTACCTCCCTCGTAAGTCTAATCGGGATGATGACTAATTCCCGGATCACAAGGCTCACTAAACGAATACCCCCAATATGAACCCCTGAATGTTCCTAAGTCAACTATACCATAATGTAACCATCAACATGTAATAATTGGAAACATGAGATTATGAACGTTGAGTAAATAAAACATGTTAACATAGTTTAGCATCTCTATGTATCAAAATAAATATGATTTTAGATTGTTACTTCATTGTTACATATATGACGGCAAAAAAAATTGTGCTTATGAAAGTTTAGCATCTCCATGTACCGAAATAAATATGATTTTAGATTGCCAATTGATACTTACCTTATTGATAAAGTATTACTTCATTGTTACATTTATGACGGCAAAAATATTGTGCGTATGAAATTGATTTACATGGCTTCTTGCATGTGTGTGTATATTATATGTATGCATGTGTTCGATGCAAAAGTTAAATATTAAGAAAAAAGTTGGATAACCGCATAATGATTTATATATAACTAGGGAACGCGAGCGGGAGTTGGGTTATACGACTTATATATTATAATAAACGCAAGAAGTACAAGTGTTTATGCAATTTTTGTAATTCATAACTTTTGTCATGGCTCTTTAAAATTCAGTTAAGCAGAAATTTATATCCGAGCTTACGTTCTGAATTAACATTATTTTTTATATTTTTTTATGATTCACAATTTGCATATAAACTTACACCCTAAATTAGTATTAAGGGTAGATCAAAGAAAAAAAATTGATTTTGCCTAAGTAAAGTAAAAGGGAATTCTAACATTTCATTTTTTCAATAATGGCTATGACGAAAGTGAAAGAAAAAAACGGGTGGCGGGGGAATTTTTGGAATAGGCTATTTATGGATTTTCTTTCTCCACCTGCATACCCCCTTTTTAAACGTACATAATTTTATAAGACATTATTTTAAAAAAACCAATAAAATCAAACATTTCTTATCTCTAATTGGAATGCTCCATTGCTATATTAAACACGGTAACTTAAAAATCCTCAAAAAAATGTGTTGTATTTCTATGTTGTATAATATTTTTGTCCTTTTTTACTAGATTTTTGTGTTGGATTTTTTACTGTATTTTTTGTGCCGCGTTTTCTTTTTGTACTAGATTTTTTATGTTATATTTTGAAAAAAAAAAACAAAGGAGGTTGGAGTTTGTGTTTTTTTTTGACCAAAATGGCATTTCATCATAAGTATAAGGAGTGTGACATTTCATCTCTACAATCATCTTTAGGCTACTTAGACAAAGCTATTTTTAGTGGACCTTCCCTAATTCACACATTGTTTCATCATATAACCTAGTAATAAGACCCGCGTGCATCGCGGCGCGGGTACATCACAAACTTCGAACATGTTAGTCCAAGCGTTATGTAATGCGTTAACCATATGAAAATGCACGTTTCGACTTATCTGGTTGAACTCAATGTAACCTATATAAGCATCGTGTCTGGATCAAAAAGTAAAGTAAATCGAATTTATACCATACAATCATAACATATTATATGCGACTCGACTAACTCGAATTTATATCGTCAAATCAAAACGTATTTTATGCGACCCGACTCCACGTAGAAATCGTACAAAATAAAGCACGAAGGCGTACACACCAAATTTACGTTGAAACACATACAAAGTCGAATTCAACGAAAAAGTATACCAAATTTATGTCGAACCATAGACAAACTCGAACATTGTACCGGAGGTGCGGCGTGATTATGTATAGACTAATATCGACCCTTTACGCTAAAACGTAGACCAACTTGAATTTAATTGAGGCGTCAAAATGTATTATATTTGACCCGAATCGTCTTCAAATAAAAGTTACGTCAAAATGTACATAATTATAAGCATGAAAAAAAATATACGTCGAAACGTGCATAAAAAGTGAGCATGAAAACGTATTATATTTTAGCCGACTCGTTTCCAAACAAGATTTACGTTAGAACATAGACCAACTCGAATTTATACCATCGAATCAAGATGTGTTACGTTTCACCTGAATCGTTTCTAAAAAAATTTGACATCAAAACATGCATAAAAGGTAAGCATGAAAACATATTATATTTGACCCGACTTGTACCGAAACAATTTTTTTATCGAAACGTATATCAGCTCGAACTTATACCAACATGTACATAAAAATAAGCATGCAACAATTCGTTTTTTTAAGTTAACGAACGAGTGTATTAACGAAAAATTAGTCTACATATACTCTTGATGGGGTCAAAGTGACATTGTACAAAGTTTATAAAAAAATAAAGGGTTGAAAAATTGATTTTTCTACATTTAAGGGCTAAAGGGGATGAAATAAAGTTATACAAAGTTGGGGGCAATAATGAAACATACACCTAAACTTAAGGGTATATAGGGGTGAAAATGAATTTTACACCAACATTTGATTTTAAGATTATATAAATTAATATATGATTTATATTAGTTAATATATGAATTTACTAATATTTTATATTTGAAATTTGAATGTGGTGAACAAATGTTAATTCTTTAAGACTATAATGTGTGGAGGGGCTTCAAGAATGTGTATAAAGCGACGAGTGATAGTGACATCAGCAAGGGTATTTTAAAAAAAGCATGAGGTGGAAAGAGCGCGAAAGGGGAGTTTAAAAAGAATAATAATTAAAATCAAAATAACAATAAAAACAAACCCAAACAACAACCAACCACACATCGCCACTTCATCAATAACCTTAATAGTTTGTGTTCGTTAACTTTTTCTAAGAATCTGAACATACAAGAGTTTGTAAATTTTTTACTAGGCATTCCGGTATAAATTTGTAAAACATCATATTAGCCACAAGAGAGTTTTTGTTTTTAGGGTTTCAACACTAGACTTCAATAATTCATTATTGAACAACATTTTTCTAACAAACTTCAAACCACATTTATTTTCATATAAAGAAATCTTACATTATCGTCATATCTCTTTCCGGTTTTTAGGGTTTCAACACTAGACTTCAATAATTCATTATTGAACAACATTTTTCTAACAAACTTCAAACCACATTTATTTTCATATAAAGAAATCTTACATTACCGTGATATCTCTTTCCGGTTTAGAATATTCGAAACTTTCATAAGCTTCGTATTAATTATAAACTAACTAAAATTACATAATTTAAAAACAATAATATTGTTATATTGGTACCAATATATTTTTAGAACCAGGTCTCCGTAATAAAAGTCTTTAATCTATTTAAGTTTTACTTAATGAACGCAGGACTGTGTATTACTTTTTGCTAAACATTCAGGTATAAATTTGTATTCAAAATAGAGTATTTATTTTGGAATTTTAATATATGCGAGTGTCGCTACCATGACGAACCGATTCCAACCGATCGAGCAACATCAGTACAAGTTTTGATATTACTAGAACCGTTATTGATATGTGTTATTATGGTTTTCGGTCGATGTAAAATATTGTATCAATATTTTTTTGGACATATCAAAATTTTACTTTTTTGGATTTTCTATTTCAATTGTTATAACGAGTGCCAATAATGTAAAGAAACAAACCAATACAGACCGAACTCCTGCTACGTAGCGCTGGATATACCACTAGTTAACTATCAAATCATATCGCTCTTTTTTGTTTATGACTAACATGTTCAGTTCTCACGTGATTTTCAATGACATAAGGTCCATGAGGATAATGAATATATTGGCAAACAAAGTGGTATTGTCCACATATGAAATCACGTAACCCAAAAAAGATACACTAGACCAAATGTTGAGTAAAAAAAACGAATTCAATATAGCTTGATAGTTAATACTTTTACTTACTATTTGAGTGTTAACTACTAATGAGACTCGCGCGCGTTGCGACGCAAGAACATCGCAAACATCGAATGAATTATTCCAAACGTCGTGTGATGCGTTAAGCGTATGGAAACATGCGTTTAACATATCGGATTGAATCCGAAGTAAACCTATATAAGCATTGCGATTTGATCAAAACGTAAAGTAAATCAAATTTATATCTGACCCGACTCATACATAGAAAAGAAACTACAATTTGACTCCACACGGTTCGAAACAAAATTTACGAAACATACATAAAATATGCACAAATAACATATTATATTTGTCCTGACTCATCTCCCATATCGAAACGTAGACCAACTCAAATTTATAGTACATGAAAATATGCACGTAAAAATGGTTTTTTTAATAAAAAAAATATTATATTTGACCTGACTCGTTTTCAAGAAAAATTTACGTCGAAACAAAGAGCAAACCATATTTATACCGACACGTAAATAACTCTATGCATGTAAAAATAGTTTTTTTAAGTAAAGGAAGTAGAGGGGTAAACTTGAAAAATAATTATCGGTAAAAAATTTCATAGGTTAAAAAGGTCCGTAAAACGTACTAAATAGCACCAATGCCACACCATTGCCAGCGACCCCAACGTCGGAAAAGTCCGTAAAAATAAAATAAATAAAAAAAGGAAAAAAAATAACACCGAACGAAAAGCAGACGCAAAATAGTTGAACCACGCACGTCCGTTGTTGTGTGTTAATACGAAGAAATTAGACCGAAACGTAAAATGTAGAAAAAAATAACCAAGTTGAACGGGAAAAATAAACGTGTTGCAACGAACCTATCAAATGGGAAGAAAATATACCAAAAAACGGTGCCCCACACACATGTTGCGGCGTGTTAACTTGAAAATTTTTGAACGAAACGTAAAACGAATAATTTGTGAAGATGAAACTTACGAGGGGCCAAAGATGAAGATAAAAAATGTGTTATGGTTAAATTGTAAAAAAAGAAAAGCATTGGGTTAGAAATGAAAAAAAGTTAACTTTTTTTTTGAAAATCTCCCTATACATACATGGGGTACAACTCCATAATGCAACATTTTGTTGCTAATTTATAGTTTATAATTACATGCAACTTTCTGAATTTTAATTTTGAAAATCAAACAACATAAACCACATGCTAGACCATCTCCTAAATTCTGACGTGGCAAGAAATTAGTAGAAACTCATCTGAAGTGAAGGTGAGAGAAGATAGACGAGAGAGGGAGGGGACTGGCCACTGGGTAAGGAGCTATACGTAGACATGGTGTCGCATGTGAGAAGGGAAATGGAAGAGAAAATGTGACTTTCTTGTTTTTCACTAGCAGTAAAGCAAGTGTTGTCGTGGCACAACTCGTGAGGCTCTACGTTGGTGACGATCTTAGATTGTTTTAAATGCCTTAAGATTAAAATGCATAGGTTTTCTTGTTCTCATTTTCATAGTGTAAGCTTCTATATAATTTAAAATTTATAATGTATGAAAATATGAACCAATCTAATATAATATCTATATCTTCTATAAAAGGAGAAGAGAAAGCTGATGTGTCGATCTCTTAGATAGGCAACATAAGATTGTGATGATGTCATAATACAGATTTAATATATATGATTTATTTGAGTTTTTATTAATAAAATATGGCTCCATCTTTTGAGTTTTTAAAAACCCTGCATTTGGCTCCATGTTTTTTGACTTTTAAAAGTCTTTTTCTTCATTTCTCTACAAACAAATACACACAAACAGAGAAATATGTAGAGGGAGAGACAGAGAGAAAGCCTGATTTTAGGGAGACAAAGGCCGGCGGAGATCCGTCAAACGACGATCTTCGATTACATCTGTGTCATTTTCTTACTCATTTTCTTTTTTGAGATTGTTCGATTACATCTGTGTCATCGTCTCTTAAAGGCTTCATGTATCCGCTCAAACCGGCAATCTTCCCGCCGTTCAGAAGTTTCTCCGTGAAAATCCCTATCTACGCTGGGTTTGAGGTAAGCATTCCACTGTTGAGTTTGATTTTTAGTATGTAATAGTTCGAGAAGTAACTATGATCTTGGACTCAGGCAATTGAAGCTGAAACCTAGGATTTGGAGAGTACCATGGTTGTTGCGTTTTTTAGGTTTGTTCTTGATTCATTCCATTTTATTCATGTTGAGTTTGTTGGTTCAGGTCCGGTTATACGCACACACTATTTGGGACTCTTTTCGATGTATAGAACTTCAAATAATTTACATGAGAGATGAATAAAAAACTGAATCTAAAGTTGCTTGAACTTAGTTTGTTATTCTGTGTATAGAACTTCAAATCATGTTTGGTATTTGATTGAACTTCTAACAATCTAGAACCCGAAATATAATATGGAATCTGAAGCTCCGCATAGGGTTTTAATCAAACTAAAGGTTTTAGTGAGAGTGAATGTTTCCAAATATGGAATCATCGAAGAAAGATATACTCCTATCAGCCTTCTCCGAACCCAATTTCGACACCGATTCCGATCCGACAGGTACACAATTCCTATCTATTGATTTTGTTTCCACAGTCAGAATGTTAAGGGATTTTTTTGGTTTGTGTATTTCTTTTCAACCTAATTTTGATATGCAGGTACAGAAAATGGCGGAAGCGGATAAATATGGCCAAAAGTTGAAACCCACCATGTTCGTTTAAGAGGACAACAACAGCGAAGATTCATAATATGATTGAGAAGGTTTGTATTTTGTTATGAATTTGAATAAAGTGTTAATGTGTTGGATGATAACTACAGGCCTGGAAATATCTATGTTTAGAAGTGGAGTAGAATTAAAAAATTGAAAGATATTGCTTTCAAATGATATGTGTACAACATTTAGAGATAACAGGGGCACCGGTTTAGGTTTATGATGGGTGACCTCATGCTTTCCATGCAAGTTGAGTTTTATTTGTTCATTACAATAATATTGCATCTTATTCAATCCAGTTTATATCCTTATCTTGTATTCTTTATGTCATGTAATTATCTATAGATTTCTTTTCTATTGTATTAGCATAATTCTATTTTCTAATAAAGATCTTCTTCATAACTGAGCGTGTAAAGTTCATACTGATTGTTATCCAACTGACCTAGTGTAACAACTCCAATTTTCATTGTTATCTTTTTCTTTTATTTCCGTTGTATCTATCATTTGTAATCCCGATATTCGTTTATAAGAAAGTTATGTTAATTATCTATGTTTACTTACAATTATATCGCATCTAATCGCTTATTAAACGCATCGCTAATTCAATCGCAATCATAAGTAGTTATGCTACTATACGAGCCGAACGTGTTATTGTTTAATAAACACCTGTGCCATCGCTTATCTCATCGCATCGCAAATCCCAGTTAATTATGTGGAATTATGTTTATGTGTGTTTTATTTGTTACATTATGGTTACAATCGCTATCGCAACGCTCTCGCACGCTCGAATCGCTAAATCGTACTATTATATCAATTATAATGCTTAATATAACTATCTAATACAAAACGAATAGCCAAACGAACTCTTAACGTGAAATAATCAAACGAAACTTGGCCCATTGGTCAAGTTCGGGCGAACTTGTTCACAAGTTCGCCCGAACTTGCCTAAGCCTTAATAACATTATTAATTCAACAAGTCCGCCCAGACTTGTTCTCAAAGCACCAAACAGCAAGTCTGCTCGAACTTGATACAAGTTCGGCCGAACTTGATGTCTGCTCTCCCAAATCTCACCTCACCTATAAATACTCAGCTCCATTCTCTCATTTGAACTTGCTGCCAAGTTCACCCAGAGCTCTCCAAACCCGAAACCTTTGTTTTCTAAGTAAAATTCAACCCGATTTCAACTACAATGATGTTCAACAACGTTTTACAAGGTTTACAACGATTTTGGCACAAGGCTTTGCCTTCGTTTTTCATCAAATCTCTTCTGTTTACGAAAATCTTCATCTTTTTATGCAAAACTTCTGTTTTTCACTCAGATCTATGCTTAGATCTGAGTAAAACCTTTAAAAACATTGATTTTCACACAATATTCGGACTAATGACGAATGTTTCGTTCACTTTTGAGTGGAACGAGGTGTTGTCAAGCAAGATCTCAGATCCGAAAGCAAGGACGAAATCGTCACTTTACACAAGCTGAACTAACCCGTACGAACCTTTAAGTTCGTCCAGATTAGCCCGAGTTTCTGTAAAATGGCTAAACTCACTCCAAAAGACCTCTCCAACCTAAATTTTACTCAGTGGCTTAAGGTTGGAGGGATGAACACTCGATTTCCTCAGCAAACGACGCAAAAACGCACGATTCGGATACCAAAACGATCAAGTTCGCTCGAACTTGTCACCAGAATGGTGACCAAGTTCGCCCGAACTTGACCAAACATAAAAAATGGCACAAGTACGCCCGAACTCTGTCCAATTTTCAAGAAAGTTAGACAAGTTCGTCTGAACTTGTACTCACAGTAAGTTCAGGAGCACAAGTTCGCCCGAACTTGTACTTTCCAGTACAAGTTCGCCCGAACTTGTCTACTGCTCTCTCAACCGTTAACCGTTTCAGCAATTCGGAAGACTGATGTACTTCTGTTCGCTTACAGACTGATCCGGCACTCTCCACAACTCCTCGCAGATCCCGAATCTCCCTAAAACGCACCCACTGTGAGTATATTTGAACCCTTGATGTATTGTAAACTACATCGTTTATTCGTGTTTAGTTTGTACAATCTTTATTAGTTTTAGTTTCATTTTTTGTAGAATAGCTAGTCTTTTGATCCAATTGCGTTTTGCAGGTCGTATGAGCTTAAAGTAGCTGAAAAGCGTGGAAATTGAGTAGAGATACGAATCGGTAAAGTCCTAGAACGAATTGGAGAGCTTAGGAGCTGAAACAAATTAAATTCTGAGAAAAATACCTCCTGGCGGGCCGCGACTAGCTGGAACATGGCTTCTCGCCACCCGCGAGAAGCCCATTGGGTGCTATCGTCAGAAACACGGTCGCGGGCCGCGACCTGATAGCTAAAACCCTCTCGCGCCGCGGGAGAGGGTGGTATCTGCAGATGGTTTTGATTTGAGCTGAGATTTGTGGGTATTTAATCAATTTTATCATAAGGAAACCCTAGTTACGAATTTTGGGAGTTCTTGCAGTTGTTTTGGAGTTATAATAGCTAAGTTTGAAGGTTTAAAAGCTCTGGAATCATTGGATCAAGCGAAGATTGACGATTAGAGACTTTCTCGGGTTTACACGATCCTTGTTTGTCTTGTTTTCTCTTTTCTGAACTTGTAATGATGAATTCTAGTTTTATTACTCTTGTATTGTTTTCGCTATTGACTATGCTAGGCTAAACGCATTAACTACCTAGACTATGATGAATGGATTGATATAAAGTTTATACCTTTTTCGTTAATTACATGTTTGTTATGGATTAATTGTGCTCTGTAAGCAGTTTGTTTATCTGGCTTGGTGTGTGTGCATGCTTTGCTTTGGTTTTCTGTTTTCTATTGCTTCATATGATTCTTGGTGACTGTCTATATCACGGAATAGAGTCGTATTAGGTTGTGAACTTTGGTGAGTGTCTATATCATAGAATAAGTTCATAATATTTAAGGTTGAAGGGCCCAGTAAACCTTAGAAGTGATAGTTAACAGGTTACTAGATTTTAGCGTTCTACTAGTCCTAATACCTGGAAAGTGAGGGGCTATTGATAGGTCTTACCCGGCGAATTGCTATAGTCGGTCTTTGGAAAAAGTCCATGCCTTTGTTGACCCGTCGGTTTATTAGTCTATCAAGTCAAGTTTAGATATTCAAACTATCCTAGATCTATAATTGGAAAAGAGTAGGTCATCATTAGGGTACTCACACAATATTAGACAAGTGGAAAGACGTCTAATCAACCGGTAGGATTAACGGCCTAGGTAACGCCATAAGTTTCACCTCGAGAAGGGTTGAGGGGCTTAGCTGGTATTTAATAGGTTTAGTATCATAAGATCCCGGTTCTAGAAAATGAGTAATTAACTTAATCGGTAAACGCTTAAAATCAATCCAGGATTCTAGTCTACGTAGTCTTCATCACCGCTTGAGAACAACTTCCGTCCTTAGTTCGTATTAGTTAATTTAGTCGTTAATTAGTTTTAATATAGATTTTCGTAGATTTTCCGCCAAAGCAATTAAAACAGTTTGAGTCGTGTCTGTCCAAGTCTTTCAGAGTCTAATTAGCGTAATTAATAGAGTCCTATGGGTTCGATATCCGGACTTACTTAGGTTATACTACATTGATCGGTACACTTGCCGATTGTGTGGTTTAGGTTTAAGTCGAGTCTAGTTTTTAAAGCTTTTTAGTGTCTAGTTTAGAGAGTCTAAAGTAGTTCATTTTTATAGTCTGTTTAGCACACATCAAGTTTTTGGCGCCGTTGCCGGGGACTCTTGGCAATTGCGTTTATTAGCTTTGATTGACTGCATTGACATATACGTGCTAAGTGTTTTATTTTGTTTTTAGTCTTTTCTTTCTTGCTTGAGTCTTAGTAACTATTGTCTGTTTCTCTTTGGTAGGTGTACTTTGCTTGTAGTGGATGCCACATCTGCGCTCATAGGGACCTCCACCAAAGCCACCGATGGACAAATCAACTTCATCTTCCCAGGTAAGTACACCACTTCCTTCATCTTCCACCCATTCTGACTCTACCCTCCAATCTAAACTACCGAACTTTGACTTCACTCCGAAGTCTTCACCCCATAATTCCCCACCACCTTCCCGTCCCCAAAGCCCACCCATCGTCCAAATGGCCGACCGTAGACAAACCGTCCACCAACAAGCCACCCAAGGTTTCACTGGTCTCGCTTCACCCATCACTGTCCCACCCATCGTAAACCAAAACTCATGGCAAATTCCCTCATATGCCATGACAGCCATCACCAATACCATTCAGTTCCATGGTCACGATGATGAGGATGCACCCGCTCATATAAATCGTTTCTCTCGCATGCTCGCCACCTTTAGCCTCCATGGAGCACCCGAAGATGCCACCTATCTTTAGCTTTTCCCATTTTCACTCGCGGGCCGTGCAACTACATGGTTGGACTCTCAGCCAACCGGTACCTTCACTACTTGGGCGGCCTTTCGTCAAGCCTTTCTGAATAAGTATTTCCCGCCCACTAAAGCTTCACGTCTTCGCGATCAAATTCACTCATTCCGCATGGAGCCCGACGAGCCCTATTACCTTGCTTGGGAGCGTTTTCAAAACTTAGTTGCTTGTTGCTCTCAACACTGTCTTTCTGATTGGGCTCTTTGTGAGAAATTCTACAAGGTCTCACCCAAGAGACTTGTGATCGTTTTGACACTAATGCGGGAGGTCACATGATGGGAATACTTACTGTCGCCGAGTGTTTAGAGCGTTTCGAAAGCTTTGCCCAATCTCAAGCTCAGTCGCAATCTGACCGACGGTATTCAAGTGGTAATTCCAATACCACTACTAGTGCACCGACTCGAGGGGTGAACCAGGTCAACCTGGATCCTAGTGTAGCCGTTGTGTTAGAAAACCTCACTCGACAGCTTAAAGAGATCAAGGAAAAAGTTGATAAGTGTGAGTATTGTCGAGGGGGTCATGATACTAGTGCGTGCCCATTGTTGATCGGTGAGGAACTTGTCGATTTCGTAGGAGGAGGTCTAGGTAGAGGTCAGGGTAGTGGTTTTGGTAGCAATTTTAACTCGGGGTGGCGTAATAATAATAATAACTTCTATAATAATAATAACTTTCGTTCCACCGGTAACCCCCCTGGTTTCCAAGTTGCTCAAAATCCCAATAGGGGGCAGGGTTCATTCTTTAGTGGGGGTCAAATGGGCAGTTCAATAAGGGGTTCAATGGTCAGACTGGGGGTGAGGGTTCAAGTAGTCAGGTTCAACCAAATCAGGGGTCAAATAGTGATGTAGGGGGTCATCTTCAGCGTCTTGAAGCCATGATGAGTCAAATACTCGTCAAAGACCAAACCACCCAAAAGGTCCTCTCCGAACATGACCTTTTACTTAAGAATCACCAATCTTCACTCCACAACATTGAAAGGGTCATGGGTGATATGTCTAGGAAACTCGAGGAGAGATCACCCGGTCAGTTCTCGGGTACGACCCAACAGAACCCTAATGCCCAAGCCAAGGCCATTACCACCTGTAGTGGCAAGACTGTAGGGAATCCGAGAGTAGAGGAGAGAGTTGAGAGTGAAGATGAGGAGATAGTGGATGAGGAGATTGAGATGGAGGCGCCGGGCAAAGTGCAACCTAGGCTAGTCCCAGAAAGTACCGCACAGCCCGGTGAGCCTGCAGGAGAGAAGAGAGTAGAGAGACCACCCATTGACGTTAGGCCATCTCCGCTTGTAGATCACTCACGTGTCCCGTTTCCTTCACGTCTTAGGAATCAAAAGTACTCTAAGGAATACGGCCACTTCCTCGATGTCTTCAAGCATTTGAAGATCAATCTACCCTTCATAGAGGCACTCCAGCCCATGCCTAAGTACGCCAAGTTCTTAAAGGACCTTCTTAGAAATAAGGAGAAATTAGAGGAGTTGTCGAAGGAGAAATTAGGGGAGTTTTCGAATGTCCCGTTGAATGGAGGGTGTTCCGCCGTCGTTTTGAACAAGCTTCCCGAGAAGCTCACCGATCCTAGTATCTTTACCATCCCATGTCTATTTGGTAGTAACAACATGACGCGAGCCTTAGCCGACCTAGGTGCCAGCATCAACTTGATGCCCTTTTCTCTTTACGAGAAGTTAGACTTAGGCGAGCTTTCACCTACCCGTATGAAATTATCCTTAGCCGATCGGTCCGTGAAGTACCCAAGAGGTGTTGTCGAGAACTTGCTAGTCAAGGTCGACAAATTCGTTTTCCATGCCGATTTCGTTATTCTTGATATGGAAGCTGATGAGCGAGTTCTTATCATTTTAGGTCGTCCTTTCTTGCGTACCGCCAAAGCTCTCATAGATGTCTATAATGGGCAAATTACTCTTAGAGTTGGTGAAGAGAGAGTTACCTTCGAGATTGATCGTTCCATGAGTCACCCGAGTGGTTCCGATGATCATAGTGGTCCATGTCATTCGGTCTATTTCTTGAATTCATTCATCTCATGTGTAGACCATTGTCTAGAGTTCATTAGTGGTGCCGACTTGGTAGGAGGAGAGGTAGTTGAGGAGAAAGTGCTAGAGGTAAAGGAGATAGAGATGAGGGGATTTCGATAATACCCGAAGTGTTAGAGGTTAGTGATGACACCACCCAACCACCATCCTTAGAGCTTAAGGTCCTTTCGTCTCACCTAGAGTATGCCTATTTAGGAGAGGGATCCGAGCTACCCGTTATCATATCATCGAAATTAGGGGATGGTGAGAAGTTGAAGTTGTTGGATGTGTTGAGGGCCAACAAAGAGGCCATTGCATGGAGGTTGTCCAACATTAAGGGTATAATCCCTTCTTATGACACCCACCGGATTCTCATGGAGGAAAATTTTAAACCGGTGGTGCAACCTCAGCGACGCCTCAATCCTAACATGCAAGATGTGGTGAAGAAGGAGGTGATGAAACTCTTAGATGCCGGGATGATTTATCCCATTTCCGATTCACCATGGGTGAGTCCCACTTAGGTTGTCCCTAAGAAGGGAGGGATGACCGTTGTCATGAATTCGAAGAATGAGCTTATCCCTTCTCGCACGGTCATGGGTTGGCGCGTCTGCATCGATTATCGCAAATTGAACGATGCCACCCGAAAAGATCACTTCCCATTGCCCTTTATTGATCAGATGTTGGAGCGTCTCGCGGGTCAGCAGTTTTACTGTTTTCTCGATGGTTTTTCTGGTTATTTTCAGATCCCTATCGCACTAGAGGATCAGGATAAAACCACATTCACATGCCCTTATGGCAGTTTCGATTACCGACGCATGCCATTTGGGCTGTGTAACGCTCCAGCTACCTTTCAGCGGTGCATGGTCGCCATTTTTCAGGATATGATAGAGAGTTCCATGGAAGTTTTCATGGACGATTTTTCAGTGTACGGCGATTCATTCGAGCAGTGTTTAGTGAACCTAGAGAGGATGTTGAAGAGGTGTGTTGAAACGAAGTTGATGCTTAATTGGGAAAAGTGTCACTTCATGGTGACCGAGGGGATTGTTTTAGGTCACAAGATTTCGAGGGATGGTATAGAGGTAGATAGGGCGAAGATTGATACTCTTATTAGGTTGCCCCCACCCACGAGCGTGAAGTCGATCCGTAGTTTCTTAGGTCATGCGGGGTTCTATAGACGTTTCATTAGGGATTTCTCTAAGATCACACGACCCATGACCCGCTTGTTAGAGAAGGATGTTCCGTTCGTCTTTGACGAAGAGTGCCTCAAAGCCTTCAACTTTTTGAAGGAGCAGCTTGTTAATGCACCCATTCTTATCTCGCTCGACTGGAGCTTGCCATTTGAGCTCATGTGCGATGCGAGTGACTATGCCGTAAGAGCGGTTTTAGGACAAATAAGGGAAAAGCATTTCCACCCGATCTACTACGCGAGTAAAACATTGAATGGCGCTCAAGAGAATTATACCATGACGGAAAAGGAGTTCTTAGTCGTGGTTTTCGCTTTCGACAAATTCCGCTCCTCGTTCTCTTTAAAACCATAGTCTTCACCGATCACTCAGTGTTGCATTTTCTGTTCCAAAAGAAAGACGCGGAACCTAGACTTATCCGTTGGATCCTCTTACTGTCCGAATTCGACATCGAAATTAGAGATAAGAGCGGGGCCGAGAACGTGGCTGCCGACCACCTTTCACGTCTAAAGGATCCCAAGCGAGAGGAGATTCGTGATGAGGAGATAGGGGACACATCCCTCACGAGTCGATAGAGTTTGTTAATGCCGAGGAGGAAGGATTGTCGTGGTTTTTTGATTTAGCAAATTATTTATCTAGTGGCAATATTGTTAAAGGAATGAACACACAATAACGTAGGAAATTTCTTAGTGAGGCTAGGAAGTATTTGTGGGATGACCCTTTCCTTTATAGGATAGGAGGAGATAGGATCCTTAGGCGTTGTGTGTCTAGAGAAGTGGGTATGAACATCTTTAAACATGTGCATGAGGGTCTAACGGGAGGCCACCATGGAGCTCATACGACCGCACAAAAGGTGTTCGATTGTGGTTATTATTGGCCCACCGTGCTTCTTGATGCCGAGGGGTTTGTGAAAGCATGTGATGCTTGTCAACGAACCGGCAACATTTCAGCCAAGGATGAGATGCCTTAAAACCCAATCCAAGTAGTAGAAGTATTTGATGTTTGGGGAATAGATTTCATGGGACCGTTCCCCTCCTCGAAAGGGAACCGGTATATTCTCGTGGCAATTGACTATGTGTCAAAGTGGGTTGAGGCTCAAGCTCTTCCCACGAATGAAGCCCGAGTAGTGTTGAGTTTCCTCAAGAAACTATTTTGTCGATTTGGTACACCTAAGGCCCTATTTAGTGACTTGGCACTCACTTTTGCAATGCATTGATGGAGAAGTTGCTTGCACGCTACGGGGTCACTCATCGTTTGTCCACCGCCTACCATCCACAAATGAGTGGACAAGTGGAGAACGCAAATCGGGGTGTCAAACGCATTTTAGAGAAAACCGTGGGGAAGAATAGGAAGGATTGGTCCGATAAGCTCGACGATGCATTGTGGGCATTTAGAACCGCCTACAAAACACCTCTAGGTACCACGCCATTCATGATCGTCTATGGAAAAGCGTTTCATCTCCCTGTCGAGTTAGAACATCGTGCCTTTTGGGCTTTGAAAACTGTTAACCTTGACATGACCGAAGCCACTAGGAAACGTTTTTTTCAAATTCATGAGCTAGAGGAGCTTAGGGATGCGGCTTATGCTCGATCGGGGAGTATTAAGGAGAAAACCAAAGCCCTACACGATCGCAAGTTGAGGAAGATTAAGGAGTTTAGCAAGGGTGATAGAGTGCTACTTTACAATTCTAGGTTGAAGTTGTTTGCAAGGAAGTTAAAGTCAAAGTGGTCGGGTCCTTACATGGTACATGATGTGTCTCCGTATGGAGCAGTTGAGATTGTGGACGAGTCCGATGGCAGAACTTGGAAGGTGAATGGCCATCGTTTGAAGCACTACATTGGCGGACCACTTGATAGGAATGAGAGGTAGGACACTCCTCTCGAAATTCCACCGAACACCACCACTTAGTGTTTTGGGTGAGAACCCAAGTGCACCATTTGTACCTTTTGTATACGAGTCGTAGTTATTTATTTTTCGTAGCTAACGGTTTTCTGGGTAGTTTGTCGGTTTTTGTTTGTGTTTTGAGTAATTTTGCAAGCTTTCTATACCAAGGATGTGTAGGGAATGAGGAGAAAAACGAGTCCAGGTAAGTTCCAGAGTTAGAAAAATTTTGGGTTGTGTTTTGGGGGGTTTGGTTAAGTGATGGGCATGAACTGGTTACAATTTCGAATCTTTCTGTTAAAATTGCTTTCTGGCGGGGCGCGAGAGGTTTTACCTCCTCTACTCGCGGCCCGCTAGAAGCCATAGATTTCTGACTTCACTTTTGCGATCGCGGGGCGCGAGCAGTTTCCTTAAAGGCCTCACGGCCCGCGAGTAACCCTACCTGCAGCCCCACTTCTTGAAAACCCTAAAATTTCATCCATTTTTGCCTATCTTTCTTCTCTAAAACCGCCAACACCCACACCTCACCACCATTAACCACCGAAATTCGCCCTCTACTCACCAAATCTGCAACCCCACTTCGTTTACACACATTATCCCACCGATTTTAACCATCATACTTCATCATTTCACCACAAACACGGGATTTTCACGAGGGTTTCAAGTTACAACCGGATTTTTCTTAGTTTCTCTTGTCTAACTCAACTCCAAGGTATGTTTCTTGTAATCTTTGTATTATGAGTCGATTATTTCAGTTTTTATTTCATTTAGGTTTCGATTTAGTGTCGGGTCTTGTTCTAGTCTTGTGTTTGGGTATGTTTAGTGCTTGTTTGAGGTTGCAGGTGGCTTGGTAGGGGTAGTTTAGCATAATGCAGGTTGCAGAACAGTTGGTTTGGGTTGATTGCTTTGCGTTTTGTGACTGCCATAGGTTTGAGGTGTAGTAACATTGAGTGTGGGGATTCGGGTTGGTCATTTCTTTAAGCTAAACTTGTGTTTATAACTTCACTTTCGACCCGGTTCGCTGTTTATGACGTTCAAGCTTTCAACTTTAGCACTCAATGTTAGTTTGTTTTGGCACTTGAATTTTAAGAGGTCAATTAAAGTGCCGGATGGGGGTAGTGTACATTGAGTAGCGTAGTTTGAGTTTATTAGTCTTAGTGTTAGTCGGTCATGGGTTTACTTATATGCACGTACATGTACAAAACACCTCGCCCGTACTCAATCTCCATTCGGGCGAGGTTGTTTATTACTTATGCTTTTGTAAACGGTATTCCATTTTTTATTATTTGTTTAGTGTCGGTATCAACCACGAAAGAAATGCTATACGGTTGATATATAAAAAAAACAACAAAAAAACAAAATAAAAATCCCAAGAATAGTTTGTGACTTCTAATGATCTGCTTTGCTTTGTTTTTTCAAATATAATTGTTTTGCAGATGTCAGGTGAAGGTTCGTCAAGCAAGAGGAGAAGGAAAAGAGGCCCACCGGCTCGTCCTCAAGGTGTTCCGGAGGCACCGGTTCCACAAGAAGAGTATGTCCACTACAGGGAAGTGGATTATAGGGGTCCGAGAGTCCCACATGGTCAAAGCAAAAGGATTGTGGACAGCCCATTGATGCAATTCGAGTTGGATTCAGGGGAGTATGATAGATTGGGTTCTTTGATTCAAGTTGACTTGTTGAAGTTTAGAAGGATAGATTGGGGCCTGTTGGATCATTTAGGGGCAAGGTCCCGGGTTGAGCAATTGTTGGGACCGAGATTCCGGAGAGTTTTGGATTGTGATGCTCGTCAATACAAGGAGATTAACATTCGACTACAAACAAGGGAATTTCTTTAAGAAAGATGCGGTGTTCTTTGCTTTAGGTCGCCAATCTTACGAGATGACCATTCCCCAGTTTGCTGTGGCATTGCAGTTTTACACGGAAGAGGAAGTGTAGTCACTTGACTTTATCACAAGTCTTCAAGGGGTTTTTAAGAAGAATCATGACTATAGTGTTCGTACAAGTGAGTTGGTGAGATTTTGGGGTACGATTTCAAGGGAGCCCTATTCAACTAACATGGTAGCTAGTGATATCACCGACCCGGTGTTGAGGTTTGTACACAAAATTTTAGCAGCTACTTTGGTAGGAAGGGGTCAAGGTGATAACAAGGTCAATCAGGTGAGTTTGTTTGTTTGATGTGCATGGTTGAGGGGCGGCCCGCTAATCTTGCTACAATTTTTGCTTGGTCGATGAGGAGAACATGGAGAGGTGGTGCTGGGGCTAGAATTTATTTGGGCCTATACATTACATGGTTAGCAGAGAGTTTGGGTGTGTTTGTCAGGTACCCGACTGATAAGATGAGAGAGGAGCCGACGCCGGGGTTTATGAGATTGAAGGATCTTCAGGCTGCTAATATTCTGATTTATTCTGACCCACCAGAGTGGGATTATTCTACTCAGCAGTCACAGAGTACACCGGCTTTAGGGACTGGTACATCTACACGTTATCAGCAGTGGACCAGACAGTGGATGCCTCAGCCTCAGTCTCCACCCAGGCAGCCAGTTATCGATCCACCTACTTTTCAGCCTCCACCTATACCGCCACGTCCTAACCCACTTACTTTGGACTCTTTGTATGACCGGATGGAGACCAGTTTTGGCGATTTGCGGGGTTATGTGGATACTCAGTTTGGAGGTGTTAGGCAGGTGATGTTGGAGAGTCGTCGGATGCACGAGCAGGGTCAGCAGAGGTTAGAGGATGGTATGAGGTACATGATGGAGGGTATGCACCTAGCGGTTCCCCCGTTCTTTAGGCAGCGACAGGCAGGACCGAGTGATTTGGCAGGGGTTGAGCCGTATCATGTTTACCGGCAAGGATCGGAGGAGTCAGATGATGATGAGTGATTTTAGGCAGCAGCAGTGGTGTTTTAGCTAGTATCTTTTATTTTTCTTTTATGCTGTTTTTAATCTAACTCGGTTTGTATCCCTAATTTTGAATACTTTGGTACTTGGTTGGGTTGGTATGGGGGTAGGATGTTTGGATGTTTGTTGGATGTGTTAAACACTGCTCCTTTTATGATGCTATGTTAGTAGCTGGTTGGATTATAGGTACGGTGTTTGTTTTTTCCGCTTCCGTTCGCGTGTCCGAGAGTTAGGAATTGTTTGCTGAGCGTGTTCGGATTGGAGGGCGTATGTGGAATTAACTGGCACATTGACAGTCTCGCATATTTACAGCTAAGTCGTTTCACTTGTATCTTGTGTATATATTTATTTCGTTATTTAGTATTTTATTGTCTAGGTAATTTGAGTCGTGTCTCGTCTTTGCATTGGGGACAATGCAATCTTTAAGTGTGTGGATGGGATACATGGTGTAAATAGGAGTCGTAGTCTGAAAAAAATTTAGAAAATGTCTTTTGAAATAAGAAGTTTGCAAAAACGTAACGGAAAATGATAGAAAAGATGGGTGTCTACTCGGGTACAAATAATAATAATATGAGTTAAAGATAGTCGAGCTTGTGTCTAGTTTGGGATATGTGAATAGGCCCGGGTTTGGTTCTAGGTTCCTTTGATCTTAATGTACCTAATTGCCGGTTTGCTAGTGGGTGCTCATCTAGGAAAAATGGGAAATTGAAACCGCCAATAATAGTATAAAGAATGCCGTTATAAGTTAAAATCGTCAGAATTTTTAATCATGAAAAAAAATTGAGCTAGAAACTAAGAAAAGTAGCGCAGGCCTACGTAATCTTCGTTGGGGATGGTGACTCTGACTTAGAATGCCTCTGGGATGTGTGAAATTAAGTTGCATAAGAAAGAAAAAATTTACCGAAGCCTATTGTAATCCGAGCTGGGGATAGCGACTCTACAGCCGGATGCCTCTAGGTTAGGTAAGGCATTGTCTAAGCTCAATGGAAAAAAAGAGTAATAAAGAGAAAAAAAAATAGTTTTAAATTCTTTTGATTTTGATATAAAACGGATAGGAATTGGTCCAGTGATAGTTCCTTTTGTTCTATAAGCTTGAGGCGGGATTAGATGGACTGTGGCTTTTAGTGTGAGTCCCTAGGCAAACTGGTTGAACTTGAACTAAATTTGTATGATAAGGGCTTGGAACCGGGTTTTGGGTTTAAGAGGACAAACATATTTGCAATAGCGGCTAACACAAGTTTTTATTCTAATAAGTATGAATAACTTTTGTCTCGAGTGGTTGCTTGTCTCTGATTCCGTTTGCATAGATTCTTTTTCGAGGACGAAAAAAGAGTAAGTGTGGGGATACTTGATGTATTGTAAAATACATCGTATATTCGTGTTTAGTTTATACAATCTTTATTAGTTTTAGTTTCGTTTTTCGTAGAATAGCTAGTCCTTTGATCCAATTCCGTTTTGCAGGTCGTATGAGCTTAAAGCAGCTGAAAAGCGTGGAAATTGACTAGAGATACGAATTGGTAAAGTCCTGGAAAGAATTGGAGAGCTTAGGAGCTGAAACAAATTAAATTTTGAGAAAAATGCCTCCTGGCGGGCCGCGACTAGCTGGAACATCGCTTCTCGCCACCCGCGAGAAGCCCATTGGGTGCTATCGTCAGAAACACGGTCGCGGGCCGCGACCTGATAGCTAAAACCCTCTCGCGTCCCGCGAGAGGATGGTATCTGCAGATGGTTTTGATTTGAGCTGAGATTTGGGGGTATTTAATCAATTTTATCATAAGGAAACCCTAGTTACGAATTTTGGGAGTTCTTGCAGTTGTTTTGGAGTCATTATAGCTAAGTTTGAAGGTTTAAAAGCTCTGGAATCATTGGATCAAGCGTAGATTGACGATTAGAGACTTTCTCGGGTTTACACGATCCTTGTTTGTCTTGTTTTCTCTTTTCTGAACTTGTAATGATGAATTCTAGTTTTATTACTCTTGTATTGTTTTCGCTATTGACTATGCTAGGCTAAACGCATTAACTACCTAGACTATGATGAATGAATTGATATAAAGTTTATACCTTTTTCGTTAATTACATGTTTGTTATGGATTAATTGTGCTCTGTAAGCAGTTTGTTTATCTGGCTTGGTGTGTGTGCATGCTTTGCTTTGGTTTTCTGTTTTCTATTGCTTCATATGATTCTTGGTGACTGTCTATATCACGGAATAGAGTCGTATTAGGTTGTGAACTTTGGTGAGTGTCTATATCATAGAATAAGTTCATAATATTTAAGGTTGAAGGGCCCAGTAAACCTTAGAAGTGATAGTTAACATGTTACTAGATTTTAGTGTTCTACTAGTCCTAATACCTGGAAAGTGAGGGGCTATTGATAGGTCTTACCCGGCGAATTGCTATAGTCGGTCTTTGGAAAAAGTCCATGCCTTTGTTGACCCGTCGGTTTATTAGTCTATCAAGTCAAGTTTAGATATTCAAACTATCCTAGATCTATAATTGGAAAAGAGTAGGTCATCATTAGGGTACTCACACAATATTAGACAAGTGGAAAGATGTCTAATCAACCGGTAGGATTAACGGCCTAGGTAACACCATAAGTTTCACCTCGAGAAGGGTTGAGGGGCTTAGCTGGTATTTAATAGGTTTAGTATCATAAGATCCTTGTTCCAGAAAATGAGGTATTAACTTAATCGGTAAACGCTTAAAATCAATCCAGGATTCTAGTCTAGGTAGTCTTCATCACCGCTTGAGAACAACTGCCGTCCTTATTTCGTATTAGTTAATTTAGTCGTTAATTAGTTTTAATATAGATTTTCGTAGATTTTCCGCCAAAGCAATTAAAACAGTTTGAGTCGTGTCTGTCCAAGTCTTTCAGAGTCTAATTAGCGTAATTAATAGAGTCCTATGGGTTCGATATCCGGACTTACTTAGGTTATACTACATTGATCGGTACACTTGCCGATTGTGTGGTTTAGGTTTAAGTCGAGTCTAGTTTTTAAAGCTTTTTAGTGTCTAGTTTAGAGAGTCTAAAGTAGTTCATTTTTATAGTCTGTTTAGCACACATCAAGTTTTTGGCGCCGTTGCCGGGGACTCTTGGCAATTGCGTTTATTAGCTTTGATTGACTGCATTGACATATACGTGCTAAGTGTTTTATTTTGTTTTTAGTCTTTTCTTTCTTGCTTGAGTCTTAGTAACTATTGTCTGTTTCTCTTTGGTAGGTGTACTTTGCTTGTAGTGGATGCCACATCTGCGCTCATAGGGACCTCCACCAAAGCCACCGATGGACAAATCAACTTCATCTTCCCAGGTAAGTACACCACTTCCTTCATCTTCCACCCATTCTGACTCTACCCTCCAATCTAAACTACCGAACTTTGACTTCACTCCGAAGTCTTCACCCCATAATTCCCCACCACCTTCCCGTCCCCAAAGCCCACCCATCGTCCAAATGGCCGACCGTAGACAAACCGTCCACCAACAAGCCACCCAAGGTTTCACTGGTCTCGCTTCACCCATCACTGTCCCACCCATCGTAAACCAAAACTCATGGCAAGTCTTTCAGAGTCTAATTAGCGTAATTAATAGAGTCCTATGGGTTTGATATCCGGACTTACTTAGGTTATACTACATTGATCGGTACACTTGCTGATTGTGTGGTTTAGGTTTAAGTCGAGTCTAGTTTTTAAAGCTTTTTAGTGTCTAGTTTAGAGAGTCTAAAGTAGTTCATTTTTATAGTCTGTTTAGCACACATCAACCCTTTTACGCTTAAACGCACTTTTGGGTGTCACATATGTTCGTATATCAAAACACATCACACAACTGTCAAACGCTTATTCACTACCTGTTGTTACATTATTATACGTGAAATCTGCTGAATTGTATGTATTGCTTGATTGCTTGTACGCCACCCTTAACATGATAGTATACTAGAGGTTGACCCGCCACCCGAAGGCCCGGGGTTGTTAAGGCTCGCATTTTATTTTGCATTTATTTTCTCTTTTAGGATGTGAACGCTTGTTTGCGTGCCTCGCTCAATCGCGGTTTATTGGTTTACTTGAATCTAAGTAGTTACATCATTCACAACTATTACGTATGTCATGCGGTGTATGCTAAACGCTTTTATATCTATTATGTACGCAAAACTTGTATGCTCATCTTTACTTAATTGTATTGACGTTTTATTTTAACATATGTGGCAGGTTGAGGATTATGCTTTGGACGCGTAGCTTAGGTTTTTGCTTTAGAAACGTTTGTAATAAATCTTGGGATTATTAAACTAGAATTTGTGTTATGAGAGTCTAATATTTTGTAATGTTATTTGAGGATTGTATGTTGAAAATATGGGATTTTGACGTTTAAATATAGTCGTTGAAATAATGTTATGGAATTTCTCGTGATACAATCTGGTTCGCCTAGTGCCGCGCCTCGATGATTCCGCCATCGGTTGGTTGTGACACCTAGGTTGTTAAAGTAAAAGAATATAGAAATGGTGGTGAGACGAGTAATATGTGTAAATATATTATTAACATTATATCAAGGGAACAACAAAGCTAGACGCCATTGACATTGAGATTCATCCGCTAGACATGAGTCTCAACAACCAGTTCCCCTTCTCACTAATGGCCAACAAGCAAGCAAGTAAGCCAGCCATGATCTATGAATATAATTTCCATAAACTTAATAAATATTTGTTTTTTTATGAATCATATCAAGCTAATTAAAATTGGTATTCTATTTTAATATATAAAAGCTGGATTGAATAAGTTGTTTTAGCAATAATATAGTTGAACAAAAAAATCATAGTTTTATGTTGGATCCGTTTTTAGACTTTTTCTTTATTCAATATTAATCTAACTTTTTTGCATAAGATAGGCCACCTTGCTATTGAGTATCACATTTATTACACTAGGCAATTCTCTGTTGGGCATTTAACTCATGTTGAGGTTGTGACCGCATTCGAGGCCTGTTAAAAAATGACTGGCTTATTGCCTTATTTATCTATTTCTATCATGTGCAGGTTGTTAATTTTCGAATAATAAGTTGCAAGAAAGGATTTCAAGTTTTTGGGTGAGCAGACGAAATTCATACTATAACTTTCTAATCGTTCGGCTTTTTTAATTTTGCATAAATTGATCAGGTCTGGCTTTGGTATTGATCAGGTAAATTCAAACTATTTAAAATTCTTAATAGATTAATTTACCTAAAAACAAGTAAAAGATGTGATTTAGCTTAGTTGCATTGTTGTAATGAAATAAAATTGGGATTTTTAGTCATCTTGACTTTTATAAAAAACCTTGATTGTATGAAGTGCTTTGACTTTGCAAATGTGTAATTTTGCTTTTACTTTTTTGTTATCTCAAAAGGCAGCTTGAGGCGCTGTTTTTTTGTTTGAGGCATCGCTTTTGGCTGAATTGTTACTTTAAGGAGCCTGTTGTATGAGGCGTTTAAATGTATATCTATTTTTATATAACATATTAACCTTATCTATTTGCAAGACTCTTACCTTCGCATAAGAGTATTCAATACATCGAACAGGGGCATCATGATGGCCAAATATACCCTTCCTCTCTTATTTGAAAACAAGCCTGAGATATCCAGGTAGTTGTTTAATTTTGGAAAATATAAAAATGTTCTTTTGAGTAAGCCTATTGTTTCAGTTGAGTTACGTTTTTTTTTTTCTATTTTTATGAGGAATCATGTAAACCTATGGTCTATGCAGTCCAAGTTATCCTTCTTAGATGACGCAAGTTGGAAAGAGAGGGAGGCTACAATTTTAGCTCTTGGTGCTATAGCTGAGGGTTGCATGAATGCTCTCTATACTCATCTAACTAAGGTTAGCCCTATGGTTAAATGTCATATAGTTTGAGGTTTGCTTTCATGACCTGACAGTTGTGTTTTCGGATGTGTTCCAGCGTAGTTCAGGACCAGGGTTGGTGACCAAAGAAGGTGATTAATAGGGGACTGGTGGTTATAGTAAGAGCAACTATGGTAGTTGGTGATGGTTAGTGCTTGACTTCAAAGAATTTTATATGAATCCCTTTTCGAAGAGAATTTGATTCCATCGTAAAGATGGAAGACAAAGCAAAGAAAATTGTGATTTCAATAATGCAGTTATAAGTAATTTTAGGATTTATGTCCGAAAAAAATATTTAGTTATTTAGTTAGTGAGCACACAGACTCAGGTATGTTGCTTTCGGGTAGCAATTAGGATTATATATCTTTTTGGAGTGCAGGGCTATAGCATTATGAAATCATGGATTCGGACATCTCTTTAACTCGGACATATCTTTTGGGTCGTAAATATATAATATTTTTATTATATTGTCCGTAACGAACGTCGAGTCCGTAACGAGTCGTAACTATATAATATTTTTATTTATCGTCCGAGTCGTCCGTAACGAGTCGTTTCGTCTTCTTTCTGAAGAATTAATTATCGTTACCTTTTATTAGAAAAAATTGACAACACATATTAATAAGAGCAGTTAATTTGCTTTGATTTTATCTTATTTCGATCATGTTTTGACTTTAGGGCTTTTGAATTTACATATATCGTAACATTTAGTTACTCGGGTAGGATGGAACTTATGTTAGGGTCCTTGGTGATTTGATCTAATAATGAGCCTTTTATAGTGTTTACAATGGGTCATATGGTAAATGAAGAGGCGATTCCTAATTACGATAACATGTGTGTTGCGTGTAATATAGAATGTGGTGATATAGAGACTTACAGTTCCTGACAAAGCTCAAAGATATACACCTGTGATTTATGGTAAGTTCTTATTTGATCTGTTTCGTGATCTTTATTGGATAAGACGTAACATACCCTATGCTGCAGGAAAGATTCTACTATATGATGTAGACTTGTGTTTGACTTTGAGACCCCACTAATAACGAGCTTGTGTTATCGCTCGGTAGCAGTTTAATATTATAGGTTGATTCAAGGTACTACATCATTATTTAATACTACTGCATTATATATAATCCAGCAAACCAAAATATATGAGAGGTTAACATCCGTTAATTAGCATTTAAGCCGCCTTATGTTAGTGCTTCTCATCTGCAGCTCAAAAATCTCAATCTGAACAGGTTGAGATTTTTTAGCCGGAAATGAGAAGCACTAGCATAAGGCTGCTTAAATGCAAATAAAAGATGTTTACTTTCCGTATATTCAGGTTTGCTGCCTTATAAATAACACATGGATTTTAAATAATGATGTAGTACCTTGATTAAACTCGCACCATGTAAAGTGGAAGGAATCGTCCTACAGCAGCCAATTCTTTAGTGGAATTGAACAAATCATTATCACAAATACGAGGAGCTATGTAGATATCTCGTAAGTTACTCGGTTTATGTGACACCTCGAAAATTTCACCCGATAAAATTCTGACACGTGTCCCGAAAATTCTTGGTTGCCTCGAGTAGCCGAGAAGGACTAAAGACGTTGTCATGTTATTTAATTAACCTCTACACGAGCATCGGAAAAAGTCGAGGATCAAAGTGGCAAGTGAAGGGGTATGGTCCCAAAATCCTTACGCCAATCAAGGAAACCATACCCAATATTTACTAAGGAGACCTCGTGCAGACTTCTCTGCCAAAGAAGGACTCACCAAAACCCTGCGCCAAGTATTCAAAAAGGGAAAGGATCAATTAATTACCTTGCGCGGGCTCGCGCAATGTTCAAAGTTAACCTTCACCAACCCCTTTGGATAAAACTTCATACACAAACCTTGCACGGGTATTTATATCAAAGCAAAAATCCAGCAAAAGGTTGCACTAAGAGAAGAAAGAAGATCAGTTAACTAGCTTGCGTTCTCGCGCCAAGGAAACAATTAATCTTGAGAAACCTTTCCTTAGCAAAACTCTTGACCTTGTGCTGAATCAAAGGGAATCTTTTCTGTTATAATAGAATGCACATGTGGCAGGCAACAGATGGATTACAGCTGTGATATCTTCTAGAAGCCACTAACGCCCAATCGTGCAAGCATCTTTTCGGTTATAACCAATTGCCACATGGCATCATCTGGTAATCAAAAGATCACGATGGTAGCATGCTCACATCAATAAATGATAAGTGATCTCATGACAACACGTGGCATTTCCCTAACCGTGGATGAGCTCACGATCCGTGTGCACTAACGGATAACCACAACTTAACGGAATGGCGAAAGATTCCTTCAAGATTAACATCTCTCATTTTGGCGCCCAAAACCCGGCTAAAAATAAGTAACTTGGACTTCAAGTTAAAGGTATTCACTATCACTTACTCTCTCTCTTACTTCACTAAAACTATTTCCGACTACCTGTACTTATTCTCACGTCGGAGGGTGGTCACGGAGGATTTTCCCCTTCTCCCCGTGGCGAGCTAACGGTGTTCTGTTTTGCAGGATCAGTTGGAACATAGTTGTAGTCGTCATCATCTTGAAACCAAACGAAGGACTAAACATTCTATGCAGAGCCCAATCCATAGATCTACTTAGATTCCGGTCTAGTCGATCTAGGGTTTCTTCATTGGCGCCCACCGACTTCAATTCTTTTTCTCATCCTTCATTTCGTTTCACCTAGATCTGCAGCATCATGGCTGATGGATCATCTTTTCAAGGTCCTCGATCGGAGATCCGTCGCGTCGTTGTCGGACCTTAGATCGACGGACAAATAGTTGAGGATTCTTCTGGTGAAGCTAATGCCCAGTATGATCCCTATCATGCGAGCATTCCAGTAACGCCGGCGGCTCCTCAGGTTGATGTTGCGTCGATTTTACCACCTGGAGAGACTCCATTATCGTGGTTAATCAAATCTCAAGTAGCCTTAAACGCTATGTGCCCAAACCGGAACTCCAGCTTTTCAAGCTCCGGTTAATGCTCCTCAGGTCCGTGCTTCGCCGGCACCTCGTGTGTTGAGTTATAATACTCAAAATCATGCTCGTTCCCCTTCACACATGTCTGAAGATTGAACAGAAATGTACTCTAAAACCAGGAATGATCCTGTTCAATCTGGTAATAGAAAGCAAGAAGAAAATGTTCAGCAGCGTACATCTGTTCACTCTCGTTTGGGCCCGCGATCTTCACAGAAGCGGGACACCCAACACGAGGAAGGAGATAGTACGAGTGTTTTCAATCGAATATCTGCAGATCATGCTAGTTACAAGCCAAAAATACGTGCATATACAATCCAGAGGCTGAGCATGATTACAATTTGGTGTATCGTCTAACTGAAGCAGCTGAACAATCAAAGTTTACCAGAGAGGTAGCACTGGCTCCGTTGGAGCGAGCAAAATTACCATGCAACGTAGGAAAGTTTAACGGTTTAACTGATCCTGATGATCACATGCGCCTTTTCACCGGCGCAGGGTTACTTGGATGCTGGATGCTGCCAATGTGGTGTCATCTGTTTGTACAAACTCTTACTGGTGTTACGCGCCTTTGGTTTGATAATTTGCCGACAGGTAAACTTTCTTCTTGGAATGACCTAAAGGAAAAATTTCTTACACACTTCAGTCAACAAAGGCGATACATGTGCGACCCCTCAGATGTAATGAACATCTGGCGGAGGGATGATGAGAACCTTAAAGATTTTATTACACGTTACAATAAAGAGGTTTTGGAGATTGGAGACGTTCACGAAGACCTTATACGCGCGCAGTTCAAATACGCGGTAAGGTGGGATGAAATGATTAAAGTGCTTTCCGGTACAACTGGCCTTCCAAAGAGCTGGGATAAACTCATGGCGGAAGCCAAGGTCTACGCCCAGACTGAGCGCAACTTGAACTCTAACAGGCCACCTCTACCTCAGAATCGTCCGCAAGATCTGAGTAAGAGTAGTCGCACGTTTAAAAGAAATTGGAAAGAGTCAAGTCAGAATTCATATTCTCCGTATTCACCAGTTGATGCGCGTGCAACAATAAAAAAGATAACAACTCAAAAAGCAATTAAGCAAGAGAATAGGGAGCGCCAAGGGACTCCCTTGACGAAATCTCCTGCTGAAGTTCTCAGCACTGAGAATTTTCAGTTCAAGCAACCACAACCGATGAAAAATAAAAAAAGGGCAAGACCCAAATTTGTTCTGTGATTATCATAGAGACACATGCCACACAACAGATAACTGCATCAGCCTGCGCACGAAGATTGAAAAAGCATTAAAGAGTGGGAAGCTTACACATCTACTCCAGAATGTTCGCAAAGAGATTAAACAGATCACGCGCGGGGACGAATGGCCTAGCAACAAGAAAATGAAGCAGCAAGTTTCCATGATTCAAGGAGGCTCATCGCGCAAGTGCAGCCTTCAACGATTTCAAGAGGAAAAGTGGCGCGAGCAACAAGTGATATTTCCTGTGGTTCCTAGCGGACCTCAGGAAGAAAGACCAGTGATAATCACAGGTATCTTTGGCCATTACCAGACTGATTATATGTTCATAGATCTAGGAAGTTCTATGGATATCATATATGAACAATGTTTCAAACCGTTAGATCCAGAGGACAAGGCACGCCTGGAACCAGTTGACTTCCTGTTGACTGGATTCTGCAACGAGGCTGTTTTTCCTCTCGGACAAATAGTTTTCCCCGTGACTCTTTCAAATGGAAGAAATTCACAAACTATTCAAGTAAATTTCATGGTAATGCCAGCAACATCCCGTCACGATGTTTTATTGGGACGACGTGCACAACGGGATTTCAGTATGGTCACGTCTGCGCCTCACACCGCATGTGGTTTCCCAACACCAACGGGAGTAGCTATCATTTTCTCCCGGAAAGAAATCATGTCGATTGAAGAACCAATTACGAAGGCTGCCAAGACATTGCCAAGTGACGAACCCGAAAAATGGATACTCAACAGTAAGTATCCCGAGCAAACAATCTTGTTAGGGCCTACAGTCAGTACTGAAATTCGCGCAAAGCTTAAACTACTGTTGTTTTGCAACAAGGACATTTTCGCTTGGACACCTGCCGATATGGTCGGTGTCCCGCGCGACGTTGCGGAACATTGTCTGAATGTATTTCCATCAGCAGAACCAGTTGTACAGAAAAAGCGCAGCCTCGGGTCAGAAAAGACAGAGGCGATGAATGAACAAGTCACCGAGTTACTAAACGCTGGTATTTTGCGCGAAGTCAAATACCAGACCTGGGTGGCAAACCCAGTCATGGTAGAGAAACATAATGGCGGATGGCGGATGTACGTAGATTTTAAAGATTTAAACAAGGCGTGTCCGAAAGATTGTTATTCTCTTCCCGAGATTGACAAAAAGGTTGACTCATTAGCTTCCTTTCGCTGGAAATGTTTTCTAGATTGTTATAATGGTTATCATCAGGTCTTGATGGATGCAGTTTTTGGAGATGATATCGGGAAAACTGTGGAAGTCTACATTGATGATTTGGTCATTATGAGCAATTCAGAAGAAACTATGTTAGATAACATCCAACGAACTTTTGATTCTCTACGAAAGGTAAATTTAAAGTTAAATCCAAGCAAATGCTCATTTGGCATGGAGGAGGGCAAATTTTTGGGTTTCATCGTCACCAAAGACGGTTTCAAGGTTAATCCTGAGAAGGTCGAAGCAATACAAAAATGTCTTCTCCTACTACCATCAAAGAGATGCAACATTCGGCTGGAAGGTTAGCTGCGCTAAACCGCTTCCTCGCCAATCATGCTGCAAAGTCTTATCCATTTATTCGAACCTTGCGCAATTGTACGAAGAACAAAGAGTTCGCATGGACTCCTGAAGCTGACCAAGCTTTCCAGCAAATGAAAGATTGTTTAGTTCAACTTCCCACACTTACTGTTCCTCGTGAAAAAGAACCCATGGTCTTATATCTTGCTGCATCTGAGGTAGCAGTAGGTGCTATCTTGCTTGTAGAACGCGAAGGAGTCCGGTCTCCAATTTATTATATCAGCAAGATGTTGAATGATCCAGAGACAAGGTATTCAATTATGGAGTAATTAGTTTTAGCATTGGTCCACGCCTCGCGCAGGCTGCGAAGATACTTTTCAGGACATGTTATTACAGTTTTAACAAATTTTCACATTGGCTAAGTCTTGGCCAAGCCAGATGTTTCTGGACGACTTGCGAAGTGGGCAATAGAATTGGGGGGTTATAACATCTGTTATAAACCTAGACTAGCTATCAAAGGCCAAGTTTTGGCAGATTTCATCGATGAAATTCCTGCTGATAAAATTGAAGAGTGTCAGGCAATTCAAAACCCAGTCCCAGTCATAGACAATAGAGCCTGGACACTGTTTACAAACGGCGCATCAAACAGTGATGGGGCTGGAGCAGGTCTTCGATTAATGAGTCCAGAGGGAGCAGAGTTCACATATGCAATTCGGTTGGATTTTAAATGCACCAACAACGAGGCCGAATATGAAGCTTTCCTAGCAGGCTTACGCCTCGCTATCAAAATTGGTGCAACAAATTTAGAAGCCCATGTTGATTCATTGCTAGTTGCTGAGCAAGTAATTGGGACGTACGATGCAAAGGGAAATATCATGTCTTTGTACTTGGCGCAAGCTAAGGCTCTTATAGCACAGTTCCAACAATTTAAAGTCACACACGTAAAGCGAAGCGAAAACAAACATGCTGACGCTCTAAGTAAACTAGCAGCAACTAGTTTTAAACATTTGGCAAAGGAAGTTCGTATCGAAGTTTTAAGTAATCCATCAGTCCCTCTCAGACAAGTAATAATGGTCAAAGTAGGAGATCCATCATGGATGTCTCCAATAATGATGTATTTGTTACATGGTTCATTGCCAGAAGATAAAGCGCAAGCACGTAAGTTACGGTGCAAAGCTCTCAATTACGAGATGGTTGACGGTATTCTGTACCGACGCTCTTACATGGGTCCTTTGCTCCGCTGTGTTATGAGGGGCTATGTGGTATACATTCTGGGCCGCGCATGGTAGTAGCCAAAGTGAAAAGCGCAGGGTATTATTGGCCCGGAATGTACGTTGACGCTGTGGAGATCTTGCGCAAATGCATGTCCTGCTAAAGGCATGCCCCTAAAACGTTGCGCCCAAAGAATCCTTTGGTACCCGTCATAACAGCTTGGCCATTTCAACAAGGGCCATTGATTTTGTTGGACCATTTCCAGATGCGCCCGGCGCAGTCAAATTCATCATTGTTGCAGTCGATTATTTCACCAAATGGGTTAAAGCTAAACCCTTAGCTTCTACTACAGCAATGGTAATTTGAAAATTCATCTGGGAATACATTATTTGCCGGTTTGGTCTGCCCATGCGCATTATTACAGACAACGGTCCAAATTTAATGGCTGAAGAGTTGTAAACGTGGATGACAGAAATGGGAATCCAGCATGTCTTTGCTTCTGTTGCGCATCCACAAGCAAATGGTCAAGTTGAAAGCATAAACAAACAGTTGGTCGACGGTATCAAAGCCCGTCTTGGCACGGCACGGCGAGGGTGGGTTGATGAATTGCCTAGCATCTTATGGGCACACCGAACTATGCCCAAGACTAGCACTGGAGAAACTCCTTTTAGCCTTGTGTACGGCACGGAGGCTGCGATTCCTGCCGAAATTGGGTTATCATCTTCAAGGATGCTAGCTTTGGAAAAACAAGATAACGAAGAACAAAGGCGCATCGATTTAGACTTATTGGAAGAACGACGAGAGAACGCGGCGATCGCGAAGCTAATTACAGGTCTCAGCTTGAAAAGTATTACAACAAAAGGGTACGCATCTGCTCCTTTTTGCCTGGTGACTTTGTTCTTCGCGATAATGAAGCGTCAGATGCCGAAAAACCGGGGAAGTTAGCCCCGTGATGGGAAGGTCCATACGTGATAAATGAAGTATTGGGAAAAGGCGCATACACTCTGAAGCGTATGGACGGATCCAGTGTTCCTCGAACCTGGAACGCCCAACAACTACGCAGATGTTATATGTAATCTCAGTCCTCTAAGCAACTTCTGGGCGTTGCGTAACGAGACTGCTTACTATATTTCTTATGTAATCTTAGTGGCAGACATAGCTTTACGCTTAATCAGTATGAATAAATACTTTGTCACTACTTTCAGTCCTGTATATGTTTATTTACAAATGCATGCAATTCCTTTGGATAAACAAAAACACAAACTCATGAGCCACAAGATAACTTAATACTTACGCTCACACATCAGGAAAGAAATTGTTCATTTGTCTATCCTACCCAAGTAATTGGTTACACGCAAATATTGTAAAACTAAAATGTCATATTCACATCAAAATACTTGCACAGAAGTGCAACATTACAAATAATCACAAAAAGTTACAAGTTTCCTACTCTATGGATTTCTTGCCCGCCTGCTTTTCTGTTGTGAAGATTTCCTTTAGTCTATCGACAAAGTCATCTTGCTGCAGCGCGGCATCCACAAGGTCCATAATAGGAATCTGCAACTGATCATATTTTTCCTTAGCAGCAGAATAAATGGCAGCAGTATTTAACCCATGCGTGGCAGCCCGGCTTGTATCCCATTTGGTCTTCAGAGCGTGTGCGACATGTAGTGTACACTCTTTATAGCCCTCGGCATGCCCGTCGCTGCGCGCAACCATCATCAATTCTGCCACTCTCTCATCCAACTCCGTGGAGTTAAGGATTGCATTTGCGATCTGTATACAAATTCAATCAGTATATGTTGTGATGATCAAACCAGACATGTACAAAGAAAAGGGAATATTACATCCACAATCCCATACTCCCGCAACCAGGTAAGCTGGTTCATCAGCGTTTCTGTCAAGGTCTCAGCTGTAGCACGAGCGACCTCCGTCTCATGAAGTTTTTCTTCACCTTCGGTCAAGCGGTGCGTCTACTCGGCTTTCTCGGTTAAGTGAAGCTTGATATCCCTTTTCAAGGAATCTGCTTCCGCTTGAAGTAGCTCCTGGTCAAATAACATAGAAGTTAGATCATCGATTTCTATGTTCTTAAGGAGGAGAGTCATTTTGGTCACTACCTCATTCTGCTCACACCTCTCGAGGTGAGAACGCGCCTCTTCTGCCGCAACAACCGTATCAGCTTTCTCTTTTTTAAGTTTCTCAATTTCATTCCGAAGAGAGATTTTTTCATTATTATCCCGGTTACAAGCCTCAACAAAGCGCTTGCGGTTATCTTTGTGTTGTGCAGCAGCAGCATCATACTTGCGCTTCCACGAGAGCGCAGACCACTCCTCCGTCTTCTTATCAGCTTCAAACTTGGCTTTCGCAGCCTCAAAATCAAATGCCATCTTCAAGGTATTCTCCATCTCAATCTTGGCTTTCCCCTTATCACTCTCCACTTCGTCACGCTCCTTGTTCATGTTGCGCCATTCGCGCACAATTTTGTTAATAGTGGAGGTAGCGAGGGCAGATTCTTGTAAGTTGGCTTCATAGGTGGCCTCGTGATTTTTATCTTCTTGGCGCTTCACCTCCGCCGGAGGGAAAATACCCTTATACCATTCTCTGCAAGAGCGCCAGTCGGTGAAGACATCACCTTGTTTCACTTTCCATATAGGCTGATGGATTTCATCTGCCCTTTTTTCGGTGTAAGATCGATAATAGAAATCCCCGGGCGTCTCCTTCGGGCGGATGGGCGATTCCTCATTTGAATCACCATCAGCAGACACAAAGCCTTCGCTTTGTGTTGACGGGCCAGCTCCCTTAGATACAAACGAGGAAGGCTCGGTGATAGGGGTGGATGGTTTCTCATGCTCCGCAGTTGCGGTCTCTTTCACCCCAACATCTGAAACATTATCTTTCACCTGCTCTTCAGCAGGATTCCTTGTAGCATCTGTAGCAGTATCTTTAACCTGCTCGCCAGCAGGATTCTCAGCATCAACTTTTTTAGGCTCTTCTTCTGGAGCCACCTTCCCAATATTTTCTGGGATGATGTGGTCAAAGTCAAAAAAGGGTGCCTCTTGCTCCGCATCTCCCTCTTCAACATTTTCAGGCCTGCGCGGCGATGGTATAGTAGATGAGGTGGCCGGCGCAGCCTTCACCATTTTCTCTGCAAGCATATTAACAAATACCAAGTATAAGATTCTGCACAAATTTTCTAACAGAAATGCGTAACAAACCGAACATACCAGGTGAGAACTTCTTTGCAAAGGCATCCAGATTGCCCTTCTTGCCAATGCGCGGGCGCACAACCTTTGTTGGTACAGGAGGTTTAGTTTCAGACTCCTTCCTCTACTTGGAAGTGCGCTTCAACGCCTCTTCCGGACTTGAAGGAATTTCCAAAGGATCGTCTGGGTTCGAGGCGGGAAGAGAGGAGGTGTCAATGGGTTCTGGTTTTGGTTTCTTCAAACCTACAGGCGCAAGACCTTCTAATGAGTCTGACACCACCACGTAGTCACACCGAAAGTCAGATACGAGACGCGTACCTTTCTTACCCTCAGCTGTCGCGGCAGCTGATGGCTTAATTTTTTGGTCTGGTTTGGAAGGAGGAGGTACAGCAGCTGCAGTAGCGGTTGGCTTCTTTTTCTTCTTTGAATCGAGGCCTACGTCCAAGTTTAGCAAATCACCTACGTAATCAATAATATCGAACAAAGGTTGCGCCATTGGTTATATTGCAATATTACTTGGAGAATATATTCAAAAGTAATATTGCAATATTAACTAAGGCCTTGCAAGGTTTTCCTTACCAGTCACAGAGGACGGTTGCGCCTCCAGCACCTCCTTCTTGGGCAGCTCGAAGTTCCCCAGGATTTGCGAGAACCATGTATCCTCACCCTCAGCAATAGGCACAATGGCCATTTTCCCCTTTTCTCTCTTAAAGGATATCCAGTAGAGCGGCGCAACTGTATCACAAATATTTTTGCATCAGTATATATCTATTAAAAGGTATTCCCGGCGCTCTTTCTTCTAGAAAATACTCATCCCAGCAGCGAGCCTCTCCGGCAACACAATATTGGGCACATCTCTAATGTCCTGGTACCACACCTCATTGGCAGGAATAGGCAGGGTTTCCAGCTCTACATCATCACCAGCCCGGAAGGTCATCTTCATCGGGATCATTGCCGCCTTTATAAAGAAAAAATTCTGTTTCCAGTCATGGTAGGATTTGGGTGGCACCAGCAACAATCGTTTCGCTTGTACACGTTGTTGAAACGAGTAGAAGCCTAATGAACAATGGAGTTGATAGAAAACTTGAAATTTCTCCACTGTCGGAACTATGCCCATTGACCGGCATACGAACTCAAAATGTCGAATCCTCACCATTCCCATGGGATTCAGTTGAGAAATATGGAACTTGTAGTAATAAAGGATCTCCAACATGAAGTGGGTCACCGGAAGCCGGAAATTACCCTCGGCAAAGTAGTCGTAGAATAAAGTAATATAACCGGCCGGAGCATCAGCCGCCGTGGCATTCGCTGCCGGAAAAAACGCCTTCCAAGACGGAGCGAACAGGAAGTTGGTAGCAAGATTGTCAAAATCCTCCTTCTTCCACTTTAATGGTCGTAAACTTGACGTCGTTGGCATATCAGCAGAGCTTGAACCGGTGGCCATAACTCAAACTTCGAATAATAATCAGAAAACTTTGAAGGTCGCCGGAATATATGAACACAAGATTTTCTATCTCTAGATATGACCTGGTGAAGAAGCAAATGGATCGCTGGTCCCTTTATATACTAATTGCAATTAATGCGAGATTTGACTGCAGCGACTTTTGCGACTTTTAGGACAGTCACGTATCCCCAGGTAACTGCAGGGGCGAGTAGGGAACAGTAATCGCCCCTCGCGCGCAAGTGTCGCTGAAATAACATTAAATGTTGTAAGGCATGTACTGTTGACAGCCTGTCAACAGTACCACCACGTCTCAAGAACGTGCATGTTCACCAACTACACCATTCGGATAAGCAACACGTGTCCAAGTATATTTGAAATTCAAATACTTTTCCAAAGATTCACTTAAGACACGTCATCAAGAGACAGGAAGCAACTAAAGGACCAGCACTCATCCAGCGCAACACTCTTATCTCAAGACCCTTATGAGTCAGGAATTCAAATAATCCATTTTAATTCGTATTGCTTAATATTAAACATTTGGGGGTTAAAACGACCGTGTCCTGGATATCCACGGCTCATTTAATTGCAAACGGCCACGACCTAAGCACGGGGTGTAGGCATACACCCGTCAGATGCTAAAAATAAAATATTACCCAATAGGGGTGCACCTATTAAAGGTGTTAAAGTGGTGTGTCGATTAATCATGATCCCGGCATAGTTTTCGGGCTCTAAATGTATTATTAGCATGTAAAATTGATAACATGAAAATTAATTATCCCAAGTTATTTATAAAACAAAGTACCATTGTGTACTCAAAATGTTTTCATAATGTTTTCAAAATGAGTCGGTTAAATGTATTTACCAGTGAAAACTGACGTATTTTCAAAAGACTAAGCGCATGTGACAAGTATATGTAATTAGGCTGTAAGTTGCTCGGCGAAGCTTAAGAGGAATTGCAACCCTTTGCTTAGAAGGCCTTAGTCTGTCAAGTTTCCTTTTGTATTCACATTTCGATTCGCCTGTGGATCTAGTTACAAGCGTTGTATTTATTATTTTGAACTTTGAACATTCAAACGTTTGTAATAGTAATTATCCAGACTTCCACTGTGTATTATTGTATTGCTTGGTAATGATGATATCAACTTACGTCACGATATTCCCCAACCGGGCCCACCGGGTTACACGTGAAAACTAGGGGTGTGAAAGGTTGGTATCACAGCCAACTCTCGAGTGAATTAAACACCAGCCTTTGTGTTTAATCTCGGGGAATACATAATAACACACATCTCTCAGACTTTCGAGTCTAGACTTTGACCTAGGCTTAATCATTTCCATCATATTATTCTAGCTTTGTATTTTATTTAACTTGTTTTTAAAGAAACATGAATAATGACGCCTAAGTACAGACGAGGAGGAAAAGGCAAAGGACCCATGAGGGGTGGACCCTCAATGACTGGACCATCCTTCACTAGACCATCCTTTAGACCACCATACCGACCCTCCTTAGCTGGAGCAGCCAACTTACCTGAATACAACCCTTAGGAAGGATCCGGAGATTCTTCATCACCCTTTGAACCTTATAGACTTCACATGAATACTCCCCGCCTCAATCGCATTCCCAGCATTCTTACCATTCTCACCATTCGCACCATTCACACTTTCATTCACACCAAGAATACTTCAACCTTAACTTCGACAACCCTGTCAACCAACCCTTACCCGAAACCCCTCCAGTTGACTCACCGACACATATGGAGGAAGATTCCGACTCAGAGGAATTCCCGCAAACTGGATCTTATGGTCATCCTATTGAGCTGTCTAGCGGCTCGAACTCTATGGTGGGATCTCCATTTAGAGGTCCGATGAATTTGACCAAAGATGGGCACAATATGTGTTCGTCAACACACCCTCATACCATAACACTCCCCAGCATCTAAACCCATCACCCCATCCTCACCAAGAGGATGTTGATATGCAACAGGTGGATCAACCCCAGCCACCACCCGAATCGTCATCACAATCACGCCGGTGGCGTGGAGCACGTATGTCAGTACGTGCTGGTCAAAGGTCGGGTTCGCTACCACCTTTACCACCTTCATACCCAGCTATCCCTGAGGACCCACAAATGGGTGGGCCCTCAAACACCTCGCCAGTGGTGGAATCCCCGCCGCAACAAACAGTTTAGCCTCAACCTCAACCATCACTACCACCACAGGATTTTTCTAATCCAATACCCACTTATACGGGGCCATCAAGGTTTAACACTGTCGACCCTCCTGGTCTATATAACTACATCCACCATGGAATGGAACAGGACCCTTATTATGATGCAGTTATTCATAATAACCTCTACCATTCTTCTTACCCTAGTTACCCACCTCCTTATGCTACTACCGGATATCTGCCTTACGGGTATCCGTATCCAGTTGCGCCTCAGCCACAACCATCTCCACCTCAGCCTCCACCACAAGCACCACTTGAGGCTATTAACAAAGCCTTGGATCAGGTCCGAGAAATGCGACAACAAGTCAAGAAGTCGGAGACGAAAACGACTAAATTTATCAAGAAACTTTACAAAGTTGTGAAGGGAAGGAAGGATGACTAGTATTGTATTTTCATATATGTAATTTAAATTCCAAAAGTCCTGCGTGGATATTGTTGTTTTCTTTTAAAGTCCCTGCGTGGACATTGATATTTCTGTTAAGTTCCTGCGCGAACTACCTTTGTTATTTCCATGTCCTATATATTAGGCAATTTTGTAACGTTATATCTAGTAAAATTTCTTTATTTATGAATTTTATTTAATCAGTCATCCATTGATCCGCTATATATCCTAAGATCTATTAGCCAATGACTATGATCATTAGAAATTGGCAAATGAAAATTTCGGAAGTAACCTTCTGTCTAGCAAAGGTGAACAATGTTCGACTTCCAAATCTATCATTTCTCTATAATTAACTCTCAAGTGGAGTTACCCTTAATTACATTGGCAAATATTGTCACACTAATCAATTGGGTAAAGACAATGTTCACACCCTATCGCTTAAATGGTCAAGCTAGATCCTGGCTAAATCATTCAAACACTGAATAGTAGTGTAAAGCCAATGTGCAAAATACAGTAGTGTCACTTAATGCACTAACTGATAAATTCTAGACTATGTCCAATCTATAAATGCCTATGATGGTTTTTCAAGACTTAGGTTATGCATGAATATACTAGATTGAATATTTAAATCCTATATGGTCATAGAACCATGTCGTGAATAAGGGTACACCATAGCAACTAATTGAATCCATCTCGATACATTGAAGTAAGCTACAGCAATGGCTGATTCTAATGAAGTAAACAGCAAACGCAATGATAATGATGCCAATGAGAACATTCTTATTAGTAAGAATGACTTGAGAGAACTTATTGCCACAGAGATTGGCAAAGCCTTAAAAGATAGGTCTGAGTGACAATCGGAGTCGAGTGCTTCTTGCTCCAAGCCTGTTTCTAAACCCAAATCTCAGCCCAGCCACTCAAAGTCAAGAAGATTGAGGCACACTCTTCAAATATGAAGAGCGATCCGCAACCTAAGAAACCGAGTGTTGATGGTGATGGATGCTCCTACAAATACTTTGTATCTTGTAGACCCCGAGACTTTAAGGGGGAGAAAGGAGCAGTGGAATGTTTGATATGGTTGGATGAGATGGAAACGGTGGTGGATATCAGCGGATGCGCTGATAAGAATGTTGTTAAATATGTATCTCAATCATTCAAGGGCGATGCCCTGATCTGGTGGAAAGCCTTAGTCCAGTCTACGGGCAAGGTTCATCTCTACAAATTGAGTTGGTCCAAGTTTGTAGACCTTGTAAAGGATACCTACTGTGGAGAAAATTGAGTCAGATTTCCTAAATCTGACAATGAAGAACATGGACTGTCGGAAGTTCGTCACCGACTACAACTCTCTCTCCAGGCTAGTGCCCTATTTAGTTACTCCGGAGCCCAAACGTATCGCACGTTTTATCAACGGGCTAGCTCCTGAAATCAGGAGTATGGTTAAAGCGGTGCAGCCTGGCACCTATAAATCTACGGTAGAGCTATCTCTCTCCCTCACACAGGACTATGTGAGGCAAGTGTTAGTTAAGACTGACAATGATGGAAAAAGGAAACGGGAGGACGGAAACTCCTAGAAACTTAACAAGAAAGGTAAGTATGAGTTTAGCAAAGGTAATCAGAAGTCGGGCGACAAACCCACGTGCAAAACGTGTGGGAAGCAACACTATGGACAGTGTCGCTTAGAACAAAAACCGAAGCAGTGCAATATCTGCAAGAAGACTGGGCATCGGTCACATGAGTACCGAAACATAAAAGACGCTACTTACTTTGGATGTTGTGAGAAGGGCCACATCAAAACAAGTTGCCCGAAGGCAAATACCAAGGGTAAACCCAAAACCTCAGAGGCAAAGAAGTCCACTGCTAGAGCCTTTCAAATGAATGCTAAGGAAGCAGTGAAGGATAACAACGTCATAACGTACGTTCCTTATCAACGACACTTTTGCTAGAGTTCTTTTCGATTCGGGCGCTGATAAATCATTTGTAGATCATAAGTTTAGTGAACTATTATACCTGCCCGTAAGAACTCTAGACATAACCTATGAAGTAGAGCTCGTTAATGGAACTATAGAAACCGCTTCATCCATTCTTGACGGATGCTTCGTATCCATCAAGAATCATTCTTGTCACACCCCGACCCGCAGCGGAAAAGGTGATCGAGGCATGATTGGGTTATCATCAAAGCTCATGACATTTATTATAACGTTTCATATTCATTAATACAATTTTAAAGGGAATATACAATCATAAATACATCATGTCCTAAACATCAATCTAGGCTTCATTGTTTTTCTTCTAAGGCATTTCATATGTTTTCCTTGCTTCATCCTATTCACCTGTATCATGTGTAAAAATGGTTTTTGGATCAACAGAGTGAATCCTATGAAAAACATTTGAACAAGTTTATTTAATTGATTATAAAATAAAGTGCACAACCACGCATGAGTAAAAATAGATGTAAACTTATTCACCAATCAATTAATATTAAATAGTGCACACATGAACAATAATGGATCGTTTTGAGGCACACGTTGCTCAACTCGTCTCTCACGAGGAACTGATGGGCCTAATGAATGATTTGCATATACTTGACAATATGAAATATATAACTACAAACAACATAACTAAATAATACACACACGAACAATAATGGATTTGTTTTGAGGCGCGCGTTACTCAGCTTGTCTCTCACGAGGAACTGATGGGCCTAATGAATGAATTGCATATAAATTGACAAAATGAAGTACATAACTACAAGCAATATATACAATCTAAGTTTAGATCACAATATGGTATGGCACAAGTTTAAATAAACGAGTTAATTTTGTGACACATGACACACCCCAAAACGTGTAATTAAAAAGGGGAGTTGTAAGATTCACTCACATTGGGTGCGTTCGGTTGATAATGTTGAATGCACGCGAAGTTGGTTTTAACCACGAGTGAAACTAACCTAGATAAATAGCATTATGGTTCGGTAAGTAAACGGATTTTATTAATCCATTTTAGTAGGATTGTTGGGTGTATTTCTGTGAGTTTAAGGCTATTTTCTAACCTTAAAAATGTTATTTTTAAGTATTTTTAATTGATTTTTAATTAAAATAAATAAATAAAAATAATAAAAAAATGTTGACTTTTTGACCGTTGACCATTGACCATTGACTTTGACTGTTGACCGGTTTCGTATGTGTAAGTGTGCACCGGGTGAGGCTCGAACCCGAGACCTCCCGTACGCGTGCACGCAGCTCTACCAACTGAGCTACGTGTCTAACCCGAAATATTTCTGTTTTTAATTATATTTATATCTTAATTGAATTAAACAGAAAATCATTTATTTTTAAAAACGATTTTAATATAACGACTCGGTGCGCTCCACAGGTCTCGAACCCGGGACCTGTGGGTTGAGTTAACACACAGTCCACCGCTGGACTGTGTATCTAACTTGTTAAATAAACCGATTTTTATTATACTTATATACAAACAAAATATTTTCGTTTCTGTCTTAAATAAAAAGTTTAATAATTGTCCGGACCGGTGCGGTAGCCTGGACTCGAACTCGTGTCCTGTGATTAAACATTCACACAGTCCACCACTGGACTGTGTGTCTATCTTGGTTATTATTCCGGTTATTATTAAACTTAACATCTTACGCAGTGACTCCGGTTCGGTTAAAAAAAAGAACATTTTTATTAGGGCGAAGGTGCGTGGGACAAGATTCGAACTCGAGACGTAAGCGTGTTTAATGTGCACACAGTCCACGGCTGGACTGTGTGTCTAACCCGAGTTATATCTTGATTTAAATTAAACTTATATACTACTGAAACTTCGTCTTCTTCGTTAATCTTAACCAGAATCGGAAGTCCGACGGGTTCGAAGTTTTAATCAAGTTCTTTTAGTGTTTTGAGGTTAATTACAGGTGAGATAAATAAAAAGAATGAAAAATTAGGCGTAAGGTATACCGAACTGGACTCCTCTATTTCTCCGGCGAAACTCCGGTGACAGCAGAAACTTCCGGCGACGTGTGTCTTGCGGCAGAGAGTCTTCAGAGAGCTTGAGATGGATGTGAGTGACTTCGGTATAAGTTCTGGGTGTTCAGTAAGGCTTAGAAGTGAAGGGATCGGTTTTCCGGCGAGGTGCAGAACTTTTCCGGCGAGTGGAATTACGTCGGGTAAAGGTGCGGTTTTGAGCGAAAAAGCTAGCAGAGGTTCGAGGAGGTATTTATAGGGCGGGACATCGACGTATTTGGCCCGTTTTCCGACTTGATTCGCCAGTTAGAAACTTTCCGGCGGTTATAACTTGTGTCGCGGACTCAGGCGTCGGTTATAACCGATGTAGTGATTAAAGTTTACGTTATAACTGAAGTAACCGTCAATTCTTGGCGAGTTAGTCGGGATTTCCGACAACTGCAATTAGGCGCATCGGTTTTTGAATTCGAGATTTATTTTATGTATTAATTGTCTCTAATAATAAACAAGAATCACAAATGGCGCAGTGCTTGGATGGTTGGAAGATAAGTTGTTTGCTGAAACGTTGGCTGACCCGGGTTCGAAACCCGGCAGCTGCTTTTTATTTTTATTTCATTATTTTTAACAATTTTTCAAAAACAAATTATATATTCCAATATACTTATTAATTATGTATCGTTTAAAAATTATTTTGGGCATTAAATACGCAACGAAATTTTTAACTGATTGTTCGGTTATTAAACGGAGTGGGTTTGGTAAATCCGGTTTTTGACGGATGTTACAATTCTATCCCTGTCTCTCTTTTACCTATGAAACTAGCGGGATTCGATGTAGTCTTAGGCATGGACTGGTTATCGCATAACCAAGCTCGCATTGCCCATGATAAGAAACTCATTGAAATCAAATCCCCGTCTGGTAAAATCCTCACCATTCATGGAGACAAACACTTTGGATTGCCGGATAAGGCAGTTTTGCTTAAGGCATCCAGGTGTATGACGAAAGGATATGTCATCTACATGGCACAAGTCACCATTGATGAACCCAAACCAAAGATTGATGATATACCTATCATTTCCGAATATCCAGACGTGTTCCCTGAAGAACTACCTGGCCTACCTCCTGATAAGCAGGTAGAGTTTCGAATTGATATCATACCCGGAGCAGCTCCCATAGCTAAAGCTCCATACCGTTTAGCGCCAACCGAGATGAAGGAATTGAGAACCCAATTGGATGAACTCTTAGAGAAAGGTTTTATTCAACCTAGCTCTTTGCCTTGGGGAGCACCTATCTTTTTTGTCAAAAAGAAATACGGATCAATGCGAATGTGCATTGATTACCGTGAGCTTAATAAGATAACGATCAAGAATCGTTATCCTCTGCCCAGGATCGATGACTTGTTTGACCAATTGCAAGGTGCAAGTTACTTCTCGAGGATTGATTTAAGGTCAGGATATCACCAACTTAAAGTTAGAAATGAAGATGTTCCGAAAACTGCTTTCAGAACGAGATATGGACACTACGAGTTCTTGGTGATGCCTTTCGGGCTCACCAATGCACCCGCAGCATTCATGGATCTCATGAATAGAGTCTGCAAGCCATACTTAGATAAGTTTGTCATTGTCCTCATTGACGACATACTTATCTACTCTCGTAATCAATCTGATCACGAGAAACATTTAAGGTGCATCCTCGATATACTACGACAAGAAAAGTTGTACGCAAAATTTTCTAAGTGTGAATTCTGGCTACGTGAGGTTCAGCTCCTTGGTCACATAGTAACTGAACATGGTATTCAAGTAGATCCAGCAAAGATAGAAGCAATAATGAATTGGGAAGCGCCAAAGACACCTTCCGAGATACGTAGTTTCTTAGGACTGGCTGGTTATTATCGAAGGTTCATTGAGAACTTCTCACGAATAGCCGCTCCTTTGACAATCTTAACGCGTAGGATGCTAAATTCAACTGGGGTCCAAAGCAACAAGAATCCTTTGAGACATTAAAGCATAAGTTAAGAAATGCCCCGGTATTAACTCTGCCTGAAGGTATTGAAGAATTTGTGGTTTATTGTGATGCTTTGCACACAGGCATGGGATGTGTGCTTATGCAGAAAGGAAAAGTGATTGCTTATGCATTACGACAACTAAAAGTGCACGAGAGAAACTACACCACCCATGATTTAGAATTGGGTGCGGTGGTATTCGCACTTAAACTTTGGAGGCACTACCTATATGGAACAAAGTGTATCATTTACACTTACCATAAAAGCCTTCAACATTTGTTCAATCAGAAAGATTTGAACATGAGGCAACGTTGATGGATGGAAACACTCAACGACTATGATTGTGAGAATCGATATCATCCAGGGAAGGCGAATGTAGTCGCTGATGCGCTTAGTCGCAAGAAAAGAGTCAAACCTTTAAGGATCAATGCCAAGAGCATTGAACTGAAGAACAACTTGAGTGAAAAGCTGCTAAATGTACAAAGGCAAGCCATGTCTGAGGACAACATTGCCAAAGAAGGATTAGGTGCAACTACCGATCAGTTAGCACCTAGAAAGACGGAATGTTAAGGCTTAACAATCGGATCTGGGTTCCGATCTTTGGAGGACTTAGAGATGTACTCCTCCAAGAAGCACATAACTCTAAATATTCGGTTCACCAAGGAAGTGACAAGATGTATCAAGATCTTAAACCCAATTATTGGTGGATGGGTATGAAGAAAGATATAGCCAATCATGTAGCAAAGTGCTTGACATGTTTTCAAATTAAGGCAGAACACCAGAAACTGTCAGGACTTTTACAACAACTTGAGATCCCAGTGTGGAAACGGGAAATGATAACAATGGACTCTATCACTAAGTTGCCCAAGACCAAGCGTGGCAATGACACGATTTGGGTTATCGTAGATAGATTAACCATATCCGCTCACTTCTTGCCAATTAAGGAAACATACGACTCTGACAAGCTGGCTAAGCTTTATGTTGATGAGATTGTGTCCTTGCACGGTGTGCCGGTATCCATTGTATCTGATAGAGATACAAGATACACATCTCGCTTTTGGAAAATCTTCTAACAATCTATAGGCACGAGATTAAACTTCAGTACGGCTTACCATCCGCAGACGGACGGACAAAGTGAGTGTACCATTCAAACCTTGGAGGATATGCTTCGAGCTTGTGTGATCGATTTAGGTGGAAGTTGGGATGATCACTTACCCCTAATCGAGTTCTCTTATAACAACAGTTACCACACAAGTATTAAGGCCGCTCCTTTTGAAGCCCTATATGGAAGAAAATGTAGGACGCCTGTGTGTTGGGCCGAAGTTGGAGAAGCCCAACTATCTGGACCCGAAATCGTTCTTGAGACCACGAAAAAGATTATACAAATCCGTAATCGACTTAAGGCAGCTCGAAATAGACAAAAGAGCTATGCCGATAAAAGGGGTAAACCTTTACAGTTCCAAGTTGGGGACAAGGTTATGCTAAAGGTGTCACCTTGGAAAGGTGTAATGCGTTTTGGGAAAAAGGGAAAGTTAAGCCCGAGGTACATTGGACCATTCAAAATAATCGAATGTGTCGGACCCGTAGCTTATCGGCTTAAGGTACCGGAAAAGCTCAGTGGAATCCATGATGTTTTCCACATCAGCAATTTAAAGAAATGCCTCATGGACGAGTCGTTAGCAATGCCTCATGAAGATATACAGATCGATGAAAACTTGCGTTTCATAGAAAAACCAATTGCGATCGAGGATCGGCAAGTTAAAAGCTTCGTAGGAAGCACGTACCTATTGTAAAAGTCAAATGGGATGCCCGTCGAGGTCCCGAATATACTTGGGAGGTCGAGTCCAATATGCGACAAAAGTACCCTTATCTATTTAAATAAATCTCGAGGTCGAGATTTTTATTAAGGGGGTGAAGATGTGACACCTCGAAAATTTCGCCCAATAAAATTTCGACACGTGTCCCGAAAATTCTTGGTTGCCTCGAGTAGCCGAGAAGGACTAAAGACGCCGTCATGTTATTTAATTAACCTCTGAACGAGCATCGGAAAAAGTCGAAGGATCAAAGTGGCAAGTTTCCAAAAATTTCATCTCTGGGAAGCCCTTACGGACCGTAACCATCAATGGTTACGGACCGTAAGGCAATCATCATATGGTTTCAGTAAGGCGGTTACGGGCCGCAAGCCTTATTGGTTTCGGTCCGTAACCAATTCAAATATGTGGGCGCGCCATGGCCTTACAGACCGCAAGGCTCATTCCTTACGGTCCGTAAGTGGGTGCCAGCGACAGAATGCATGGCAGCTTGCTGGCCTGCCACCTTGCTCGCCATTTCCACCCTTCTCCTGCTTGTGCCACGATCCTAGCCACTTGTATTCATCTCCTTACTCTTGCCAACACCTGGATCCATCCTATGAGGCATCTCAAACTATAAATACGCTTATAGTTGCAACATGGAGACTTGCTCATTTCTTCAAACATTCCTCTTATCTTATCTGGAGGTACCTGATCCTTGGGACTTCCTAATTAGTCTTATTTCGTGCTAAGGACCTTGTGTAAGTGTTCTTAGCCATCCTTTTCTGTTTTATTAAGTATTAAGCCAATGTCAAAGCGTTGACGTAAAAACGCTTTGACTTTGAGCTAAGACCATTATGGTCCAGCCAATGTTCATAGCGAACGTGGCTACGTGATCGTAATAAGGTAGGTGTTAATCCCTCAAGAGGACACCTCCTGATTACCTCGTTTGCTTGGTCAATTGACGGGTCAAAGTCATGTTAATAAAAAGTCAAACGGGTCAGATTTGAATTAAAATCATAACTAGCAATGTAGGTGTTATAAAACCTGTTTTGACATTCTAATAACTTGGTAATAATCATAAGAACATGTGAGAACATGTCCGGCTCGTCAATTCCAGGCCTAAGGTCGGTTCGCAACCGAAAGTCGTGAAAGTTGACTTTTGCTTTGAGTTTCAGTTCTGACCCGATTTAGCAACATTACCTATTGTCCCTAAGTTGCATTATGACCATGATATAGTACACTATAACCCTCTAGAGTTATAGGACATGGTCATGTAGTAATCCGAGTTTTTACGCAAGTATCCATTAAATATGTCTAAAACGCCTTTTTACGTATAAAATGGTCTAAACCTAAACTTGTCATTAAAACTCTATTCCTACTGATGTAATATCATTATTAGGACTATTTGGGATAATTCATTCAGATTGCAAACTAAGTTTAAGCTATAGTTTGCACATTATGTCCTTAAATGATGATGTTACCCTTTCGACACTCAAAACAAGTTTTAGGCCTTCAAATGAACCAAAACCTTGTACCTACTGATGTAGTATATATCTTAACATATTTTGGTCATTCAAATCTGGTCACAACATCAGTTTACGTATAAACTCGTTTTATTATATTTTAAATGACGAAATTGCCCTTTTAAGGCATAATTTACTTTTAAAACTATAAGGGTCGTCATATCAATAACCTATTGTTATAATAACATATTTTAAACCAAATGGCATATGGAACTTGTATAGGACTCACCCGGTTACCCAGTTTCGGTTATATGCGCGCGGTTAAGCCTACGCGACTAGTTTACGCAATTTAACCGAAACGGGTCTAACCTATTCAAAATATTCTCGAATTCCAGAATGTAGAATGGTAACCCATATTATACAAGTCCTAGAACTTGTTGAGTCCAAAATACATTCTTTTCCGGTCATCGCTTAATCTAGCATTTTCATACCGTTATCTTTATTTAAGTTAGCCGGTCTAAGTCAATGACTAAATAAAGACCCGCTAACTAACTAATCGGTTAATAATACCGTCCATTCCAGACTAGAGACTTCCGGTAGATTGTCTCCAAGCTAGTTATTTTGATTATGGCTGTGCTTTGCTTATTTTCTTAGTATTTAGAAGATTTTGCAAACCAGGTAAATATTTTAACTTATTTTCCCTTATACGGGCTTGGGATACGGTATACTAATACCGCATGGTTGGATATGGGATCAAAGACCAATGAGTCAGGAATTCAAATAATCCATTTTAATTCGTATTGCTTAATATTAAACATTTGGGGGTTAAAACGACCGTGTCCTGGATATCCATGGCTCATTTAATTGCAAACGGCCACGACCTAAGCACGGGGTGTAGGCATACATCCGTCAGATGCTAAAAATAAAATATTACCCAATAGGGGTGCACCTATTAAAGGTGTTAAAGTGGTGTGTCGATTAATCATGATCCCAGCATAGTTTTCGGGCTCTAAATGTATTATTAGCATGTAAAACTGATAACATGAAAATAATTATCCCAAGTTATTGATAAAACAAAGTACCATTGTGTACTCAAAATGTTTTCATAATTTTTTCAAAATGAGTCGGTTAAATGTATTTACCAGTGAAAACTGACGTATTTTCAAAAGACTAAGCGCAGGTGACAAGTATACGTAATTAGGCTGGAAGTGCCTGGCGAAGCTTGAGAGGAATTGCAACACTTTGCTTAGAAGGCCTTACTGTCAAGTTTCCTTTTGTATTCACATTTCGATCCGCCTGTGGATCTAGTTACAAGCGTTGTATTTATTATTTTGAACTTTGAACATTCAAACGTTTGTAATAGTAATTATCCAGACTTCCGCTGTGTATTATTGTATTGCTTGGTAATGATGATATCAACTTACGTCACAATATTCCCCAACCGGGCCCACCGGGTTACACGTGGAAACTAGGGGTGTGACAGTTTACCATTTCGTTTCTATACTTCTAAATCCAGCTTAGATATGTTCGCTTCCAACTACATTTTTTGCGTTTTGAAGTGAAAGTTCATTTCTTTGTATGTTATAGTTTGTATAACGCGGTATTTGGATGCTGCTGTTGTCGTTGCCTCTGCTGTCGTTGCCGCCGCCGCTGCTATTACATATGCCATTGTCTCTATATACTTACAAATGTTTTTTGTTAGGAATACATATGCCATTGTCTCTATATACTTACAAGTAATCATTGTCTTCTTTGCGTGCTATTGAGAGTGATTATAAGCATATTTTTTCAATGGGTCAAGAAAGTTTGATGGGTTTAAGGGTATTTTAGAGAGTTGAGTTGTACTTAACATTTTATGTTTTTTTTTTCAAGGAGTGCATGTCTCAATGTGATTTAATTTGAAATCACCCACACATGGTTGTGATGGGAATAACTGAATTGGCGTTTGGGTTCCTCTTTTTAGAGAGTTGGACAAATATAGGATTCAACTGAAGTTGTGAATGATGAAGATAATCTGAATGATTTAGAGGTAAAGGCATTGTAAAAGAAACTTTAATCATTATCAACCAATATAATATTTTTATTTTATCGTCCAAGTCGTAACGAGTGAAGTGCTTATATGGTTTGGAACTATGTTGGTTTGAAATATATTGGTTTGGAACTAAATGATGTATTAGATAATATATTTTTAATTAATGCGTTTGCTATGTTAGTGAAATTAAACATGTTTTGTGGGTTCGTTATGCTTCTCTTGTATCTAAACTTAATCGGTCCACAAGTTTAATGTATTCTTAAGTATAATGCGAATGTGAATTCATTGAATAATTTCACATCATATTTTACATATAAACGTAGACAAAAACTAATATCATTGTAGTTATAACACTAACAACAACACGTCCATAGTTATAACAAACGTAGACAAAAACTTATATCATTATATTTCACATCATATTTTACATTTGGTTATTTAAACCCAAACTGAGTAGTCCATTTAACTAGGTCATGCTGAATTGTACAATAACATTGGGCCTTTACTGAATTATACACTAACAATGTGTAAAAAAACTTAGGTCATGTTTTAATTATTAGACAACATAAAATTAGGTCATGTTTTCACTTTTAGACAACATAGTATCAATTACTAAGCTTATTTATATATCAAACCTGAACTAATAATTTTTTCGTAACATAGTAATTATAATTTTATGTCCTAACACATATTGTCTTTAACATTGTTTTATAAAGATATATAACTAAACGCAAACAATTTAAATGATATATTATAATCTGTTTTTTTAGTATTTTATTGCGATCGTTATTAAACCTACCCGTGTGTTCACACGGGTCTTACTACTAGTATACATATTATGATATATGGAAGGCTATTTCAACCTTTTTGGAAACCCAAGGTAAAATGATATTTTGGGGCCCCTTTTATGTTGTTAATTGTTCTAAACCATATTCCTTTATTCGGGCTTGAAACTAGGCAAAAATCAAAAACAACTATAACATAGAGTGATTTGTTTGCATAAGGAACCAAACAAATCTAAAATAACAAGTTTGCACAAATATATTATGAATAGGCAACATATATATTTTTTTAAGTGAAGGCCCCAGACTTGAGTTATTTGTACTATAGAGTCGGCCCTAATATTTTGTTATAAGCTTATACGATTCACCTAAGTATATGTTTATAGTAGTTGATACAATCAAATGTTTTTAACAACTAAGCTATCTAAGTGTGACTAACTAGCATCAACGAACTATATCCATGCTCCATGCCTGTAAAATATAACTATTAATCATTTATATGATACCTGATTGTTTTTATGAGTTGGTGATGTATTAAAACTACCATATCTGTCATGCATTGAATTTAATTTAAATTGTTGAATGACAATTATGTAATTACTTTAAATAAGGTGGCTTCTTTGAGTACTGTAGCCAAGAAGCTATCCTAAATGTTATTATGTATAATTTGTATCATTTACATTGATTTCATCCTAACAATGTATTAGAGTATGAGTGTCATTTTAAAAAACATTCATGACTATCTTTGTTGATTTCTCCTCCTGTTACTCTGTATCTTAAAATGCATGGACGGTGATTTCAGCCATGCATTTCTCTAATTCACCTCTAATTTTAAAAAATTTTATACATTTAACCATAATCTTTTAGTAAATGATATCTTCACTCCTAACTTTTGATAATTGACAATTTTGATCGTCTATTTTTTTCTACTTAATAACTTCACACCCCATCTACATCAACATTTCAATTCTTTTGTTTAAATTACTTTTACGACTTCACCACAACGTGTGAGAGGCTATATTCTTCTTTATCTATGCCTAACCACATTAATGTCACAAATGTAACATGTGTAAGTGTGACAAGGTAAAAAACAAGTCATGTCATGCACGGGAATCACACGTTAATGTCATCATCATAACGCGTGTAACGAAGTCGCAAACAAGACGATACCGCTGCAACGTGCGTTACAGCATGGGCCAAAAATCTAGTTACCTATTATAATACGTTGTATTTCTATAACACGTATTTTTATTGTTTAACATACTTAAGACACCAATTATGTTAGAAAAAAACTTCAGTAATATCTTCTTCTTCTAACAAATAAATATTTATACCGTGATAGTAATTAAATCAACAGTCGTACTTCGCAAATAAATTAGAAAGCAAAAACATTTATTTTAATGTTTATTAATATAAATAAAAATATCTTGAAATCATTGAGAAGGTGAGAGGAGACTAGAGATAAGCTCGGTATCAACTGGTACCGAAAATAAAAAAGGGTAACGGTATCAAAAATACCTTGTATGGTACGGTCGGCACTAGTACTGGTTTAAACCGGTATTTAAAGGTAAAAATTGGTACGTATCATACCGGTACTAAAACGATACCGAAAACGTCAAATGTTAGTATTGAATCGATACCCAAAATATTTGGGTTCAGAAAATTCGATACCGGAATTTGGCACCGTTTGCTCATTCGTAGAAAGACTTGAGATCCAGGAATTGAGGTGCATGGATAAAGTTGTAATTTCAAGCCAAATGGAGCGTGCGGACGTGAAACATTTCATAAAATATACTTAATAAATAATTATTAATTGACGTAATATTCTATTTTCTTTATTTAAAAATTTAATTTAATAAGGTGGCGTAAAACGACCACCACATGAATGGTGGAGTTAGGTGTCCAATCCTTCACGACGCGTAGATCGATTCAGATTCGAACACGTGTACGGAGATCACCACATTGAGCATTGTACACTTTGATTATTTACACTTTGCACCGCCCATTATATTCGGATTGATCACACTCCCTCCTTTTAGTTTATTACTTGACAATCATCTCCCCGATCTGTCGTAATAAGACGAATGTACCCTTTATTTTTAAAAGTAGTTGGAAGTAAAGTTTTATGTACGGTAATTGGTTCAATACTCGTAGAGTGTAAAATTTAGTAGTTAAAAACAATGGTAGATTTTAAAAACACGACCACGTCGGAGTCGCTTGAGTTGCTTCGATGACGAGCTCTAATACTACTCCTTCTCAACTCATTTTTCTCTCCCCTTTCTTAGAGAACCAGTTCGAGGATGTTTTTTCCAAACGAATGTTTGTTCTTCATCTCTCCTCCATGTCAGTCACCACCTCTTCCATTGAGCTCGCAAGCACCTTAAAACAAGTGTTGGAGATGCTTTAAGTTTGGCATATGAATTAGATGGTACATGTATGTCTCTGAATAAGTAATACGTAGATAGCTTGTTAACATTGGATGGCGTGTTGAATTGACATGTGATGTTTTGTTTATGTGATTAACTTTTCATAAGTAGATTTGTATTTCTATTAAGTATTAACCTTAAGTATAATACTTAACTTGCAAGAAACAAAATGCACTATTACAAAGTGAATGGTTTATAATCAAAATTGACTAATTTACAGTTCGTTTAATGTTAATGTGCATCCTTAGCAACCAACAATCATTACTCACTAGCAAAATAAAGAACACATATGTTTGATTAACTATTATACTTTTTAAGGGTGTATAAGTAGGACTTCACCTTATGTAAGGTGAAAGATAATGTGCGTCCATACGGTTTTAAACAAGCTATCGATAGAGCGATCTCATGATCATACCTGCACGTTTTAAGTTAGCCTTAATGAAAAATGTATAAACTGTGTATCATTTAAGGTGAGATACACTTGGTTTAAATTGCATTATATAAACTTAGTTGGTGATTTGTATAAGATTTATAAAAGGGTCCTAATAAAGCCACACGCGAAAATCTTAATTTCACACGATGTATACAAGCCGTATAACGTTATACGGCCCGTACAGAACAATCTGACATGACAAATATTGGGCCGCATAATGTTATAATGCTCGTACATATGGAGAAAATATTAACTCGTATAACGTTCTATACGGATTGTATACATTATACGAGTCGTATAACATTATACGAGTCGTATAACATTATATGAGGTTTGGGTCGTATAACATTATATTGGACGTATAACATCCTATATGGGTCGTATAAACAATATGGTCCGTGTACATGGAGACAAAAAAAACATTCTAAGACATTTTTTGTGTGCAACAATAAGTCATTCAACCCGTATAACTTTATACGGATCATATACATGTAAGGATGTGAAAATAAGATTTTAAGGGTGTGAGAATAGTGAGAGCATTATTCGCCTTCTCTCATTTGACAACTTTATTGGCAAATACATCACTATCAACCAAAGGCATAACACATACTCCCTTTTACATTAACAAGTCTTGTTTAGTGGTGTAAAACAATAATTTGAATAGACATTTTAGCCAAGATGGGGGGTAAAGTGAAACTTTTCAATTGTATCAATATCAACAATTATTATTTAGAAAACAATTCGAACGGCCAGCACGATATCAATGGGCCAGCTCAACAACCACCTTTCTCACTACGTAATTCATTGTTCATAAACACATTTATATAGATTTAATTAATACTTTTTTAAATATATGCTCTAACTTAAAATTTATAATGTTTTAACTAATACTTTTCTAAATATATGCTCTAACTTAAATGAAAGGATCATGAGAAAACTACTTAAATGTGAGAAAACTAAAAAACTAACTAAAAAGCCAAAAAAAAGCATAAAAAACATACAAATTTTTTTTACAAATTTTTTTATAAAAAATCGTTGTTTTTTATGTATAAAAAAATTTCTAAAAAAAAACTTGTACTGCGCGCATGTGCATTATATGCTTTTTTTATTTTTTTTAAAATGTTTTATATATAATATATGTAACGATTTTTTATAAAAAAAATCAAAAAAAATTGATATGTTTTTTTGGCTTTTTAGTTAGTTTTTTAGTTTTTTCATTTAAACTAGTTTTCTCATGATCCATCCCCTTAACCAATACTTTTTTAAATATATGCTCTAACTTAAATACTAGTATGGACTATGAGTCAACGAAAAAGAAACCTTCAATTCTTTGTATAAATTTAAGAAACAAAAAGGATTTAAATAATCTAAACTATAAGTTATTGATCGATAATTAGGCTTGTAAACGAATCGAACAAACACGAATATAGCATGTTCGTGTTCGCTCATTTAACTAAAACCTAACAAATGACCAAACACGAACAATTAGACAAATGAAGTTTTCGTGTTCGTGTTTGTTTGTTTAGAAATTGAATGTGTTCATGTTCGTTTGTGAATGTTATAAACGAATGGTTCACGTACGTAAACAAACATACATAATTAAGCATAGATGAACGGACATAATCGGGTGAATACCAATCTCTATTGTCAAAGCTCACTCAGGTGCGCGCCTAGACCCATTTTTCGGGCCCATCCCAGCATTTTGGCTTCGCTTCAAAAGCCCCACTTTCAGGCCCACAGGGGCATTTTCGGCTATTACAATGAAATTCTAGTAAATAATCATCTGAACAAGTTTAAACATGTTTGAAACAATTATAAGAACCCTAATCAAGTCTGGAAACAACTTAAAACTAGCCTAAAGAAGCCTAAAACATGTCTAAAATCCCTAAAAATTGTATTTTTATACTAAACGACTAGCCTAAAAGAGTCATCGCTTTTTAAGCACATTGCATTGATGCCCAAGGCTCACCCTTTGCGCCTTGCGCCTTTGACAACTATGATACCAATTAAAAGTAAACATGAACATCAATACCTTCGGCCAAAAAGTTGATATAACTAACCTTAATTGTATGAGGTGATATTCTAATTTCATAAAACTGGACTAAATTTGTGATGGGGCTAAATATTTGATACGAATATATATATATAAACGAAAGTAAACGAACGAACTTAAACAAACCTAAATGAATGAACACAAACGAACATAAATGAATGTAAACAAACGTTCACGGAAGTAAATACACAAACGGGACGTGTGTTCATGTTCGTACATTTATTAAATAAACAAGCATAAACGAACATTCCGCCGGAAGGTTCACAAAAGGCTTACCTAGCGTTCGGTTCGCTTACAAGTCTATTGATAGTAATGTATATTGAAAATTTAACGGGGACACTCATGACTCACTTTAACTATCAATGACAATCTCGTCATAATTATCTAGTTGAAATCAAACTTAGACATATGTGAATTAATTGATTATGCGACTAAGATTGCCTTTGACAATCAAAATAAAAGTCGGTGAAAGATCACCGGCTAAATTGTTAATATTGATTATTATCTGCAAACAAGTCATAAGTTGGTTTATTATATCAAAGTCGTCTTGAAAATATAAGCTTTTTAATGATTTCATGTACCATAAAGTTAATTGTGAACTATGTAAATATACAAAGAATATTTACAAAAGGAAAAATGAATATTAATAATGTAGACATTATCTTAATAGTTAATTACATATATGGAAGGGTTGAGGTGATGCACGATCGTGATGAGGAACGTTATGGCATGGTTACCGTGGTGGCCATCACGGTTGTGATGGGATTGATGGTTGTTTGTATGATTGGTTGGACTTGTTGTGATTGGTTGGTATTTATGTGAGAAATGCGATGGGATGTTTTGATTGGTTGTTATTTTGTAAGTGATTTAGTGATGAATGGTACAAGTGATTTAGTAACACTGTGATAAAATTGTGTGGAATGATGTAGCTTATTATGATTGGTTAGTTTGTAGTGTGACACTGCATTAGTGTGATGGGATTAAGGGTGCACCGGCCCCCTTATGATGAAGTCAAACTACAATTTTAGCCTCAAATTTGTAAGATTAACATTCGTTTTAAATATTATCAACACGTTTTGAGCATACTGGTTATGGAGAATATGAAACCTCCATAATTAATCATGCCTATGTGGGACTGCTACTAGAATGGGTGACCTTTTGGATGGATAACCTATCTAGAGCAAAGCGAGTAATATTGGTGGTACAAAAGACTAAATGTTATTGAAGTACCTTTATTTCCTAAGTGAATGGTCGTTAGTTTTATTACATCGAATACATGTAAATGTATTTTTATATTACGATACCTTGTTAAAAAAATTAATTGTAAAAAAAAAATTCTATGTCATCTCTTTCTCTCATCAACCTCACTCCCCAATGGTTAACAAAAATAAAATGGGGGATTCATTGAGGTCATTTACAAAGAAAACTCGTAAAATAGAGCACCAATTTGTTGGGGTTTGTCAGTAGAGAGGTCGTCAAATTATTTTATGTCTTAGAGCGGTGTGTGAGTGCGACTTTGGCCATGTCGGGTTCATTACTGCCCAAACACCACGCCACACCCAACAAAGTGAGCGTGAGGGAGTAGCGTGACCCTGATCACGATCATGAGAAAAACTAAAGACTTTAAAACGAAACAGGTGAGCCAATGAGATCCTTACACCTTTCAAGTTTTTTTTTAAATATTTATTTTATATAATATTCAATTTAAGGCTAGAGTCAATAGTGACATAGCAAGGTTCGTAATTTATCACCAATGTTGTTTGGATACGGATAGGGGCGGACCCACCCTTTAGCCAAGGTGGGCGGCCGCACCCCTTGAAAAAATAAATTAGTGTATTATTTAGGCAAAATAAAATCCGAGCGCACCCCTTGAAAATATGATTGAACACCTCATCTGCACCCCCAACAAAATAATTCCCGGGTTCCCCGCTGGATACGGAGGCAATAGGCCGGGGTGAGTTCTTATTTTGCACGGCAAACTAACATACTTCTAAATACCTTTATAAATGTACCTTGCATGTAACCCTAGGAAAATTTCACATTAGTCATGGACAAGAGAGATTTTTTGGTTCACAAGGGATGCCCCGCCTCATATATCACAAACGCGTATTGGTCTTAATGCTAGTGGACGGGAAGATATTAAGCGTGTTAAGGTGGGAGTGGTATTAAAATAAATAAAGTCTTCACCAGAACAACAAAAACAAATTCGTAAACTTCTTTCGGGTAAAGAAACAATATCAATGACACGAGAAACCAAATATCAAATCCAAAATTTGAACCATCCACTCTTTAAATGTCTTGCGGACAATAAAACTTACTGGGGAGTGGGTTTTTTATAATAAAAAATCATTTTTACTGGAAGTACATACTCGGTAATAGTAGTACAAAATTTACCTTTTATATTTTAAAAAACCTAATTCCGTAATCGTGTATTAACCTAATCTTAATGTCAATGACATTATAACTTTTTTTTTGGAAGGCTTTTTTTTTGAAGGCCTAGGGACCAGACTATAATGTAATGGGTTCAATTCTTACAAGTGGGTTTTTTACATATTTATCGGGTTCCCTCTGAATTTGTGTATAAGCACTATAGCCTAGTGAAGATGGATATGTTCGGGTGGTTTCACTGGTGACACCATAATATTTTAGTGATTCGTGAGTGATACCGTTGAAAAATATAAAAAAATAACCTAATCCTAACGCACGAACACGTGTCTCCTGACGTGGAGTGATGCATTGGCGTTCTCTCTCTCTCCTCCCATTCTCTCTCTACAAGCTCCAAAAAGCCCACACACACCCCTCTTCCTCCGTCGTTTTAGAGAGAGAAAGTCTAGAGAGAGAAAATGCACTTCTGAAGAAATTATTCTAACTCAGGTATGCTCGTCTACTCTCTTCAATTTTCTTCATACTTCAGAATTACCTTCTCAAAACTACAATTCTATTCATTTCAGCTGACTACTTTATGCGTTTTTTTCTAAAGATCGGAGTAAAAATTATCGCATTTATTCTTTATCTTCCGTTAATTCATCTCTGATTCATGCTGTTTACCAATATATGTAGGAATTTCTAAAGCAAAATATGTTTGTATGTAAATTCACACGCGCGTGACTCTGTGTGTGTGTGTGAGAGAGAGAGAGAGGGAGAGAGAGAGGAGATCAGAAATTTTTATTTTTTATTATTGTTATTATTTTATTTTTATATGGTTGTAATTGCAATATTAGTTGCAGAATTTGTTTTTGAAATTGTTATGTTTTTAGAAGGTGTTGTTGATTTTAATTTAATTTCATGATGAGCATGTGAATTGGACAAATAAGTTTATTAATTAATATTAATAATAATAATAATAATAATAATTTTGGTCATGTAATAAATGGATGAATGGGAGGACAATTTTGTAAATTGGTAAATTCTCTTGGATTTTGGTGGATGCTGTGTTACTTTCCCCTTGTTTGAAGTGGATCATGGAAATGACAAAGCGACGTCGTACCTTTCTTCTGATCTTATTAATTATGTTATGGATCAAGATCACCAGATCCTAATAGTATATACTTTGATGGGTTTGGACTTCGGAAATAACTGTTTTGGATATTCGAAGACCCGAGTAATTAGTGATTACTGATTAGAAGTATGAATTAGATAAAATTACTAAATTTGGTGTTTAGATATTACTATATGATAGTGATATCCATTTTTTTATACTAAAAAATTGATACAAAGTAGTTCCATTTAGAAGCAAAAAATTGGTAGAAGATGGTATTAATGTTTTGAAAACCGGTTGAACCGTCCGGTACACCTGGTTGAACCAATTCTGAGCCCAACCCGATACAGTATTGAAGAAGAAACTGACGCGTTATTGTTTATGGTGTTTGTTGATCAATAGTGGTTTGAGTTCGAAGCAGATAAAAGATTATGATGATCTTATATTTCTGTCCTGCATTGCAGCTTGCAAGATAAGCTTTGTAGTGACTTTGACGATCGTTGACCAGTTATTCTTTGAATCCGTTGACGTATTTGCCCATGGGCAGTTGTGAAGAAAAGGCTTGTAAACCCGAAAAATCATCTTCGCCTCCACCACCTGCACCTGTAAGCTCAAAAAGTTGTTTAAGTTTTGCAATTTATTATTACATTAACTATTGTGCTTATGAAAATTTATTACTAATTCTGGCAGGAGCATCAGCAGGCCGGTGTACATGCATATCCCGATTGGGCTACCATGCAGGTTTGCTAATTACACTCGTCATTTATCCATCTAAAATATTGTTTTTGCTTCACGAAAGTTGATCCGTTTGCTAAACCTAATCTGATTTAATCTTTCTTTCTTTTTTTTATTCTCCAGGCTTATTATGGCCCTAGAATGGCGGTGCCACCATACTTCAACTCGGCTGTTGCATCTGGTCATGCCCCTCCACCTTACATGTGGGGGCCACCGCAGGTATAGTGTGTTAAGCATATTATGGACTTATGGTGGTCAACTGGTCATCATGTTGACTTTTATATGTGCTTGTAATTTCAGCATATGATGCCACCTTATGCTGCAATGTTTCCACATGGAGGTGTTTATCCACATCCTGGAGTTCCTATTGTGAGTTTTTATTGAAAATTTTAAAAAATCTTTCTATCCGTAAAAACTATATAGAGTAAAATGCCAATTTCGTACCCTGAGGTTTGGTCAGTTTTGCGACTTTCGTCCATAAGTTTGTTTTTCCACATCTAGATCCAAAAGGTTTGACATCTTGCCATTTTCATCCGGCTCGTTAACTCCATCCATTTTTCTCGTTAAGTAAAGGTATTTTCGTCTTTTTTTGTAAACTTAAAGGACAATTCGGTCTTTTGAATACTAGCACATTATGCGAAATGCTTGTACATAAAGTGAAAAAAGACCGAATTGCCCTTTAAGTTGATAAAAAAGACGGATGTACCCCTGACTTAACTGAGAAAAATGGATGGAGTTAATGATCCGGAAGAAAATGGCATGCCGAAAAACAAACTTTTGGACGAAAGTTGCAAAACCGGCCAAACCTCAGGGACAAGAATGGCATTTTACTCAACTATATTATATTAGAACTTGTAAGGTTAAATTTCAATCATGTTTGGAATGATGCAGGCGACTCCTATGAGCATTGATTCTCCTGCTAAGTCATCAGGGAATTCTGACCGTGGCTTGATGAAGAAACTCAAAGGATTTGATGGGTTGGCAATGTCAATAGGCAACGGCAATGGCAATGACGATGGGAATTCACACAGGTAACTAACCGTGCTGTCGCTATTAATATTCTCAAAAGTCAAAACTCATCTCTTATATGAAGATTGGCTTTTGTAACATATTAGCAATGCTACATCTTTAACATTTAATCATATATTCAAGTACCACCTTTTCCGCTACAAAGAGCTAAAATTATTAAACATAAATCATGTAACGTTTTTTCAACAGTGGGGAGACCGAAGGCTCTAGTGAAGGAAGTGATGGCAATATAACTGAGGTAACAACAATACAAGGAGCTGAACATATTATATATTAGTCATATAACTTCTTTCTCGATGTGCCGTTGCTAACGTACGTAAATTTTGTTGCCAATTTGTGGTGGGTGATGTTAAATCAGTTCACTTGTTTTTTCAGGGGGGTCAAATTAATGGAAAAAGGAGCCGTGAAGATTCACCTAATGCTCGTAAGTTCAATAATCTATATCAATTTTGTCACTATTTTTTAATCGATCTATGAGAATTCTACTTGTTTACAACTATGTTGTATACATGTTTACACCAGCTGCTGTAGTTGGCAAGACGGAGCCATTCAGCGGTCAATTATATCCTACCGAACACAACGAAGCTTCCAAGAACGTGACCGCACTCACTATAAACCCTTATAAGGCCTCTGATTCTGAGCTGAAGAAATCTCCCACTGCGATGACATCAGCTACTCTTGCAGTAGTGCCAAGTGACGCCCTGGTACTGGCCGGTCTTATTTATTTTTAATTTGGTAGAGATAACATATTTGTTTTCTCAGTTAGTTATCTTTCATTTGAATTCCGATAGAGCGAGCGAGAACTTAAGAGGGAGAGGAGAAAGCAGTCTAATAGAGAATCTGCCAGGAGGTCTAGATTGAGGAAACAGGTACCATGATCTTCTTCTTTTTTTTTTTTAATAATATTGAATCTTATATCTTTGCAAATAAGTTATAGAGTAAAATGCTATTTTCGTCCCTAAGTTTTGGCCACTTTTGCGACTTTTGTCCAAAGGTTTGTTTTTTTCGCATTTGGATCCAAAAGGTTTGACATCTTGCCATTTTCATCCAACTCGTTAACTCCATACATTTTTCTCCGTTATATTGAGGGGCATTTCCGTCTTTGTATACATTTTTTGTGATGATTAAAGGGTTTGGGTGGGGAGAAAGTCAACAGAGGTGGATCTTTATTTCTTATAGTGTTTTTTATTTTAATAAAAATATCTAAAAAGACGGGAATATCCCTCATTTAACGGAGGAAAATGGATGGAGCTAATGAGTTGAGTTGGATGAAAATGGCAAGATTTCAAACCTTTTGGATCCAGATGCGAAAAAACAAACATTTGGATGAAAGTCGCAAAAGTGACCAACCTCAGGGATGAAAATGGCATTTTACTATATAAAATGTCTAAAATTCCAAATCTCCAGGCTGAAGCTGAAGAACTTGCAATAAAAGTTGAAGCCCTCACTGCTGAAAATCTTAACCTTAAGTCCGAGATTAACCGGTTGAATGATACATCAGAGAAACTGAAGCTTCAAAATGCACAACTAATGGTAAGACATAAACCACAAATCAAATAATAACTGGCTTTATTATTTTTTTCTCAATATACGTTCCCTTTTCAACGACAGGAAAAACTTAAAACTGCTCAGCTAGAACACGAGCCCGAAGACCCTAGATCCGACCCGAAGGGTTTGTCCCTTAGCACAGCCAACCTCCTTTCTAGGGTCGACAACGGGTCAAGTTCAAGTGGAGAAGGTGAAGTGTATGAAAGTAACAATAACCAAAAATCCGGTGCAAAACTGCGTCAACTCCTGGACGCTAGCCCGTGGGCTGATGCTGTTGTTGCAAGCTAATTATTGATGAAATAACCCCAACCCAACCCGACCCAACCAGCAATAAGTAATTTGTTTGCTTACCTTAGTTTTCTAAAGCTCTAATTAGTGATGTGATTTCGGCGTCATTTTGAAGCTGGAATTGCTGCTATGCTAACACTAGTAGATGAACAAACCGCCTGAATAGGATTGTGACTTGATTGGTATTTTTAAACTTTTGTCTGGTTGTGCTTCGAGATTTCTGTAGCGAACCTGAAACGTGTTTTTAGTTTCGGGGTTTGCTTTGAAATTCGCCACCGGCAGTTTATCTTATATAAGTATTAAGAGCCGGAGAGATGAGAATGTTGATGGAACATAGATGTTATATATGGCTTGTGTAATATATGGGATACTATTATTGGATGGTTGTGACTTCAAATTTATATTATAAAGTTGGTTTGCATAAATATATGATTTCGAGTCCTCTCTTGGTTTTCGCTACATGTTTTAGTATATCAGTGACGAACCCATAACTTTTGAGTTGGCGGTCGTTTATAACTAGGAGGTTTTAACACATTTTTTTTCTTCTAGAAAACTCGGATTTTATAAATAAAAATCTAACAAATTTTGGTGACCAGGGATTGGTGAGCCTGCGACCCCCTTGTTATGCGGTTCCACCCTTGTTTTACTTGTTGCACCCTTGTTTTACTTGTTGGATGTGTTATCGAACAATTGATGTGCACAAGGCCTAACCAAGTTTTCTAGTGCTTCAATAAAGGCACAAGGTTTTTTTTCTCTATCAAGACTTGACTTTTATTAAATGTTCAATTTTAGTCTTTTTATTTGTTTGACTAAATTAAACAATAAAGAAAGTCGGTTACTATAGTGGATTTTTTTCTTCACTATTATTTTGTACTTTAAGTTAATTCGAAAAAAATATCACTAAATAGTAACGAGGATTCATGTGTGTTTCATTTGTTATCTTAATTTTTTGAAAATATTTAAACACGTATAAAGAATTTTAAAACTAAGAACATCTAATGAAAGTTGAGTAACTTTATATGAATGAAAAAATTTTTATTAGAAAACATGAACGTTTTCCTTTTCCTTGTTCTAAGAGTGTTTATAGTAACATTGTGACTAATTATGATTACGAGTAAAAACTTATCAGACTGGTATTGTTGTTGTTGTTGTTAACAATATTAACATCAATTTTATATTTTAATCATACACATCTTAAAATGATTAACACAACATCTTTATGTCATTTGTTACTTGTTTTATGTGTTACTCACGTAACATCTAACATTTTTATTGAAGCCAACACCGTATAAAACATCTTGGGTCCGTCACCAACCACAAACTCTTCAAATACGTTGTTATCAAAAAGTTGAAAAGATAATGAAATGTCAAGATTTTTCAAAAAAATCCTTATCGCAACTTTTAGGACTACTAGAAAGAGTGTGAACATGCCTATACAAATGAATGAAATAATACTAGTACAATGTATTCAAGAACTTAAAGTCAGAGTAAATCAAAATAGTTGACTTTGCACGTGTATTACACGCATATGTCCGTACGAGAATAAAAAATACTGGAGACCACCAGCCAAACCGCCGGCAACACATTATTCCATGGGAACCGGTTTATTGTTGGCTGTTGAGGAGTGACGTTTACAATAAAATAACTCTTTTTTTATAAGAACGAATATAATTTTTTTAATTCTATAAAATAATCTAATTGCTTTTATGAGAATCTTGATTCAAATTATAACAACTTTATAAAGCTTTGAGAATATCGAATGTGGTTCACGTGTATCCTCATATTAAAGACTCGGACGTATAATAGATAAGGGGTCGATCATGAGGAAAACCAAAAAACTAACTAAAAAAACAAAAAAAAATATCATTTTTTTTATTTTTTTAATTAAAATTCGCTATATATATTATATAAAAAAAACTTTAAAAAAAATAAAAAAAACATATAATGCACATGTGCAACATAAACATATAATGCCCGTGTGTAATACACATATGGTGCAATGTGCACTGCAAGTTTTTTTTTTTTTGAAATTTTTTATACATAAAATGCAGTGATTTTTTATAAAAAAAAATTGTAAAAAAATTGTATTTTTTTATGCTTTTTTTGGCTTTTTGAGTTAGTTTTCTAGTTTTCTCATTTATATTTAGTTTTCTCATGATCCTCCCCCTAATACATAAATCATTTATTTTTAAGGGAGAGAATTAATTTGAAAGTTTGTTTTTAGTAGGAAGTGTAGAAAGTTTGCCTGAAATAAAAACTTAAGAATTCATTTTGATCTAAAAGAATGAAGGTTTTTGTTTGGTGAATAACTACAATTATATTCATAATTATATTGATTAGGGAGCGAGAATTTTGTTTGAATTTATATTCATATGAAAAATAGATTTATTTTCTATAGTCCATAGATGATTTAAAAATATAGACTCAAATTACTCTTTCGAGAGATTAGGCCAATAATTCAATCCATATCCATGAAAATGGAATTTTTCAAATTGAATAATTAAGAACTATTATAAAAAAGGCAGAGTTACTTCTTTTTTTCTGACCGGGTCAATAAAGTTATGCAAGATTTTGATTTATTTATCTCTTATTTTATATATAATGGATTTACCTTGGACTAATACATGATTTTCTTTTAGTCTTTCTGGGATTGGGTCTTATATTAGGGGGTCTGGGAGTAGTATTACTTGCCAATCCCATTTATTCTGCCTTTTCGTTGGGATTGGTTTTTATTTGTATATCGTTATTCTATATTCTATCGAACTCCCATTTTGTAGCTGCTGCGCAGCTCCTTATTTACGTAGGAGCCATAAATATTTTAATCATTTTTGCTGTGATGTTCATAAATGGTTCAGAATATTCCAAAAATTTCCATCTTTGGACCGTGGGAGATGGAATAACTTCCGTGGTCTGTACAAGTCTTTTTGTTTCACTAATTACTACTATTCCAGATACGTCATGGTACGGGATTATTTGGGACTACAAAAGATCTGATAAGTAATAGTCAACAAATCGGGATTCATTTATCAACAGATTTTTTTATTCCGTTTGAATTCATTTCAATAATTCTTTTAGTTGCATTAATCGGCGCAATTGTTGTAGTTCGTCAATAATAACTCTTTAGAACTGGAAAACCCTTGTTATGAGCTATCACATGTATTTCCTTTTTTCTATTTGACTTTGTATATAAAATCTAAATTCTTTAGTAGTTCGATCTATTCCCAATATATTCCTTTATTCCATTACTCGTTATATTCTAGTCAATCCGATTGGTTACATTGTTGTTCATATTGAAATGAATCGAGATTAATAAGGAGTTGGTTAATGATGCTCGAGCATGTACTTGTTTTGAGTGCCTGTTTATTTTCTGTCGGTCTATATGGATTGATTACAAGTCGAAATATAGTTAGGGCTCTTATGTGTCTTGAACTTATATTAAATGCGGTTAATCATCAATTTGTAACATTTTCTGATTATTTTGATAGTCGTCAATTAAAAGGAGCCATTTTTTCTATTTTTGTTATAGCTATTGCAGCTGCTGAAGCCGCTATTGGACTCGCTATTGTTTCATCAATTTATCGTAACAGAAAATCAACTCGTATAAATCAATCGAATTTATTGAATAAGTAAAATTATCATAAAAATTCAAATTTTCATAAATTAATTCAAATAGCATGTCTGCCACGGAAGATATGATCATGTTATCACAAATATAAGTAATCAAAGTATTTTGGCACTGTCAATCCAGAAATAGAAAAAAAAAACTCGGAGAACTCATCGATTCATCTAGTACTAGTATTTAAATATATAATTTCTTTCTCAATTTACTAGATTGAAACCTTATCACGTTCAAAAATGGATAGATCCAATGTCGCATTCAGTAAAGATTTATGATACATGTATCGGGTGTACTCAATGTGTCCGAGCCTGTCCTACGGATGTATTAGAAATGATACCTTGGGACGGATGTAAAGCCAAACAAATAGCTTCTGCTCCAAGAACAGAGGATTGTGTCGGTTGTAAGAGATGTGAATCCGCCTGACCAACAGATTTCTTGAGTGTTCGAGTTTATTTATGGCATGAAACAACCCGCAGCATGGGTATAGCTTATTAAATCATTTATATTATTTATATTAGTTTTATTTTATAATTGTAACATTTGTCACGGGTTTTCCAAACCCGCTTCGTTTGTAATCGAATATCAAGTTATAAATGTTTCGTTGCGTATTTATGTTTATTTTAATTTTAATCGATGCATAATTAATAAACAAATTAGAATTTAAAAGCTATAATTGTTAAAAAGTAAAAATAAAATAAATAAAATGAAAAACAGGCTGCCAGGACTCGAACCCGGGTCAGCCGGAGAGCCCAACAACTTAACTCGCGCACATATAACCACTCCGCCACTTGATGTTTTTGTGAGTTCTAGGAAAAATTAAATCATATGTTCAACCATGAATCGACCTGTTTACGCTAACTGAAACCGTTATCGGCTTCCAAACGTCCAAGACGTTTGAGTGATCACGGATTTCTGATCATAACCGAATAAACCGACAGTTTTAATCAATTCAGTCTTGATGGACTTGAATTCATGTGATGATCGGTTTTAATAACCGAAAATCTTCACTTCCTGAATTACTCCAACAATAGCATCCTCTCGCGACTCAGAATCATCCGCAGAACCTCCAATTTCACTTTCGCTCTACTTTCAGTTCGTCGGAAAAGCTTTTTGAACTCGCCGGACTTTCGCCGGAAAACCGTGTCTTCCATTAAAACAGTAAGTTTCTCAATTCTTCCATCTTCTATCAGTTGTTAAGCTTTTGCTAACTCAAACCCTTCAATCAGAATCAGTTCCAGGTGACGATATCGGATAATCATCATTCGCCGGAAAATTTATGAGAATTTATAGAATTCGCTGTGAAACGGTATAAACCTTTAAAACTTCTGATAACTCTTGTTCAGTACTTCAATCCTACATCTAGCTAATCAAAACTGTTAATTGGTCCGTTCAGACGAAGCCCATAAAAACAGAGCCGACGACTCCGCCGGAATTCTGAGAAAGACCATTTTTCCGGTATGTCTACTCCCAAAATCTTTCCTGTCCATTTCATTTTAATCACTTAAATGATTGTCAATCGAATTAAACAGAATCAGTAGGTAATCGTTGTCTGTGATATTGTAACGAAGAAGATGAAGTTAGTTTGTATATAAGTTTAATATAAATTGGATATTATCTCGGGTTAGACACACAGTCCAGCGGTGGACTGTGTGCGCACATATATCTCACGCCGCGAGTTCGATCCTTGACACAATTGTATGCTCTGTAATAAAGATGTTTTCCTTTTTAATTGAACCGGATTAACCCACTGAAGATGTTAAGTATATTAAAAATCAGTATATTAACCAGGTTAGACACACAGTCCAGCGGTGGACTGTGTGCAACACTAACCCACAGAACCCGTGTTCGAGACCTGTTACACACGCCGGTTCGATGATTAAAATCCTTTTTGAAAATAAAAGAATTTTGAATAAACTAAAACAGTATATAAATATAATTAAAAACAGAATTATTTCAGGTTAGACACGTAGCTCAGTTGGTAGAGCTGCGTGCACGCGAACGGGAGGTCTCGGGTTCGAGCCTTACCCGGCGCACACATGCACACTAGCGAAACCGGTCAAACAGTCAACAGTCACGGTCAACGGTCAATGGTCAACGCAAAAGTCAACATTTTTTTTATATTTTTATTTATTTATTAAATTTAAAATCAATTAAAAATACTTAAAAATAATGTTTTTAAAGATAGAAAATAGCATTAAACTCACAAAAATATATCTAAAAATCCTATTAAAATTATTAATAAAATCCACTCATTACCATACCTTTCGTTATTATTGAGGTTAGTTAATTCTCGTCGATCAATCCTCTAAACTCGTACGCATTTCATCATCTTCAACCGAACGCACCCAATGTGAGTGAATCTCTACAAATCCCCCGTTTTAATCACGTTTTTGGGGTGTATCATGTGTCTTATTACTTATCACATTTAAACTATTGTGCATTTGTCATATTCATGAACAAATGTGTATTCAACTTGTATCAACTGTTTGTGTGGTTATTGTATAGATTAAATTTATCATTTTCAGTACATACATTATCATAGGCCGCCGCTCCCCATTACATTATGAGCGTTGAGCTGTTCCCCATTACATTATGAGCTGAACCAGGCGTTGCCAACATACGATCGGCTCCGTTTGATTGAGCCTTGATCGCACAGACATTTATCATAGGCCGTCCGTTCCCCATTACATTATGAGCGTGAACGTGACGTTGCCAACATATACAGTTTCATTCATGTGTTATATTCATGCAAGTTGGTTTGTTATTGTAAGTTATTGTTTGTTGTTGTTATTGTTATTGTATGATTTAATTACGTTTGCTCACATATGATTATTGCACAATTTTTTTATGATAAAAATAACAAGAGATCAATAATAAATGTTTTTATAACAAGGTTCACTCGCCAACTTATGTTGACCCAAAAACCCCCACTTTTTACACATGATACAGGTGATCCAGCTGCAGCAAGAAACACATAGGATGGCTTAGAAGAATAAACTGGTTTAGACTTTGGATTGTTTAGTTGATTATCTTTCTTTGTATTTGTATGAACATGTTTGGAATACTGAGGATGTAATTTTGACTTTAATAAATATGAAACATATTAGTAAATATCATGAGCTTTGGTGATAACCCAATTATGCCCCGACTCTTATTCCGTTGGGGGTCGGGGTGTGACAATAATACACATCTTTCTATACTAATAAATGAAAATCTTTTTTAGACACGTGTCACTTTCTGGTGTTTTCTCACCTTATTTTTCTATTTATCTCTTATATTAAATAATAAAAATAATTATATTAAATAATAAAAATAATTTTAAACAAAACTAGATAAGAATAAATATTTGTTATTCTATTGAAATTTTAAACAAAAATTTAGATAAGGATAAACGTCTTCTAATCTTATTTTTCAATTTCTTATTTCTATTAAACATCAATAATACTAAACAATAGTTTAACTAAATATAATTTATATAAGGAATAATAATTTTTTTTATCAAACTTTGAATTAATAATAATATATAATTTGTATTTTCTCCTTTGTAGGAGATAGAACTTATTTCTTATAACTTTTTTTTATCAAATCTTGAATTAATAATATATAATTTGTATTTTCTCCTTCTTAGTAGGAGATAAAAGTGTTTTTCTTATAATTTTTTATCAAACTTTGAATTAATAATAATATATAATTTGTATTTTCTCCTTATCCGTAGGAGATAGAAGGAAAAATTAGTACACTAGAATGTGATTTTAAACTATTCCTACCTAAGTATGTTATTTTGTGCAAACCAAGGGACTAACTACGTTAATACTCTAGAAGTTAATACATTCAAATATTACAAAATGAAAAGTTAATACCCTAGAAGGTGATTTTAAACTATTAGTACCTAAGTATGTTATTTTGTACAAACCACAGGGACTAACTATGTAATTAACTCCAATTATTTTTTATCTCTTTTATTTTTTCGCTTATTAATGATCATCTAATATTTTATTGGTTCTACAATCAAATTCATCATTTAAATACATATCTTGATGCATGTATGTGTTAATCGATTACATTATATTTATTTAACTATTGTAATACGCAGGTTTAAAGATATAACTATATTACTTATCCTATAAGATAATTTTATACAACCCGTGTAAAACACATGGTTCTAAGCTAGTGTTTCATAAAAGCATCTAAAATTTTACAATAGGGTGTAGGGTTTTTATCGCTAAACATCCCGAAGGTGTTCCATGTGATACTTTTAATTATAATATTATACAAATAAAGAAGAATCTTCTATACTAATAAATGAAAATCTTTTTTGGACACGTGTCACTTTCTGGTGTTTTCTTATCTTATTTTCCTATTTATCTTTAATAATAATAATTTCAAACAAAAAGTTAGATAAGATTAAATCATATTAAATCAAACAAAATTAGATAATATAAAATCATATTAAATAATAATAAGTTTAAAAGTGGCCATTTTAAGATCCAACCAACCTATGGATATAGTGTCGAATTTTATCCAAAATTGAATTTGATTTTTGTTTTAGTGATAAGTAGCTTAAAACCTCATATTTTACACGGGTTGTATAAATTTTGTTATATAGAATAGATAAATATAGTTATATCTTTAAAATACCTGTCAATTGCACGAGTTAAATAAATATAATGTAATCGATTAGATAAGATTAAATCATGGTAAATAATAATAATAATAATTAAAAAAATAGACAAGAATAAATCATATTAAATAATACTAATAATTTTAAACAAAAAAAATAAACAAATTTGAATACAAATTTGAGACGAGTGCTTTATTATTGAAATAAACAAATAAATATAAATGGTGCATAAAACTAACTAAACATTGTATCTCATAATTTAATAAAAACGGGATTCAACCCCATGTAATGCATGCGTTGTTAACCTAATAATAAATAAAAAAACAAAGTAAAATGTTATAATAAGTAAATAGTACATTAAAATTCATTTTAAAAGATAAATCCTGACGACTGTATGTGTTAACATATGATATTATATTTTATTCATCATGAGTGCAATACACGAGTTTTTTTAAAACATATATATTTTTATATTATTTAGTATATTATATAAAATTACATTTATGCAACTCGTGTAATACACGGGATTCTAACCTAGTAGATTTAATGTAATGATATTCTTTAAAGCATAACAGGAAAATAAGTTGTATGTATTATATTTAATAACTAGGTGATAGTTTTGTGCATTATACGGGTTGAATAATGAAAATTGTTTGTTTGCATAACATAATAACACACGTAGGTGTACCCGATGATCAAGCTTGCATCCCTTGCTCGTAGTAATTAATATCCAACCCGCTTCTAAAGTAGCTTCTCATGTTGCAATCCTCAATTCTTTAGGAAGCTTTTTTTATTATTTTTCATCGTCAAACAATTAGTAATGAAATAATTTTAATCAAATACGTCAAAGAATTTGCTGCATATTTGAATCAACTATAAATATACCAAGGTATTTGACGACTTAAAGATACATTTAAAGTAAGGATGACTATTGAGGCAATGATTTTAAAATACACAAGATTCTCATGCTATGATATAAACTCGATTTAAAATATAATTAAAATCAATTTTAATTAAAAGTGACTTTTTTTTAAAAGTGATACGGCATTAACACGTGACATTGTCTAAATCATTTTTTTTAAAGTTTGATATGCAATTTTCCAATGAGATTATTAAATACAATTAAAAGTAATTCTCATTGTTAAATAAAAATAGATTAGTGAGGTAACTAGTAACTTTCTTTTGTTGAATACGTTCTGCTATAAAAGTTATTGTATATATTAAGTTTAATTCATAAAGAAAAATTGTATTTACCTCAACTAATCAGTAATATTTTAGTATACATCTGATTTCAGAAAAATGTGATCGTATTAATTTTATAGAAGAGATTGAGAGGCATTCCATGCATGTATGTATTTGGTTACTATAAAATATTATTGTATGTATTAGTCTATAATATTAGAATATATTATGGGCTTATAATGCAAAATATATATTTTAACATGGAACTAAAAAAATATATGAGTAATATAATGCCATGCCACGTTATATATCTTATATACGCCCCTGAAATATATATTTATCGAAGTCATGCCATGTCACATTGTACTTCTAACTTACGATCCTAAAATTATCCATTGTAAAAGATGACTGTCTTTTAAGTTGATTTATAGAATATTTTTATGGAAGTAGTTTGATTATGTAATTGACTAGACAATAAGGTTTATGAATTTTTAAATTAAATAATCACCAACACTTTGAGTAACTCCCTTTTGCATTACAAACTACAAAGGAATGCCAACTGGTAGTTGGAGAAGCCATTAAAAAATATAATAGAAATATTTAACTGGGTTAAACAACTGGTCCAAGTGTAAAGTTTAACTCAACGTCTAAAAGTTTATATGATTAGTTATGGTATTTATCACCTTTTCTAATGATTAAAGATTAGATTGTCAACAAAATTATAATTAGTAGAAAGTTATATAGAACATTATAACTCATATCGTAAAATGAACAAATCGGTACTCGTTTAACCTGTTATTTAAACCTAAACTTATTTTTATCAATTTTTTAGTCTTGAAAGTCTTTAACATACTCTGTTTGTTTGTTGTTTTTTTGTTTATAAAAGTTATACCTTAAATTGAAAAAAAAATGTTTTAATTTAATCGAAGTCTTGTGTTTTTAAGGTCTAATATATTGTTGAGTACAATCGTGTGTCTAACCCATTATAACAATGAGTATAGCTATGCGTTAAACAATTTTTTATTTATTTTTATAAAATGTTTGGTGGAATGTTAATTACGAAAATGCTTTTAACACATTACAAATGTGCATCTAACTTTTTAGTTTTGATTTATTATAATGATTTTTTAAGAATTTGCTTCAAAATTGTGTGTAGGATTTCCATTTTGGTTTGTCGTTGTAATGTGTATTGATTACAAAAGTATTGTTTCTTTATTACAAAGGTGCGTCTAATATGATTCAATGGCGTATCCACCTTTATGTATATTGAGGTACACATACGTTGATAAATTGATGCAAATATCTTTTTACTAAAAATTTAAAATTTAGGCATGTGTAAATATGTTGTGTTAGAATCTTTCTTGGTTCTCCATATATTCTTTTTTATAATAAGTGGATCTCTCCCACACAAACATATACATATTAGAGGGAACTTGCACCATACGACGAATTGTACAATTTCAATAAAACACACAATTATATATAAATATAATTTAGATAAAGACAACATAATAAAACATAGGGAAAATTACTAATCTAGCCAAGAATTTGGTCAATTTACCAATCTAGCCACCTCATGAGTTCTTGGAATGCCACTCAAGCATGGGATGAGTCCTTGGGGCCCTCTAAACTTGAAAGACTCATCCCACACATGAAAGACCCATCCCATGTGTCCGCAGACTCATCTCATGCGTCCGCAGACTCATCCCACACATGAAAGACTTATCCCATGCCACGTGTCTATTTTTTATTGGGTTTCGCCCAAAGGACTCATCCCATGTTTGAGTGGCATTCCAAGGACTCATGAGGTGGCTAGATTGGTAAATTGACCAAATTCTTGCCTATATTGGTAAATTGACCAAAACATATCATTAAAGGATAATGCAAACAATATGTGCAATATGTTACAGAAAACTAAACTAGAGGAACTCCAGGAGCATCATATTCAAAGTGGGGGCTCAAGTTTATTGCGTTAAAAAATACAGACTCAAATTGCAGTTTACTCTAATTATAAAGAAAAGATTAATGAGTTGCCAATTACACCACTCAAGGGGACATCCTCTTGGTAAATTATGCACTTCAATAACTAAAAGATTGAAAGCTCAAATCGTTAACTTTGCTAAAAAAACACATGGGCTCAGTTTACTCTTATTATAAAGAAAAGTTGAATGAGTTATGAGATTACACTACTTAAGGGGACATCATGTTGACAAATTATATATTCTAACTAAAAGATTGGAAAAATTATTCAAGTCTAACTTATATAGTATATTTATTCTAAAAGATATCGGAATCAAACTATATATCCAGTTACAAAATGGTAGATTGGTTTTTCTTTATCAAATTTAAAGTTAATTATTGTAAAGAAAATTTGAATGACTTAATTATCCAATTCAGGAAATGGTAGATTGGTTTTTCTGATTAACAAGTTAACCACTCAAGAAATGATTTTCTTTATTTAATATATATAATAAGTTAAAAATATAATGACTTAATCAATTTTGTCCTTTTACATGAAAGTGTTTTTCTTCTCTTCTATCTTTATCCTCTCAGATTTTTTTTCTTGTTTAGTGTTTGATTGGATTCAAGAGGACTGTAGCTTCATTCAACAGGTTCGAACATGTGTCATCTTTCCTCTAACTTAGTATTATCCAAATTTTACTATGTGATATATCGTGATTTTCGTGTTATAACTAAAATAAAATTATTATGTAACCAACTACTCTTATCATCTAATCAACTCTCGTTATATCTATCAAATAATATAGACACATATTATATTATAAAATAATACATACAAACATTAATATATTATGTGATTCTAGCAATTCTTTAACTAAAATAATTATGTATTGATGTGTCCCACCCTTCCCCCTCTCTCTTTACGTGGTTTAATCATATGTTTCTAATCTATGTATAATGCTACAACATTTTAGTCTTCTATATATGTTTATATATTTTGTCTATGTTTAGGAAATTTCTGTAAATTAACATATTACCAAAGATTTCAAGATACAATTTTGGATCATTTAAATTGAAATCAAAATTGGCCTATTTTTATATCATAATATTTGTATATGTTACAACATTATTATACATATCAATTGTAATTATACCTAAACATTATTTTAACATTTAATATACTTTTACCCACACATAATATTCTATCTAATTGTACCTATACAATTATACTTTAACCTATACACGTACATATATTATTATATGTACACATATATACACCTTATCCGTTTACACATAACATCATAGCATAGGATTTAAAAGTTACATAAAAATAATACAATTATGCATATGAACAACTAACTTTTAATAAATTTGAAAAATAAATATTTGATTTGATTTAAGAAGAGAGATATTGTGCATATGAACAACAAACTTTTAGGGGGGAAATTACAATGTTAGAGAAGAAATATTAAAGGAAATCAAGAGAAAAATATTTCTTTTATTTGTTTGACGTTAAAGTTTTACACCTACAATTTGATAAAATTACCATTACACTAACTATGACTAGGTTATCCTTGTCATTCAATGTCACTATTTTATCTAGAGATGGGCATAAAAACCGGTTCCGAACCCGAACCGGTGGAATCGAACTGGAACCGGTTCCAGTTCCTACCCGACAGTAAGTAGAACCGGTTCCGGGTTCAAAATACCCGTTGGTTCCAACCCGGTTCCACAATTTTACCATTTGAATCGGGTAGGAACCGGTTCCTAACCGTACCCGGTTCCTACCCGTACCCGGTTCCTACGTGGAACCGGTTCCTGACCGTTATAATATTGCCGTTGGAACCGGTTATAGCCGTTAAAAATGTTACCGTTGGAACCGGTTATAGCCGTTAAAAATGTTACCGGTGGAACCGGTTATAGCCGTTAAAAAAGTTACCGTTGTAACCGGTTCCTGACCGTTGGAATTCAACTTGTCATATGTTTGAAATGACTATAAAGCAAATGGGCACTTTAAAATCTTTTCATACAACTTTAAGTGATGAGTACCTTGTCGTCCCCTTTCCCGACACGACTTGGGAAAATATTAATAACCTAAGTACTTTTTTACAAGTTTTTAAAACTACAACGACTTTGATTTCCGGTGTTTATTATCCTACTAGTTCTAAAGTTGTGGACCAATTGTATTTGATAACAACTAATGTTAAAAAGTTTGAAAATTCTAGTGACATGTTAAGGAATATGACGAGACCAATGATTCAAAAATTTTAAAAATATTTTTTAGAACTACCACCCGTTTTTCTATGTGCCGCTGCTTTAAATCCAGCTTTAAACGTACCGGGTGTTGAAGCTTTAATTGATGAAATTTATGACAAGTTGAATATGCATGAGGAGGATCCAACTTTAAAAGCAAAAACAAAAAAAAATATTCAATGAGTGTATGGCCAAACTTTATGATCATTATTTAAAAAAATATGGTGAAAAAAATGATACAAATTTGTTTGAGTCTCGGGCCACGGCATCTAACGATGAAACAAGCGGGGATCCACTTATAACCATGTTGAATGTCGTTAGAGACGAGACCGCTAGACAACAAAGGGGTAGTGACCCAACAAGTGAACTTGGGAGATATAAAAAAAATCAGTATTCGCTTACTATGACCACCGAGGAGTATAGGAAATTTGATGTTTTGGCATGGTGAAATCGAAAGAATCCGAATACCCGATTCTAGCCACCATGGCTCGTGATATACTAACGGTCCAAGCTTCCACGGTAGCTTCGGAAAGTGTGTTTTCTCTTAGTGGCAGGGTTTTGTCAATTAGAAGAACAAGACTAACTCCGGAATCGCTAGAGATGGCAATATGCTTAAAGGACCATTTGGATGCCGTTGATCGTGTTCAACATAAAACTAGTCTAGAAGATGAAGTTGAGTTAGAGCATAAAATTGTTGATGAAGAGGAGGACGAAGAAGTGGAGACTAACGATTCGGACGACGATTGTACCGAGGTACCCGTACCTAAGAGAAACTCGTCGGAAAGTGTTGCACCTGCCGCTAGTAAACGATCAAAGAAATAAAATCTTACTAGAACCGGTTCTGAGTAATTTTTTATTTTTTTTTGTAACCGGTTAATTTTTTATATATATTGTAACCGATTAATTTGTTTTTAATTTTAATCGATTATTGTTACTATTTTTATTTATCAATGTAACTAATAGTAAAAATCAAACATAACAAACACAATAGAAAGAAACATTACACAAACTTTATTAAAACACCAACGATAACATTTATCAGGAACCGGTAAGTAGGAAGGGGTTTATATACAAAAAAAAAAACGATTTTTTAATCAGGAACCGGTTCCACCGGTAACATTTTATCAGGAACCGGTTCTGAACAGTAAAAGTCAGCTTTTACTGTCAGGAACCGGTTCTAAACAGTAAAAGTCAGGTTTTTTACTGTTCAGAACCGGTTCTGAACAGTAAGTCAGATTTTTACTGTCAGGAACCGGTTCTGACACTATCCGGAACCGGTTCCGCACCATACCCGGTTCCACACCATACCTGGTTCCATAATACCCGTACCCGGTTCTACACGGTTCCATATTCTTGGCTGTGAACCCGGGTAGGAACCGGACCCGGTTCCACACCATACCCGGTTCCAATGACATCCAAGCAGAACCGGTTCCGGGTTGGAACCGGTTCCGGGTAATAATAATATCCGATTTTGCCCATCTCTAATTTTATCACATCTGTTAATTAGATTTAATCTATGGTTAGGTTCAAATACATAGTCTCTTAAAAATAGAAAGTCGTCGGGAGGGTATCAAACCAATCTGCTTGAGCTCATTCTAGCGGTATTGGAACTACCTCGTCAAACTCCACGATCTTAGATTTTAGGTTTTCACTTTAGAGTTTTACCTTGTGGATTTTAGAATTTTTGTTTAGTTCATTGTGTTTTTTTCCTCGATATTGTGTTATATTTCTCGACATTGTATTATTTTGCGATACATTGTGTTATATTTTACAATCTATTATATCTTCGTACACTTTCTAAACTTAGGAGACTTTTAGGATAAATTTACCAATATTTTCTATTTCAATTCTCACATTGTTGGATAAATTTACTAATATTTTTTATTTCAATTCTCACATTAAATTTTCTTCTGCTAGGTCCAACCCTAACTCATTATTGTATTTTACATTAAATTTTGTTAAGAGGCAAATCGTGGTTCTTAAATTACAAACGAAAAACAAAATTATTTGAGTCATTTTCTTTTTTATCCTTTTTGGCAGATAACACAATAGCGATGCCTGCAATAATTGTATGAAAATTTATCATTATTGTATGTGTATGACAAAGAATTCCATAACTTTTAAACACCTATTATTAATATTTAATTTTTGATATTATAATTATTTCAATTATTATGATATTATTATTATTATTATTATTATTATTATTATTATTATTTATTTTACCAAAAATGGTTTATTTTAGACCATTTTCACATCCGGGCCTTTTTTATATATGAATACGCGGAATTCGTGGTGTCAAATAACAAATACAATTTAATTTATTTATTTTATATACATATAATATATATCTATATATAAATATGCGGCTTTCTCTAATAATGTCTTATATTTAATATTTTAATAATATCTAAAGAAACATATTTGTTTTATTTATTTATTTTATCTATACTTTGACATAGGTTTTATTGAGAACAAAATTGTATTTAAAACAAACTACTTTATCTAATTACTAGTCTTAAGCTACCCGCGTTGCGGGCCAGTGGGCATAAAGCGTGCTACCAATATTGAGGAGATGGGGACGTAAAACCATGCTAAGTAGCATCGAACGAAGACCAAAAACGGGAAAAGCGTAAAAAACACGAATTTCTAACACAAAGTGACTTACGTGACGTAAAACGTAGACGGAGTTGAATTTATAACGATACGTATTAGAAAGCGGAGTGGCTAAAAAACTTAAAAGACCAAATGTGAAAACCAAATACGAATGAAAAAAACCCTTAGAGACCAAATGTGACTATCAAACACTGCACTAAATATCAACGAATAAATCCAAGAAAAACCTAAAACAAAAACTAATATAAAAACTAAAATTATTTAACCCTTGTGACACAAATTATAAAAACTAAAGTTTTGTTAGAAAATGAAAAATCATAATGCCAAAAAAATAAAAGAAAAAACGGAAACACAAAAGAGAAAAAAAATACACTTTCCTCCATATGTTATTTTAATTAAAATTGAGATAATAATAATAATAATAATAAATAAGGATAACAAAGTATTTTTTATATATGATATTAAAATAATTGAGAGATTTATATATAATAATAAGGATAAGGATCATAAAATATTTTTAAATAAAAATAAAAGTATAATTGTGAAGTTAGACAATAATAAGGACAAGGATCATAAAATATTTTTAAATAAATATAAAAGTATAATTGTGAAATTGAAGGAGAAATTACCACGTGGCATTAAATATAGTCTTTTATTAATATTTAAATTAGATATCTGTATAGACTAAACGTGATAGATCAACTAACATAAACAAACTAATAATGCAATACAAACTGATTCTTATGATCTTACGAGATTTATAAACAATTAGCCTAATAAGAAATCTCACAAAAACTATATATTTTCATTATTTAATTGCATATAAGCATTTGTTTACACTTTAAATAACTTTTAGCCTATTTAAGTTGGAAAGTAATTTGTACAACATATTGTGCATGAATCATCTAGCTTTTAGACCATCGACCATTTAAGATTTAACTTTTTTGATCCATCTCATTTTTGTCTGTTTTTATTTACTTATTTATAATATGTTAAAAACAAATATAACCAGAATTCTATAACTACTTAAAAGGCTATAAGGCTATAAGGCTATGTCCAATCCGACATAGCCAAGTGTCACAACATGGCAAGCCACAACGATTTAACTCTTTTTACCCTTTAACTTTGTAAATATATACGTTTAGTCCCTTCATTTTATTAAAGTTTTTTCCTCATTAGTTAACTTTACAAATATACATGTTTAGTCCCTCTACTTTAACTTTGCTAATTTACGTCTTTAGTCCCTTTATTTTTATTCCTTTTAGTATTTCGTATTTTAGTGCTTTTGTTTTGCCAACGTGACGAACAAAATCAACTTCAACAGAACAATATTGTTGTCGGTATCAATATTACAGAATCGGTATTTTTTTTGTTTTTAGTATTTCGTCTTATCGATACGTATGTTGACGTTTTAATGTTCATTTTTCTATGGTTTTATGTTATCTCTTTCGGTTGCTATACTGCCTATCATGTACTAATAATCAAACTTTCGCCGCAATGCGCGGGGTAAAATTACTAGTTTTATTAAAAAACACGGTTGAAATTTACCGCCTTTAAATAATGAATATTCCAGATAAATTATTTGCCTTTAATTATTATCTTGTAATCAATATAGGTGTTTGTTTTACGTAAAAGAAAATCTTTGAAAGTTATGTATGTACTAAACTTAGTAAAATGTCAAAATAGTCCCTGAATTTAGGTTGTTTTTGTTAGTTCAGTTCAAAATGAAACATTTTGTATCTGGGTCGTCGATGTTTCATTTTTTGTTATCATTTTCATCCAACTGGCAAATTAGATTATAATTTTCTGTTAACTGCTCCCTTTCTTATTGTTTTTCTCATTCAAATGAATGGTATAATCGTCATTTTATGTCATAATATATTTTAATTAAATTAGGAAAATGACAAAAAAGGAGAGAAGTTAATAGAAAATTCTAACCCAGCTTACTAATTAGATGAAAATGACAACAAAAATAAAATCTTAAAGACCCATATACAAAATGTTTCATTGTGGACCAAAATGAAAATAAATGATCTAAATTCAGGAACCATTTTAGTATTTTACTCAAACTTTTATAAGTTATATAACAATTACATTTGCTACCAATGAGGTAGTAGTGAAGTGGTTGGGGAAAGAATTGATGTTTCTTGTGACCCATGTTCAATTCTCACTCTCCTCATTATTTTATGTGGCATCTAGGTGAAGAGCGAATGCGGGTGGCGCCGGTTGGACTTGGATGGGAGGCGAGGTTTTACTGATTATTCCACCGCCGTGCCTTCGGACGGGTGGAGATCGGGTTTCCGCGCATATGGAGAGAGCCAAGTGGCTGACGGCGGTCGAGTGGTCGACCCTGACCATAGCACCCGGTGTCACGGTAGTTGGCATGTCATTCCTTACCGTTAAAAGAAGAAAAAAACAATTACATTTGCTGAGTTGGTTGCCCTAGGATGAAAACATCTACATTTCTTGTGGGTTGCGAATACTCATATCTTAGATTTATTTTACTCAAAGAATTCAATGATTGATGCCATGTGTTCTACATTTTGTACACTTCATTTTTTCTCCATGTATTATAAGAGCTAAAATTAGATAAACGATTCGAATACAAATGATTTGATGGTGACATTATTATCAACATGATGTTGATCTTTGGTTCCTCATCTTTGAATTCAATCAAACAACAAATAAACGTGAACAAGCTCAATGAAATTTAATAATATGTGGTCATAGTTTTTCTAATTTGGTTAGTTTTAATGACATGTATTCTTAATTTTATTTTAATAGAATTTATAAAATCTCCATGTTATTATATCTTTTAACGGGTATAACCTCTTAGAAAATCTACTTCTAAAAAAATGTTACATTTACGCATTAGTTCTAATAAATTATTTTAGATACATTTATATAAAGTACACATGCAACTAATTTAAGCTTTATATAGTAATTATTATCCTTACTAATTTAGACATTCGTAATGGTTAATGCTCTTTAAAGAGTTAAGAGTATTTTTGCCATATCAGCATCATAACGCATCTTTAAAATAATGGGTAATGGTCAACGCTCATTAATACCCTTTCAATCACTACTTTTCTTTTCTTTTTTTTTTCATTCATTTACGTTATACTAGAAACGTCCATCCCTATTCATGACCCTATAGTGTCCAGGGAGCCGATGTTGGGGACATTATTAAGCCCCTTCACGCCCATATAATGCTCATTACGCATGGTCTTATATAAGTCGGTGTAAACACTCGACCACTCGGGTTTATTTATGTTATTTCTATTTCGACAACCCTTAGCCAATTTTAAACGGGTACCTATCCAATAAATGGGGATGATATAAATTCTGAAATAACAAAAATGGTAAGTGTTGGAAACTAATAAACCCAACTCAAAGTGACTACATTTTCTTTCTTATTCATTCACCTACATAACATAAAGTTATTAAAGTGACTACATTTTCTTTCTAAGTTTTTTTTTCCATCTTTTTACATTTTAATGAAAATAATGTTAAAATAAAAATCTTGTTTGAGTTCTCAAAATAGGGTTTAGCCCACACAAAGATACAATTTATCATAAGTTGTTGCTATATTCACCTACACATCTTCAAACTTATACCAATCTACCATACATAAAAAAATCATAAGATTACATTGTCACACCAAGCATATCTTTGCACCGTTGATCCATGACATTAGCATATTACATACATGTTAATCTCATTAGATATGCCAACCATATAAACTAGTGAGAACCAACGTGCCCTTCGTACAATTTTCTTAAAGCATCTGCAATAGGTACAAATGCTGATGTGGAAGAGAAATGAATGAAAAAGAAAAAACAGTCTTAAATCTGGACATCTGGACAATAGAGAGATATGTGCCCATGTTGCTATAACCCATCAGTGGAAGGAAGATTCAGTCCGTGGAGCAGTGTCGAGCAATGATAATGTGGTTTTCTGTAGGGGTGTTAAACGGGTCGGGTTTGCGGGTCAACCCGACCAGCACCTGAAAACTATAGACGAACCCGAACACGACCCATTTAACCAATTTTATTTTTTTTTGCAAATTAATATATTAAAATTAAAATTTACTACAAAAAAAAAAAATATATACAATACAATTACATTTTAATTATAAAACTTTATGTCAATATCTCTTTTTAAGTTATAATTATTCATAAAATACACACTCAAATTAATTTATGACATAAACATATTGTAAAAAAATAAAATATACTATAAATGGATTAAACGGGTCAACCCGTCAACCTGACCCGTTTAGCTAAACGGAACCTGAAACTGACCGAACCATTAGACTAGACCTAAATCCGCGAATTTTGTGTTAGGTTCGTATTGTGTTTTCAAATCGTGTTAGAAATTCACACCCCTAATTTTCCGTAGAAAGTCCCCCCGACTACGATACTCTTAACAACCACTTCAAAAAACCACAAGGGATCTAAACATATTTACAAGATAACCAAAGGGGCAAAAGCAAACATCTTAGCCATCTATATATTATCATCTTGCTGGCCATAACCTCTTGATCCATCCAGGTTCCTTCATCAAGTTGAAACCTTTTTGTCCCCCACACACTTTTAATTAAAAAATAAATTCCCATAATAATTCTTAAAAATCTTTTTATAAATCTTGACCGTTGTGTACAACTTACATGTACTTCACGTATCTTCCACGTCCCCCTTCGTCTCCCCCAAGCAATAATAAAATTTTTCAAGGACCCTTCATTTATTTCCCCTTATTTTTTGCTTAATGTTTATATATTTTAATATCTTGTTGCACATGTTTTCACAATCTTGCCTCTTTCCCCATGTTTCTTTATTCTCTTCTTGTCGAGTTTCATGTTTATATATTTAAAGTTCTTGAATTTATCTCATGAGTTCTTGATTTGAAGTGGTTTATAACTTTACATATCTCAAGTTATCAATGTGAGTGAATCTTTTTTATGTTTCTTTTATTGTTTAAGTGTATATTGTGTAGATATGATGTTTCTTTTTTGCTTATTGTTGCTATAGATTTAGTTTCTTTTATTTTTTATTTTTATTTTTTTTACATCGAGAGGGTAAACGGGCAAAAGGCTGTGCAGCTACCTTTTTTTTACTAGCAAAACTAAATCTTTTTTGCTTTGTTGCTTTAGCAGAAAGTTTGTGTGACATTTGGATCTGAAATATTAGGAATTGGGTTGTGTTTTTGTTTGGTAAATGTGGGATGAATGTGTTTTTAAAGATTTGAATCTTGTTTTTGTGTTCTTGAATTGGGGAAAAGGCAGTGTTTTTAGACCCGGACTGGACCGTAGAGGGGTTGAACCGTTTTTTTATATACTTTTTAGATTTAACCCTATTAATTTTTATAATATTTACGGCACCTTCCGGTTCTTACGTCCGGTCTGCCCGGTCAGACCGATGAACCGGTAAGGAGACCAGTTCGACATCCGGTTCGGTTATGAAAATCAGGGTGTTGTTTGGACTAACTTTAATAACTGGATGATTAAAGTTTTTATCTTTAATTTTTTTTTGGGGGAATTTAATTGTGAGATGTTGATTTCATTTAGGGATAAGGGATTATTATTTTTTTATTTATTGTTGTTAATATGTATATATGATAAATGGTAAATTTGTAAAGAATTATCTTTAACTTGCTTGGAAATTGTAAGGTTGACTATGGATTTGTTTAAAGTATGAAGTGTTTGACAATTCTGGTTGAAAAATGTTTTTTTTTTTCTGTTGAAATTTAGGTAGAAGATCATGGAACTAATTTTTTGTGGCTTATAATTTACCAAATAAAAGATTCTAGAAGTATACTCTTGAAATAGTAAAATAGATTGTCTTATAAGAGTGATTGAGCAATTTTGCTACATGTGTTTTTTTTCTTGTTATAGTCTAAACTAATTCCTCATGCTTGAAAATTTGGTTGAATCTTTTGAGTTTGAATATTAGTTTTGCATCAAAATCTTGACTTTTGTTTGTCAATCTTATCCTTTGCTAGGTGGTATGAAACCATGAACTATGAATAGAAGCATTCGTTCTTTAAAACCGAAGCGATGGATTATATCAAGGGTCTAATCATGCAAATTCAGAACAAGTAGTCCAGGATTTTGAAGATTTTGAGTCAACAAGATCACAAAAATATTGTTTTTATGATTTCTGAATTTGGCACACTAGAAAAGTTTGATTAGGGTTTGTTAGAAACACGTTTAGCGGGCATTCCAGGGTTTGTGTGAGAGAAAAATGGGACACTCTGCAGCTGTTTGGGATACCAGGATGGCTCTTGAAATAACAAAGGACTGGAATGGGATTGAGCAAATTGTTCTTCGGAATCCACTAGGAGCTTCGGCTAGGGTTAGTTTTGTAAGTTTAATAATTTCTGTTTGTTTTCAAGAAAATTTTACATTAGTTAATCTATGTATATTTGCACATTTGTTGCAGGTTAGCTTGCTTGGAGGTCAAGTTACTTCATGGCGAAATGAAAGAGGCGAAGAACTTTTGTTTATGAGCAACAAGGTATGATATTTTTACATTAATTTGTGTTTTTTTTATCATAATTTTGCAAGATTTTAGTTAAATTTATCATCTTTTTGTTTACCATATAGTTCAATAATGCTTATATATTGATACAATTTTAGGGAATTCTTAAATCCGCGAAGGCAATGCGAGGAGGTATTCCAATTTGTTTTCCTCAGGTATGTTTATGATTCCCTTGCAATCAACAGGTCTAGTTCACTTTATGTGCAATCAACGGGACTAGTTCACTTATGTGTATACCATAATGTAGTTTGGTAACTGTGATTCACTTGAGCAACACGGGTTTGCAAGAAACAAAATATGGGCGGTTGATGATGATGCTCCGCCACTTCCCGCCAACGATCCCCAATGGAAATCTTTCATTGACTTGCTTCTTAAACCGTCTGAAGAAGATCTCAAGTTTTGGCCACACAGGTTCTACTTTTGTTGTTTGACCCGTTTCCTTTTTAGCTAATATTTTTTAGAGTAAAATGCCATTTTCGCCCCTGAGTTTGGTTAGTTTTGTGACTTTCGTCCAAAGGTTTGTTTTTTTTCGCATCTGGATCCAAAAGGTTTGAAATATTGCCATTTTCATCTGGCTCATTAACCCCAGACTTAACGGAGAAAAATGGATGGAGTTAACGAGCTTGATGAAAATGGCAAGATTTCAAACCTTTTGGATCCAGATGCGAAAAAACAAACCTTTAGACGAAAGTTGCAAAACTGGCAAACCCCAGGGACGAAAATAGCATTTTACTCTAAAAAATATTAGAAATTTTGACCCATTATCCATAACTGAAATTTATATCCCACAGCTTTGAGTTTCGTCTTCGAGTCTCACTTGGGATGGATGGAAACTTGACATTAGTATCTCGCGTTAGGAACATTAATGGGAAGCCTTTTAGTTTTTCTTTCGCCTATCACTCGTATTTCTCCGTGTCTGACATAAGGTATGGGTCCTAGATGCTATATTCTTCTTTATTTATTAAAATTATGAAATCACAATAATTTATTTATTTTTCTGCTTAAAAAGTATTTTGTGATTAATAGTGAAGTGAGGATCGAAGGGCTAGAAACAATGGACTACTTTGACAACCTTTGTAAAAGAGAGCGTTTCACAGAACAAGGCGATGCTATTACTTTTGAATCTGAGGTAAATCTTTGCACTTCTCGAGTTTCTAAAAAGTTATTAAAAATTTGTATATTAAAGTTCATTAAAAGTAATATTATTGAAAGGGATGATTGTTTGTTTCAGATCGATCGTGTTTATCTTAGTTCTCCGAGTTGTATTGCTGTACTTGATCATGAAAGGAAGCGTACATACGTGTTACGAAAGGAAGGGCTGCCGGATGTTGGTAAGTGATTATCGTCTTTTTACCTTTGACATTTTAGGTCAATTTACTAATCTTCAAGTTCAAGTACCGGAATCTGTTACAACTTGAGGAGTAAGGTTCTTAAATTGATAACTGATGTTTAAAAAACTTCATCCGGTGGTTGATTTTTCTCAAATATCTAAAGGAACTATATGAATTTTGAAGTTTTAACTATGTTGCGTTGACCTCAAAAGTCAAACATGCTACATATCGCTTGTTCCGTAAATCAGGACAACAGAACTAGTGTATGTACATCATCCACTAGTAGTTCTTGACGTGTTTGTGTCATTTTTGAAAACTTGACCGATTTTTGCTAGCGACAGAGGCATAGTTTGACTTTTGAGGTCAAACTGGCTACTTTTTACATTCAAAACCAATACGAATCCCATTATGTGTTTAAGTTTAAAACAGTGTAACAATTTTTTTTGTGATTTATGCAAAATGAAGTGGTGTGGAATCCATGGGAGAAGAAATCAAAAGCGATGTCTGATTTTGGAGACGATGAATACAAGCAAATGCTATGTGTGGATGGTGCAGCGATAGAGAAACCGATTACTTTGAAACCAGGCGAAGAATGGACTGGTCGTTTGGAAATCGCGGTCATGCCATCGAGTTTTTGCAGTGAGGGTCTCTGATTTTCAGTTGAGGTTTCCTCCTTGTAAGATACTGTTTTCGGGTTTTACCTTTTGTTTTCGATATGAAAGTAGATTTTAGGTGTCGGTTTTAAGGTTTAAGATGTGTAATCTATGTTTAGGATTCTCAGTAGTTAAAGTATCTTATGTTTTTTTTCCTTTTAAAGATGAATGCATGCACCTAAAACCATGCAGCATATTTTCTTTTACCAAGTATAAAAATAATACAAATCCAAGATAAATACTTTTTTTTTGAACGGCAAATTTCTTTAAATCTTTGTCGCGGATAGGACTTGAACCAAGTACAAGATTACAGAATAATAGCAATTCATGGTCAAACAATTCAATGGGTATCCCACATTATTATATATATAATTTATTAAGTTCTTAGCTACAGTGATATTTGTCGTTTTGTAAAAAAAATCATCTTTTCTTTCTTTGTTTAGTTTTTGGTTTTAGTTTTTCCTTTTAAGTTTCAATCGAATCTGGTGTTGTACATGTAACAAAACGAATGGTTTAATACTGACTGAACAATGTCGGTACCGGAATTGATATTCGTTTTCATTGTTCCTATCGATGTAAACACATCTCGGTATTTTTTTGGTCGTATCATGACCTTTTTTTTTTGTTTCTCTTCCAGTGTCGGTATCTTAGTGAACCGAACCAATATCAAGAATTCATGCCATTAACGTTATTTTTACTATTGCGTCTATGATTCCATTAAAATTTGGGTGGCCCGCCGCATAGCGCGGGCGTAACCCACTAGTTAATTAATATAGCTTAAAGCTTGTGTGCATTATTTTATGTTTTTTAAAGAGTAAATTATGATTTTGGCCCTTGTGGTTATATCACTTTTACCTTATTAGATCAAAAAGAAAATTTTTAACATATGTGCCCCTAACGTTAATTTATCTAACTATTTTGGCCCTCGTTACTAACTCCATCCAATGTCCTGGTTAAATCTTGATCATGTGCCCCTCACATGATGTCTAATTTTGTCAATTCACCAACCCCACTTGACTCCCTTTATAAATAAGAGAATAAAAAAGAAGAAGCCTCCATCTCCATGGCCGCCGGAAACCCATCTGGCTATCTCCATGGTCGCCGGAATGCAAGAAAAAGACCTCAACCACATTTGTTTACACTGTCACTAGGAGAGTTGCGACCGTCAGTAACCACCTGATTCCTCCTCAACCACATCTGTTTACACCGATTATAAATTCCTCTAATTGCAGCGCCTCTATGAACGATAGCTATCACCGGGTTCACGGTGAAGTTCCGAGTAACATAACCGTTTGGAAAGTTGTGTGTGATAAGTCTGGGAAGGAGTTTACTGATATTATACATGAGAAAGCTGAAAGAGAAGCCGGAGTATATGTTTACAGTCTGAAATTTGATTCACACATTAATTTTTTTGTGAAAAAGTTTATGAACTATGGTCAAATTTGGGCAAACAAAACAAAGTCAGTGTTAAATTTGCTACCTAATTCCTTAATTTTGACCAACTTTGAAATTTAAAAGTAAAAATGTACGTAGTTTCTTAAAAGAGTTTATTACTGTTATTGTTTCATATTATCGCAATCGACTTGATTGATGGTCCTTAACATGTGAATTAATCCCAATATTTACAGTTAGTTAACATGTGTTCTCAAGAAGAATCAAAATAGATATCGATTTCAATGATTATTATTATCTGGGAAGGAGTTTACTGCAAATAACCATGGTGGAATAGAGTTTGGGGTTCAAAAGTTGAAGAAGAAGAAGAAGATGGGTCGATGTTGCAGAATGTGGCCTGCTTTTTTTTATAAAGAGAGTTAAGTGGGGCATGTGAGGGGCACATGATCAATATTTAACCATGACATTGAATGGAGTTAGTAACGAGGGTCAAAATAGTTATATAAATTGACGTTGAGGGTACAAATGTTAAAAGATTTTTTTTTGGGCTAATAAGTTAAAAGTGATAACCACAATGGCCAAAATCGTAATTTTTTTTTTTTAAATATTAATCTTCTAAATGGTTTATGAGGTTATATGTTTTATTTATTTATTTGAAGTTTGAACTCTGTTTTAGTTTTGTAAAAGTTTCATTCAAAAAAAAAAATCGTTTCAAGGTTGACTTTTCTATCTATTTGAACTTTTATATTTTTTAATATTGGATAAATTTTTTAAATTTAGTAATCTTATATTTCAGATTTAATAAATTCTTTTTAGTTTTGTGTATTAAAAAGTAGAAATAAGTTCTTCATATATTAGTTTTGTTAAATTATGTAATATGACATCTTATTTTAGTAAGTACTTCAAATATTACTTTAATTCAAAACAATTCACATTGTAAACAACTTTAATAATGTAAGTTATAACGTAACAGTATTGGCAATATCAAAGTTATATTATATATAGTTATGATGAAAGATAATAATAAGATGTAAAGTAAAAAAAAAAATCTATTAAAGAGACATAGATTACATATAATAAAGTAGAATACCACATGGTGACTTGGCATTGGCTTAATGCCCTACGGGCAACCTAGACTTACGTAGAGTGATTACTAACCGGCTATGACCAACAATTTTTGCTACAAGCGAGACTTGAATTTATGGTCTTCACTTTAAAAGGTCATGGTACTGTGAATGCATCATAAAGTCAATGACACATGGTTATAACTATTTAATGGTTATCTTCATTTGTTTTTTTTAAACGCATTTTAACTATTATCTATTTCATGTTGTGTTTTTATTTTTTTAACGTCTTTTAACTATTATTTATTTAATGTTGTGCTTTTAGAAACATAAACTTTTTTTACCGTTATTTAATATTATCTAAAGAGAACGACTATTAACCATTGTAATTTTGAATGATTATAGTTTCACCATTCACTTTGACAATTATAGATTTAAGCTACTTTTTGCTTATGTTAACAAAAGTCATTCATAGCGAAAGGAGGAACACAAATGTTAAAGTCGGATGCGCAATGGATTCAACTGTATTATACTAAGCTCAAACTTCGTTCAATGGCTTACGAGCCTTCACAATACAAGTTTGAGTTCGGCTCAAAATATTACTCATAAACCATATCAATCAAAAGTTTATACTACTAGTTGGACGAGGTTGTGTTGAATTTAAACATCTTTATAAAAGTTATGACTTGTTGGTAGCTCTAATTACATATATTGTCACACTTCCATATTGTCTCTAGAGTTTTTTTTTTTTTTTTTTTTGAACGATCAAATCCTATGATAATCGAACAGGGCTGTTTTACAAAATTTTAGACTTTAGTTTTGAAATGGTTTCAACTAGAAACACGCATTTATTGATGAATTGATTGTTTTAATTTTTTTTAGAACGGCAATTGATTTTTTAATTAGCCTGGGCTGAGTTAATGGGCCATGGGCCATAGCTCAAAGTACAAAATGATTCCTCGTCTATTTATTTACATTTATTTTGTCGAAAATAAATTGATTCCTCGTCAATTTATTTACATTTATTTTGTCGAAAATACATACATCATAATTTTTTTTTACAAAACTACTGTTCAATATGAACACACATCAACCATAATATATCCACTCGTTCACCCGTACTACAAATATATTATTTTGACAATGTGTTAAATACCGGTATAAACAGGCCGGTTATACCATTTAAACCGTATATTGGATATGGCCCCGGTAGGATAAAGACCGGTAAAACACGAATACTGTATGGCTTATGTACCGACGGTAAATCTGGCCCTACCGGTTCAAATTGTTAAACTAGTTTGCATTATCTTAAAATTTGATTTTCTAATTTTAATAAAATACAATATGAAGGTTATACCAACCTTCCATATTTTCGGTAATTAACCAAATGTCTTCCATTCTAATATTCCACCGATGTTGAAACTGCTCTTGTACTGACTGAACCCTTAGTTCGGCGGCAGTCAAACGGGGGAGTGAATGCGAGATAACCATCTCGTCCAGTGTAATATTGTTTAATTATGAGTAATAAAAACGCTCTTAAAATGCTTAAGATTTCACAAGAAAATAATTGGTTTTTAGATAAAACCCTGATCAATTACATTAATCCTAATTGAGATTGGATTGTTTTTTTTTTTGAGATAAATTTGTATTTTATGGAATTATAGGGGTTAACTAGTAACCCGGTTGAACCACTCGGTACAACCCGGTTCAACCAGTTGAACCATTTCAAAGCTCAACCCGATATGATTTAAAACCGGCTTTTAAAATATTGATTTTTCACCGGTAGTTTCATATATATATTTTATTTAACTAGCCAGTTGAAACAAAGTTGCGTCACTAAATTATTTATCACATCTTTTACTTGTTTTACAAATGTATATATGATATCTGAACTTTAACGAAAACCGGTCAATAATTGTTCATGAGTTAATGTGAATGAACGAGTTAAAACAAATGAACATAAAAATTTGTTGCTGTTATATTTTAGTATGGCCGTTTAATAAATATATATACAACAAAGTTGATTGTTTAGTTTGTTTACTAACCCCACAAAAAAACTTATTTAAAGCCTTCCCTGTAATTCAACTATCTGGTGGTACTGAAAAGTCTTAAGATAATTATGTTACAACAAGGTGATGTGTCCAGCAAAGTTAACAGAAGACATCAGGGTGTTGAGTTTCTTACACCACCAGTAACGGGCATGTTCTGGCGTTTTCTGGAGCCAATCACGCCCCACCACACCAAACACCCCACCCCCGTGGGCGTGTTTGTTGAGTTTTGATGTTTTGGCGTGTTTGAAATCACGTTTGGAGAAAATTTGAAGGGCCAATCACATATAATCTTTGTTTTTTAGTCCAATAGTCTTTTTTGTTGGTTTTTTTATTTTTATTTAATTTTTTACACCCTTTTAACATAATGTCCACATCCCCACTACGCCCCTTTTGTAAAAACGTCCAATAAAGCCCCTTACTGACTGGGCTGCCACATGGCGCAAAACGCCCAAGGATGGAGCTTAAACGACTACGCATGGTCTTATGGGTGAAAAACTGAGCCAACCTTATTGGTCTAGTTTGGTCAAAATTGGTGTATTCTACGGCCATGTGTAGTCATAAAGCCCCTTTGTGGGCGTTATGCGACACGTGTTGTTCCATGTTACACAGGGGCGTTATATCAATGGAGCCCGAAGTCATAAATCTCATACCTCATCATTACCCAATTAATTAATAACCCTTAAATTATACATACATATGTATGTATATATGTGTGTGTGAGTGGAGGGAAATCCATAAGGCGCAACGGAGATGACGCTGCTTATTTTTTTGGACCCATAAAGCCCCTCGTCGTGGTGTTCCAGGCGCCATTGGGCGCTATGGGGCAAAAACCCAGCCACAAAACGCCCCACTACAGGGGGTCTAATGGTCTTTTAATTTTTTGTAGCCAATGAGGTGGTGGTGGAGTGGTAAGGGAGAGACTTGGTATTCTAAGGGACCCAAGTTTGATTCCTGTTCTCCCCACTATTTTCTGCGGCACCCGGTGATCATGATAGATTAGGCAAATAGGTGGAGATCGCTAGTTCGATCCTTGAACTGAGCGGGTTTTACCTCACCGATAGTTTCTTATATATATTTTATTTAACTAGCCAGTTGATACAAAGTTGCGTTACTAATTTATCTATCACATCTTTTACTTGTTTTACAAATGTATATATGATAAATTAGCAGGATGCACGCGTGATGCGGCGGGAGCGACACAATGCATTGCGATACTCGTTTTGGTAGTTTTCTAATTCATATAAGATTTATGTTGCATCATTATGATAGATATACATGAAAAGCGAAGTAGTTGGGTAGTCCATTTCATTGTGTTGTGCATGGTTCGGTCGGTTCAGTTATTATTGTCACACCCCGACCCGCAGCGGAATAAGAGTCGGGGCATAATTGGGTTATCAACAAAGCTCATGATGTTTACTAAAATGTTTCATATTTATTAAATTCGAATTACAACTTCAATATTCAAAACAAGTTCATACAATTACAAGGAAAAAGAAACTAAGTAAACAATCCAAAGCCTAAACTGATTTATTCTTCTAGGCCGTCCTATATGTTTCTTGCTTCAACTGAATCACCTGTATCATGTGTAAAAATGGGGGATTTTGGGTCAACAAAAGTTGGCGAGTGAACCTTGTTAAAAACATTTGTTATTGATTTCTTGTTGTATTTAATATGGAAAAACTGTGCAATAATCATATGTGAGCAAACGTAAATAATCAAACAATCACAAACCACCTTGCATGTGTATATGACATGAATGATAATGTATTGTGAGATTAAGGCTCAATCAAACGGAGCCGATCGTATGTTGGCAACGTCACGTTCCGCTCATAGGTAATGGGGAACATACGAGCCTATGATGATGTATGTGAGATCAAGGCTCAATCAAACGGAGCCGATCGTATGTTGGCAACGTCACGTTCCGCTCATAGGTAATGGGGAACAGACGAGCTTATGATGATGTATGTACTGAAAATGATAAATTTAATCTAAACATTAACCACACAAACAATTGATACATATTGGATACACATCTGATCATGGATATGATGGCTGCACAAGTGTTTAATGTAATAAATAATAAGCGACACATGATACACCCCAAAATGTGATTAAAACGGGGAATTGGTAGAGATTCACTCACATTGGGTGCGTTCTTTTGATGATGTTGAATGCGCACGAGTTTTGGGATTTGATCGACGAGGAAAAACTAACCTAAAATAATAACGAAATGGTTCGGTAAATAAGTGGATTTTATTAACAATTTTAATAGGATTTTTAGATTTATTTTTGTGAGTTTAAGGTCATTTTCTAACTTTAAAAATATTATTTTTAAATATTTTTAATTGATTTTTAAATTAATTAAATAAATAAAAAAAATAAAAAAATAAAAACATTTTGACTTTTTGTTGACCGTTGACCGGTCGGACTGTGGTGTGAGTGTGCACTGAGTGAGGTTCGAACCCGGGACCTCTCGTACGCGTGCACGCAGCTCTACCAACTGAGCTACGTGTCTAACCCGAAATATTTCTGATTTTAATTATACTTATATACTATTTAGATTATTCAGAATTTTATTTAATTTAAAAAGGTTTTTAAATCATTGAACCGGTGTGAGGGCCTGGACTCGAACCCGGGACCATGATATTAAATTTGCACACAATCCACCACTGGACTGTGTGTCTAACCCGGTATAATATTCTGTTTTAATTAAACTTATACACATATCGCCTTCGTCTTCTTCATTTATAAAGACACAGAACCAGATGCACGACTGTTTTTGTTTAATTCGATTATCGAAACTTATAATTGGTTGGAAAGTATTAGATAATGAGATTAAAGAACAGAATTGTACCAAATAGTGCGTTTACTTCAGATGTCTGGCAGGAGTCGTCGGCTCTGATTCGTGACTCTCGGCTGAGTGAAATGTTTGACAGTTTTGATCGATGAGTTGTGAAATTAAGTTACTAAACAAGAGATATCAGGAGGTTTAGATGATTGTACCGATTCACAGCGTGATTTCGGAATTTTCAGTGATTTTCCGGCGAGTGCAGAATTTCCGGCAACGTCGTCTAGGACCGATTCTGGTTGAAGGATTGAAGTTAATATATGTCTAACAATGGATTAAAAACGAAAGAGTCGAGAAATTTACCGATTTGATGTAAGTCTCGGTTTTCCGGTGAAAGTCCGGCAATACAGAATAATCTCCGGCGAGTGTAATTGCTTCGAGAACTTGTGCGATTTTGAGCGAAAAGTTTACCAAAGACTTTGGTGTGTATTTATAGGGAAGAATCAGGATGAATTGAGTCCGAATTTGGTCTTGATTCATGGTCAAGGTTTTATCCGGCGGTTATGACTGAGATCGCGGGATTAGACATCGGTTATAACCGATGTCGAAGTTAATATACGCGTTCAGTCAAAGGAACCGTCGAAGTCTCGCGAAATCGTCGAGATTTCCGGTGACTGCGGATTGGGCGCGCTGATTCACTGGATTTGATTTAGAGTTTCAACATAAATGTTATTTGTTTTAATACTTATCACAAATGAGTCAAGTGGCGGAGTGGTTGAGTGTTGTTTGTTTCTTCCGGCTGACCCGGGTTCGAAACCCGGCAGCCTCCTTTCTTTTTTATTTAATTTATTTTTACTTTTTAATAATTATAGTTTTTAAATTCTAAAATGTTTATTAATTATGTATTGTTTAAAATTAAAATTAATCATAAATACGAACGAAATTTTAAACTTGATATTCGATTAATAAACGAACGGTTTTGGAAACCCGTTTTTCGACGGATGTTACAATTATCCTCAACCAATGCCAAAACCAAAGTCATCGGTTAGTTTATTTTATTAATCAATCGGTTTTGGTTAATCACTTTGGTTTATTCGGTTAGATTGACGGTTTTTTGTTTGGTTCATTTAATTTATAGTTAATAGCAAAAAGTAAACTTAGGCTAAAACTTTTGCTTAGAAATATATGAAATTGAGGTATAAATACATGAAATGAAAGTATAAATATATGATTGGAGGTATAAAAGCTATAAATATATGAAAATATGAATGATTCGGTTCGATTAAGCTAATTTTGGTTAAAAGAGAGTACAAAAAATTGATAACCGTCTTTTGGTTAATTCAGTTTCTAGTTAATTTAGTTTTTTGTTGATTTCGATTAGGTTTCGTCTGTTTTTGTTTGGTTAATGATTTAGTTATTGGTTACTGATGACCGGTTCTGGTTAATAACCAATAGGTGCGCGCGCGATGCGGGGGAAACAAAAACATTGCCACAGTGTGCATTGTTCGATTGGTTAGATTATTATACTCTTTGTTTATCAATCCGTTTTCGGTTAACTGGTTTGGTTTATTCAATTAGATTTACAGTTTTTGGTTTGATTTATTTAATTCGGTTAATAGCCAAAACCAAACTTGGGCTAAAATTTTTTATTAGAAATACATGAAATTTAGGTATAAATACATGAAATGGATGTATAGGTACATGAAATGGAGGTATAAATACATAAAATGAGGGTATAGATATAAAATACATAAACTAAAGATATAAAAGTTATAAATATATAAAAATATGAATGGTTCGGTTCAGTTAACTTTGGTTAAATGAGAGTACAAAAAACCGATATTCATTTTTGGTTAATTGGGGTTTCAGGTAATCGTTTTCAGTTAATTCAGTTTTTGGTTGGTTTCGTTTCGGTTTCGGTTAACGTCAGTTATTACTCACCCTTAGACGTTGTTAATTACGTAATATATCATAATTAATTAAAAAACTATAGCAATACTATACTCAAATTAAAGAGAATAAAATACTCATTTATATAGTGTAATTAAAAAATTAATATTAACGTACCAAAAAGTTATTACTTTAAAAATCGGAGGGGGGGGGGTGTTAGTTTTTATTTTTTTTAAGGAGATAAAGTGTAACTATTAACTAACTATCTATAATTTTGTTAAAGATGGGCCTTCAACTATAATCTAGATAAGAGGATTAAATAGATGACATTTAATCATTTGGCATTATATAGCTATTAAACATTCTGGGATAATGACTAAGTGCATTGGGCTTTAATCACTTGTACACTAAGGCATCATCTACTTGTACCTTTTAATCCGTGCGTCGATACTGAACAAGACAACTATCGAAACGTCGACAAAAATGTGTAAGTCATCATGCTATATTTGGATTTTTAAAACATTATAGTTTATAAGATATGACACGGATATGTAAAATAATTATAAGTTTGTTATGGAGGGGAAAAGTGTAACTAATTATCTAAAATTTTGTTAAAACTTAGGGATTTAAGTGTAATAAGTTTAGGGGCTAAAAAATAAATAGTGTTTAAAAGACCAAATTACCCTCATTTTAGTGGTTTATCTATAAATAAACGGAGGAAAAGTTCTTATTTTTTAGGTATCTTAAAATACTCCTTCCTCGTGTATTATAATATAGTATAGATGGATATACAACAAAGTTGATTGTTTAGGGGCTGTTTTTTTAGTTTTTAATGGACTCTTAATGATCCAGGCATCTTTCTTATTGGTTCAACACTTAATTATTTAGAATGTTTGTTTCGTGATTAGATGTCTGAATGATTCAGACATTTGTCTCTGAATGGTTAAACATTATACTGAGTCTAAATGGTTGAGACCTCTTATCTAAATTGGTTAGACATTTGACTCTGAACGATTAAGCATTATATTGACTCTTAATGGTTTTGACCTCTTACTGATTTATCACTTACTCATTCAGAAGTTGTCAGACAGCCCCTTAGCTCGACCCCAGCCAGGGACTCTGCCCCTTGGACCCTACTCCCAGGGTGCTCACCCGGACCCCGCCAAGGGGGCGTTGCCCCCTTGGAACTCCCTTATTATACGTGCTCCGCCCGTACACTTTGAATTATAACAACTCAAACAAGTGTGTATTTCGCACCTCTTAACTTGTCTAATGTGTATTATAATTTGCTTTGATCACAAATCAATTTCAATTACACTAAAATATCTAACAAGTTTTTCATAAATAGTTACCCAATGAAAAATGAAATATATTAATTTTGGAATTGAAACATAACCTTACATGGCATGTTTGAAAGCAAAAGCTAGGGACTGTTTGACCAGAATAAGGCAGTTTAATATATTTGTTTTTAAATTTGCTTGGGCCCCAAGTTTTGCACCTTGGACAAGTCACCCCTCGTGTTTAATTGGAAAGTTATTTATGATGTATATAGATTAACCATAGATAATAGGTATATATCAAATCTCATGATTTTTAATTACGAGTCTGAGTCTAAACAATTGTATTTCTATCAATTATTTTTCTACGGTGTTTTAGAAACCAAAACATACTAGTTGGCATACTTGATAGGTATGAATGGTTAATCTCATGAAAATTATTTACGCAATGTATAGCGCTAAGCCGAATATTTCTTAGTTTCATAACATGTATGTATTTTGGTTACTTGTATATATTATTTATAAGACGATCTAAAAAAAATACATCTAGTCAACCAATTAAACCAAAACACTATCATAGTTATGCTAAAAAAATTAAACGATGGCAAGCATGCAATTTTTAGCTGGGCAAAATAGTAATTTGTCAGGACCAATGAGCGAGTGCTAGACAGCTGCTTGACACACTACTGTAGTTTTGAAAAAGAAAACTATTTTTTTAATTAGGGTCAAAATCGTAATTTGTAGTGGGGGCAGAACCATAATTTTGTTTCGAACTTGGATAAAACCATAATTTTGAACTTAGAACGAAATCACAATTTTTGAAATTCGTAATTTTTAGCTGGGGCAAAACAATAATTTTATTTTAACTGATGGCAAAACATAATTTTGAACTAAGTGTGAAATTATTTTTTGCAACAGGACAAAATCATATTTTTGAACTAAGGACAAATTCTTAGTTTTCAGCTAGGGGTAAAAACATAATTTTATTTTGAAATGAGGAAAGGGGAAATTCATATTTTTTAGCTGGGGGGCTAAAACATAATTTTGAACTCATGGGCTAATTCGTAATTTTAAGCCAGGGGAAAAAGTAATTTTATTTTGAGCTGGGGGCAAAAACATAATTTTAAACCGAAAGGTCGAAATCGTAATTATAAACTGAGAATAAATCGTAAATTAAATGGAGCAATGTGGAAGTGGAGACAGCTGCTGACACTATTCCCTCAACTTGATTTTGTATGAAATAGTAAATAACGTGACGCATGTATATAGTTATAAACAATACATGGCATTTTAAAACATGTTTTTTTTTTATAAACGTATATCAATATTATACTATGATAATTAAATGCTCAGTTATATGATATAACTTTTTCTAGATAATAAATTATATAAAAGGTTTTGAGTTCTAAAAAAATAACATAACTAGATTTATAAAAAAACCAACAATAAAAACTTATTCATTTTTACCATACATTGGTAACTTTAGGTTATTTAGAATTTTATAATCAATAAGTGAAATTACTTTCTACACTTGAGAATAATTTCATTTGTATTTGATTTTCATTGTACATATAACACACAGATAATTCATTAAAATGTAAAAATAACAAATTACAAATAAGTGGCAGAACATGTAACAAGCTGCGCCGCAACCCATTTTTAAATTGCAAAATCGAACCTATTAAAGACCAAACGACTCTTAAAAATTGAGAGATTACTATTCACAACCGTTAGACCTTGTTTAAGAATTCCAGATACTCTGGGGCTATGTGTGTTATGACTTTTAAGAAGTAAAACTTAGAATATTAGTGAAAAAATCTTTTTAAGATTTAATTAAAAGTAGGTAAGGATCCCAACTACCAGGTCTATATAAAAATCCGATTAGGTTTGTGATAAGCAAATAAATTATGAGCTAGAAAAAATAATGCCTTGGTGAGCAAGGGAAGTAGTAAAAGAGATCCTCAGAAGAAGGAAAATTGACTTATCATATCACTCATAGTTTTACCACTTTTAGCATCTACTTTATATTTTGCATTTTTACTAGTTTAATAGGCAACCCTACAAATAAATAAAACATTAACTACATAATAAATAAATCAAAATTCATTTAAGATATTTTAGCTGTAAAATGCCAAAAGTTTGGTAACTTTTTCTAGAACTCCGTTGCCTCACTTCGGTCAGACTATATTTCCTTAACTAGACTTACGATGGCTTCAGAGTTTGGCTTAGTTGTTCTCACAAAAACTATACCGCCGACTGCCACTTAACAACCGTTATGCCACCACCAGAGTTTAACACTATCTGACGTAACACACGGTGTGACGAAAACCCAGCTACTTTTGGTGCAATTAACCATATATTATATATAATATCAAAATGATAAAACATCATTAATTAGTAATTCCAATTAAAAAAATCTTACTATAAATACAAAAAAAAAATCCCAAAAAGCAGTCTACTAAATCAAATAAAATCATCATCTTCCTACCATTTCTCCTGCTATTTACACTCATTCAAACCTCAAAAACACATTGAATTCCTCCACCGTCACTCCCACCGTTTTGCCTTCTTTTCAGCCGATTAATAACAATTCGCTTTAAACCCTTCTTCAATTCCATTTATATACACATGTAAAAATGCAGCCAGATTTCTTAAACCCTTCTTCTAAATTCCGAGTTAACCGTACGATCATCACAAAACAACAATCCGATAACAATTTACCAAAATGGTAACCATTTCCGTCACCGATCGTGATGCAACCGATTCTTCAAGTGATGAAGATTGTTACACCGGTCACCGGAAAGTTAAAAAGTATGTAAGTGTGATCCAATTGGAAGCAAAATGTTGTAGTGAGAAGAAAAAACAGAGGTGCCGGAAAATAGAACCGGTGGGGGGTGATCGGAAGTTTAGGGGGGTGAGGAGGCGGCAGTGGGGGAGGTGGGCGGCGGAGATTCGGGATCCGCGGCGGGGGGTTAGGGTGTGGTTGGGGACGTATGATACCGCGGAGGAAGCGGCGTTGGTTTATGATCGGAGAGCGATTGAATTACGCGGGCCGAAGGCTCAACGAACTTTTTGCAACCGCCGCCGGAGACGGTGGCACCGGAGATTACTCCGGTGGCGGTTGCGGTGGATGATCAGTGTCCCGCGAAGGAGTTGCTGGATCTTTCGTCACCTACCTCTGTTTTACCGACAGAGGACTGTGTTTTTTGTAATGATAAAACAGAGGACCCTGTTCTTTGTTATGGTAAAACAGAGGACTCTGTTTTATGGTTTAATAAAACAGAGGACTCTGTTTTACGGTTTAATAAAACAGAGGACATTGACTCTGTTTTTTGTTGTGGGAAAACAGAGGATGTGTGCGAGACCTCAAAACCGACTGAAGCGGATGAGGGAGTTGTGCTTACGAATGATTATTTTAATTATGAGTCGAATTTCGATTGTAATTTGTTTGATTTTCAGATATCGTTTGATCCCGTGATGTTGGAAGAGACTAATTTTAGGGATGAAATCGGTGTGGAATCGAGGGATTTGTTGTCGGATTTGGATGATGTTATCGAATCATCGGTGTGGGATGTTGATAGTTTCTTTGAAGATCCTTTGGTTACAAAGTGATTGAATTAATATTTATGAGTAGATATTAAGGTAGGATATCTGTTCATGATTAATTAACCGTTTTGATTTAGATGGTATCTGTGTAATTTGATTTAATGATGAATGGGAAATAATGGTTTAAATTTTATAGATGATAGTTTGATGTATATATAAGTAAATATGTTTTACTGTTTCTTGTTTCATGTTATGTATTATGTTAATGTTGTTACCTCCAACTGTTTTTGTTGATTGTTTCTTTGTTTTTATTTCAAATGAGATTAGAAGCTAAATATAGATATGTTAAGGTTCATTAGCAAAAGGTCCTTGAGAAATTTGGTTAAGCGGTTAATTGGTATGCGTTCCTAGCGGAGACGCAGATTTGATTCCCGCTTGGGCCATTTTCGATGGACATCTGGGTGAATGAATGAATCAGGGTTTTAATCCTGGGTTTGAACCAGACGGGGGAGAGGGTTTACGGATTCCATACAGTTCCCGTGCATTAGGGGGCACGGTCTCGTGACGGTTGAGGAGTCGACATTGGACATAGCTCCAATAGAGTGGGTTTACACGTGAGATTCTTTACCGTTAAAAAAAATTCATTAACAAATGAATTTAAAAATAAAATAGCATAAGCGTATTAACTACCAACGTGCTAAGACTATAAGAACATCATTCAACGCAATAGGCTAAGGACCTCTTCATGCTATCTCTGCTTGAAACAGGTAGTTAAACGAAAACCTTTTACTCAGTGAGTCATCATATGGTTGTTTCTTTATTGGTTTCGCTCATGCTGACGCTCACTCCACAACCTAGTGAGGTCATTTGTAAGGATCTTGCCGGTTCTCTCCCTTCATCGCCTCAACCTGACTGTTCGGCTCGATAGCCACCATTCCAACCATAATCTATATCTAAACCTTTGTCTATATAAGATTATAATGATTCCCAACTCTAAATCATATAACATCATATATAAAATTTGTAGTTTCTAACCAACCAATGTGAGTATTTTAAAAAAAGTAAAGAAAAGTATTAAAAAGAACTATTAGTATTATATGATTTGTTTTTTTAATGGGAAGAAATCGCTACACAAAGTGCTCAAAAAATCTAAAAATGGGCCAGACACTCAATGATCCATGATTGTTATTATAAGGCTTTTTAACTTTATGTGACGCCGAAGGGCGAAGAGTCTAGACCAGTATCCAAACTTTCTAGCTGATATAAGCTCGAGGCTTTGAGCTAACATTATTAGATTTAATAATAACATCATTTTTCTTTCATAATTTAATTATTTTGTATCATCATTTTGGTAGAAAACTAGAAATCCACTATTATATTTCTCAATTTTGACTATTTCAAACTGGATTTTATTAACTTAAAAATATCAGTTAATTTAGAAAAAAACAAAGCTACAAGTTAAACAATAACAATCATACCAGTAAATTTCATAAACATTAAAGCTATTGTTAAGGTGTATAGGGATAGTTGTAAACCAACCGAGTGAACATGAACAACACCTTGTTCGTGTTTGTTCATTAAGGAATAAACATGTTCATAAACGCTTACCGAACGAAATTTCTTGCTCGTGTTCATTCATTAAGAAACAGAACATGTTCATGAAACATTTACTGAACGTAAACGAACACAAACAGACGTTCACAAGCATAAATTTTAAAACTAAAATCAATAAAATAAAAATATAACATAAAAACTTTAAATGATCGACATAGTTGAACAAAAGGAGCGAACATAAATAAACACGTTAGCGAGCATTCATGAACATAAGCGAACGAACGCAACATCTGTTCACGATTCATTTGTTTAACTTATAGAATAAAATTTCTTGTTTGTGTTCAATTATTTAACTTGTCGAACAAAATTTCTTAGTCGTGTTCATTTATTAAACGAACAATCATAAACGAACTTCTCATCAGTACACAAACTATTTGGTGAGAGTTCAATTCATTTATAACCCTAGGTATAAAGAACGTAAAGAAACCTTACCTCCATGTCTTGAAAAGACAAGAAGACATAATATGGATTGATTGATTTATTTTTAATTATGTTTTTTAATTTAGAAAAAAGAATACTATTTACTATGAAAAGTTCAACTTTGTGAATAATGCAATTTATTTTATTAGCTACTATAGAATATAAAAAATGTAATAATTTTTATTGTCTTTATGACGTAATGTTGCCAAAATCTCTGGAATATTCATAAGTTGACGTTGGCGGCTTTTGTTCCACGCTACGAATCTCCGGCCCCCTCGATCACACGCATGCCAAATCGTCATCAAACAAAAACCAACAGTTTTCTTCTTTGTGGCATTTTATCAAACACTTGATCTGCATTCAATTCAAATACCCCAAGACCATTATAATCACTTGAAAAGTTTCAATTCATATTGAATAACATGAGTTCTCCGTCGTCTGATTACAATTTGAGTCTATATGGGAGGGCATTATCCGCTTCCGGTGCCGCCTTTCTATCCGCAATCATCGTAAACCCTCTCGATGTCGCTAAGGTACATAAAACCCCAATTTGATCATCAATTGGTTCAAATTATTCTGTAATTACTTGAATTTTGCAGACTAGATTGCAAGCTCAGGCTGCTGGTGTTCCGTATCAGAATCTGTACTCTACATGTCACTTTGAAACAAGCACTGTACGTTAATTTTTATTTATTTATTTATTTATTTATTTTTATCTTGTTGTCATGTAATTAACTAGAAATGATGAAAGTTTGATATGAGTTTGAAGTTTGCTTGTTTTGTTCATCAGATGTTAGCAGATGCAAGATGTTTTCCGTCGTGCTACCGTTTGTTACTCGGTGAACCGCCTTGTAGCCCACAGTCTTTTCAGTATAAGGGCACTCTAGATGTCTTCCACAAAGTTATTCAACAGGTTTGTGAGATTACAATCTTACATTACCTGATAATATTACCTATGTAGTTAATATCACGATTTATCACCGATATATCGGTTATCGGTCCTCTGTCACGATATCAGTGTAAAATATCGGTCAGAATATCGATACCGATAAGAATATCGATACAGATAATATTAGCGATATTGACTGATATTTGACCGATATTGGACCGATGTATCACCGATTTTCCCGATATGAGTACCTTTCTTCTTAGTTCTATCATTTGTCTTTTTTCTTATTGTTGCTATTAGTGTTTTAAGTCTTAACTGTTAGTGTTTTAAGTCTCAGTCAGTTCCTAGTTGCTACAATTGTTAGTGTTATGCAAGTTGCAAAAGGTTAATTTGTTAATGGTAGGAGAGTATATTGAATTATTAGTGTTAAGTTGCTATACATGTAAATTTACCATTATACTAAATTACCGATATGCCACCGCGAGACCAATATCTCAAATATTGGTCCTTGACAGATATCGATGTTTTACCGCGTTAACTACTTAGAATATTACTTTATTACCACTTACAACTGGATTTTAGTTTAATTTAATTTATTTTTTTACAAAAATTGGAGTTTATATATATGTACAGGAAGGATTTGCGCGACTTTGGAGAGGGACGGGTGCGAGTTTAGCATTGGCAGTGCCTACAGTAAGTCAGTAAGTCTTTTGGTTAATTTTCGCTGTTTGGTTTCAATAGTTGAATGTTTACGGTGGCTGTATGCTTTTTTACCAGGTGGGTATCTACATGCCCTGTTATGACATTTTCAGAAACTATATGGAAGAATATACTAACAAAAATGCTCCAAGTTTGACTCCTTATGTGCCGTTAGTTGCGGGTTCTGTTGCCCGTTCTCTGGCTTGTGTTACCTGTTACCCGGTTGAACTTGCAAGAACCCGTATGCAGGTAGTGTTATGCTTTAGTTTCAAAACTCGTGACCCGTTTTAACAAATTTTCATATAACTGCTGTTGAGTGATAGGCATTTAAAGATGGCCAACAAGGTTCAAAGCTTCCTGGAGTGTTGAAAACACTTGTTGGAGTTGTGTATGCAGACACAGGCACAAAGAAACTCCATAGCTGTAAGTTATTTGTTTGCATGATAAAATAGGTGGCTCGGACAACAGGTAATGACGGGTTTGGTTGACCCGCCAATTTTTTCTTTGGCTTTAATTTCATAACCAATTCAAATTGTAAACGCTCGATTATGGGGTGAGTTAAACTGGAAGTTTGATCTGTTTCTTTTTTAGGCTTTACCCATTTGACTTGTTATAACACACTGGGTTGAAATCGCCAAAATCTAGTTATATTTATTTACAATAAATTGTGCATTTTTTAATCTTGTGCAGCATTTAGTAACTTTCGATTTTTATGGACGGCCTTGGAGCACAGTTATCGCGTGACGTTCCATTTTCTGCTGTTTGCTGGGCTACTCTTGAACCGGTAAGATTTGTAAGCTATAAACTACAAAGTTCCGCCCTTTTGGCTCCTTATGACTTAAGAGCACCTAAGGATGCAAAAAAGGGTCAAAAGTGTAACTATGATTGGGTTATCGTTCCTGCAGGTCAGGAGAGGATTACTACGCATGTCTGATGAATGAAAGTAGCCTTGCTACGATTCTCGGTGCAAACTTTGCAGCGGGGTTTGTTGCAGGAAGCCTTGCGGGGCCACTACATGTCCTTTAGATGTTGCGAAAACACGCCGTCAAATAGAGGTACCAACAATCAAATTAACCGTAAAACATGTTTACTCCAATTTGTGTTCATGTAGTAATATGTTGTTTTGACGCACACTTTCAGAAAGATCGTGTCCGAGCATTGACAATGACCACAAGGCAAACACTGGTTGAGATATGGCGTATGTATTATAGGTCCACTTTATCAATTTCAGTTTTTATATTCGTTGATCACGAATTTGACAAGACGCATGGTTATGATGATGGAACAGGGATGGAGGAATAAAGGGACTATTCACAGGAGTCGGTCCACGTGTCGCACGTGCAGGCCCATCAGTGGGGATTGTAGTGTCTTTTTATGAAGTCGTGAAGTACGCCCTCTATAACAGAAGACATCAACCAGTGAAAACTAGAACCATCATTTGACTGGAGGTAATCTAGTTGTAAATCTAAATAAAATCCACATTTAAAGACTTTGACGATATCTTACTTAGTTTCGGCTTGATTCTGTAACCTAACCGGATAAAATACATACATTAGATAACCACAAAGTAGGTAGATTGATATTTGTTAGGGGCAACAATGATCAAGAAACAACAACTAAATTATCGTTACATCGATGCTAAGTAATATTAATCAAACCCGTCTTTCATCTACTAACAAGGAATTTCAAAATAGCCCATACGGAAAGGGTCCAAGGGATGGATAAGGTAGGTTAGAAGTAACGCCACGATCATCAACGCGTAAGCAATGCCTTGATCGATAGAAGTCCCTACAACACAAACAAATGCAATTTCCATCATTCACCATTCAAATATGCAGCCAAAGATATACCTAACTAATGTTGGTAAAACTCACAAACTCCAAATTATCTTGTTCCAAGAATAATAGGTTGTGAACATCACATGTCTATGTGCACTTAAATGAACCACCTTTATCCCCTAACTGCATTTAACCACCTAAAAGCTACATTAAAGTTTAATATAGTAAAATGAAAATTCACACGAGTTATCAGATCTTAGAGAACTTGGTCTTACGAAAGGTTTTTTCATATTTTTTTCAACCAAAAATCCTAAAAAGAATTAACTTTTTAAAAAAAAAACTAGTTTTTTTAACCGTAAATGCTGTAAAAGGGTGATGACAGCAGCTGTAAGGGGCCGGAAACGCAACTTCGATTTAAAAAAAAAAATTACGGTCGTCTTTGTAACATTTTAATCTAGGGGTGTGAAAAAATGCGGGCAAAATTCGAACAGGAAGACCGAGTTCTCTAAGTTCTCACGACTGGTAGGAGTTTTCCCTTGATCCGAATCCTTTATATATATAAAATAACATTTCATTCATCAACATAAGAATTTTATTAACTTGTGACTATAGTAAATGAAATGCAACATTGCCAAACAAAATCACTAATTCCAGATATAATACATCCAATCCGATAATCACAATAAAATTGTTTTACTCTTCATGATATGAATCAGCTGAAAATCACACAAAAGAGCTAATGTTTTGTTTTCTTTAATATAAATGAAACAAACAAACAAACAACAACAACAGAATCAAGATCTAATTACAAAAACAGCAGAATAATTAAATTAAACTAAAAACTACATCAATGTGTATATCAGAAATTAATGGAGCAAAAAGCATAAAATAAAAAAATAAATAGTTTACCGTCGCTAGTAGGAGCAGGAGCAGGTGCGAATGATTGGGCCTGAACGCATGGAGAAACAATGCTCAACAATACCGCTAGCATCACCGCCGTTGCCGCCACCAGTAGAGGTCGAATCACCGCCATTACTCAATGCAAAATGGAAAAGAAAACAACACAGATCGAAACCCTAGAAATGTAGAGGTGAATTTGTGTGTGTGTGAGAGTGGGTGTTTGATTTTGGCAGGGTGGTGTTTATATATGGGGAGAAGAAGAAGAAGACAGGTGGGACGGGACTTTCCGGTAACGGTTAAGACAGAAAAATATTAATATTAAATAAAAAATAAGTAAATATAAACAAATTGGTTTGGTTTGTTCACTGCGTTGGATCTTAACCACAATTGGAGGGCTAAAACAATGTGCCGGCGGGTTCAAACACGTTTATAAAACACAAGGAGTTAAATACATCATTTTTTACAGTCTATATATGAGTTGTATTATGCTAAACGGTAAACGGTCCGTATTTAATCATGTCACACAACAAAGGCTGGCATGTATATACATATCTGTGAGTCGTATATATATGTATATAGGCCATATATAAAACTCGTATATATGTATGCAGGTCATATACATGCACAGTCAAACATACTTTAACATTTCTATAGCAATATACGACTCGTATACAAGTATAAAGGTCGTATACATGTCAGGGTGTACATTTAGTCCACATCTATATCTATTAGATTCTTTATTTATTTTTAGATTTTTTTACTAACTCATTTTTTAAATTATGTTTAGTGTATTTAAAATTATCACTTTATTTTTTATCTACATAATAACAAACAAAAAAAGATTCACCCCCTCTTTTTCACTACCTAGCATCTCTACCGCCGAGTTCAATTGATGGTCGGCTGAGGGACTTAGTGAAGGTGCTAGTGAAGCCATTCATGGTTGGGTCATGGGTACCTCTCAGAGGTGAATCGCTTTAAGAATTTAGAGATGGTTAATCACTATAACTCGTCTTTTATTTACAGAGCTGTTCGAGACATCATGTTAATCATTTTCTGGCAATTAATTAGTACTCTCATCGTCTTTGACTATATGTCAAGGGAGATGGTGTGTTCAAATGTTGTTTTTCGAACAACACGAGAAAGCGTTAAGGTTTTAAAAAAAATGGTAAATTAAAGGGTGGAACACTTGTTTCACATAGGTTTAAGTATAAGTGTGTTAACGGCGTTCTCATTTTGTTAACACACGGAGATTTGCTTAACATATCAAGTCGTACTGACAATGTTACCGATGCTATAAACATTCCTTGCTAATGTGCTATAGAAGACGCTCTTTGAGCCCTCTTGACAAAAATGTCGAGTGTGGAGGCCATAGCCTCAAGGACCACTTATTGTTGAAAACAATTTAATCAAACAGAAAATTAATATTGATTTTATCAATTACCGAGTTATTGGCCAAACCAGTTTGTTCCAACTTGAGCAAACTGATTGAAGAAAGGTAGAAGTAGACTGTCCCGTTATCGGACGAATTTAAATAACACGCAAAAAACTAAAACCAACCTGGCGATTTAAGAAACCGAGATTCTTGAACTGCACGCATGATTCCTGTCCTTAAAGGATTTTACGTGCTCGCATTGCTGTGAGCTGCAGCGTAAACTCCCAGGATTTAATGCAGAACTGATCTGGTATTCCAACAGCAATGGAAACCAGAAAACGCAGAAGCTGGAGAAGAAACAGAAGCACAGAGATGACAGGCTGCGAAAAAAATGTGTTTGGAATGGGTAGCAGGAGGCTTTTATTTATAGCTGTGATTATACCAAGAATGAGAAAAACAGGGAATGAGATAACTATTATCAACCAGATTCGAATTCGATTATCTATGGATAACCCACACGAATTCGAACCCAGTAGAGATATCCCATACGAATTCGAACTGTTACAGATAACCCCCACTGTTTCGAATTCATCTCTATCCCTATCTCTATCTCATTCGATCTCGATCCACTGATCAGACACACCTGAACCGGACCCTAGCTAAAAATAAAAGCTCTCAGCTCCTAGCGACGATGCGTACGTGCGAAGTGCAAAGTGCGCCTCAAACGCGCCCATTCGCGAGCTCGCGGCTTGGCTCGCTCGGCGCCGTGTGGGCTTGACTCACTTCTCAACCCATTTAACACTTTGGAGGCCCATAAGGGATAATCCCTTATAAAGCACTCAAAGTTCACTTCCCTCACCAATTGGGATGGAGGAAACTACCAACTTGTATGTTCTCCATCAATATTTCCAACAATCCCCCATCAAGTTGGAATGTTTCCTTTCACTTAGACAGATGACGTCACTAGGTGTCATGAAGATTAAACCCAGTTTATGTTGATAAACAAGAAGAGACAGATTCGATGGTGTCCTATGGAATTAAACCATCAACATGATAGCCCCCTTCGGTTTACCCTACACTTCACCGGCCGACTTTGCGTTCTCACTGAGCGCGAATATGGCCGTGCGCTATAAATCCTTTTCATGACCCTTTAGAAGACAAACCACTTATCTTCACTCAAGGCGGCACCACCCCTAGATCATATAGGCAAAGTTTTACATCATCCACGTTGCTTGGATGCCTCCAAAACTTTGTTAAGAGCATTAGCTCACCCTTGTTCCCGGCAACGACGTACTATCTTACCTCACATGGATCTATCAAAATTGATAGTACCTTCTATCGTTAAGTGACTTCATTTTTACCCATTAAACTTGAGAAATAGGAGCACTAAGTCAATTTGGGTTTCCATCACTAATGATTCTATTGTGGTTTTAGACCCATGTCTCTCGCGGTATTCACTACCAAATCTCTCGTCAGAGGTTTAGTAAATGGATCAGCCAAGTTCCTACTCGTCTTGACATAGACAACCTTAATGGTACCACTTTCAAGAAGTTGTCTCACATAATTGTGTCGTAGACCTATGTGTCTTGACCTCCCATTATACACCGCGTTGTATACTTTAGATAGTGTGGCCTCACTATCACAATACATGGGAATATACGGCATTGGAACATCCCACAAACGGATGTCCTTAAGTAGATCTCTAATCCACTCTGCTTCCTTACCAGCCGCAGCTAGTGCTATGAACTCAGCTTCCATAGTTGAGTGGGCAATACACGTCTGTTTCTTGCTCGCCCAAGAAATTGCTCCTCCTGCTAGAGTGTAAATCCACCCACTTGTAGATTTTGAATCAATGGTGTGATCAATACAGCTCGCATCAGAATAACCTTCGAGTATTATGGAATTAGACGTGTATGTCAGTTCTAAGTTACTTGTCCTTTTCAGGTATCCAAGTACTCTACCCACTGCTTTCCATGTTCTGTCTCCGGATTTACAGTATACTGACTCAGTTTGCTTATAGCAAAAGCAATATCAGGATGAGTGCAATGTGTTGCATACATCATACTTCCAATAGCACTCGCATACTCCAGTTGAGTCACTGCTCTCCCTGAGTTCACATTAAGTTTCACACTTGGATCAAATGGGGTATTAAACTCTTTAATGTTCAAGTGTTGAAACTTAGTCAGAATTTTCTCTATGTAATGAGATTGACTTAGAGAAATCCGACTTTCAGTTCTTTTCATCTTGATCCCAAGAATGGTATCAACTTCTCCTAGATCTTTCATCTTAAAGTTCGAGGGCAGATATTTCTTAGTTTCAGAAATATCTTCAAGGTGAGTGCCAATGATCAACATATCATCAACATAGAGACAAATCACGACTGTATAACCGGGTTCGCATTTAGTATAGATACACCTATCAGCACTATTGTGTCGAAACCCGAAAGCAGTTACAGTGGTGTCAAACCTCGCATGCCATTGTTTAGGAGCTTGCTTCAAACCATAAAGAGATTTAATAAGTCTACACACTTTGTTCTCTTGTCCAGGCATCACAAACCCTTCTGGTTGCTCCAAATAAATCTCCTCATTTAGATACCCATTTAAAAACGCAGTCTTTACATCCATTTGATGGATGTACAGCCCTTTCAAAGCAGACACCGCTATTAGAGTTCTAATAGAGCTAATTCTAGCCACAGGTGCATAGGTATCAAAATAGTCGATCCCTTCTCTCTACCTATACCCTTTAGCAACCAATCTCCTTTATAGGCAGAGATGGATCCATCTGGATGATACTTCCTTTTGAAAATCCATTTGGATCCAATGGGTTTCTTTCCCATAATGGAATCCATTTATCATTGACTGCTTCCTTCCACAAAGGAGCATCTCTTGATGACATTGCTTCGCTGAAAGTTTTAGGATCATCATCCAAATTAATAGCGAAAATGACCTCTCTTGTCACTTTCTTTTGAGTTCCCTCAACCAGGTAAGAAAAGAAATCATCTCCATAACTTTTCTCTTTTCTAACTCTAGTACTTTTCCTCGGTTCTTCAACTATTGGTGAAGGTTGAACTCGTTTTTAGAAGTACTAGAAGATGGGATGTAATTTGAGTTTTCATCATCTCTAGAAAACTTGTTCTCAAAGAATTCCACATCTCTGGATTCTACAACTATACCTGATTCGTCATCCAACAACCGGTAAGACTTACTTTGCGGAGCATATCCAATGAATACACTCTTGTAAGCTCGTTCTCCCAGTTTGAGTGTCTTTGGATCAGGTACGCGATAATAGGCAAGACACCCCCAAACCCTCAAATACTCTAGGTTTGGTTTTCTTCCTTTCCACAACTCATATGGGCTCGTAGGTATCACACGACTAGTGATCCTATTGTGAACATAACAAGCGGTTAACACAGCTTCCCCCCACATATTACGAGATAGACCCGATTGATTTAACATACAGTTAGCCATCTCTACCAAGGTTCGGTTCTTTCTCTCAGCTAAACCATTTTGTTGGGAGTATATGGTGCAGTTCTCTCATGTATGATGCCTTCCTCTTCGCAGAATGCATCAAATTTTCGGTTAAAGTATTCTCCGCCTCTGTCCGAGCGAAGAATTTTAATGTGTTTCTCCATTTGTTTTTCAACATCAGCCTTATATATTTTAAATGCCTCAAAAGCTTCGTCTTTTGAATGCAATGAATAAACATATAATATTGACTGAAGTCATCGCAGAAAGTGATAAAGTATCTCTTACCCCACGATAAGGACTCCATTCAGTTCACAAATATCTGAATGAATTAGTTCTAGTAGTGATGTATTACGTTTATGGACACTTGGAAAAGGTTTCTTTGTGAATTTTGATTTCACTCAAATTTCGCATTTTTCAAAGTCTTTATCTTTTAATTTCAGTAAACCTTTAGTTTGCATTTTCTCAATGTTTTTAACATTTGTATGAGCTAAACGTTTATACCATACAGAAATTGAACAAGCGATATAATCAGAAGACATAATTTCATTCAAATCAAAACCAATTGCATTACATTGATAAAAAACTATCACTACCACTATCACACTATCCTATCACTTTAATTCCCAAACCCATCAATCACTGGAACGCCACCTTCATCCGAGTCTTCTTCTTCATCAATTCCATCTTCAGCTAGGTCAAGGTGATACATTCCACCCGTGTTCTTTGCTTGACCCACATAAATGTCATTTAGAGAAAACTTCACACGGAGATTCTTGAGAACCAGCTTTTACCCATTTTGATCAAACTTATCAGCAGAAACAAGACTCTTGGTGATACCAGGAACATGCAACACGTCCTGAAGGGTAACCGTTTGACCATCTTTAAAGTTTAGTCGCATTGTGCCTTCACCACGAACTTCCACTCGATGTCCATCAGCACATACCACCACTGTTCCTTGAGGAACAGGACCATAAGTAAGAAACGAGCCACGATTCCCACAAACATGAACAGTGGCTCCAGAATCCAAAAACCATCCTCTACATGCCACAACGCGTGTATATTGAGAAAACATGTTAACATCTCCAAGACCCACATTAGCCACTAGATTGGTGACTTTCTCAATATCAACAGCACTTGTAGAACCAACCGTAGATCCAGATTTTCTTTGAGAGCACTCTCGTGCATAATGCCCGGTTTCTCCACAAACATGACATTTACCCGATCTCTTTGGTTGATGGTTGGTCGTTTGATGTGACTTTTTGAATTCTTTTTCTTTAGTGCTGTAAACTTTCTATTCTTTGATGCCCTTTTTCCCTTTTGCCCAGATCCTCCAACAATATGATTCACACTCGATCCGACTTTACCTCTTTTGTCCCTGCTGCGCGTTTCCTCCTCAATTCGAAGGTGCTTCAACAGTTCATCCAAAGAGTAGTCCTCAGACTTGTGCATCATTCTCTTTGAGAAATCTTTCCAAGTAGGAGGAAGTTTTGCAATAATGACCCCTACTTGAAAATTTTTTGGCAGTGGAATAGAAAGCGCGGTCAATTTGTTAACAAGAACTTGGAGTGTAATTGCATTTTGTGTAATATGTGCAGAGTCTTATTTTGTTCAGGGTCACTTTTGTAAGATTGGTTAATCAAAACAATGTTTCTGTTCTTGGTTATGTCCGGACATGGAGTTTGTATAACCTTGTTCTGGAATAGTTTATCTGCTTGTGTCTCCGGACTTCCCAGGATGTTGGGAGTCCGGGTTTAGCTTTAGTGTTTTGTGTTCGGACTTCCCATGATGTTGGGAGTCCGGATTTTGTAGTTAATGGGCCTTGGGCCTCACTATGTGATCTCCGGACATGTTTGTTGTCCGGAGATGGTCTTGTATATATATCCCTTAAATGGAATAGACAAGACAACGTTTTCTTTGTGGAATTCTGTGCCCTAATCATTGTGTGTGTGTTTTGTCTGGCGGCTGCTTTGTGTGTGACGTCATTCATCTCCTACATCAAGAATACTCTGTGTATTCTTGATATCTCTCTTAAATCTTTCATTCTAGATCTTCATCTATGGTGGTTGATCATCAGGTGGATTCCGCACACCTGTTGGTTTTCTTTATTGAGTGAGATCTTGGGTTAGGTGACCTTACAAGAGGTATCAGAGCAGTGTGCTCATACTACTGTAGGTGTTTCTTAGTTTGAAGGTTTTGTGGAGAAAAGTTCAAACTTTGATAGGGTTTAGTGTTAGTTTAGTGAGTTTTTGTGATTTATTCATGATTCTTCATTCATTTCTAGTGATTTGATGATGAATTTTGAGTGGTTTAGTGATTATTAGTGTTCATCTTCATCGTTTTCACAGAGTGTTCATGGTGCTCATTCTGTGTCTTGGAGTTTTGTGAAAGATTCCTTGTTTGATCTTTGGAAGGATAGTCCGTGTTTTAAATTTGGTGTTTGTGTTTTCGGGGTATTGGTGAACCACTGTGAAGTCACAGTGGGGAGATAATCCGGAGCTGGTCTCTTGAGCTTGTCCGAGTTTCTTATAGGTCCAAGGTCTGAGTTTTTCTAATATTGTCAATTGATCCGAGTTATTAGAACTCTTAAGGTCCGAGTTTTATCCCTGGTTACCAAGGTCCGATTTTTAAGCTCTAAGGTCCGAGTTTAGTATTTGTCACCTTGGTCCGAGTTTTAGTTTCTTAAAAATCTGTCCGAGTTTGAATGAGTTAGGAGTCTTCGAGTTGTGTCCGAGGTTTGTGTTTTTTTTGTTTCAGGTGGTGATCCGGGTTCTACACTTGATAATCTCTCAGACATTGCACTCCGTATTTTTCTCTCCGGGTTTTGGACTTAGAAATTCTTTCAGTGACTGTTTTGCTTGGAAACCTACTGTTAACTTCTGTGAACTTACTGTTGCATTCAAAACATTGTTCAAATGGCAAACAATCTCACTGCAATGGTTCAGAATCTCAAACACAATGCCAAAGTGGGAAGCAGCGACAAACCTCCTTTTCTAATTAACGAATTAGACTTTCCTGAATGGAAGGAACGTTTTGAACGATATGTGAGAGATAAGGATATCAAGATATGGTTGTGTATCGTCAAAGGTTGTGGAGCAACACCAATTCGAACTTTAACGATTGATACTTATCTAGCTCTGACATATGAGCAGAAGTTTTACGAATGTGAAGAGAGAGCTATGTCCATGATAACTATGGCTCTTACTCAATCAATACTTCATATTTTCGCAAAATAAGCACTTCGAAAGAATTATGGGATAGTATGATTGAGCGTTATAAGGTAATGTTATGTATAAGAAGAGATGCTTTAGAACGGCTAAAAACGCAGTTTGTGGTGTTTAAGGCATTAAAGGGCGAGTCTTTTGATGACACTGTGAATCGATTCTATCACTTGCTAAGTGAGCTTGACCGAAGTGAAGAGAATATTTATACAGAATTTGAGAAAGTTGAAAATTTTCTAAACTATCTTTCTCGGGAGTGGAATATGTACACTGCGTTAATCATGGAAAATGTCTTGTTTGATGAGCTGACATTAGAAAATACAATCCAGAAACTAAAGGGTTATGCTTGGAACATGGAGGATCAAGCGTCTGACTTTGAGAAGATTCAGGATCCTGAATTGGATAAAGCCTCAAAGCCTACAGATAAGGGTAACACAAGTGGTGCTGGAGTTGCACTACTTTCTGAAAATGGAGATCAAGCTACTCATCAAGCCTTCATAAGTAACAATGCAAATGCCAGTGGTTCGAGTGGAACTGCAAGTTCGAATCAAGGAATATACTCTTCTGGAGGATGTAAAAAGTCGCAAGCAACAAACTTCAACATTCCTAAGATTGATCCAAACTGTTTAAAATTGATAGAAGACAACGTGAGTCTTCTAGCGTCTTTTATGACGGCCTATGAGAACTTTTGTCTTGGGAAGCTTGTCGAACAATCTAGTCTTGATGAAGACTTTGACCAAATTGATCAAGATGAAATGGAAGAACTTGATCTTCAACTCAATATGGCGTTATTGGTTAGAAGAGCAAAGAAGTTTCTTTTGAAAACGGGAAAGAAGTTTATCGGTGGTCAAACCAAGACACGAAGGGTATTGATATGTCAAAGGTAAAATGCTACAATTGTGGTATCTATGGACACTATGCCCGAGATTGTTGAAAGCCGAAGATGGAGAGATCGAACAGAGAAGGAAGTTCACAAAATGGAAGCAACTCAAGAAATCAGCCGAATGGTAATAATGGATCCAACTCAGCTTCTCGTTCAAACACTTCAAACACTTCAGACAATCTTGCTCCTTCTTCAAACAATGCCTTAGTTGCTCAACCATTACAAGGTGTAACTGAACCACATGATTGGGGTTTGCATTAGAAGATTTAGCAGTGGCCATTGTTTCACAAGCATTCATGGCAGAGATTATAGAAGATGAAGTTTGTGAGGAAGATGTCATAGAAGAAGTATGTGTGGAAGCTGTCGAAGAAACTAGTATGGCAGAACTTGCGGTTGTAGCAGAAGTTATAAGTGATGAATTGGTTGTTAACGAGGTTGTTGAAAAGGAAGAAACAAAAGGAACAGAGAGCAAAGGTGAAAGCTTTGAGTTCAGAATCTCTACAGCCGAAATGCAGAAATTGCTGATGATGAAGCTCAGAAATTGACTGAAAGCTCCACGATAGATGAGGATTGCGCTTTCATGGCTGGTGTTGAGGTAAAATCGAATCCCGTAGATAAGCGTGTGCTAGATGCGTTGAATTTGTTACAAAAATTGATAGATATGCGGCACAACACAAACTTAATTGCTGATCTTGAAAAATCCAGAGAACTCATTGTTGTTCTGTCTTGTTCGGATAAGGAACACCAAATTAAGATAAAATCCCTAAAGAATGACATCTCTGAATTTGAAAGACGTGTGGCTCAAGCAACTCTGAAAAATCGAGAATTAAAATCAGAACTTGAATTGAATCAAAACTGTGTTTTGGAAAAGAACAAAATCGTTTTAGAAAAGGATAATCTGATTCTTGATTTGGAGAGAAAAATTGAAAAGTTTGGAAGCTCATCTGAAGTGATGAATTTCTGTATTAATAGCCAACGTATTAAGAACACGGAAGAGGAAATGTTTGGCGTCGGATATAGTACGGTTCCTCCACCAGTTAATCACAACTATACTTCGATGGCAAGCATTGAACCAGAGATTGCTAACTTTGTTCCAACGACTCCTCTGACTGTTGATCCGCCAATAGGGTTGGATACTGAGCTTGAGATTTCCTCAGACTCAGAACACTCGAAGTTTGATGAAGCGTCAAAGAAAAGTGCATTTAATTTTGAAAACATTGAAAACTTAATCAGTACAAAATTTTGGAAATTTTTAATCAAGTTCAGAATGTTAGTGAGAAACCCAAACCTCGTGGGAAGTCTCAAAACAAATCGAAAAATGTTTCCAAAACTGATTTTGTCAAGGGAGGAGACTTTCATACGAAAGTCGAGAAAATTGAGACAATATCTAATTCACAATTTTTTTCACAGATTTTAAAAAATCCAACAAATGTCTCATCATCTTCGAACAATCATGAGGAACGTCCAAAGAAAACGGAAAAAGTTGGAAAGTGTTACAAGTGTCGTGAGAAAGGACACCTAGCTGCTGAATGTCCGACAAAAATGGTAAACCCCTTGTTGATCCTGATCTAAGAAAACCATTTGTTGACAAATCTGAAATTGAGGTAAAAGTTGAAAAGAAAAATAAAAACCTCAAAAGGTTGAGAAAGCAGTAGTGATTAAACAAGAAACAAAACCTGTTGTTACATCAAATGCTAAATCACTACAACATCGGGATCAACGTGAGGAACCACTGGATATTCGTCCAAAATATGAATTGGAAAGTTCATCGCAAACACACGATGCTAGTGAGAAAACACCTCACTGACGCCAAAATCGTGTTAAATCACAAGAGAATGAGAAACGTTCTGGGGGAACTAACGGCGACTATGTTAGACCTCATGCTCAGAACCGGTTTGTGAATGACCGAAGTGCCTCTCCCCCCGATATCACAATCAAAAGCACATTCGGTTAACCAATCTAGACAATTCTCAAGGAATTACGAAGTGCCAAGGTTTAATCGAAATTTCGAAACTCCGAGAAGTCAAAATTTCGGTTATCAACATCATGGTGGGCGAAACTTTGAAAATTCTAGTTACACGAATCGATCGTCAACTCCATACAATTCACGTTTCGATGGGAACCACTCCAACAACTTCGAAATGGAATTGGAGGACGTGGTGGTGGTGACGGTTATTTCAAAGAATTTTCGTATGTTGATGAAATGGGACGACCCAAGACCGTTATGGCTTGGGTCCCACATTCTAACTGATTTTCTTTGGTGAGTGTAAGCAGCTGAAGAGGGTCTATCTATATTTGGTATATCGATAGTGGCTGTTCCAGACACATGACAGGAAATAAAGAGTTGTTGCAAAATATCAAATCGATTCGTGGTGGTTATGTGAACTTCGCTGGTGAAAGGGAGGTTATATCACTGGTGAAGGTTCTGTTTCAAATGGAAAGATTACGCTGCACAAAGTGAATCTTGTCGAAGAGCTAAAGCATAATTTGATGTCGGTATCTCAAATCTGTGACAACAAATATACGATGCTGTTCACTGATAAAGCTTGCTTCATTTTGCGTCCTGGATTTGCTGTTCCTGATGATTGGATCGTTATGAGGGCTCCACGGGTGAATAATACATATGCATGGACATGCGCCCGTTGGTCAACTCATCTGCTCTAGTGACATGTTTACTATCGAAAGCGACTGAAGATCAATCGTATTTATGGCATAGACGAACGGGCCATGTGCATTGCGAAAAATGAACCACTTAGTGAAAAATGACTTGGTGTTGGGGGTTCCTTTACGTAGTTTTAATATGCACAACAAATGTGAAGCATGCGAAAAAGGAAAAATCAAAAGAAAGCCTCAAAACCGAAAACTTAACTCGATCCAAAAACCACTTGAATTGCTACACATGGATCTTTTTGGCCCTATCCATGTGCTAGCATGGTGGTATGTCCTACTGTCTAGTTCACCGACGATTTCTCACGATACTCGTGGGTATTTTTCTTAAAAACTAAGGATCAAACACATGGTATTTTAAGAGATCTTTTTAAACAACTTGAGAAAAACTATTCACTACCTATTAAGAAAATCCGAAGTGACAACGGGTCGGAATTTAAAAATCAACATATGGATGAGTTATGTCAGGAAATGGGAATAGTTCATCAGTTCAGCGCTCCTTATGTTCCCTAACAGAATGGAGTTGCAGAACGGAAGAACCGAACCCTTATTGAGGCAGCCGTACTATGCTTTCTGAATCAAAATTACCTATTTTCTTCTGGGCTGAAGCAGTAAACACAACATGCTATGTGCTTAACCATGTGCTTACGATCAAAAGGGAAGATAAGACTTGCTCTAATAATAAGAAACCTAATTTGTCTGGGTTTCAACCCTTTGGGATCAAATGTGTTATTAGACGCTCTAAGGATACTCCTAAGATAGGCGAACTTGGAGAGATTGGTTTCTTTCTGGGTTACGTTAACGGAGCTCCAAATAAGCGTGTGTATAACATTAAAAAACGGGCATTGGAGGTTGTGTTTGACATTACTCCTTTAAGTTACGATCCTCCACCGTCCGAATTTGGTCCTAAAAATGGGTATGATTATGAGAAATTATTTGATTCTTTTGGTCCTCCTGATGTTACAGAAGCAGATTCGGAGGTTGTCTACACGCATTTGGTGGATAAGGACGAAGTGGATGCTAGCTGGAGAGCAAGTATTCCAACAAACGTGACTCCGAATGTCACATTAGAAGATCCAGTCGTTGAACCATCGATAGTAAACAATGTTGTTGCTGGTCGATCCCCAATGAAGCTGGTCCCAGTCACTCTGAAGCGAGTAGCAGTGCAAGTGCTGAGGGGTAGATTCAATCTAATTTGGGAAGCAATCTCCAAGCTCCGGCTATCCCTGTTCCAAGAACAAATATCTATCATCCTGCTGATAATATTATTGGGAATCCAAATACCGGAGTGCAAACTCGAAGAAGTCTTTCAGAGATGCAGTGTCTGTTTTCAGAAATCAAGCAGGAACCGATTTTCAATCTAAGCCTTCATGAATGCTTTATCTCTCAAGTTGAGCCGAAAAATTATCAAATGGCTTTGAAAGATAGCTCATGGTGTGAGGCAATGCAAGAAGAGTTAGCTCAGTTCGACAAATTAAAAGTGTGGAATTTGGTCGATCTTCCGAAGGGTCAACATGCAATCAACACTAAGTGGGTTTTTAAGTGCAAAAAGGATGACAAAGGTGTGGTCGTCAGAAATAAAGCACGGTTGGTTGTTCAAGGCTTCAATCAGGAAGAAGGGATTGATTACACAGAGGTTTACGCACCTGTAGCTCGATTGGAAGCAATTCGTATGTTTCTGGGATCGCAGCTCACATGCGTTTCAAGGTCTATCAGTTGGATGTCAAGAGTGCTTTCTTTATGGGAAGCTTTCAGAAACTGTGTATGTATCTCAACCACCTGGGTTCGCTGCTCCTGAGTCCACAACAAGGTTTATAAGTTGGATAAAGCTTTGTATGGTCTTCATCAAGCTCCTCGTGCCTGGTATGCGACCTTATCAAATCATCTTTTGGAGCATGGATTCAAGCGTGGTGCGATCGATTCCACATTGTTAATTTTGAAGAAAGGGGGAGATTTTTTGATTGTGCAAATTTACGTGGACGACATTATTTTCGGTTCTTCAAATGAAGAATTGTGTCGCGAGTTTGAGAAAGTAAGGAAGTCAAAGTTTGAAATGAGTGCGATGGGAGAGTTGTCATTCTTTCTTGGTCTTCAAGTCTCTCAGGAGAAGGAAGGGACATACGTGCATCAAACAAAGTATGTCCACGAGGTTCTAAGGAGATTCGGATTGGAAGATAGCTCACCTTTCGACAAACCTTTGCCAACAAATCACAAGCTGACAACTGATAAAGAAAAGGTACCTGAAGTGGACCCGACTCTATATCAGGCTATGATTGGATCTCTTATGTATCTAACTGCGTCACGTCCCGATATTATGTTCTATGTTTGTTTGTGTGCTATAGGTACCAGTCTACTCCAAAGGAATCTCATATGGTTGCTGTCAAACGCATCTTCAGATACCTGAAAGGTAAACCTAAGCTTGGATTGTGGTATCCGGCTGAAGGTGGACTGGATTTGATTGCTTATGCAGATGCAGACTTTGGAGGGTGCCCAGTCAACAGAAAATCGACCTCAGGCGGCGCATAACTGCTTGGAAACTGTCTTGTGTCTTGGCAATGCAAGAAACAAGTTGCCGTGTCGCTATCCACATGCGAGGCCGAGTATATCGCAACGTCGAGCTGTTGTGCTCATGTTTTGTGGATCCAGCAACAACTAAGGGACTATGGTTTGAATTTTACTCGAACTCCAATTTTGGTCGACAATAACTCTGCCATTTCCATAACAAATAATCCAGTTAATCATTCACGCACTAAACACATAGATGCTAGGCATCATTTTATTCGTGATTGTGCTGAAAAGGGTTTAATCGAGGTGGTTATGGTAGACACGTTGGATAATCTTGCCGACCTTTTTACTAAGACTTTCGATCGAGCTAGGTTTGAGGATCTGGTTCGAATGATCGGCATGATCAACCCAGAGTGAAATGCTTTTAGAAACTTGCATAGAAACTTTATTTTAAATTTCATGTACAGTTCTTACTACTTTTCAAAATTAAAAAATCCAATAAATTTTACTTAGTTGTAGGATTATTTTCTAAAGAAAATACAAAAAAAAAACATCAGAAAAATGAAAAATGAAGTTGTTTTGAGAAATAGGAGAAATAATAGTACATCGGTTGTCGTATCGGTTGCAGGACTATGGCAAAATATATTAAACATTAACTGTAACAGCTTCATCATATGTTGCTTCGGTAGGCTTTACGCGTAAATAAGAACTTGCTTTTGGTATATAAACATAATGAACTGTGTAACTTGTGTGACGCATCCCTCGGATATATGGTCTTGGTACCGTAATTTCGTTTGACAAATTGCCAAATTCTGAGATACTAGGTCTTTATGTTTGTTAAATCTCTGGGGTATTATACTTGGTATTCTGATATTGTGTGAGCAATGGCCTAGACCTCGTATAATGCTTTGTTAAGCGCTTCGTTTGTGCGCAAACCCTCTTGGTGGATTTCTTTTCTGCCTCAACAATCATCACCGGATGATCTGTTCTAAAATTGTCATCACCGGATGTACAAGTTGCAAATTTATGCTACCACCGGGTGTATAAAATAATCTGCTAAACATTATGCAGAAAAAGATACCAAACGATGGTACACCACTTAATTCGAGCCTTCATCTCTTTGTCTGTGCGGTGGCACTAACCTGAGCTCTCAAGGTATCACATTTAGCCGAAAACAGAGATTTTTCCGATATACTCACCTGTAAGATGCAATGTTTGGCAGTTTCGATACGGGAGTATATTCTGGGGTGGGATTAATAGTTACAGTCAGAAATTAATACACTTAACGCATATCTCGAAAGCAGTGTTCGAAAGCGTGCTAAAGTTTGAATGGACCACAATACCATTGAACGTCTTGAACTGTTAATGTCATTCTAAGTGCTTATCCAGAAATCTATAGTTTTGTAATTGGATATTGACAGTATAGCCGGTATGATCACCTAGCTCCAACTTCGCAAAAACATAGTTAGTGTAAATATCAGTCGTATTGTTTCAATTTACTTCCTCTTGTCAAAAATGAAAAATATCAAAAAGATTTTCGTTTCATGTTTCTATGTGCGAGTTATAATTTAGACACTCTGTTGGGTTGTGAGAATTTATTAAATAAGGTGAAAATTTCATCAGGTCAGGTAATTCGACGCTAAGTCCTTTTTATAATAAATTTTTTTTCGATCGTGCTGGTTTTAACCACGTGTGTTCTTAGTGTCTTTCGTCGATGTCTGAGTTAAAACGAAATCGTTTGTGATATCTTTCGTAATTCAAGAGATAAAGTGAAAATGATTTAAATTTGTGGGTTAAAAATGAAAATTGTGATATCTATAAACTGATTCCGGGATTCCACCCTCTAGTACTCTTTCCGGGTTACCCTTCTTTTCTGTAAACAAGCCGGGTTTTTAGTTTTACCGGATTTGTAAGAGGTGGGTTCCGGGTTTTTCCAAAATCCTATGAGTTTCTGGGTTTTGTTGCTCTTAAGGATTCTCTGGGTTTCTCTCTTAAGGGGTCGATCCCGGTTTTTGGTAGGGATAGTTAAGATCCGGGTTATTAGTTATTGTTTTCCGGATCTTGGCTCCTATAAAACCTTCAAACGGTCAGTAGTTTATTTTATACTCTTTTCCTTTGTTTCTCTCTCACATAACCCACTTGAGGAATTCCTTTAAAGATCTGAGAAAGTAGTATATGTTGCTTCATCTTGTAAGATCTTGCTTCTAAACTTGAAAGGTATGCTTCCCTACTTGAGTTCTTGTACAAAATCATCAATTTTGTGGTGACAAGAGATTTCTAGGGTTTGAAGTGAGTTCTAACTTTGTGTTTGAATGAGGGTTAATGATGATTCTTTTATGATTTGTGTTGTTATGAAAAAGTTTGAATGTTGGTTTAAATGGTTAATTTTGATGATATAGAATAGTTTGTTCTTGATATTTGGGGGTTTTTGGTGTTGGTTCTTTGTTGGGTGTTCTTGCCTCTTAAAAGGAAATATGAAGGGAAGTGGTACTTGTTTGTTATGTAGACTGTAATTGTGTTTCTCTTCACATTCATGTTTCTCACCAAAAATTGTTGGTATAAACACTTGAAAATTTGTCTGGTTTTTCCTCGTGTTCTTGGCGGGAGTTTTTGAGGTGATGTCTTCTTGAAAAAGACTCATGTTTTTGAAATCTGAACTTTTTGATCTTTTTAACTTATTTCCTTAAAGTGTTTGTATGTTGGAAGGTTTTATCCGTATGATTCCGTAAGTTCGGCGTCATAACAGACAAAACTCAGTGAAAATATGCAACCTGCCTTTTTCCAGGTTTTCTCTGTGGTATATCTCCGGGTTTTTGTACCACCGGGATATAACTTATCCGGGTTACATCTGTAGGTCAGATGATCTCTCCGGGTTTTGTTCTAAATAAATTCTGATTCCGGGTTTTAGCTGTCTCCGGTTGAGTTCAAAACTGTTGGTACACTGTTTTTCCGGGTTTTCATAACTTCTTGTATCTCCGGTCATATTCATCTCCGGAGATTGTTTTCTATGACTCTTTAATTTAGAGTTGTCTCCGGAGTTTAATGCTCTCCGGTTTGAAGCTATTCACTTATCTTCTCCGGATTATGGCATTCCAGGACCGGATGACATTGTCTTATGTTCCCCGGATTTATAGTTTATTGTCATTTAGTGTGTGCCTAAGCTATTTTTCGAGTTTGCAATATGTTGTGCCTGCTATGTGTTGTTTCACAGTTAGTATCTTGTGAATAGGTTACTGATACAATCTGCATGTTTGTCTGATAACTTTATCTAATGGATGTGTCTTGTACATGGATAGTTATGGCAGATCAGGTAGAAGATAATCCAGAAGTACAACAAGAACAGCCTCAAGTGGCACAACCAGCTGCAGCAGCTAATGTGCCTGTTCGAAATTTCTTCAGATTTCATAATCAAATTGCAATTCTAGACAAAAATGCCCATGGAGCTGCAGAATATGCTGATATTATTCGTTTTCTTCGAAATTCGCGAATAAGATTCGCTATTTCAGAAAACATTCATCAAGTTCGTGCTTACATCCAAGATGTCTGGCGAACGGCGCGTGTGTTAAATGACTCTATTGAAGCAAAGATTCACGGTAACCAAATTGTTATCACTGAAGAAGTTATTCGAGCCGCATTACAGTTTGGTAATCTAGATCATGGAGATACATGCTCTGTGAAGGGTATTCGTGAAAGAGGTGCTAGAGCATTTGGATATGTGGGCTCCTTTCAGAAGAAGCAAATCTATAAGGGAATGATCGTCGGACAATGGAGTATTTCTATCATGTTATCATGCAGTGTTTGGCTCCACGCAAGTCTGGCATGGATGGAATGGGGCATGATCTTCTGTCTGCTATGATCGGTTTAACTTTCAATCAGCCATACAACTTCTGTCGTATGATTCTTGATGCACTTAAAACTCACATCGGTCTTCGCCATAACGATAAGCGTTTGATGATTTTGTATCCTCAATTTTTATCAATTATCTTTCGTCACCTGCTGCCAAACTTAGTGTTTGACCCATTATTGCCCACCTATGCTCAAACTCCAATGCATACTCGTATTTTCAAGGATTGTGCTGAAGCAAGAGAAACTAAGCATGCTGATGTTCTCCCTATTCCGCATCCACTGCTCAGTGCGATTGTTCAAGAAAATTACAATCCTGATGATGATCAGGTTTGGATAAATATTCGAAATGGGATTGCTGATGTTTTTGAGGATGCTCCTGTAGTTCAAGACACTGTGGTTGTTCAACTCGGTTGATCTTCAACAACCCGGCCGATGAACCACAAGTTGATGATCCTGCACATGTTGAGGAGCCTGTTACGGCTGAGCCTTTGAGAGAAATGCCTGTTACAATTTCCACATCCAGTACTTTGGAGGAAACTGATCCCCTGATATTAGAAATTGATGCAGCTTTTCAGGCTGGTCCTTCCAGAGCAACAGATAAAGGGAAACAAATTGTCGATGAAACTGGAGAGGATATGTTATCTGAACAAAGTTACTTGAAGTTAGTTTTTAAAGGATTACAGAATCGTATTTCTCCGACAGAACAGGAGAAGCTTGATTTGTTTCGCGCAAAAGTTACCTCTTTCGGTCCCTCTTCCAACTGGGCTACTAAGTTAGATGCGTGGAACTCGAAGGTACCTGATCTGGACTATCTTGCAGGTCTTCCCTCATCTTCGTCGTCATCCTCTTATGATGAAGATCGTCGTCCTCTAGATGCTGAGCATGTTCATATTGGTCCTCCTCTGAAAACCTACCAACGTCGAAGAATTCGTGGAACTTCTGAATCGCCAGTCTCAGGAGTTGAAGTGGGGGCTGGAGCAAATGTTTCTTCTACACTAGGTAGCTCGGTCTATCTACCATCCCTTACTGCAGCGATTCCCTCGTTGACTAGTGTTGAGTCAGTTAGGGTTGTTACCTCTATGGGATCATCTGGGTCTTCTGGAGTACCGACAATTCCTTTGTTTGGGTCTCCATCATCTTCCTGTAGTGAAAGCAATGTGTTTGTTGGATCTGATTTATCTCCCATGCCTTCGTTGCCTCCCGTTTTCCTGGGTATGCCACCTGGTTCATCTCAAACCTTTGTTCGTCCAGATCCTCAGGTGGCTCCAATTTCCTCTAGCAAAAAGAGGTCAAAGCCTTCTTCTTCTAAGTCTGCTGGTATGACATCTCATCAAGTTCGTCCGAAAATAGCTTACGGTCCTCGTCCATCTGTTCCTTGCTCCACAGGTCCAAGACCTTCAGCACCTCATCCTTCTGCTCCAGGATCGTCTGCTTCCCGTCCCTCCGCTCCAGGCACTGGTAGTACTGGTTCAAAAGTGTCTTTCCCTACCTTTGTGCAAAATCAGTCCATAGATGTAGCCTCTGTACTGCGAGAGCATAGAGAACATATACAAAGTCAGGACAGAGAGTTAAACTATCTCAAGCAGAAGGATGCTAGGAGGGAGAAGCAAATGTTATTCTTGTTTTCTCTGTGTAAGGAGCAAGGTGTTCAGCTGGGAAAGGCTACTAAAAGGCAGGTAACGTTGTCTACAACAGCCGATCAACCTATCCAGATAGTTTCGGATCTTGTGTCTCTCATTGCTGCTCAAGGGGAGAACTCGAATTCTGAATTCCAGGTTCAAGCTCAATGTAAGCTTGACGAGTTAAAGAAACTAGAGATGATCTCGACAAGGATCCGGATGCAGCAACTCAGGGGGAGCAGCCAAGGAGTACACATGCTCCTGAAACTGCAACTCCAGTTCAGACTGAAAGGGAATCCTCGGGGGCCGCAGCCAGAGACAAAGGTCCGGGGAACACAAAATCTGATGCTGCATCGGATTCTGAATTGGATCCAGTTGTGGATCTAGAGCTCGACGAAGGTGATGTAGTTGAAGAGTTGGTAGAGGATTGGAAGACGGATGATGATCTGACAAAATTTCAAGTTATGGAAACAGGCAAAGTTGGAAAATTTGAGTATGAATCCCTGAATGCAAAGTTTGATGCCTTGAGAAGTTTTGTCTTCGGAGATGCCCCTCCAGATGAGATTGAAAATCCTATACGTATTCCGGAAAATGTTCGAGGCCTGGCTCATAAATGGTTCAGACCTATTTCTAATGAAACTCAACGAAAGAGGTACTTGAACACACAAGGTGAATACTCCAGGCAGATACGGAGTTGGGATTTTGATGAACAGCATAGTTTGGTCATGATCAAACGCACCGATGGAGTTCAGTACTTCCGTCCATGGCCAAAGTTCCTTCGAACTCTTCCTGCCAGAGATCTTCATCATTTAGCCTCCTTGGATTTAAACAATCACACCAATGTCGGGAGTATTAGAGGATTAATCCTTCATCTGATTGCTGAAAGTAGGGATAGCAAGTGGAAGATCTTCAAACCTCAGTCGGGCGAGGTGTCAAGTCGTTGAACAAATTTACTGGAAAAGAAGAATGGAAGATTGTGTATCCTCCGCAAGATGTGTTCGCAAGATTCCTCTGAGGAGTATGACCTTGATAAGATCAAAGACATTGGTTACTGGTACTTAGATGGAAAAACAGGTGAAGTAGTGATCACTCAAACTGACTCGTCTAAAGAAATTCTAAGGATACTTGACCCAGTATGGTTGGTAAATCTGAAGAGGAGCATCTGAAGAAGCTTAGACGTCTAGCTTTTCAGTACTGCAAGGAGGATCGGGAGCTTGCTGTTCAGTTCATAAAAGTGGTTCAATTCTGTGTTAAAAACCAAGTTTGGGCTGGAAGCGAGTACTCAAGGCAAGGGTAGAAAATCAAGAATGAAGATCTGCACAAATTAAGGGGGAGTTTGTATTTGTAGTTTTTGTAATATGTGCAGAGACTTATTTTGTTCAGGTCACTTTTGTAAGATTGGTTAATCAAAACAATGTTTCTGTTCTTGGTTATGTCCGGACATGGAGTTTGTATAACCTTGTTCCGGAATAGTTTATCTGTTTGTGTCTCCGGACTTCCCAGGATGTTGGGAGTCCGGGTTTAGCTTTAGTGTTTTGTCTCCGGACTTCCCATGATGTTGGGAGTCTGGATTTTGTAGTTAATGGGCCTTGGGCCTCACTATGTGATCTCCGGACATGTTTGTTGTCCGGAGATGGTCTTGTATATATATCCCTTAAATGGAATAGACAAGACAACGTTTTCTTTGTGGAATTCTGTGCCCTAATCATTGTGTGTGTGTTTTGTCTGGCGGCTGCTTTGTGTGTGACGTCATTCATCTCCTACATCAAGAATACTCTGTTTATTCTTGATATCTCTCTTAAATCTTTCATTCTAGATCTTCATCTACAGTGGTTGATCATCAGGTGGATTCCGCACACCTGTTGGTTGTCTTTGTTGAGTGAGATCTTGGGTTAGGTGACCTTACATGGAGTTCATGCTCTTGCTCCAGGATTGACTTGTCATCAACCATTTGAAAGTCTAAGTACTTGGAAATAAGGTATTTGTTAGTACCTTCTTCATGAGCCTTGTACTTATCTTCCAAAGCTTTCCACAATTCTCTAGCACCTGTTACCGGCGCGTATAAGTCAAGAGACGATCCGAAAGAGAATTCTTGATGTGGCCAAGGCAAAGATCTTCAGCTTCCTTACGGACAAGTCTTTGCTTAGCCAAATCTTGATTCGGGACCTCTCCAGCCTCAAGAGGATGGTCATCAGGGATTGCGGGCAAGCTTGGATCAAGGATATAGTAGAGTTTCAGCACAACGAGCATGAACTTAACCTTGTCCGCTCAATGGGTATAGTTCTGGCCATCGAATCTGTCCAACTTGACAAACTCTTGATTCATGAATCTCAGATTAGCTGTTCGTAGTTCACCGTCCATTAGTTCTGTTGATTAAACACAAAAAATAAAATCCTTTAAGATTGTTGAAAACAATTTAATCAAACAGAAAATTAATATTGATTTTATTAATTACCGAGTTATTGGCCAAACAGTTTGTTCCAACTTGAGCAAACTGATTGAAGAAAGGTAGAAGGAGACTGTCCCGTTATCGGACGAACTTTAAATAACACGCAAAAAACCAAAACCAACCTGGCGATTTAAGAAACCGAGATTCTTGAACTGCACGGATGATTCCTGTCCTTAAAGGATTTTACGCGCTCGTATTGTTGTGAGCTGCAGCGTAAACTCCCATGATTTAATGCAGAACTGATATGGTATTCCAACAGCAATGGAAACCAGAAAACGCAGAAGCTGGAGAAGAAACAGAAGCACAGAGATGACAGGTGCGAAAAAGTGTGTTTGGAATGGGTAGCAGGGGGCTTTTATTTATAGTTGTGATTATAACCAAGAATGAGAGAAACAGGGAATGAGATAACCATTATCAACCAGGTTCGAATTCGATTATCTATGGATAACCCACACGAATTTGAACCCAGTAGAGATATCCCATACGAATTCGAACTGTTACAGATAACCCCCACTGTTTCGAATTCATCTCTATCCCTATCTCATTCGATCTCGATCCACTGATCAGACACACCTGAACCGGATCCTAGCTAAAAATAAAAGCTCTTCAGCGTACGTGCAAAGTGCGCCTCAAACGCGCTCATTCGCGAGCTCGCGGCTCGCCTCAACGCGCGGGCTTGAACCCACTTCTCAACCATTTAACACTTTGGAGGCCCATAAGGGATAATCTCTTATAAAGCACTCAAAGTTCTCTTCCCTCACCAATGTGGATGGAGGAAACATACCAACTTGTATATTCTCCATCAATATTTCCAACACTTATAAACTATCAAGTTGGTATATATGTATATATTATTAAGAGGTATTAAACATAACACGTGTGTATGTAGCATCGAGAGGGAGAAAGAGATCTTATGGGAGTTGAAAGAAGAGATCCTTTTCAAAATGAGAGGTTCAGTTTACTTTGTGTCTTGCTACGATTGGACCGACCCTAGTGGCCCAAGTTTGGTTCACCATGTGGCTAACCTCCATATATATTTATAAAAAAGAATTTAACTATCAATGCTTTGGAAAAAAAATCCCCAAAATACACTGTCGTGATTCAAATTGAACCCCTTTGAGAATGTAAAAATCATCACAAATTAGTTTTAAGTATTTATATTATTGGTTTAGGATAACTTTACCCTTTATATTAGGATCAAATAGAATGGTTGATTTCATTCAAGCGGCATTGTAACCGTTTTATCAAACTATATGATATACGATTTTGGGTTTTCGCTTTTTGATTTATAGCTTATAGATTTTAGAAATTTTGTTTATATCATTGTGTCTTTTCTATATTTGCGTAATTGCATCTTTTTTTAGACTCATTGTATCTTTTTCCACATTTTGTTATATTTTTCGATCCATTATGTTTTTATACACTTCTTAGATTCAAGAGACTTTGTATGATAACTTTACCCTTTATATTGTTTTGTTTTCATATAAATAGAACCTTAAGATTAAATGATAAAATGGCCTTTCCGATTAAAAAAGAAAAAATCAATCAAGATTGGTCCATTCTAAGATTAGTTAGAACTTTTTTGGGCATATTGATTGTTACAAGTTACAATATTAAAGCTTCAAGTAACTACAAGTTTACAACTACACCAAACTTTCAGCAGACCTAACATAACTAAGTATATGGTTGGAATCGGACCAAACAAATTAAAATCAAATAAAAAAGAAACCAAAAATAAGCCACATTCAATGGTTGTACCATGTGCATTAGAAAGTGTACAATATAGTTCCACAAAAAGATATATGATGGGGCTTGCTATTCACACGCCCCTTGTGTCTATTTGCACACCCTGCAATGTCGAGAGGGTGGCCAAAGCGTGACGTTTGGTCCGGTCAACCAGGCAAAGACTAACGGGTCTGATGAGCGGACCAAAACGCCGAGCTTTGGCAGCGTTTTGGTCCTGTCAACCAGACAAAAGACTAACCGGGTGTCAGTCTTTTGTCTAGTTGACAGAACCAAAACGCGGCTTTAGTCTTTTGTCTGGTTGACAGGACCAAAACGCGGCCAAAGCTCGGCGCTTTGGTCTGGTCAACAGACCCGTCAGACACCCGTCAGTCTTTGTCTGGTTGACCGGACCAAAACGCCGCGTTTTAACCACAGCTCGACACTGCAGGGTGTGTGAATAGACATGGCCTATACGACACAGTAACAAAGGACACCAGGATTCAAAGTCAACTTTTTAACACATCAAATTCCAAACAATAATTGATAAACTGAACCTTCTACAACAAAAAATGTGCCTTATGTTACAGAGTTACCAATCAAAACACAAGTTGATAAGGTGGATGATGCAAAAGAACCAAAGGACAATGGCACATGACCAGCCCTGACCTTGACCCTGACCCTAACCCACACCCACATGGGCTCATACCGAACCCCCTGCCAAAAATACAGCACATTAGGGACCCACAAAACCAGTCATGCAATCCAGATGAGATAGTGTTGACCAAAACACATTTCTCAATGTTGCTCCTTCACACAATATTTCATCAAACTAATATCCCACCCAACATACAAACTTTTCGATGCTGAAAGTATTGTCGAAGTAACGCGCTAACATTAACAAAATCATACTGTAGCAACGGGTCCGTTTCTTGACTGATAGATACAATCACACATGTTAATTACAATTACACAGCCGAGTAGTAAGCAAACGAAACTGAACGTCGCATACTTTCCATCTTTACATTGCTAGCTTAGGATCTACTGTCCCCGTAGCATTTCCTTCCCCTGTTAGGATATGATCCGGATCCTAAAGAGTCGTTAGCAAATATAATATTGCAAAATTTTTAAAAAAATTTGATGATTATGGTATACCTCCATTCCCCATTTTATATAATCTGGAGATTCACAGGCCTTATATTCATCAACCAAACTCTCAATTATATCCCTGGCCTCGTCGAATTCTGATAGATCGTTGTCCTGAACAGTTCACAAAAATCGAAGTGTATGTATTTAATTTCATGAAACGTATGTGATTGCATACAGTAATTACACACTAATATAAAACGTTATAACTTACGCTAAACATCGGGAAATCCCTGTACTTGTCAAGAAAAGCTTGCCGCTTTCTTAGAAGAGAATATTGACTCAAGCATTTAGAAAATAGATGTCGGATTCCAGTGTAACTTGCTAACATGAGCCCACTGACCTAAAGAGTATAAAAGCACAAAACTTTTATTGTTTCATTCACATTCTTATATGAAATATCCTGAGACATGTATATGATTAGTTTATCATTACACTCGTCAATAATATAAATAAAAAACGTAGTAATTTTACCAACATTTATAGATTTCTTACCCTGTGGGCAGTTTGAACATACGGAGACTTTCTTGAGAGAGCAACCTGTTTCACATATAATGGCAAATAATTAATTTCAAACTTAAAGAAAATGAGATTAGTAGGCTACCATACTTTAGATTGCCATTCAAGACATACCTGAATGCTAGCAGGGCCCCACTCAATGAAATTAACAAGCTTTCTTTCACGAATACGCTGCAAACTATCATGAACCTAATGAAACCACCAAAAGGTGTTCGAAAGTTAGAACACAAAGTAAGTGTTTCAAATCATAAAACTGTAGATTCATAAAGGATGTTAACTTTGACTTTGACTCACCTGGGTAGGATCAACTTCACCCTGAATAATATTCAGTATTGATATATACTTAGCTTGACTAGCTTCTTTTGTTCTTGCATGCGATGAAACCATTATATTCTGTCTGCAAAACATAAAATTGATTAAACATATAACAAATATGCTTCAGAAAAAAAATAGAAAAAAATACTAGTTTTCTTACCTGTAGAAGTCTCATAACATCTAGTACGGTTGTTTTGCGAATCATATTAGCCTACATAAAAAATTACAGAAATCAGATTGCATTAAAATCATTTTCTCAAACATAATGCGATAGATTTCAAGATCTGACCTGGCGCTCTACTGTCAGTGGTGTATACCCTGTCATAAGAAAGTGGCACCTGGGCGTCGGGATCAAAGAAGCAAGAAGGCCAACTAAATCGTTGTTCATATATCCGGGGTACCTTAAGGTGGTTGTACTGGCAGACATTACGGTTGAAACTAAAGAATTTGTCTGAGAAACAGAAGGATTTTGTATATGTAAACGTTCTATCGCAATCCTATTAAGTGCAGTGTTATCAAGAACAACAACACAGTCGGCGTTTAACGTAAGTCTTTTGAGAGTCAGAAGAGAATTGTACGGCTGGACCACGACGTCACTTATCTCGTTCTGGTTAGGAAATACACTGTATGTTTGAACGAGTTTTTTGCTGTAGCGATCATTTAACGTCTCCAGAAGGTATGAGCCCATTCCTACATAAGTTTGTGTATTAGAAAATAGCTGACGCCAAAAGTTTGCATACGTTAGAATTAAAAATGAGTAAAATGCGATTTTCGTCCCTGAGGTTTGGCCAGTTTTGCGACTTTCGTCCAAATGTTTTTTTTTTTGCATTTGGATCCAAAAGGTTTAAAATCTTGCAATTTTCATCCGGCCCGTCAACCACATCCATTTTTTGCCGTTAAGTCAGGGGTATTTTCGTCTTTTTGGTTAACTTAAAGGGCAATTCAGTCTTTTGAACCACACTTTAAGTTAACAAAAAAGATGGAAATACCCCTGACTTAGCGGAGAAAAATGGATGAAGTTAACGAGCCGGATGAAAATGGCAAGAGTATGAACCTTTTGGATCCTGATGCGAAAAAACAAACCTTTGGATGAAATTCGCAAAACTGGCCAAACCTCAGGGACGAAAATGGCATTTTACTCAGTAAAAATCATTATTAACAGTGGAGATGTAAGATTAGCTAATTAGTCAAGACCTGAGCCAGTTCCTCCGGCAATTGAATGACACAAAACCCTTCGAGACTATCACTTCCATCTGCTTCTCTATCAATCATGTCCATCAGGTCCTCCTCAAAACTCTTACCCTGCATAGGGATCGTGATAGGAGTTCATTACTTGCGAACTGTATAGAAGAACGAAGTGTGTTCACAAGACGGTAGTGTCTAACCTGATGATAACCACTGGCCCAATTGTTTCCGGCACCCCCTCCTTCCTTTGAAGTAAATATATTCTCGTGATTATAGAGATTTCTGTATTCACCGGTTTGGATTCCGTTAATCACTCTGGGTTCCAAATCCATAAGCAATGCTCGCGGTATGTAGTGTTGATCGTCAGCTTGATAGAAAAACACATCTTTCCTGTCACCTCCCTGCAGCAAGTGTATTAAAATGAAGCAAGTAACTAGACAAGGTTTGATTATAACTGTTAAACTCAATTTCATGCTCTCATACACTATATAAACTGTAACCGTAATATAGTCATATGACATTACTTGTAATTCCCAATGTCAAAACAACAAAAGCTTTCCAAGACAACATCTAGAATCTAGATCAACCAAATCTGTGGTAAGAAGTTGTTAGTAGGGGTGACCAAAAGCCGAAAAAACCAAACCGCACAAAAAAAACAGAAAAATAACCAAACCGAATAACCATAAAATATATTTTTTGATGTTAGTTATATATTGATTTAGGAATTATTAGTATTATTCTTGAATGTTAAATATTTATAATAAAAAAAAATATTAACTGTTTATTTATATTTAAAATGATTTATCCATTGCCTACAAGAGTTAACAGAACTTAACATAAAAATTAAATGATTTTTAAAGTATTATAACAAGAAAATGTCTTAATAACAACTTTTGATTAACATAAAAATAGATTAGAAGTTAGGTTTATGTGAACGATATTAGTTAAAAAGGTTAAACATAATAGCTTAAATGTAAACATCTAAGAAAGATTATTAAATCTTGGATTATACTTTTTATTTTAGAATCTTACGTAATTTTGTTCCAAAAACCGAACTGAAATGTTGCTAAAATCAAAAAATAAAACCGAAGCATACATACCCCTAGTTGTTAGTAGCCCTCTAATGAGAACTTGTAAGGTGCTCCATATACATAGTTTAAACTTCAATTCCTCGTATCCTTGTTAGGCCTATAAATGGCCGTAATAAATCCAAATAAAGTCTCAAAGCCATCATCATCCTTAGATGCCATTGAGTAACGCTGTTAGCCTGTTACAGCCCAAATTGGAGAACTCATCCCAAAAGACTAGTATGGTTTGTGAGGGAGCCAATTCGGTCTATAAATCCCACATGTGTTGCCCATACAACCGATGTGAGACAAGTCTCATACCTTGCAACGGTTTCAGTCCATACAAACACACTACACATGTGCACACAGGGCACTCCAATAGTATATATTGCTAACCACAGAATATAAACGAGAAGCTAACAAAAATAACATTTAGACCTTGGTTTTAAAAGCGTGATGTGCTCCGATGCGTTTTGATCCTAAAAGCCGATGCGTGATGTGTGCTTATCACGTATGCGAGGCATTTGTTATTTAAAAAATACTTATAAATAATATTTTAACTTGTTAACTTTAAACACTAAAAAGTTAGAGATTAAAATAAATGAATACAAAAAATAGCTCTAGTAACATGAAAGAAGTTCAATATAACCAAAAAAAAGCCTTGAAATCTTAAGTGTACAAGTAGTCTATGCAAAAGGTACAAGTAATCTATGTAGGAACTCATTTAACAACTTCATCAGCTCATTTAGGCTTGTTAAGCACATTCTACAAGCTTATTGTACAATTTTACTCTATAGTGGTCGATTTCAGAAAAATACGCGCATCAGGGTGCATCATGCATTCATGCGAGCGCATCAGGAGCGCATTATGTGATTAAGGGCGCATCATCCTCGCATCATGTAATCGCAGCGTATCGTACGCATCACGCATTATGAGCACATTTTAAAACCAAGATTTAGACTATGCACTTAATATCGGTGATATATCGGTTATATCGGTCATATCGGTCCCTTAGTAAAATATCGGGTATACGCAGAATATCGGTACCGATATTATCGGCGATATTGACCGATATTTGACTGATATCACCGATATTTGACCGATATACATATACCGATATAACCATATGAGTTATTGGTGTTAAATTGCTATATATATAAATTCTGCATTATATTAAAATTACCGATACATCACCGAGATAACCTATATTTCAAATATCGGTCCTTGACCGATATCCGATATTTTACCGCATTAACTGCATAGGATTTAGACAGCTAAAACCTTCAACAAGATACAACTATTAGCCCACTAGCAAGCCCTGACCTCAAAATTCATCTCCGCTATTGTTTTTTTTAACGGAGGTATCGTATTAGAAAGCACTCAATAGCAAGAAACCATGTGGGCCAAAAACAGAAAGATTTACATGAAAAGAATCATCAGAGTCGCAATTAACCTAACCTCACTTTCTTTTTCAGTTCCTAACTTCCTTTAAAAAGAATCTGACTCCTTACATGTTGAGAAACTTTATCCCTATTCCATAGTTGTCAATAGCGATCGCTATAGCGCGCTATGTAGCGTATGCGTCTAGGCTCACTATTAGGGTTGTAGCGATAGATAGCGATGATAGCGACAATTCATTTTCTTCTTTTGTCTTTTTTATATAAACCGCCATTAAATATAGCTATAAAATAGCTTGATATTATGTTTTTTTGTTAAATATACATGTAAAATAGCATATATACAAGAGTATTTTGATATAATATACATAAAAAAAATTTAAATTTTCTTTCTCAGTGTATCACTATTTATAAAAAAGCCGCCCGCTATACGTACCTTTATCGCTATTTGTCGCTATTCACCTATAACAACTATGGCCTATTCAAGTATTATAATTTATAAATGACAGCACAATTAATTCAAAGATATAAAAACTGTTGAGATCATATCCTAACACAATATGTCAATGACTAAAGATCAAATACAAATAAAATTAACATACAAAACGTACAAAACCGAAGGAAAAGCCAAAAAAACGCGGTGGCATTTTCGTAAATATTTGGTCTTCAAAATTATACTTTGAATATTTTGTAAAGTTTATAAAATTTTGTAAAATGAACCTGTAGAGTAATTTTAAGCTTTATGTTTTTTTTATCAAAATTACTCTAAAAGAACATTTTAGCAAAATTAATCAACAAGACCAAAATCACTCGATCTACAAATGATCCTGTAGAGTGATAATTACTTACGAAAATGTCACAGCGTTTTTTTGTCTTTTCCTTTGGTTTCTACTACGTTTTGTATGTTGTATCTGAACTTTACTCATATGTCAATATCAAACAATTACAGCAAATTGTGAAGTAGACTTAAATTATAGTCCAATAAGCTTGATTTAAATGTAGAGTATAAGGAAGATAGAGTTGACCTGAGTGGCGAAATCTTCAAGTATGCCGTCTTTGGAGATACCGTGCTCCAAACAAAGTTGTTTCCAGAACTCCATACCGATCTGATTCCCGCATTGTCCGACTTGAAGTGTTATTATTTCACGAGGCATCTCTTGATTCCGATTATCTGTTTCTCAATTTCTTAGGTTTCGAAATCCGGTGAGTAGCCGGGACGGCGGTCGTTTAAAATAAAGAAAATGAGTGGAAAAAAAGGTGAAAGCGCGCAACCGAAGAAATGCGAAACGAAATGGAACATCATAATAATCGGGTGAAGCTAACGTGCGCGCCTAATTTTGTGTACCAACTTATTTGAAGAAAGTGATCAAATTTTTTTTTTATATTTGCGTATTTTTTTTCATTAATATTTTTATATTTTGTCGATGTCATTATAGCCTACCGACATTTTGGGAGTTGGGTGTGATAAGATTTGACCACTAGGTTCTGGGTTTGATTCTCAAAAAGATTTTTCCAGATTTATTGGTTTTCCTCATGAATTGGTTGTGGGCACTATTGTCGAGTGGAGATGGATATGATCGGGTGGTTTCGCTCGTGACATGATGATACTCTAGTGGTTCATCAGTGATTCAAGTTTGTCGTTCGGAAAAAGATATTTTATTTTCCATTACCTTTTAAATTTTATTAACGATTTATGACACTTGTCAAAAATGAAAATGAATAATTCAAGGATCTAGGTGGATGGCGAGGAGTGGTGGTGTGGTGGATGCCGGTAACAATTAAAATGAGTTGCAACAGTAGATATCAATGAGTGATAATGATTTTAGTGTCATCAAAGCTATTTAAGGTGATTGCATTTACTCAAAGATCATATGTGAAATTAGTTAAATGACAATATGCATTTGTGAAAGTAACGAGGTGTGGACTAACTCTTATTCAAGAATATTGTGATTTGTGAAACGAGAGTTCAAGGGGATAGCTCACCCTTGGTGGAGTTTTGAAAGCAAGGTCCCTGAGAGATCATAGGACATGTTATAGGCAGTGGTCTCGTTGCATAGACAACGAGCAACTTCCACAATGCAAACATTGTTAGCTATATTTAAAAAAAGCTTCATTAGAAAATGCATTAGATATGCATAGTTAGCTAAAAGGTGCATGCAATTGATCACCAAAAGTGAGTGAACGTCATTATCAAACTGCACTGTCTGGTAGCAACTTTGTAGTGTTGTTGCAAATGAGAAGCGGTAGCATCTTGTACATCATTAGCAACTTTGAACCTCATTGATAGCTCTGAACCTCGATAGCGACAAAATAACTACGAAGCGATACTGATGTAAATCATGTAATCAGTAACCATTGTAATTGTATGTGGTTATACCTTTTCCTTGTAAAACACCAATGTAAATGCGCGATGTATCAACCACATATAAATGGGATTCGTTTGGTCTAAATTCAACATTAAATTTCACAATTCGAAATCTCATAAAAAATAACTTGTCATTCTTAAAAATTCACTTTTCGTCTTTTCCAATTGCAAAGTTCATATACCTATCAATACTTCACTCTGAAAGCGATATAACATGCTTCAAAAAACTATCAAAGTCACAAACAAATCTAAAAACCCACGGTGAGTGAGTGACAAAGATGGAGTGACGACTTAGCTCGCAGTAGATGATGATAGGTGATTGTGATGGTGGTGATGAGATTTTAAATGTACACATTATATATTCTATAAATGATAAGCTTGAAGACATGTTTAATTATCTTTCTAGTTACAATTGTAAAGTAAAATGCAATGTAAGTTATTTTTAATTTTTTTACAATAACTTTCTTTTTTAATCAACTTGTTATCATATATATTGAAGCTAGACTTTTAAAAACATTTTTTGGTAACTCTTAAAAGTTTAATACCTAAAACCGAAATAATATCATGTTTATTGCTTTTTCTTTGAATTTGCCAATTAAGAAGCAACTGTGAGGGGAAGAGGCCAACTGTAACTACAACTACAGGTGCACAACCGGTCAATGACCCGGGACAAAAATATATGGCCTTGTCTAACCCGGTTGAGTTTGCTTAATCATAACCACTAGTCTTCAAGTCAGGTTTGAGACTAACTAGTTTCGTGTAAGACTCGTTTAAAAACCAAATGACCATCATCCTTAAATAAATAGATAAATACGAATTATAACTCAAAAGATAGTTCATCACGTAACCACATCAAGTAGTAAATTACAATTGAAGAAGGCAATGTATGATATTATTTCTTACTAGTTTTACATCACATGAAAAGGATACTACTAACAACCAACTCATATATATATAGCAACTAAAAACCGACTCTAAGCCAATAACGATCGCTAATAACAAAACTAACTTCCTCACTAGAAATTAGGGGTGTGCAAAAAACCGAATTAACCAACAAAACCGGACCAAATAAAAAACCGATGGATCGTTAATGGTTTTTTGAAAACCGAAAGTAGTGGGTCGGTTATGGTTATCATTTTTTCCATACCCACCATAACCGAACCGAACCGACATGTAATAAATCTTTGTATGATTTATGATTTTTCACCATATTTTTAATATTTGATGTTTTTGACTGAAGATTTTTAGTATTTATGGGTTTTTCATATCGTTTTGTGGTTTTGGTTGAATGTTTATTTGAATTTATGAAATGTATCATCACCTTATTTGAATATTTGATAATAATTGATATAAATATTATAGATTATATGTATTTTTTAATACTATGTAATATACTAATATATACAAATATCCAATAACAATTTAGTCCATGTTAAAAAAAGTAAGATATTTTTAGCTAGGCTAAATACACGGTTAACCACCTATAACCGACCCGCTATAACTAACCACCATAACCAATCGGTTATGGTTATGGTTATCCATTAACCGACATCGCGGTTATGGTTATGATTTTAGGTCAAACCGACCTATGCACACCCCTACTAGAAATTAGGGGTGAGCTGAAAACCGAAATAACCAAACCGTAGCCGAAATAACCAAGAAAATTGAACCGACGGTTCGGTTTTCAGATTTTTAATAACCGCAAATTTTGGTTCGGTTTTCGGAGAACCATTTTTAATAACCAAAAAAACCGAACCGATAAGTTACAATATAGTCCATATATTTTTATGTTTAAGTTTAAGTAGTTTAAGCGTTTAACTAATGCTATTAGAAATTATTAGCATTTAATATAAAAGTAAATAATATTCAAAGTATTATAAAAGTAAATGTTTTAAGACCATCTCCAATGAAGATCAAAATTTTACAAAAAAAATTGCCACATCGTCTCATTATGTATTTTTTTCATTTTTCTCTTTCCTTATTTAAGATACCACTACATACAAAACACGTTCTCTCTCCACAAATGCATGTTTTTAGCCAAGAACATTTATATTCTCTTTATCATCTCATCTCACCTCCACATCATCACCAACTCATCAAATGCATCATAAATGCATGCATTGAGAATGTCTAATAAAAACTTGAAGACATAAAAACAGAGTTCAATGCTTGGTTGGTCCCTGTGGTTTTCTATTTTTGCAAACCTGGTCCTAGTGATTCACTAATTACAAAGTTGGTCCTAATAGTTGTAATTTTTGCACTCGAGTGGTCCTTGTCACTAACATCTGTTACATTTCTGAGTTAAGTTGATGTTAAATGACCAAATTACCCTCAACAATTAACAAAATAAAAATTTTTAAAAACAAAAGAAGATGAGTCCACCCCATTATCTTCTTCTCAACCCCCCTCCCTCCTCTGTAAACCACCTCCACATCTCATCCTTCACAAATCAACCCCACCACCTTCACAAATTAAACCCACCATCACCATTTCATCTTCTCCAACGAACACCCACCACCACTGAACTCCCACTCACCACCGCCATTGCTGCCGGAAAAAAGAGCCCAACACCACCATCTCATCTTCTCCACCGAAGGCAAGGTACTCACTGCACCTGAATATTGTAAGGCAAACTTCAAGCGATACTTCACGAATGGTTTCTGGATGGACCGTAATTTATCAAAAACATTCAGGGTCGAAATCCATGTTATTTCAACACAGGGGTGATGGTTGTAGATGTTAATAAATGAGGGAAGGTGGGTTTTCATACAAAGTAGAAGAATTGATGGCAGTGCAAAAGCAAAAAAGGATATATCACTTGAGTCATTGCCACCATTTTTGCTTGTTTTTGCTGGAAACATTAAAGGAATTGATCATAGATGGAACCAACATGGGTTAGGTGGTGACAACATTCAAGGAAAATGTAGGAGTTTGCACCCTGGTCCAATTAGCCTGCTTCATTGGAAGGCGGGAAAGGTAAACCATGGTTGAGACTCACTCAAGGAAACCTTGCACGGTTGATCACTTGTGGGCCCCGTATGATCTTTATTGGTCATCTAAAAATAGTCTGCTTCAAGTTTGAGCGGCGGCTTGTGGAGGGCGTACAAGTTTTTCGGTGGGAGGGTTTAAGTAGCGGTGGTTAGGTTGGTGTTGTGGGTGGTTGGGTGTTTCAGACAGAGGGGGAGGAGGGGGGTTGAAGAAGAAGATGATGGGTGGCCCATCTCTTTTTGTTTTTTTTTTTGTTTTTTAATTGTTGAGGGCAACTTGGTCATTTAACATCAACTCAACTGAGAAATTTAACAGATGTTAGCGATAAGGACCACTCGAGTGTAAAAATTACAACTTTTAGGACCAACTTTGTAATTAGTGAACCATTAGGACCAAGTCTGCAAAAAAGACAAACCACAGGGACCAACCAAGAATTTAACTCTAAAAACAGATTAGAAGGTTAAGTTTACGTGAACACTATTAATTAAAAATGTTAAATATAATAACTTAAATGTAAACATATAAGAAATATTCTTAAATTTTAAATTATACTTTTTAATTTTTGAATCTTACGTAACTTTGTTTCAAAAACCGAAACAACCGAAAAAACCAAATCGAACCGGCGGTGTAAATTGAAACCAAAAAAACCGAAACTGAACAGTTTTAAAAAACCGACATTTCGGTTTTGGTTTTGCCAAAAAAAAAACGAATCGAACCGTACACACTAGTGGAAAGGGGTTAGTTATAAAGTCTAACAAACAAGCTAAGAATGCAAAAGGTACTAATGCAAGCTACATGGTTGGAGAATCGCAAGTGTTTCGTACATTAGATTTTTATATATAAGTATATAACGGCTCTTCTTTCTTTCTAATTTTATTTGACAAATACAACGTTTAAGTTTATATAGTTATTACAATTCTCTACTTAAAAAGAATAGTTTTGAAACAGGTGGAATCTATAACATCAACTAGCTAGCAAGAAGCTAGCCGGACAATAACAAGATTACGCCATAACATCGACTACCAAACCATCTAGCAATTGTTAAATGTTAACCATATGGTGTTTATTGACAAACCACAAATGACAAAAAAAAATAGAATAAAAAATTGTGTTGTTCATCATATCCTACTAATTTATGCTTAATCTCTATTCAATCTTGGTTCTACACTAAAAAACAACCTTACTTTTTACTCAAACCCAACTCATTTATATATTTCTACTAATAAAAAGTTTACAAAAAGTGATACATAAAGTTATAAACCACAAGATTAATAACCTAAGTAACATGCTAAACTAGAAACATATAACTTAAGTAACATACTAAACTAGATACATATTTATTCAACAATATAGTACCATAAAGAAAACTTATGTAAAAGAAAACTGATCAATATTGCCACAAAAAAGCCCCCATGGCAAACTTCCTCTTCTGGTTCACATCTCCGGTGATTGGGAGGCCATAGGATTTGAGCAAGCAATCAAGCTTCCACTCGGGCATAGTTTCGTATTCTTCTCGTGTGTATCGCGGGTAGTGCAATGGCATCTCGAAATGCCCACAACGATCTTTCGGTTGATGCCCGTTAGCGTTAGGGACCGATGGCGCCAAAGATCCCATTCTTAGATTTTTATTGCTCGTTTTTTAGTTATCTCTTTGCTACAAACAAAGTTGCAATGTGTTGGTATTTATATAGGGAAAAAGTTCTAATGAGTTGTTAGAAGTAGGTTGCACATTAAATAAATATATATACGGAGAAAACAATAGGTGTCGACGGGTAAGAGAATAATTGGTATTGTTTTCTTTGGTTTTATAAAGTTAACAAGAAGCATGAGTTGCCTTATAAATTCATTGTTTTATATTTTTTATGAGAACAATATTATTATTTATAATATTGAAACAAAGCAAGTGTAATTGAAATTCGCATATACCCAGTTGAAATCTTCCATGTAATACGTATTATAATAGTTTGAATATGAGTCACTAAGAATATAAATACAAAATAGTCTTTTTTAGTTTTTGAATCAAAATTTAGTTTGAATATGAGTCACTAAGAATATAAATACAAAATATTCTTTTTAGTTTTGAATCGAAATTTATTGGATACTTAAATCTTCTTCTCTAATGTTTCTTTCACCCCTAAATCTTATAATCAAATACTAAGGGATTGTTTGTTTTAGCTTTTAATAGACTCGTCCAGACCTTTACTGATTTATCACTTAATGGTTTAGACTGTTTGTTTCGCGAGCAGATGTCTGAATGGTTAAGCGTTATACCGAGTCTGAATGGTTAAAACCTCTTATCTGAATTGGTCAGATATTTACATTTGTCTCTGAATGGTTAAACATTATGTTGACTCTTATTGGTTCATACCTCTTACCGATTCAGTACTTGATGGTTCTGACCTTGACTGACGCTTACTCATTCAGAAGTTATCAAACAGCCCGAAAAATGGTTATTTTAGTTCTTAAGCTATAACGTTCACGTTGGATTAAATGTTGTCTAGAATATATTTATATGTTTTGTTTACAATATATTATATTAGATTGCTTTATTTAACAAGTTTTTTTAACTGCGCTTATTTAACTAGTTATCATATAAATAATATGGTTGTTACAATTATATATATTAGAACAGTCTTCTTAGTAGTATAAATCTTATAAACATATCAATTTAAAATTTTCAATATATTAAAAACATGTGTCGGTGACCACCCAACTAAATATCTAGAATTACTATGTATTTTAACCCAAATTCATATCAAGTGGTGATCCATGTAGTTCATTTTACCAAACACAAATGTATGTGACCCTATAGCTTGTGGTGAGCAATTGTGTCCTCAAAGTGATTGGTGAGGAAGAGTGTATGATCTGGCCTTCAACTTTTTTAGGCCACACATGTTTGCACCAAATCAATGCCATTCAAGGAAGGTAAATAGTTCGTGTGTGGGTAGTTGGTTTGTTACTTATGTAATAAATAGAGGTAGGTGGACAAAACCATTAGTCATGAACTAACAAGGTGTATATGGACCGATTCTAATAAACGTACGATATGAGAATAGTTAGGATCGCTAATCCTAATTTCCGGCGTCATAAGCAGTTGAAATAGGGTATCAACGAAGAAGAGCGGAGGCACAGAGCTCTGGCATTATAACCTAGTGGCATCCTGAGAGTGAGATAAGGCTTAGGGACCATAAGGTTCTAGGTTCGATTCCCAAAAGGGTTGTTTTACAGATTTATTGGGTCTCCTCCTGAATGGGTATATAGGCATTATTTGCCTAGTAGAGATGGATATGATCAGGTGGTTCCACTGATTGCACGATGATACTCTAGTGGTCTGTTATTGATCCAAATTTGCCATTCAAAAAAAAAATAATGAATAATAACTCTCAAAAAAATGGATTAGAATCGAATGAGGAAACATTACGTAAGACGCCCTTTTATAAAGATTTTATAAACTTGTCACGTTTGTCAGTTTTCGAAATTAAAAACTGAAACGTAATTACTGAAATTAAATGTGAAAATAGACACGTAAATTTATTCAATCAAAGATTCACACATTTTAAGTTATAAAAAGAAAGCCTTGAGTATGGCAGTTGGGTTTGTCCCATGGTCATGGACCCCGTACCAAGCTGTTGTGCATGAACCCGAAAAAATGATGTGTAGCCGAAATATTGGAACTGAAATAACCGGACCCAAACAAAAACCGATGGTTTGATTTTGTATTTTTTGAAAACCGAATTTTAGGTTCGGTTTGGTTTTGCATTTGATGAACCAAACTGAACAGAATAATCGAAAAAACATTTTATTTTATAATGATTGTTATTGGATTTATGAATTATAAATTTTATTTTAGTTGTTAAGGAATTTATAAAATGAAAATGGTGTAACCCTAAAAAATTAGGCCCAAATTTGTATTTATCAATTAATCACTAACTAACAAAAAAAGCCCCAAACTTTCAATCCCACATTCATTATTTTGGGCTATACTTTCTGGCCCACAAAATTTAAACCCAAATTGTAATACCAAACAAACCAAAACCGATGCAAACCCATTGTGAAAAACTGAAAAGCAAAACAAAACAAAAATACAAACCGAACAGTTTGTAAAAATAAAATTCGGGCTTTTGGTTTGGTTTTAGCCCAATTATAGCCCAAGTTAAGACAATTTATAATTATTACTCTTTCTACCATGTTTCACATTATCTAGTTGGTCCACGTAAGAGTCCACCAACTCTTTGATCAGCTCCTTATCAGGTAAACCTTGAATGCCGGTTTACACCTATAATTTAATTTGTTTAGAGGTGGATCGTTCCGAAACAAAATAAAGAAGTATCACTTACATTATGTTTCGTCAGTGAAGATGGTTATCGACAAATATCCATCGAGGATATTTCGTCGAAAATATGGTCGTGGGTAATTTGATTTCCGACATAGTGCTCGCAGAATGATTGACGGAAAATCGACACGATATCATCGACTGATTACCAACAACTTTTGCAATGTCATCCTTAGTGCTTTATCCGACATTACCGATGGTTGTTTAATCGATTGTCCAAATACCAACAGATTATCCATATGCTCTTTGAATCCGTTTACTCTATATGTATTTCTTCACGGTATTCTTCCTAATCAATTTGATTACGAGTCTTTTTATTTCTCATGACTCTATAACACCCTATTAGTAAGATATTATTGTTTTACTAACCATAACTGATAGCTTTGTCACGAGACATCTTTAACCATAACCATAACTGAACTTCAGTTGTGGTTAATTGATTATGTAGCTCGGTTATGGTTAATTACGGTTAATCCAAATTATTATTATTAGAATTTATTTTTTGCTGTTTGGACATGTTTGAGGCCGCCATTTCGAATAGGTTTGAAGCTTCCATCGTTGAACGGTTCGAAGTTGTCATTGTTAAATGGTTTGAACCTTGAAGTTGTGTCCCATGTTTGAAGCTATCATTCCAGGTCTAAAGCTACTAGTGTAAGATGATGGAGGGACTAAAACAAAGCTGGTAAACACAAAACATAATATAAACAAAAGTTGACCGATATACATAGTTTGGTAATTTGGTTAAGTCATAGGACATCATCATCATACTCAGTAAATCCCACCAATAGCACAGGTAAGGTAGGGTCTGAGGAGGGTAAGATATAGATAGCCTTACCTCTACCCCGTAGGAATAGAGAGGCTGCTTCCAATGAGACCCCCGGCTTGATAGTAGTTTTGCATCAAGCATTGGACATAAGGCACATAACACTCAACAATTAAGACAAAGGCCGATTAGTGCATTACTCCCTTGTCGTTCGGCTATCAACGCCACCACATGATGCATGATTATCCATCCCCCTTTTTAACGTTAATTTCATGAAATTAGTAAAATAACGTTAAAATTAGTGCACTTTCACTTTTGCCCCCGAGCGCCCACATATATATACATTATATACGCATACAGCAAGCGAGACGTTTTAAGTCATAGGACATCATTAACCATAAGTCCATAAAAATAGTCGATTTATCGGTCAACCACAAAACGTTGGTTATATCGGTTTCCTGTTAAATTCAGTACCATTGATGGTTCGGTTATAGGATAATGGTCGTTAATTAAGGTTTGTTCATTAAATATATTGATGTTTTGGCACCATATTTTTCACGTGAATAATGTGATCTAATATTAATACAAATTTAGCATAAAACTTTAATTCGCTGAACATATTCCGGCGCCCACAACACCAAAATCCATATCTTAATCTTAAATCATCAACGTCCACGCATGCTAGTGTTACAATCCGACAAGGATATCAAAATATGTAACTCAGTAGACACTTCTGACTAATTTGTGAATTAAGGTTTTACCTAAATGTTACGTGTTTGACATAAAAGTTGGATACAAGGTACATACGGGTTAGGCAAATATATCCAAGATTTCTGATATAGTTTATGTTAATGTTAATTAAACTTTGAGTACGTGTATATTTGTCTTAAGTAACACGTCTTGTGATAAAATAGGATTTTCTCTGATCGCCGATCTAACTTAAAGTAATAACTTAGAGCTTTTACATCTCTTCTATCTTTTTTACCTATAGTTTCACAAAAAACAATTACATTTTCTCCTCATTTCAATCTAATCTAATCTAACTTATAATAAAAACTACAAAAAATGCCACAATGACATTCTCTCCATTCAACCTCATAAATTTTATTAATATTTATTTAATATTTAAAATTTAAAATCTATAAATTAGCAACATTTAGTTGCTTTGTGTAGTTGTAACTTGTGGATAAGGAGTTTTTCAAAAAAGTTTTGTATTTTTCACTTTTAACCCATTTTACTTTTTTAGTTTTAACCCTAAACTTTTTAACTTTTCAATTTAACCTCAACACTTTTTAATGTTCAACTTTGGTCCTCCATACTTTCAATTTCGCAAGTTTTTCTTTCACGCTTCGCTCTAAATTTTGCGAGTCAACATGAAACAATATGTGTGTGGGGTTCAACGTTTTTTTGTCTGTTTTCCCGTTTGACAGGCCAGTCGCAACGCATCTCGAATGGATCTTAGATCAACTTAGTTATTGTTTTCTACGTTTTACGTTTTTGTCTAATTTCATCGCATTAACACCCGCAACGGGCGTGCGTGGTTCAACGATATTACGTATGTTTTTGTTCGGTGTAATTTTTTTTTTGGGAAACGAGTTAGGTGATGTTTTGTAAATTTTGTTTGTAACGAGTGGAATCAAATTGTGGTTTTATCTTTTTTTCCCATTTTTACTAAAGCTCTAATTTATCTCTTTTGGTTATACGTGTCATATTTCCGTTATACCCCCTACATTTTCTATGTATGAATTAGGTCACATATAATACGTTATGATTGTTTTATATATTTGATTTTAAATTTATGTTTGATCCAATTACAATGCTTATATAGTTACGTTGAGTTCAATCGGATACGTCGAAACGCTTGTTTTCATATGATTAACGTGTCACATAACGTTTGGATTAATCCATTTGATATTTACGATGTACCGCGCCGCAACGCGCGCGAGTGTTATTCTAGTTAATATTAACTAATATATATATATATATATATATATATATACTTATTTTTATTTATCTTTATCTAAGATTAATAAATAACTTCAATTTTGCAATTTAGACCCTTGTTTTTTACTTTTAACCCAAAGTTTTTCATCTTTTACAATTTAATCCCAACTCTTTTTTATTTTCAATTTTGGTCCACTATACTTTTCATATTTCCCAAATTTTTCGTTTCATTCTAAATTTTGTGAGTTAAGCACCGCAACGGGCGTTTGGGGTTTAACATATTTTCGTATATTTTTTCCCGTTTGACTGGCCCGTCGCAACACATTTATTTTTCTCCGTTTGATAAGTTCGTCCGACGCGCGGGTCCTGAATTGACTTAGTTATTTTTTTTCTATGTTTTACATTTCAATTTAATTTCTTTGCAATGAGCGTTCGTGATTCAAAGATTTTGTGTCTTCTTTTCGCTCGGCGTTATTTTTTTCGTTTTTTTATTTATATTGTTTTTACGAGATTTTCCGGTGTTCGTGGTTGCTGACAGTGGTATAGCATTGATACTATTAACACAATTTTACACAACCACTGTAACACAGGGGTTTAATACTTGTTAAAATATATTTTTTTTATACTTTTATTGTTGTTTTTTCTCTTTTCTCTACTCACAACCACGAATCTATCCGACAACAAAGGAGGTGGGGTTGAAGGTGGGAGGCGACAATATGTGGTTGTGTACTTGTGTGGTGTCCATTGGTGTTGCAACAGTGGCAGAAGCATGTCTTTTAATTTTTTATGATGGGTGAGTGTAAACAAGCCGGGCCGAGCCTGAGTCCGACTAGGCTTAAGCTCGGCCCGTCATGTATTTATAAAGCTCGAGCTCGGCTCAGTTGAGTCTACTTAGTTGAGCTCGAGCTCGGCTCAGATGAGCTTCTTTCAATGTCACCTAAACGAGCTAACGTTTGGCCCGTGCTAGGCTCGCCAATGTTATCAGCATTATTATTATATTATATATAAAAAATAAAAGTTTGTTTGGGCTCGTTTAGGCTAGAGGCTCGAGCTCGGACACGATAACTAAACAAGCTCTATTTCAGGCTCGAGCTCGGGCTCGTCAAAGCTCGACTCGTTTGAGCTTTTAACCGAGCCGATAACAAGTAGCTCTCGAGGCTTTGGGCTTGCTTACACCCCTATAGGTTACTATAAGGGTCTTTTTCTATTGTTTACGATTAGGAGTTCTAACCCTTTTTTTTATAAAAACTCTAACAAAAACTAGTTATGAACTTATTATTATTATTATTATTATTATTATTATTATTAATTAACTGATTAAAATATTAATAGGTTGAATAGAGGGATGAACTTTTTTTTTATTAATTACTGGTATTATACCAACCAAACAATATTGATACCGTTACACATATTTATTTTTATGGATTTCAGTTTGGTACCAATTGGCTTCGGTATTCTGCACTACCGATACTACAATGCCATAATCAGTATGGTAATTGATTATATTTTTACTCATTTTCAGTTTTGGTACCTGTAGAGGTAGATTACAGATCTCACCCCTTTTTAAATATATAAAATCAACTTTTTTATATCAAAATCAAAAACTTTATTTCAGTTTTTTTATAAAAATGATGTATGATTATTTTTCAAAAAGTTATATAATTAAAAAACTAGTTAGAGAAAGTGTTTTTAAGAATGATTTTTAAGTTTTAATAGAGAAGGTGTTTTTTAAAGTTATTATCTTATTTAAAAAAACGTTTTTTTTATTTATTAAAAATGTTTTTTTAATAAAGTGTTTTTGAACCTTATATAATTTTCTAAAATAATGATTTTCTAAGGTAGATTTGATCATTTGAACCTTATATAATTTTCTAATTAAACTATTGATTTTCTAATGTAGATTTGAACCTTATATAATATTCTAAACTAATGATTTTCTAAGGTAGAATATCACAAGTTTGGATTTGATTTTTATTTGTTAATCATGACTCACCTGTGTGGATAATGGACTGTAGGGTTGGTTATGGTAAAAATCATATTTATCTTACAAATTGTGAGAACAAATGCTAACACTTATAAAAGTTAAATTAACATATACTAAAATAATACATAAATAAAAGTAGAACTTTTGAATTATATTAGCACATGAAAGTTAATCAAGATAATTGATTTTAGCACATATGTGAATGATATCAACATTTTTCTTTATGAAGAATTATATTAGCACATTGAAAACAAAAGGAAGATCCAAATAAAGAATTAATTGCTTGTTAGTATAATTATAGGAAATTCAATAGAATTGATATTATTTAGGTTATTATTTTACTATTTCTCTATAATTGGTTAGATGTCACATGACACTTTTAAATGGTTACAATTTGTATACAAAATGTTGTTTGTATTTGATCGTACTCCATGGATGGTATTCGAGAAAATCCAGATTAAAACTAGAGCTGTAAACGAACTGAACGTTTAGCGAATTGTTTGCCGGGAAGTTCAATAATGTTCGTTCGTTTAGTTAATGAATGAACACCGAAAAGATATTCCATTTAATTAACTAAATGAACGAACACGAATGAACACAAACAAGATATTCTGTTTAATTAACTAAATGAACGAACACGAATAAATGTCTCGTTCGTTCGACTGCGTTCATGAAAGTTCAATAATATTGTCACACCCCGACCCGCAGCGGAATAAAAGTCGGGGCATAATTGGGTTATCACCAAAGCTCATGATGTTTACTAAGTTGTTTCATATTTATTAAATTCAAATTACAAACTTAAATCCAAAACAAAATTCATACAATTACAAGAAAATGAAACTACATAATTATTCCAAAGCATAAACTTGTTTATTCTTCTAGGCCTTCCTAAGTGTTTCCTGTCTCAACTGGATCACCTGTATCATGTGTAAAACGGGGGAGATTTTGGGTCAACAAAAGTTGGCGAGTGAACCTTGATAAAATATTTTTACTAATTTCTTGTTTTATTTAATAGTTTTATTTAATAAAGAAAAATCGTGCAATAATCACACATGTGAGCAAACATATATAGATAAACAATCACAAACCACTTTGGATGAGTATATGACATGAATGATGATGTATGTGAGATCAAGGTTCAATCAAATGGAGCCGATCTAATGAGGCTCCTGATGCTCAACCCGTATCCCACGAGGAACTGATGGGCCTAATGAAATGCGTGCACTGAAAATGACAAATCCAATCTACATATAATTCACACAACAATTGATACACATTTGATATACATTTGATCACGGATATGATGTATGCACAAGTGTTTAAATAAAATAAAAGAATTATACGACACATGATACACCCAAAAACATGATCAAAACGGGGAATTTGTAGAGATTCACTCACAATGGGTGCGTTCTTTGATGACGATGAATGCGCATGAATTTATGATTCAATCGACGAGGGAAAAACTAACCTAAATAATAACAAAATGATTCGATAAATATATAAATTTTATTTGAGATTAATATTTTTAATTAGTGCTCTTAATGGGATTTTTAGATTTATTTTTGTGAGTTTAAGGAAATTTTCTAACTTTAAAAATCCTATTTTTAAGTATTTTTAATTAATTTTCCAATTAAATAAATAAATAAAAATAATAAAAAATTGGTTGACTTTCTGACAGTTGACCGGGTCTGACCGGTCAGACTGTGTTTATTCTATGCGGTTTGCGGGTTCGAACTCGGGACCTTTTGTTTGTGTGCACGCAGCTCTACCAACTGAGCTACGTGTCTAACCCGAAATATTCTCTGTTTTAATTATATATATATACTAATTCACTTTAACCTTATTTAGTTTTTATTAAAAATGGTTTATATGGCCGAACCGGTTGCAAAGACCCGGAGTCGAACTCGGGGCCTTCGGTTCGAGTGCGCATAGCTCAACCAGTTGGGCTGTGTGTCTAATCTGTTTAACTACTGGATTATATTTCTCTTATGTATATACTGTGACTTGATCTGGTTAGATTTTAAAAATGTTGATTTTATTTCTGAAAGTCGGTAACATGTGCGATTCGAACTCGGGACGTGTGTATTGAATTTGCACACAGTCCACCGCTGGACTGTGTGTCTAACCCGGTTAAATATCCGTTTTTAATTATACTAATACACATTTTCATCTTCATCTTCTTCACTTCCAAAAATACAGAACAGTGAAATGCGACTGTTCTGTTTAATCGATCACAACTTCTACTTGATTGAAATGGAAAGAAAATTAAGTGATATGGTATACCAAAACAGCGAGTTTGCTTCAGATTTCTGGCAAGATTTCGTCGGCTCTGATTTGCGATTTCCGGCTGAGTGAACTGTTTAACAGTTTCGATTATTGTGTTGAGCAATTAGATTACTAATCAAGAGATAGCAAGAAAGGTTTAGATGATTGTATCGATTAGGAGTAGGGCTTCAGTTCTCCGGTGATATTCCGGCGAGTGCGAGAATTTCCGGCGACGTGTTCTGAGTGGATTAAAGCTTCAGGAGTGAGCGCGGTTGTGAGCGAAAAATTTACAGGAGGTTGGAGTGGGTATTTATAAGGAGGAACAGTTGATTTGGGTTTGATTTAAGGTCAACAATCGCGATTAAAGATTTCCGACGGTTTTTTACTAAATTGATTGCCGGCAACGGTTATAACTGATGTCGAATTCAGTTTGTGCGTTGCAGTCAAAGGAAAACTAGCCAAAATTGCGGTGTTTCGGTTTTTCCGGTGATTGCGGGTTCTGGGCGCTGATTTACAAATTTGAGTTTCGGTTTTTATTATAAATGTTATTCGTTTCAGTATTAAACACAAAAGTGGCGTGTGGCGGAGTGGTGTGGTGTGTGTTTGACTTTGCGGGAGACCCGAGTTCGATACCCGGCGGCTCCATTTTATTTTCTATTCACTTATTTTTATTATTTATTAATTATGGTTTTTAAATTCTAAAATGTTTATCAATTATGTATTATTTAAAATAATCTGAACAATAAATACGCAACGAAAATTTATAACTGAATACTTGGTTATTAAACGAAGCAGGTTTCGAAACCCGTTTTTCGACGAATGTTACAAATATGCCCGCTGACGTTCGTTCCGGTTCATTCTTTTGTTTATGTTAATTTCTTAAAAGTTTGTACTGTTCTTTTAGTATTTTATTTTGCCTCTTAAGTTTTACTTTTAACCCTTTATTCACTTTCTCCCTAAACATTATTAATGATTATATGAAAACAAAAAATAGTAAGATGTAAATTCTTATCTAAACATATGAAGAAGTTGGACATTAAAGACATATTTGGAGATATGTCTAAGCAACTTAAGATAATTATGTCAAGTTAGCTAAACTTTATGGTGTTTGTAATAGACTTCTTGTGTCTCGAATTCTTGATTTATTATTTAATGATTGTATTTGACTATTTGTGTCGCATGTTTAAGGGTAATAGTGTTTTTTTTTAATTTCAAGTTTAATTTCGTTTGTGTTAGTTTACGTTTGTTTGTGTTCGTGACAAGTGTTTACGAACTGTTCGTGAACAACTGAAATTCGTTAACAAACGAATACGAACATAAACTTCTGTTCGGTATGTGTTCGTTAACATTTCACGAACATCTGTATTTTCTTAACGAACAAACACAAACATGGCCTCGTTCGTGTTCATTCGATTTATTTGGACCCGTACGTGTTCATCGGCCCTATTAATAAAAACAGTTCATTCATACCTAGGTAAACTGTTATAACAATACTATGAAAAATAAAATACGATTTTTACCCACCTTTTCATAAGTTTAAAGATGCGGTTTATTTAGTGGGATATTCTAGAGAAAAAAGGTTAACTTTTAGTCTTTTAGATTACTTTATAGTGTTATTATTATAATATATCGTTTAATAATGTTCAGCAAATCAAATTCTAGAAAAAAAAGGTTAGCTTTTAGTCTTTTAGATTATAGTGTTATTATTATATTAATGTTTAGCAAATCAAGAGTGTGACATTCTAACTTTCGCCACTTCTTTACTTTATATGTTGATGACATATATAGTTTTAGTTGAACTTTTAATAGTTTTTCTAATGATCATTTTATGAAAGTTGACTAGTCAAAATAATTTTATTAGTGGCGCATGAAATAAAAGAACAAGACATGTATGTATCAAAAAATATCCAATGCACATATGATCACCTTCCAATAATTCATTAACGGATAATAATCTTGTAAGGCATAAAAACCTTTGTAGAGTTATGTTTCATATTCAGTTAACAATATAAGCACACAAAAGACGGATTGTACATCGATTTTCTTAAGTTGTTCACTGAATCAGATGTTAAGAATATATACCGACTCAACCAAGTCAAGAGATCAAAATGAAAAGGGGAAGATGTTAAAATGTTGCGAATCATCATAACATCTACTGATTAAGTAATGTTTCTACCGACTTCAATCAACATAGAAGTCACACATACATGAATATATAAACCACGCGGAATGATAACAAACTTGAATAAGTTTTAAATCTATATCCAGGATTATCTCATCGAATCACCCTTAATTATAAGGATGTTGAACATTAAGAATATACATCAATTTAAATGAAGATCGAAGAAAAACTTAAATATAAAGAAACCCATTGATATAATGATAGAATATCATGGCAACGTATTCAAACCATTGCTTTGATATTATATAAAAAAAATTAAAGGGTTCTAATAAAAAGATCATCATGGTAAGTTGCCATCGCTTAAAATTGTAATTAGATGTGATGTGAGTGTGTCAATTTATAATTGAAATTTCTATGTGGTTTCATTTTGAAATTTCCAATGAATTTTAGTGAGAAGAAAATAAATTCAGAAGTTATAAATAAGTTAAAAGTTACATCAATATATATTAAACCTACTAGGCTATCACCCGGAAACTTTCTTAGCTAGAAAAAATTAATTTACAATAAACAAAAGTACATAAATAATACTTTGAACCTTTTAAGTATCTTCTTTTTCATCTCCACGACAAATTTTTAGTTCGGTTTCATAAGTATCCCAACTTTGTCTCCATTTGTATTTAAAACTTTTTATATAAAGCTAATTCCTTATTAATTGATAATGAGATCTCAGTATAAGAATGTTTTCTAAACCCATACAAAATATTTTATTGATTTATGTTTTTTTTAAATTATATTAAAATATGTTGTTACTTTAATTTGCAACGAATGGCATTAATAAAGAAATTATAATCAACGTCTTTTATGAAATCATATATATTTGGTTTTAGCTTTTCTTTTATTAAGATTCATCGAGACTAATGTTAAATAGAGTACTTTGATCATGGCGATCAAAACATTAAATGTCAAATGTCAGGTTGATTAAGCTAAAAAAAACAAATAATTTGCTTTAAAAAGGATAGTTATTTATAGATATCAAAAGAAAATAAAGATCAAACAATCACGTCAACAAATAAAAATAATAAATAAAACAATGTTTAGGACATAAAAAAACATAAAAAGTACTTTCAATTCTTAGAGATAGGAAACTGAGTCTCTTTCTTGCTAACTTTTTCCGAGTCCTTGACGTTAGATGGAGTTGAAGAGTTGTAGACGTCAACCAGTTTACGCTTGTTTATTTTATTGTTATCACAATTAGTATTAGCATCATCAATGTTAGCGCTTGGGATAGGAGTTTAACTTTTGACATATTTATGAATGTTTTCATGCGACAAATGTGAAAAGTAAGTGAATAATAATAGAATGTTATAAGCTACAAATATTAATGTATTCATATGAATCATTTGATTGTATAAAAAAACACCTCAGTAATCTTTCATCTTTCTTTGAGCTCATTAATAATTGACTCATCACCAGTCATGTTTGTAACAGCATATACTTCATCAAAATTAGTAAAATTATCACTTGTTATCTCAATTTTAAAAGCAAACATCTTTCCAATCAACTTGTTTAAATCCCCAATCAACTTGTTTAATTCACGGGAAATCTAACTTCATCAACATCATGTAAAACATGAAATAATAGGATTCAGTTAATAGAACAAAAATGAAAAATGTAATCACAAATATATATACGTTAAGTAAAAACTGTCGATTATATTTGAAATACATCGAGGTTACATTCCAGTCAATTTGCTCTCTTATTTCCTACCATATACTTTTCACAGAGTGTCCAGGTTCCATCTAGTTCCTCCAGCGCCATACATCGCAGTTGTTCGAAACAAATGTTGTCATGAGTAATCCATTCAGGTTCCATCTTGTTCCTCTAGCGCCATACATCTACAATTTTGTTACATACATAACTTTACATTAGAACACACATCTTTGATAACATGATTTGCTATAAGCAGAAATGATAAGTCTATAAAGATTACATTGTACCCTTGACAAATATATATCCGTGTATTTCACGGATTAGATAATGAAAACGATATAATGCACAAAATATGTTATAACACTTTTTTTAAGATTTTTGAAATTTAATATTACAAAAGACATCTGAACATTATTTTCGAAATTTAACGTGATGTTGCATATAATAGATTTTGATCATGTATAATTCGTGCATTTGCACTTGATGGTTTGAGTGGTGTGCTGAATAGTAATTTTTAATCCCAACCAAGAGCCTTGGCTTAAAAAAGCGTGAGGTGACCAGGCCCATTATTATCAACAAATTTGACCCAAAGTAGATCACTAAACCAAGCCCAGAATTGACCATCAAAACTCACCTCAGTTCCCGTAACATGTAAGTTAATTAAAATGACATTATATTCATTTGCATGAAAATTGGACAATTGAGTGTGTTGTTGTGTTGTTGTTGTTGTGTTGTTGTTGTTGTTGTTGTTGTTGTTGTTGTTATTTCTATTATTTTCTATTTTATTATCATTATATATCATTATATTATTTACTTATCATTATCATTCATTATCATTATCATATCATTATCATTATCATTTATTATCATTATCATTATTATTATAGTATTATTATTATTATTATTTTATTTTAAATTATTATTATTATTATTATATAACATTATTATTATCATTATTAACGGTAAAATAGATATGTAAACTTGATTCAGTAGATGGTTTCTCAAAGAAAACTATTTTATTGAAAATACATATATAAAAAATTAAAACCCAATGGCAAATTAAATATCTATCTATCGATATACGTACAAAATTTTGTATGTTAAAAGCAATATTTTAAGAAATTCACATGCATATCTGGCATAAAATTCAAGAAGCACAAAACGAAAGAGCTTATAGTCTAAAACTCACCTTCAACAAAGTTCTGTATCAACACGTTGGTTGGCCGACAGAACAGAGAAAAGAAAGGATTAGTCTCTGTCCGGGCCGCCTCCTATTGTGGAACATGCATATTCATCTCATCAGCATTGTATCGATTACAAACAAATTCATTTTGGCTGGATGCAATATAAATCATCTTTGCCCATTTTATTGAGGAGCTTGCATGTTGTTATAGTGTGAAAATGGCTCGGAGATAAGAGGATTCATCATATTCTATAACTCAAGACAAAAGTAAATTTGATGGCTACTTCTTTTAGTATGGGTCAAACTCGGCAAGTTGGGTTGCACTCGGATACTTTTTTGCTCTGTGATTTTATAAAAAAAAGTTAGATAATACATTATATGTGACTAAAAAACAATAATTCAATAAATTATTTAAGATGTTGCATGCATTTAAAATAAATTTTCAGACGACTTTCAACCTGTTTGGCATAGCTATTTTTTTATTTGAGTGGTTTGAAATACAATACAACCCAAATCGTCCCGTTCATATGTAAATGGTTACCTACAAAACTAAGTTGTGATTTTAGCAAATCTATGTTAAAATAAGTTAGAATTTAGATGATACGAAACCTGTGTCTAAAGAAAATTGGTAGGGGCCACACAAAATGGCTTTGTGAAGTATCATCTTGTCACGGGTCGTTGAACCCAAGAAGCCTTGAGAACCATGACCCATGTAATCCTGTGCAAGCAGCCAACATAGTCAAAACCAAATGAAGAAAAAACATTATTCTCCCTAAACGAATGCAAAAATCCTTTCATTTTTGGGGAAAATATGAATAATCAAAATACAATCACCCAAGTATCCAACTATGCTTCTAGTAAAACATGGCAATAGTAAGGTTGAGCCATGAACAACTTGATTTGAACATATTTACTACTATGTAAGGATGTTCAATGTTCATATACCGTCAAAACCGACCAAACCAATGGAAGCGTTTCATATATATGGTCCAAGTCACGGATCGATTTTAACGGTATGACGACTTACAGTGTGGAACTTGAAACCGGCCGTTTAACATATTGTTATTTGATAATTGTTTTTTCCACTTTAGGAGTATTCAGATTTAGATTCAAGTAGCTTCCTGGAAACCCTCCCTGTGTAGCTGGTTTTCCATAGTCAACCGTATATCCGCCATGAAAAGCCTGAAAATTAATTAGTTGTGTTTTATATCATAATCACAATCGGGAAATGTCAAATTAAAAAGTTTAGCTAAGCAGGAAATGGCTTTAAACGGGTTGAAGGTTGCGCAAAGTCTATATTTAATGGACACACACTCCTAAATCTTTCTATTCTTATATTCAAAGAGTTAGGATTATAATTGTAATATTATTGTTTTGGAAATCATAATAATGCATAAGTTAACCATCACTAGTGCTCTAGTGGTGGCTACGGGTATTTAAGTTCCACTTATGGTGGGCCTGGGTGAGTTTTCTCCTCAAGGTCTCAATTCGAGTCTTGGTGAGAGGGGTTTCTCATTGAGGGGTTTAAATTGGGGACCTATTGTGCGAGGGGCTCTCTAGCGCGGACCCGATTAAGACAACGTATGCTAGACCTCCCGATATTCGCGAATAATTCACACCTTTCAAAAAAAAATGCATAAGTTATTTATATAATAAAATAGAAAAAAGGTTAGTGAGCTAACCCAACCCGGCCAGTTCTTAGCCGTACCAAAACATAACCCATTTCCACCGGAACCTGTATTCACCCATTTCCCAGTTCAATTTTCAACATCAATCTTGCAAAAAAATAAATAATTAATTATTCATCAATATTACTTAGTGGCAGCCTTGAGTTGCTCATAAATAGCCGGCTTTTCTATTAACACGGTTAAGTCCACAACTGGGACATGATGGCTGGTAGCAACTATGCAAAACAGACAACGATAACAGGCAAGAAGAAGAATAGTAGCAACTATGAATGTACTGCCTTGGTTTTAGAAAGCGCGCTACGGCGTGGGAGTGCTGGCGTCTTTTGTTACCCAAGGCATGCTTTTTTCCAGAAGCGCCTCATTAGTCATTATACAATGTGGTGAGATCCATTTCATCAAATGGGAAGTACTCTGCCTTTAGCACATATAGGAGACCTCATAGGACCAAACATCGGCCAAAGCACCATTATAACCTTTGTGGCTAAGTACCTTAACTCAAACTCATAGAATTAATGGGTTGATTTAACATTAACGAACATAGAACTACCAAAAGTTATAAGAATGAAACACAACAAAGGTGAATGGTTTATGAAAAATAGGATAAGTTTCACCTGTAATTACCTAATGTGCGACATATACAGGAGTTCCACACCCCTCAAGTTGCCCTGCAACCGTAGTAAGTAATTAAAAACATGGGATGGGATATAAATTAATCTATATATATAACAATAAGAGATGGTATGCATAAGAAGTAGAACTCATGGCAACTTTCTCCGGTTTGTCCCATTTGATCTGTTCCCATTTAAGTTACCAGATTGAGATAAAACACAATCCACATGCCCAAGTTCACAAGTTACCCAAAGAAAATGTAGAATCACTATCTAGGGATGAGCAAATGGTACCAAGTACCGTCCGAAACTGGTACCGAATTTCCCGAATCGACTCGATTTCCGGTACGACATTTAGGGTTTTCAGTACCGATTTGATACCGACATTTCCATTTTTAGGTTTTAACCTTCAAATGCTGGTCTGTACCGGGTATTTTGTGTACCGGTACCCATATTTTGGAATTTTCGGTACCGTTTGCTACCGAGCTCATCCCTATCACTATCTTCCCATCTCATGCAAATCTGGATTTGATACCGCCTGTAACAAATGCATGATACCTTCAACGCACCTAAAATCACCGGTAGACTCGATCTAGCATTGAAACCTACCATCTTGATCAAACCCACACCAATTTTTCATTAATCACAGCATCAAGTTAAGTAACATTCCTGAAAATGAAATATATTTAAACATCATATTTACATTAAGCTAAATTTGCTTCATTTGACCCGTTTCCCCGCCCCAACTTAAAACAACTTTATCTAAAACATGTACCAGCATCAATGTTTGCCGTTTTCAGTTGAGCTCAGAACCACCATCTAAATAGCTCCGGTTCTAATCCAATAAAGTCGTTCATCCTGCTAAGTTGAAAGCATGCAAAAAAATTGTTTCCATGTTAAATATCTAATGTGAAATTGGTAGCCTGATACAATGTAGCAAATGATTATGACTTTGCTAAATTTATCATACATGTTGCTTTCACGATACATCCACAAATATTAAATTTTATTTCATAAAAAAGAAAACAAAACAAATACAAAATATGCATGTATAACCAAGATGATAACTTTGCTAAATTTATTATACCTGTTGCTTTCACGATACAAACTAATCTGATGTAATTGCATCACTGTGTCCCTGAACATGCATACAAACCCAAGTAGATTCCCATACCCTAAATTATATAGTCAAAGAAACACACTTTTTACTCTAGTAATGTAGAGAAATAAAATAGACTGATATGGAAAAGAATGTGAAAGCATATTGAAAAAGGTATAAAACTCAAAATCCATACCAAAAAAAATTCAGAATTATGTCATACTCATATTCACTTTTGGCCATTAATACCGAATTTTAAATAAATTCCGCATCAGTTTCAAAGCTTTCAAGGAAACAATATTCAAAACCCATTTAATTGATTAAAAAAAACCAAAAGCATTCATAGAAAAGATATGAACATATACTAACCTTGAAAGCAGTATAACATGTGGAGGAAGAAGGATCATATCTAGGTTTTGAACAACCTTAATTGATGAACAAAAGAATTTTAAATCAAGATGTTGCAGCTATAAAGCACGAATCATGAAGAAAACTTACATTTATGAAATTAGAGAAAACCCCCACTTCAATTATAAAACCAATACACATAAATTTTCAATCTTTATCTTTTGGGTATCGGTTATAAGATCACAAACCATCAAACACACTATTTACAAATCAACAAAACCATTCATACCCAAAAAAAATAACAAAAAATCAATATAACAAACAATGATTTGGGGATACCTAAACACCATGGATTCTGAAGCGATGACTAATGACCGAGGTGGCGGCTAGGGCATTATGTCCCAGTTTTTAGATCTGTAAGAAAAAACCACACCAAGAATGATAGCAAGAATCTATAATAATCAGAACTGTTCAAAATCCCCGTAAGCAAGCAACCAAGAATGATCAAACATAAAAAAATGAAACACAAATCAAAACCAAAAGGAGTCTAATCGATTAACAAAAGGATTAAGATGCAATAGATAAACACTTAAAGATGAAAAAAAGTGTACCTTGATGTAAAATTCGTGTTAGATGTCTGCAAGTAGAGAAATTTTACCACAAAACATTAGTTTTTCGATGAAATTGTTACCTCAAATCTACATAATCGATGGTGAAAAAGGTAAGTTGAGAATCACCATTGTTGATTTGCTAAAAAAGATGCGGCGCAGCTAGGGTTTTAGGTGAGAACGATAGAGAAGAAGGATTCCTGGTTGAATGGAATTACAAATCTTGGTTTTGGGGATGAGGGTGTGAAAAAAGAATGAATACAACATTTAGGGTTTTTTCATTGATTATATACCCGGGTAAAATAACAATTCCTCGTATTTTCCCGCTAAAACATCAAAACTGTTGTGTCCCAAATATTATTTGTTTATATTATAATATATAGATATACAAAACTATTTATTTAATATTAGTAAATTAGATTTAAATAATCTAATCTGACTATTTTTAGCCGAATATAATTCAAACTGAGTTTATCCCGCCAATGATCCAACCTTTTTATTTTGTTTGTATAATAGTCACCGTTAAAAAGAACTTAACGGAGTTAAGTTTTTTTTTTTCGAATTACAAACTGATTTATAGGGCTTTTGATCAGAATGACGATATGAGTCGGTTGATGTAAAAATTACCTCGAAACGGTGCTCCAAACGGCTTGACTTTTGTTAATTGGAAGTTTAAACACCCAAATTGAAGCACATTCTTGTTTGGGGAACTGTTTTGAGATAAATTTACATCAATCGACTCGTATCCTTGTTCTGATAAAAAACCCCAAAAACATCAGTTTGTAATTCGGAAAAAAACTTAACTCCGCTATGTTTTTTTAAACGGCAGACCACTATACAAGCAAAATTAAAAAGATTGAACCACTGGCGAGAATAAACTCAGTTGAAATTATTGGTGGGCAAAACAGCCAGATTAAATTATTTAAATTCAATTTATCTTTTTATTTTTTTTTAATTTTCTTTTATAAACAACCTGAAATTGAAAATGGTATACAACAAAATAGCCACAAGGAAAATGATAACAAATCAAAGCGTCATCAAATCTATCATTCTAAAAAGAAAAACTTCATGTTATTCTTTATCCATAGATAAACTTTATCTCATATATAATCGTTTTGAACTCTACTAACCTCCTTTTTATTCTTAAATAAATTATGTTTTTTTATTATATATTAAAGCATTACCCTTTTGAGAAATAAAGAATGTGAGTGGTCGCCATTAGGCCACATGGAGTGGCTTAGCGTCATTCCGTCATGTCAACATCTGTAGTGTCTTGAGGCGCCATCAACCACCCCCATGCGTCAAAGGGGGGCGTCATCGTTGCTTCAATGTGACGCTGTGACATGACGCTGATGTGGCGTGATAAAGCCCTTAGCACCACACCCTCTAACCTTACCAGTTAAGTGTTTGTGAAGTGGATTCTATTAGGCACTTAAATGGTGGCTGTCACATTCTGCACGTATTTCCACCTTTATGTGGGTTTGTGGTTTGTTCGATCATTAACGTGATCATCAATAAAGGTTTTGTAGCAACCATTGTAGTCTAGGGTGTTTTTTTTTGTCTTTTCTCTTTAAACTTAACTATTTAGTTGGATGAAGGTTAGCGAGTTAGATAAAAATGAGACAAATGATAAAACTTTTAGAGGTAGAATGATGTTTTTGAACTTTTGAAGGAAAATAATTATTTTTGTCAAATTTAAGAGACTAAAACCTAACTTAACTCTAGATAAATTAAGGGTCAATCTATTCACACATCAAGTAACACTATTTCAACACTCCACCATCGGGTATTGGCCAATACGCGACCTATAGAGGTGTCTCAAAATATGAGACTGACTGGTGTCAGTTTTGGTCTAGTGGTTGGTCCTATGTAAGATGAGCTCGATACCAACCGGTACTGAAAAAATCCCAAAAAATGGGTACTGCTGTCGAAAAATACTCGGCACGGTACAATTCGATACCGGTACATACTGGTATTTGAAGGTAGCATCGGTGGGGGGTGTTGGGTTGTGGTGTTGTTGATGAATGATGCAAGAGGGATAGAATGAAAAAAAAACATGTCGGTGGATAGAATGATTTTGAGAAATGAAATGCCTTATGAAACGAGTGATTTCATTTATTGACCAACCAAACACCCTTTTCTTTGTTCTCTCGTAATGATTCATTTCATTCCGCCTCTTATTCCTGCATACCAAACACTACCTAAATATTTTTAGGATCCACATACATAATCTATTTGCCTGGTCACAATTACTTTTCTTTTAATTTATATTAATAAAAATTAAATATGACCTAATCAAAATTATAAAACTTACACAAATAGTAATACAACTCACTAAAATGCTATCCAACAAATGCAAATGTTTTCTATTATTTTTTTTCTTTTACGACAAATGCTATTTACATCAAAATCCCAGACCACTCTCTTTTATCGAGGTTTAAATCTAGACCTCCTTATGTATTCAACAATTGATTCAAAACACAATAAATAAAATACGATACGTATAAAATATACATTAGATTGTTAGGATGTCACTAAAACTCTTCGAATTTCAGTATTGGTTGATTTAACATACATATTTGAGTTTAAATATTGACTGATTTAACATACATATTACTTTAATAAAAAATTTATCCACGTCCCCATTATTTCGTGAGGAATTTATTGTATATGGGATGTCTCAAAAGTATGATATGACATGTCACATGTGAAGAATCAATCATAAAGCGTGAAGCACGACTAGCTTGTTAACAACTAACAAACCCTAGATGTTAAATCAATAGCTTCTTTATTCGTCGATTGTTTAAAGATTTAAGACACTTTCACGTTTTTATAACATTAAAGGACCTTTAAAGATTATTTATGGAAAGAAGCACACCTACTCAAAATGTATACATGTCTATAGCTAACATGCATAACGAGTGGCATAAGACTATAAGGTGTAGAGGAGGGTAGTCTATTAAGGATGATCCGCTATGTAGGTATCCACGTCATCGAGTGTGGAGGATGGGTCTGGGGTGTGGGGGATGAGCCCCCTTTATATATACAAGATGTATGTATGTATATATGTTCTTTGTGAGCTCGAGGTTTCCTTATTTTAAGGACTAGAATTGCATTGGTATAATGTTTATTTGTTTGCATTGATTATATGTTTTTACAAAAGTTTATTTAACTGCTAGTCGTTGTTTCCTATCTAAGTTTTAAATTGGGGGTGAGCATGATTAAGGTCAAATCGAAAATAACCGAGAACAGACCCTATAAAAAACAGAAACCGACCTGGAGTATAATATCTAGGGTAGTTAGTAGGTTCCTATATTTGTTTTGGAATCGGGTCGGGTCGGTTCCGGTCCACAAAAGGCAAAAACCCGAGTTCAAATTCCCAGGACCGACTTTAGACTGGGTAAGCATATCGATTGGGCTATAGTGTCACACCCCAACCGATGGCAGAATCGTCGGGGCGCGGCACTAAGCGAGCAGATTGCTCAAGAATTTCCACAACGACTATTAATATGACAATATTTAATAACATCTAATTTCCCATACAATCGAACTAAACATTCATATCAAAATTCATACGGATTACATCATTCTCAAACAATACAATTCGACAATTAGGTTTTTATTACAAGTTTCTAAAGATAATCCTAAGTCCAATTGCAGCGTAATCCAACAACCTGTTACATATGTTAAAATACAAGTCAATACAATAAGTAAATGTGAGTACACAGGTTTAATAGCATAATAATAGCGATAAAGCGTTTACGCATAACCAGCATGTGACACGTAGAGAGGCGAATCTAAGTATGCTAAAAACAATGATACAAGCTAACCAACATGCGTGCGAGGTGGAGTATGCGTGATACGTGTTCACGACAGCGAACACGCACGTAAAGTTAATATGCGAGCTCTAACAACCCCCGAACCAATCGGGTGCTGAGTCCAAACTATAGTCCTATCGTTGCTAAGGGTGGTCTACAAGTCCTCATCATTTACACATAGCAAACAAACATTCAGCGATTCACGTATAACATGCCAGAGCTGTTAGCGTTTTAAGAGTTTAGCGTGTGTATAGCGTGTTTTGATATAGAGAACGTATGTAACACCCAAAAGTGCGTTAAAGCGAAAAAGGGGTTCAAGTATACTCACAGTTCGTGCTTAGCAAGTAAACACAATCTGCTATGGATTGAAGGGAGCGCCGGAACAACCTGTAAGCGAGAACAGAAGTGCATCGATCTTCCGAAATGTTGAAACAGTCGAAACGAAGTGCGGGGGATAACAGACGACTTCGTGCGAACTAGTGCTAGTTCGCACGAAGTGGACTTCGTGTGAAGTAGCACTAGGTTCTCCCAGGAGTGCACTTCGTGCGAAGTGGCTCCAAGTGTTCACCAGATGGGTACTTCGTGCGAACTAGGTGTCTAGTTCGTGCGAAGTTAGGCTGTTTTGGGTGTCCAAAATCGAGTGTTTTCGCGTCGTATCTTCGGGAAATAGAGTGGTCATCCTTCCAGCCTTAAGTTACTGATCCAACCTAGCGCCAGAGAGGTCTTTTGAGCGAGTTTAGTCAGTTCGTACGAACTGGCTGTCTTGCATCTTGTGCGTTACGGACAGGGTTTTCGCTTGGAACGGACGTGATTCGAATCCATTTTAGGCTGATTTTGACTCCGCTTCGTTCCACTACTTTAGTGAACGAAACTTAGGTCGGTTCTTATTTTTTTGTGTGAAAATCGAGTTTAAATAGTTTTCCTTGGGATTTACACTACCTGTGAGTTGAAATCATGAGATTTCTATCTTGGGAAGCCAAAGCTAAGCCCAAAATACTCATCTAAGTGTGAAACCAAGTTAAAAGTAGAAAGTTTTATGAAAAAGATGAAGATTTTTGTAAAAGAAGAAGTTTTAGATGAAATAGAAGGTAGCCTTGTGCAAAAATCGTAGTGAAAAACATTGTGGCTTACATAAAACAAGTTATTTCTTACTTGAAAGTCAGAGAAAAGCGGGTAGGAGAGGTTTGGTGCGAAGTGGCAGCAAGAGGAGTGTAACATTTGTCAAAAACGGGTTTTCCAAACCCGCTCCGTTTGTAATCGAATATCAAGTTATAAATGTCTCGTTGCGTATTTATGTCCAATTTACTTTTTAATGATGCATAATTAATAAACAAACTAAACTTAAAAGTTATAATTGATAAAAAGTAAAAATAAAATAATTAAAAAGAAAATGAGGCTGCCGGGACTCGAACCCGGGTCAGCCGGAAAAGAACTCAAAGCTTTATCACACACACACATAACCACTCCGCCACTTGTTGTTTTCTGTCAACTCTAGGAAACAAATAAATCTTATAAACAACCATAAATCAACCGGTTACGCCAACTGTAACCGAAATCGGTCACCAAACGTCCAAAGACGTTTGATTACTCGCGGTTTACTGAGTTTAACCGATACACCGACAATTCCAATCAATTTTGCTTTGAATGAAACTTGAATTCGGGAGTGAATCGGTTTAATAACCGAAAACTTTCAATTCTTGAATCACTTCAATCAAAGACCCCTCTCGCGACTCAAACACACTCTGCAAACTTCCAATTACATTTTCGCACAACTTTCCAGTCCGCCGGAGAAGCTTTTTGGACTCGCCGGACTTTCACCGGAAAACCATATTTTCCACCAAATCAGTGAGTCTCTCAATTCTTTTGTGGTCAATCAATTGTTAAGCTATTTCTAACCTAAACCTTTCAATCGGAATCAAATTCAGACGTCGTTATCGGATAATTCCTGCTCGCCGGAAAACCTCTGAAAGTTCTTATCTTCCGCTGTAAAACGGTATGGACATTCAAACCTTCTGTTAACTCTTGTTTAGCACTTCAATTCCACAATTAGCTAATCAAAACTGTTAAATTGCTCGCTCAGTTGAAGTTCATAAAAACAGAGCCGACGCCTTGCCGGAATTCTGAGACAAATCATTCCTCCGATATGTTTGCTTCCGACACCGTCTCTATCATTTCATTTTAGTCTTATGAATGTTGTTAATCGTTTTAAAAACAAGAAACAGTTGAGTAAATTGCTGTCTGTAAAAATTAGCGAAGAAGATGAAGTGTGTTTACATTATAAGGTTAATTAAAATCGGTATTATAAACGGGTTAGACACACATTCCAGCGGTGGACTGTGTGCAAACAATACGCACACGCCGCGAGTTCGATCCCTAATGCACACACCCTCTCTGTAATAAGGATGTTTTATTTTTCTAACTGAACCGGATTAACTTACGTTAGATGTTAAGTATAATAAAAATCTGTATATTAACCAAGTTAGACACACAGTCCAGCGGTGGACTGTGTGTGACGTTAAAGCACAGGTCCCGGGTTCGAGACCTGTTGGTGACACCGGTTCGATGATTTAAAACATTTTTGAAAATAAAAGAATTTTGAATAAACTGAGTTAGTATATAAATATAATTAAAAACAGAATTATTTCGGGTTAGACACGTAGCTCAGTTGGTAGAGCTGCGTACACGCGTACGGGAGGTCACGAGTTCGAACCTCACTCAGTGCAAACATTATAAACGACCGAACCGGTCAACAAGTCAAAGTCAAAAAGTCAACGGTCAACCAAAAAGTCAACATATTTTTATATTTTTATTTATTTAATTTAATTTAAAAATCAATTAAAAATACTTAAAAATAATGTTTTTAAAGATAGGAAATAGCCTTAAACTCACAAAAATATATCTAAAAATCCTAATTAAAATTATCAATAAAATCCACTCATTTACTATATTTTCCGTTATTATTTAGGTTAGTTAATTCTCGTTATACAATTCTTCCAACTCGTGCGCATCTCACCATCTCCAATCAAACGCACCCAATGTGAGTGAATCTTTACAAATTCCCCGTTTTAATCACGTCTTTTGGGTGTATCATGTGTCTTGCCATTTATTATAATTAAATCATTGTGCATACATCATATCATGAACAAATGTGTATTCAGCTTGTTTCAACTGTTGTGTGGTTATTGTTTAGATTTAATTTATTATTTTCAGTACATGCAATTTCATAGGCCGCCGCTCCCCATTACATTATGAGCGTTGAGCATGTTCCCCATTACATTATGAGCGTGAACCTGGCGTGCCAACATACGATCGGCTCCGTTTGATTGAGCCTTGATCGCACAGACATTTATCATTTTCAGTACATGCAATACGATCGGCTCCGTTTGATTGAGCCTTGATCGCACAGACATTTATCATTTTCAGTACATGCATTTATCATATGCCGTTCGTTTCTCCATTTTTGTTATTGTATTTATTGTATGTTATTATTATGTTTATTGTATGTCATTGTATGTTATTGTATGTTATAGTTTGTGGTTGTCATTGTTACTTATTGATTATTTACATTTGCTCACTTATGTTTATGCATCAATTTTTCCTTGATAAAATAACAAGAAAATCAATAATAAATGTTTATCTAACAAGGTTCACTCGCCAACTTATGTTGACTAAAAAACCCCCATTTTTACACATGATACAGGTGAACCAGCTGCAGCAAGAAACACATAGGATTGGCCTAGAAGAATAAACTGGTTTAGATCTTGGATTGTTTAGTTGGTTATTTTTCTTTGTATTTGTATGGACATGTTTGGATTATTGAGAATGTAATTTTGACTTTAATAAATATGAAACATATTAGTAAATATCATGAGCTTTGGTGATAACCCAATTATGCCCCGACTCTTATTCCGCTGCGGGTCGGGGTGTGACAAGGAGTGTGTGTGAAGGTGCTGGGTATTTATAGGAGAGGAAGGAGAAGGCCCCAGTTCGTGCGAACTAGCCAGCTTTGGCTCGGTTTTTTCGTTCGTTTTTGTTATTTAGCGTGTTTAAGCGTTTTAGCGAGGTGTTAAGCGTTGCGTTAATAAAATAATGCGATTGAGAGATTTGTGTGAGCGAGAGCGTTGTGATGGCGAGTACAACCATAAAACATAAAGCACACATAAACACATAAGTAAAATAAAGTAGCATAATTAACTGCGATTTGAGTTTGCGTTGAGAGTTGCGAGTATTAAGCGTTTTATATGCGATAAATAAGTGATATAAAATGCGTTTCAAAATAGTTTAACCATTACAATAAATCTCAGAGTACTAAGCGGGTTCGAAACAGAAATAGACGGAAATAACAGGATTCGGATAACAATCCGAAAGATCGGGTTGTTACATATAGCCCGTTACTGAATGGACTTTGTTAACGACAATACCTAAACTAACATTGTACGGTGATCGTCAATCCTCGTTCATACGAATTAATATGTTGTTTCACTTACAATCTTCATTCAGTTTCTTGTTTGCTTTGTTTTACATTTTTCAATTGACGGGTGCTCAACGCTTGCTGAAGAGGTACAAGCTTTTATACTAAAACAATAGACAAAAAAAATATAACACACAATTAGATTTTAAGCATTACAATGATCATTGATCAATATATATAAAGATACAAAAGATGACTTGTCGAAACAGGTTCAAATTGCCGTACAAAGTATAAAGGGTGAATTGAAGCTTTTGTATGAGCATTATGAATTAAGTAGTGAAAAACAAGGTGCACACAAAGTGTCACAAAGTTAGGCGAGCTTTGAACCATCCGCACAAGGAGAGAGTGATTTTTTTACAGAATTTAAAGCGGATGGCGGCTCTACATCTTATAACACCAAGTCGGAACTTGAGAGGTACCTAGACGACGGAGAGGAAACCCATTATAAGGGATTTGATATTCTGGCTTGGTGGAAGGCTACATCTTCAAAATACCTTGTATTAGCGAAAATGGCAAAAGGTACATATACTACTTAATAGTTTGTTTATTACTTATAATATTACTTTCGTGTTAATTAGCTTCTTTTCCTATCACTGTAGACATATTGGCTATCCCGGTATCCAGTGTTGCTTCTGAGGAGGCATTTAGTACAAGCGAGAGAGTTGTCGAAACTTATAGAACTTCTTTATCACCTCCGAGTGTCAAGGCATTAATATGTACAGAGAATCGGAGGTTTGGATTCGTGCATCAATTAAGAAGAAAATTTATATCGAGTATTCGGTAGAATTTGATGATATTGGAAAAGGATGTGAGAATTGTTGGGGAATTTTCAGAAACCGGATGACCAGAGAGGCGTGTATTCACTCTCAGATCAAATTATTTCGGTAGTTATTCCGAATAATTCAATCGGATACAACTCTGATCTACGAGAAAATGAACCAGTGTATGTGTGTATGGAATTTGTCTAAACTAGAAGAATTATGATAAAAAGAAACTGTCTACGAAATTTGGGGTTGGGGGTGATCAACTGCCATCAGACAGTTATTTCAATTTAAGACATAACTGCCTCTAAAACTGCTAATTTTTGAAGTTACGAAAATATGTTATTTTCCAGGAAAAATTACTTTCTGATGCAATTTTAGTAAGGCAATTTAATTAAAATAAAAATTTTTCAGGTCAGCTCGCCCCCAGCCAGGGGCTCTGCCCCTTGGACCCCGCCAGGGGTTGCCGCCCTTTGGACGCTGCTCCCAGGGGTGCTGTCCCCGGACCTCTGCCAAGGGGGCGCTGCCCCCTTGGAATCCCCGTAGAATACGGGCTCTGCCCGTACACTTTGAATTATAACAACTCAAACAAACATGCACTCCCGCATCTCCTAACTTGTTTGATGTGTATTATTATTCGCTATGATCAACAAGTGAATCCCGAGTACACTAAGATATCTAACAAGAATAAGATATAGAGATGTGAAAATAGTGGAAGCCTAAATTATGTATCTGGTACATATAGCCTGTGATAAACCGTTGATAATAAACGATGATCAATTTCTAATGCATAAAATACAACTCCTGATACTTGGTACAAGTAACCTTCATCTCTTTCATAAACGGTAAGAGAATATGCTTGTTCAAAAACTATAATTCATCTTGTGTGCCCATCTTGAATCGTTATGTGATATTGATGGGCAAATGGAGTTTAGTGGGTATCGTGTAACATGATTTGGGATAGACAAAAGGAAAATTGGACCACACTTTATATTTATTTAATTAAAGTGGTGAAGCATAATAGTAAGATAAACCATCACAAAGAGACGATAACAAGAGGAAGGTGCGTAACATTGCAACGAGAACTAAAAGTATCGGTGAAGCTAAGCCTCTAAAACAAAGTTAAGACAAATTTATACGCTTCATGTGAAAGTTCTTAAGTTTAATCCTATATTGTCATGAAGTCTTATTCTTGACCATGTCTTCATATAGGTGCAAGTCTAACAAATTATGCATAATACGCTCATCTCAAGTCAATTTAGGTATGCCTTCCCCTCCTCCCCTCTACAGTAAGGGTTTCTGTTTATCTAACCCCAGCCGTCGTCTGTCTCCTCTTTAATGTCTAAACCATCTCGATCTCCCATCTCTTATCTTATCCGATATACTAGCCATCTCAACCTTTTTTCCAGAAAACTTCATTTATAATCCGGTTAAACCTTGTATGACCTCAGCATCCTCATACTACCTCTAGCTTACACGTTTGTGTCTTCTTAATGACCCAACATTTTGTTTCATATAACATCGTAAGTTCCCGCGCAACCTTATAAAATTACCCTTTTAATTTGCCTGTCATACAATACCTCGCGTGTTGCTCTTAATCTATACCATCCCTTCCTGGACGCGGTGTGCTACGTCACTATCTATGTCCCGTTGCTTTGTACAAACGTTCCTAAATACTTGTTTTTGTTAGAAAAGAAAAACACGCCTTATTTTAGTTAACAAGTTAAAAACCCTTTAATATACCAAAGGTATTGATGTAGAAAAAAATAAAAACGAAAGCATATATTAAATTCGTAGGCCAAACTGCAACCATATGAAATTTCCTTTTTAATTTAGGGTGGAGGGGGCACATTTGGATGCCTCTGTCTAGATAGTGGTCATTGTGCTACAACATTGCCACCGTTGCCATGGGTAGGGTATGCGTGTATGACTCATTGGAGGTAAGGAATGTGTGTGTGTTTTCCTAAAAAACAATGGGGCGGGTATGTTTTGGGAACACCGACGCTGGTACATGCGAGTTTCGATGGGTTCAAAGCGAACAAGTGAGGTGTAAACGAGTGATTGGTAGGGTGGAGGGTTTCGACGGTTACGCCCTCTCCATTTTTAGTTGGGAATTTTCTGTTGCACAACACCTTTGTGGCTGCTCTTCGCCTTCACCATCCTACGTTGATATGGTGGGTAGTCACTATCTATCTCTCTATCGCTTTGTACAAAAGATCTTACATACTTGAACTTGTTAAAAAATATAAATATATCATATTTAAATTTGACATGACAAATTTGTTTTCTACACAAGATGGTATTCAGATAGAAAAGATAAAATTAGATGAATAGATACATCAACCCCACTTAAAACTAGAATAAAAGAACTTCGGTATATGGTTAAATCCACTATCCCGTTTATAACTCATTAACACACTTATAGTTAGGAATGACAACTTGTGACAAGACATAAAAATAATTAGGTTTTGACTAGGCTAATTTAACACTTATTAAACAAGTCAACCAAAAAATGATCGTTTTAATAAACGGGTTAACCCTCATATGACCTATTTACTATATGGGTTCGTTTAAGTTTGACTGATTTTACAAATGATGTTATTTTGATTTTAAGGGGTTGTTTGAAATGTCTTACTACTTAAGTTTTAGATTTAGATTTTTAATTTTTCCTCTCACTATTAAATCTATTAAATTTATTATATCTGGACTATTCAATTCCAACAACTATATCAGTTAGTTTTAACTATCTAATATTCAATATATCTTATGCGCTTCCCCTAATTTCAAGCTAAATATATAAAACCATGCTTGTTAAGTATTAATAAGATTAGAAACAAATATAACTAAAAAGATATCAATTACCAAAAAAAAAGTTCATTTGAGTTTGGTTAAATTGGTTATTTAAATTGTTACTAAATCACCAGGTCTTGCTAATATTCGCGTTAAATTGGTTATTTAAATTATTACTAAATCACCAAGGCTTGCTCATATTCGCAAACAAATTTTAACAAGTCGACCCGAAACAAGACATGACTTTATGACACAACATGACACGCATAGATATGTATGTCATGTCGAGTTCACCTATTCAAATTTCCAATAAAAAATAGCTATACTTAACACGATTGATACCCCTATTAACATATCATCCGCCTTTAGCTACCAACCCGTTTTGATAAACGGATTACAAAGATCGCGTTCAAATAGCGTGTTTTAAGTGCATTCTAAGTTACAGTTAGTTTCATGAATAGCGGAATAGTTAAATAATTTACGGGTTACCAATTTTAGCCAGCCAAGATACGATCTCAAAGGACTAATAGATTTGTTTTCATCCTTTATTTTAAGATTATATTGTTTCTCTGTAGAGATGGGCATAATCGGGTTTTATTATTACCCGGAACCGTTCCAACCTGGACCCGGTTCTGCTTGGATGTCATTGGAACCGGGTATGGTGTGGAACCGGGTCCAGTTCCTACCCGGGTTCACACCCAAGAATATGGAATCGTGTAGAACCGGGTACGGGTATTATGGAACCGGGTATGGTGTGGAACCGGATATGGTGCGGAACCGGTTTCTGACAGTATTGGGAACCGAACATGTGATTTATCATTTAAAATCGGCAAGGGAACTATTCAGAACCGGTTCCTGACAGTCAAACCTGCCATTTTACTATTCAGAACCGGTTCCACATAAATGTTACCGTTGGAAACCGGTTCCTTATTAAAAAAAATCGATTTTTTATTGTATATAAACCCCTTCCTACTTACCATTTCTAAACTTAACACTCACCATCATCAACTTACAAAATCAATCAACTTGTAAGTTCTTGCAAATACCTATGACATGCAACGATGAAGTTGTTACGGTCTTAGAGACGAAAAGAAACCCTGCTATATGAAAGAATTTTGATCTCTGTTTAATGTCCGACAGCCACGAGATAGCTAGATGCAAAGATTGTGGAAATTTTATGAAGGCCGCCGCCAACTAAAACCCAAAAGAAACACACTGAGCGGCATTGCCCATTGACGAAGGCAAAGAAAAATGAGACAGGAGAAGGTTCCGGCACCGGTTCTTCAAATGTTTGATGTAACCCGTTTGGTTTGGTGTTTTTATAAAGTTTGTGTAATGTTTCTTTCTATTGTGTCTATTATGTTTGATTTTTATTATTAGTTACATTGATAAATAAAAATAGTAACAATAATCGGTTAAAATTAAAAAAAATTAATCGGTTACAATATATAAAAAAAATTGACCGGTTACAAAAAAAAAATTACTCAGAACCGGTTCCAGTAAGATTTTATTTCTTTGATCGTTTACTAGCGGCAGATCCCACACTTTCCGATGAGTTTCTCTTAGGTGCGGGTACCTCGGTACAATCGTCGTCCGAATCGTTAGTCTCCACTTCTTCTTCCTCCTCTTCGTCAACAATTTTATGCCTAACTCAACTTCATCTTCTAGACTAGTTTTATGTTGAACACGATCAACGACATCCAAATGGTCCTTTAAGCATATTGCCATCTCTAGCGATTCTAGAGTTAGTCTTGTTCTTCTAATTGACAAAACCCTGCCACTAAGAGAAAACACACTTTCCGAAGCTACGTGGAAGCTTGGACCGTTAGTATATCACGAGCCATGGTGGCTAGAATCGGGTATTCGAATTCTTTCGATTTCCACCATGCCAAGACATCAAATTTCCTATACTCCTCGGTGGTCATAGTAAGCGAATACTGATTTTTTTTATATCTCCCAAGTTCACTTGTTGGTTCACTACCCCTTTGTTGTCTAGCCGTCTCGTCTATAACGACATTCAACATGGTTATAAGTGGATCCCCGCTTGTTTGATCGTTAGAGGCCGTGGACCGAGACTCAAACAAATTTGCATATCCAACTTGTCACAATTTTCATCAATTAAAGCTTCAACACCGCTACGTTTAAAGCTGGATTTAAAGCGGCGGCACATAGAAAAACGGGTGGTAATTCTAAAAAATATTTTTAAAATTTTTGAATCATTGGTCTCATTATATTCCTTAACATGTCACTAGAATTTTCAAACTTTTTAAAATTAGTTGTTATCAAATACAATTGGTCCACAACTTTAGAATTAGTAGGATAATAAACACGGAAAACAAAGTCGTTGTAGTTTTAAAAACTTGTAAAAAGTTATTTAGGTTATAATATTTTCCCAAGCCGTGTCGGGAAAGGGGACGACTAGGTACTCATCACTTAAAGTTGTATGAAAAGATTTTAAAGTGCCAATTTGCTTTATAGCCATTTCAAACATATGAAAAGTTGAATTCCAACGAGTCGGTATATCCCAATTCGGTCTAAAAATTTTTGGTTGACATCTTTACAAAGTTTTTTTATATTCTTGATATCTTTCTTTTCCACTTTTGAAAACATCTTGGAGCATAGCTCTAAATGCTATAATAAAATCCATACAAATTAATCTTTTAAACCGGTTTGCACTACTAAGTTAATAATATGTGCAACACATCGTGTGTGGAAAAAAACACCATCAACTATTGGTTTGTACTTCAACTTTAATTTTTCAATCGCCGTTGTGTTGTTTGAAGGTTATCAAAGGATATTGAAAAAAAATTATCTTCTAAACCATATTTAATTATTGTGTCATTTATAATTTTTAAATACTTTCTCCCGTATGAGAAGAAGGAAACTCGTCAAACGCAATCGTACGCTTCATCATTTGCCATGTATCGGGATCAACCCAATGAGCGGTGACACATATGTACGATTCCGGTAAACCATGTGGAGCGATCACACATCACTAGTTAGGTTTACACTAGTTTTTAAATTCTTAAAAAAACAATTAAATCTTTTTTTGCATTTTCCCATAAACTTAAACAATGACGTTTTAAAGTGCGACGACTTACATGTATATAGCGAGGTTGTAGCGTCTCCCGAATAAGCTTAGTAAGATCGGGGTCGTCGAAGTGTCCAAACGGCAACGCTTTTTGTATCACCAACTTCGCCATCCGATCGCGAGCTAATTTTTGTTCATAACGAAAAATGGTACCATCTTTGGATAGTGGAACTTGACCGGATGTCATTTCGTTTAAAGCTTTGCAATACTTATTAATATGCTTCGCTAACGTTGAGTTTAATTCCTTGGCTAATAACGATCCACAATGTTTACATTGAGCTTTTTGCGAGCCGTCACTCATCTCGACCAACTCCCAATTGCTCCAAACTTCCTTATTGTGATTATGAGACAATGTTCCAACCACATATGGAACCGATTGATCTTGAGGAACATTGTTAACGGATAGAGAATTTGCGTTTTTGAAACTCTTTGAGGCCATTTGTTGATTAGTATGTGAAAAAGAACATGAAAGAAATGTAACAAGAAGAATAGATATGAGAAATTGTGTGCTAAACAATAGATTTCTAAACACTATATATAGAATCGGTTCCAACGGTCAGGAACCGGTTCCAACGGTCAGATTTGTCATTAAATGTTTCTGGGAACCGGTTCCAACGGTAACATTATAACGGCTATAATTGGTTCCTACTGGAACTGCATTACCGGGTACTAGTGAAACCGGTACAGGTAGTAACCGGGTACGGGTAGGAACTGGGTACGACCCGATTCAAATGGTAAAATTGTGGAACCGGGTTGGAACCAACGGGTATTTTGAAGCCGGAACCGGTTCTACTTAATATCGGGTAGGAACTGGAACCGGGTCCAGTTCAGTTCTACCGCTTCGGGTTCGGAACCGGTTTTTATGCCATCTCTATTTCTCTGTTGTATAAAATCTTGGGCTTCTATATCGACATACATTTTAAGGGCCCATGGTAACTGGCAGCGGACCGGGCTTTTAACTGAAAAAGTGTGATTTATGTTTTAAGTTTTGATAACAGTACCTTTGTTTTTTTTGTCATTATTGGTTCCGTTCGTTACGGTACCTAAACAGTAATGACATTCGATATAGCCAACTATACCGAAACAATATACTAATATACAACAAAATTTATACCCAAGTATTGATTTAAAAAAAAAGTAAACACAACCGCGTATTTTTTTTTTAAGTTTACTAATGAAAGTTATCACAGAAAAATCAAATTTGTAAAAAAAATTATACTAAAGTGTCCATAAAAAAAGTAAAAAATTTGTGTAGTAAGTTTTTAATAAAAAGGTAAAAGAACGGAAATCAAAAGGGAAATCAATTTTCTAAAAAATGAATACCTAAACCGAGATGTTTTTAAGTTAACAGACGAAATTATCAAACATAAACCAAAATAGTAAAAACCAAAATTTATAACATTGTGTCAATAAAAAAAAGTTAAACATAACCACGTATTAAGGTTTTTTTTTAAGTTAACCGTTATTGTGCGGAAACTGAGCCAACCGAAAAAGTTTGAAATTTTTGTAACGGTGTATTTAAATTTATCTAATATTCAATATACATTTTCTCACAAACTGAGCTTATTTTATATTATACTGGAAACCCGCGAGATACGGCGGAATGATTAATTTCACTAAATAATAAAATATGGTTCAAAAATTTTTAAAAAACTAAGATGAAGGTGTTGGTTATTAAGAGGTTAAAGAGATGGAAATTACCAGTCTTTAGGTTAGAACGATGGTGAACTAAATTTCAAACGTTAACTTTATAACCAATATATAGTATTGTCTTAATATATCGAATTTCAAGCTTTCAATTTATAACCCAATATATAGTATCATCTTAATATCTCGCGTCTTAATATCATCTTCACATCGTGTCTTATTATCACCTGTGAATTACTTTTTTATTTCAAAAAGTTGTATTTTAATATATATAATAATAATAATAATAATAATAATAATAACAATAATAAAATAAAAAAATTAATAGCCTAACTTCATTAAATTTCAATCCATTAAATTGGTAGTTGAATTAATGTCTTGTGTTTTTTTAACAACAATTGTTTTAACACCTTTATTCCATCTTTACCTTGCACTTGTAAGAATCTCACAACCTTACATTTGTAAGATGAGACTAGGGCTGTAAACGAGCCGAGTCGATCCGAGCCAGACACAGCTCGAGCTCGGCTCGAACTCAATTCGAGCTGGCTCGACTCGAGCTCGCTCGATTAAAATTCGAGCTAGCTCGGCTCAGCTTCGAACAAACAAAAACCGCAAAATTTACTAATTAAAATGCCCTAAAAATAAAACTCTTCATAGACTAAGGCCATAATTGCATTTTGATTTAACTAAATGGCTAAATATGCAAGTATAAATTGTTAATTCATTTTGAACATTGTCTTTGCCATCTTTTATAGGAGAGACACCCTCTTAGTTTTTGTCTTTTGAGCAATGTGGGACAAAAAAACTAAAGGATGTAAACCTTATCGAGGCCAAGCTCGAGCTCGGCTCGTTTACAAACCGAGCCGAGCCGAGCTAGCTCGTTTTCAACTGAGCCAATTTTGAGCCGAGCTTTTTTCGAGCTTTCTTCAAGCGAGTTTCGAGCGAGCTGCGAGCCACGAATTTTTTGAACACCATACCATTAGACCATCAAGGTTTTAACATAATATGAATTTACAATTTTGTCTATGTAAAATGCATTATATAGTAGTAGTTTAGATATAGATATAGATAATATATAAATTACGACTCAATCAAAGATTAGGATCATTTAAAAGAATTGTTGGCTGCAAAATTGATCCATTAAATTTCTAAATTGATCATTTAGAGTATAAGGTTGTTAAGTTCTGGAGTCCAACTCACGCATGCAGAAAGCTTGAGGGAACACCGCCCAATGTGTTGCGGGGTGTTTCAAAAAGCAGTAGTGGAGTTTGAACGTGGGGCCTAGACTTTCAAAATTCATATCGGTGAGAGTCGGACTTTAAAAATTCAATATATTCTAAAAAATCGAAAATTTTTAGTAAAATTAACATATAAAGTGAAAAATTGGTGGGGGCCGGGGCACCCCACGAACCCAATAAAGCTTCATCAATGTCAAAAAGGTCCCGAGCAGTCGGCACTTCCAGTGAGTCATCGAGAGGCAATCTAACTATGTAAGACCCTTAATCCACTTATACGATTTCATATAGGTTTCAACTAGAATTGTGTAATTGCGATTACACATACACGTGAAAAATGCGGGTTTGTTAAAACATTTAAGAATTTAAATAATTTCAACATCATATTTATAAGTGCGTCGTTTAAAATGACGACAAACACATAGTGCGGAAGCTTGTATCTTGATCGTGTTCGGTTCTTCGTTGAGTTGATCGACATCCGATACTTTTAGGCAACCTACATTTCATAAAACATGAATGCTTTTAGTTAAAACATGTTTATAAAATGTCTAAATAAGTCCATAGTTAAAACGAACAAACGAACAACATAAACACAAGAAAAATATATATTTTCTTTTTTCTTTAGTTTGTTTTTTTTTCCAGCCCTTTCACCCGGCCGTGTCAGCTAAACATTTTTTTTCAGAACATTCACCCGGCCGTGTCAAATGTTCACATGGCCGTGTTAGCTCTGCACGTTTACTTTTCTCTCAATTTATATCCAAGACTTATTCCAAACTCATTCCTATCACTTGAGTTCGTTTCTTAACATGTCTAAGTTGTAATCCATTACCGGATCCAAAATTCATATAGTTTACGCTCCCGTTACCCGGTTTGCGTTTTACTTGATTTTGACCCGTTTGACGTTTAAGCACCTAAGCTCAAATCATCCATAACTTTTTAGTGGAATTATTTTCCACGATTATGCCCATTACCCGGACTTAATAACTTCGTGTTCCACGCTCCCATTACCCGGTTTGCAAGAACACATTTACATTCACCGGTTTATTATGTAACTTTCTAACACATAAACCAACATTTAATCATTTACTTTATTTTGACCCGTTTAGAGGTTTCTAGCATATAAGCATAAATTTCACTCGTCATTACTCGCATTTTATTTCTACATTAAGATATCTATTTGCATTCCATAACCATTGTATTCGTGGTGGATTTACTTTGGTAATCTAACTATTCCGAAGTCTACCCTTCGGTTAGTCAATTTTATGGAAAGGCCGATTTTTTGGCGTTTGACCCAAAAAGGTTTATGCAAATAACTTTTACTTTTTAAAGACTTACTTGGTAACAATACTCATTTCTAAACAACCTTTTAAGGTCGTTTGCTCAGTTTATTGATCAAGGGCGTTTTGGTCAATTTAAGCCCCTCATTTTACGACGAAGGACTTTCACTAAATATTTGACCAAAATCGCATGTTTAAGATATAATCTTATTTATGCGTACCTGGCTCGGATCAATATTGACCCGTTTTAATACCTCATCATATAAGTTGTTACTTAATAACAATGGCGTCTCACGCGCTATTCGTTTCTGTCATCATAAAACTCAACAACAACATTATCACTAATGTCAATTGGTGATTTCATCAAATTTGACCTGTTTATTCTATTTGACCATTTATTGATCGTAAGATGGTATTTATTTACCATCTCATTCATGTACCCATTCCGGTTTACACCGTATTATCATATTACTAAAAATCATCTCTTATTTGTTTTGTCTTATCATGTTTTACGCCTTATAGCGTCTTTTTCAAAAAACAATTATTGTTCCGTTGCTCGTGGCAATTACCATATTGCCCTTTTTACTCATTATGGTTTACCCCATAATATGTTTTTCTCAAAACTCATTGTTTATTCGGTCTATTCAAGATCCGAATTGTCGTTTTACCCCTTTTTACTTATTCGACCCGTAATATTTCGCGTCGAATCACCATAATTAATTTACGGTTATATCATAATCATAACAACTTCAACGAGTAAATGATCTAATAGAAAAGTATAAGCTTTACTTACCTTGTATCCGAGTTATGCACTTTTTCCCGCGTGCTTGATTTGTTTGACCCGCTTCTTTCCCAAGCCTCTACCTAGCTTGTCAAGCGTCAAACTTGTGATCCCTTCACTTGGGTGATCACTAAATTCAGCTTGGTTTATGTTAATTCTTGATCTTTGCCTTGAATTTTGACTGATTTGTATGAATTAGGGCTAGCTTGAAAGAGCCCCTTTTGGCTCCTGTGATTCTCACGATCAGAACACACACATAATGTGTGTTTTGGTGTTTTTTGATTTTTATTTATTAAACCATTCCTCTCTTTTACCCTTTTAATCCCCAACTTTTGTAGAGTTATAAAAGGATTATTAACCAAGTTTCATTGGTATTTTAACAACACTTAACTAACCAGGTTGATATTCCGTAGCTACTTAGTGGTTTCGAGGAAGTTATAACCCGTTTTATTTTAAGTCCCGTTAACTCGGGACACTTATAAACTTTGCTTTCACAAAGCATTTATTCTCCTTTTAATTAATATTAAGATTATTTGTTTAAATCCTAATATTCACCGGGTAAATTTTACCACTAAGGGTATTTTACCCGTCTTTTAATATCAACGTGGTTTGATTACCAAACCCGTTTTCGAGATGTTACAAGCTATCCTCCAATCAAATTATGACCCTGACATTGTTGGAAATCAGGCCCTTGATCAAATAGAAAAAACACGAGATTGAACGAACTGTTCGACTCTTTTTATTATTTATCAATGAAAGCACACAAATATATTAACCCTAACCCTCTATTTATACTAAAACTTATTCTAGTCCTAACCTGACTCGAACTCTATTTAATTAAATAAACTAACCAACTAGATAACCTATCTAATTTAAACTATCAATTATCCCTATAAAGACTCAATAAATAATTCATCGTAATTTTCTATAACTCTTCTTTATCTTTATCTCTTTACTTCAAGATTAACGTCTTCATTCTCCCCTTAATCTTGAATTGAACCCGTTTCTTCACATCCGCATCATTATCGACAACTTCAATCCCTTGACCAAGTTTGATATCCCTCTTCCCGGGTCACCAGAACCTCACCGATCCGTACTTGACCACCGATCAAAGAAAAAACAAGCCTCCCCCTTCTACCGTTTTACTCTTTTCTTGATAGATGCGACAAGATTGAAAGCCCCCCTGCTTTGACGAATCTTCTTTCGTCCGTCTACCCGCAAATTCCGATCGGATACTTCAGCCAAAAAGAACAACCTACATCGGTTTTTCCGTTCTTATCCTTGGCAGGAAGGATAGGTGTCACACCCCTGTTTTCCACGTGTACCGGTGGGCCCTGTTGGGGAATATCGTGACGTAGTAACATCATAACCCAACAAACACATGCACAACGGAAGTCTTGGATTTAAATTACTATTACAAACCGAATGTCCAAAGTTCAAAAATAAATTACATGGCTTGTAATGAAAAGATCCACAGGCGGATCGAATTAATATATACAAAGTAATGTTCAACAGACTTCAAGCAACCTAGGGACTTGCAAAATCCTCTATTGTCACTATAGTGCAGCTCCCGACCTATTGCGTGTCGCCACCTGTAACTTGATCTTTTGAAAATACGTCAGTTTTCACTGGTAAATACTAATAACCGACTCATTTTGTAAACTTTTTTGAAAATGGTTTAGGGTGCACTTGGCACATTTTATAAATAACTTGGGATAGTTCAAAATGACCTTGTTTACAGTTTTACATGTTTGTCAATACATATGGGGTCCGGTGCAGAAACCGAATAACCTGATTAACCGACATGCCACTTAAATAATCCACCAGTGGGATTCAATATTTTATTAGCATTAGCGTCTGTCGGGCGTATGCCTACACCCCGCGCTTAAGGTCGTGGCCATTAGTAACTTAAATGAGCCAAGGATATCCCATACATGGTCGAATTAACCCCCAATGTTTAAGTTATCAAACAATACAGAATAAAACGGGTTATAAGGATTTAGTAAATCACAATCCGATAACATGATCCCATACCCGACCAAGCGGTATTATTATACCTATCCCAAGCCCGTATAGGGAAAATAAGTTAAAAGTATTTACCTGAGCAAATTCTTCAATAAGATAAATAACTCAGCCGAATATTCAAAAAGTAAGCTTAGATGGCAATCTACCGGGAGGATCTTAGTCTGGAAATGATGGTGTTTATAACCAATTAGAATGCTAAGGGGTCCTATCTACTTTGTAGACTCGAACCAGGTAGCTTAAAGATAATAACGGTACTAGACGCTAGATTAAGCGGTGACCGGAATAGAATGTAGTTTAGACCCGACAAGCAGGGAGACTTGTTTAATATGGGTAAACATGTTACATTCTGGATTTTGGAAATAAAATGATAAGGTTTAACCCGTTTCGGTTAAATTACGTAAACTAGTTACGTAGGCCGAACCGTACGCATATAAGCGAAACCGGGTAACCGGGTGAGTCTTATACAAGTTTCATATGCCATTGTACTTTAAACATGTTGTAACATCAGTAAGATATCAACATATACGCCCGTTATGGTTTTGAATTCAAGTAATGCCTCAAAAGGGCATTTTGGTCATTTTACGCTTTATAAAAGAGGTTTGCGAGTAAATTGATTTCAAGGCCATAAACATTCTGCAAAAGTATGTATTTTATGATGTTATATAAGTAAGATATCAAATATATATGTGGTTGATAGTTTGAAATCAAACTATGTCCCGTAAGGGCATTTTAGGCATTTCACACATAGCTTTGATATTATATTTGGGATTCTGAGTTCGGGATTTGTTCCTACTGTAATAATATTTAAAATAAGTTTAGAAATCAGTAGGTAATAAGTCTCAGCCCTTATATATGGTTTTAAACCATACTATGCGCCGAAACAACGTTAAATACGTTAAACGACGACTCAAATGAAGTTTAAAGAAATCTGAGATTATGATTAACTTTATTCACCCAAAATATGTTATTTAATATAAGATAACAGTAGGTAAAGATTTGGATGTCAAAGGTGTTATTAAAATCATTTTATGCGCCGTAAGGGCGTTATCGTCACATTATACAAGGACTTGTAGGTGAACTCAGTTTATAAACTGTTTTAATATCCCAAATAATACGTATTATGATATTACATCAGTGATTTATTTGTTTTGATGATGAAGCATGCTTAAACCTTCTAAAATGCCGAAAAGGGCATTTTAGTCATTTATAAGCACTATTAACGACTTTTAATAAAAATGCAGCTTATGGTCAGAATGTTGACATCAAAATAATTTATTTGAGTTGACAAATCAGTACATAAATCATTTGTATGCTTGTTGGTGACTAAAACCTTAGTTTATAGCAAAAAGGGCATTTTAGGCATATTTAACGGATACTTGCATAATGACTCGGATTACTACATGACCATGTAATATAACTCCAGAGGGTAAGACTACAACATAACATGGTCACAAACTTAGAATTAGTAGCTAAGGTTGCTAAATCGGGTCAGAATCGAAAGTCAAAGCAGAAGTCAACTTTTGCGACTTTCGGTTGCGAACCGACCTTAGACCTGGACTTGACGGGCCGAACAGGTTTACACATGTTCCAATAAGTATATATATATATATATATATATATATATATATATTAAGCCCATTAAGTCTAACTACCTTTCAAATCCATCTCTACCGTCGGATCTTGCTGAGATTTTTCTCAGCCGCTTAAACTCTAAAAAATAACCGCTCTTGTGACGGTTTCCGGAGGTTATTGTCGGTTTTTGCAATTGGTGGTTACCTCCACCTTTTGCTGCCCACTATCTCCACAACTCAACCACCTAAAATGTCATCTTCAACCGTTTGGGATGATCTGGACTGTTGATTGAAGATGGTTAATTCTGAGATTAAATCTCAGCCATATAACTAGGTGGTTACCTTTAGAATTTGACAGTTTTTTTTTTGTGAGAGCAGTTAGCCAGTTACCTGCTCTCCTCCTCCTGAATCATTGCTACTACAACCGTGAACCACCTCCAACTTCATATACCAGCGCCTGGCTTCTGAATTGAAGAAAAATTGTCTGGCTTCTGAAGCATGGATGTCCTCAATAAGTAATCCATCACATTTGATCTCAACAAATATAATTTTATATAGTTCATTGCCTGTTAGCGATCTGTTTTTTGCTGAAAAATCATGATTTTGCATACGTATTTGCAGAATTTGTACCCTGGGATTACCAAAATCCATCTATTGTTTACGCACACAACACCAACAACAAGAAGCTTCATTAATTCCTCGCTTCCCTTGGACACTATAAAGTTTAGTGTGTGCCCATTTTGCTGCCATGGCGATCACCTGCTCAATTCTGCCACTACCTGTTCAACCTGCAAGTTAGGGTTTCAAATTGGGGTTGATGATGCTATGCGATCAGGTAAAGAATTCAACACTACTTTTGTGTTATTTTTTAGGTTTTTGCTAGGTGAATCAATTTCTTACTTCCTAATCTCTAGTTACAAACCAAACCATGATAAAGGACCTGTTCAAGTTCAAGTTGTTCACCCAAATTCATTTTTTATTTGGGTTATTCTATAACGTATTTAACGTTTTCATTTAATTTGATTTAGGGTTTCTTCGTTACGAACATTGGCTGGCCCGTAATGGTCTTAGCCTAAAGTCAAAGCGTTTTTACGTCAACGCTTTGACTTTGGCTTAAAGCCTAATAAAACTGAAAAGAAAGGATTGGAACACTTACAAGTGAACCAAGGATGACTAAGAAACTCAGGGGATTGCTCCTTGAAGATTAGGAGCCTTCCAAATGAGTGATAGAGAGAAAGAAAGAGAGGTGCAAGAAATAAGGTTGATGAACACCTTTATTGATACTTGGAGATCATGAACAAGATCAATCCAAGTGTTTAGAGAATCCTAGAGATCACTCCAAGTGTTACATGAGGTGTCTAAAACCGGAATTGAGGCCATGGTTTCGGATTAGAGTGCTGAAGTGGGTTAGGAGGTGGCAAAAACTGCAGACTGCAGCTGGCATGCAGAATTCTGCGAACACGCTCCTCCCGCGTCGCGCGGGGACACCATGTCCTTGGCGCGTGGTGCCACAGGTGTCAATTCACAAAATTTCCATTTTGGCCCCTGGATTTATCCAAATTCTCATATTTCGACATAAAAGCATGTTTTATTCAATATGGCTCATGTTTAGCACTCTTGGGAGTATAACCGAACATCATTAAGCTCCGGGTTCGTTAAAAGGTCACTCAGAGGCATAGTTTAAGCATGTTGACACGTTTAACCCCTCAACTTTAATATTCACCACTCAGAGGTTATAAAATAACATGTTGGCAATTTTAGTCCCTTTCGTCAGCACACGGCATACGGGGATCATCAGGACACGTGTCGAAATTTTATAGGACGTAAAAACACAGGGTGTTACAATAGGATTGTCACACCCCGACCCGCAGCGGAATAAGAGTCGGGGCATAATTGGGTTATCACCAAAGCTCATGATGTTTACTAATATGTTTCATATTTATTAAATCCAAATTACATTTCAATGTTCCAAGTCAAATTCATACAATACAAGGAAAGGAAAAATTAACTAAAACAAATCCATAATCTAAACTGGTTTATTCTTCTAAGCCGCCCTATATGTTTCTTGCTTCAACTTGATCACCTGTATCATGTGTAAAAATGGGAAATTTTTGGGTCAACAAAAGTTGGCGAGTGAACCTTGTTAAAACATTTGTTATCAATTCATTATTGTAATTAATTTAGGAAAATTGTGCAATAATCATATATGAACAAATGTATGTAAACATAACGATCACAAACCACCTTGCTTAAGCATGAAATAAGAATGTCAATGTATATGTTGGCAACGTCCCGTTCACGCTCATAGGTAATCGGGAACGGACGGCCTATGCTAATGTATGTGAGATCAAGGCTCAATCAAACGGAGCCGATCTTATGTTGGCAACGCCTGGTTCACGCTCATAGGTAATGGGGAACAGTTCACGCTCATAGGTAATGGGGAGCGGCGGCCTATGACATGTATGTACTGAAATGATAAAATTAATCTAAACTTCAACCACACAAACAATGGATACACACTGAATACACATTTGATCATGAACATGATGGATGCACAAATGTTTAATTATAATAAATAAATAACGACACATGATACACCCCAAAATGTGATTAAAACGGGGAATTGGTAGAGATTTACTCACATTGGGTGCGTTTGTTTGAAGATGTTGAATGCGCACGAGTTTAGAGGATTGATCGACGAGAGATAACTAACCAAATGAATAACGAAAAGGTACGGTAAGTATGTGGATTTTATTAACTATTTTAATAGGATTTTTTTGGGTATATTTTTGTGAGTTTAAGGCTACTTTCTAACTTTAAAAATGTTATTTCAAAGTATTTTTAATTGATTTTTAAATTAAATAAATAAATAAAAACAATAAAAAAAAGTTGACTTTTTTTGACTTTGACCGTTGACCATGACTGTTGACCGTTGACCGGTTCGGTCGGTTATATTGTTGCATTGAGTGAGGTTCGAACCGGTGACCTCCCGTACGCGTGCACGCAGCTCTACCAACTGAGCTACGTGTCTAACCCGAAATAATTCTGTTTTTAATTATACTTATATACTATTTAGTTTAATCCGAAAATCATTTTTTTAAAAAGATTTTAAACGTATTGAACCGGTGCTGACCACAGGTCTCGAACCCGGGACCTGTGAGTTAGCGTACACACAGTCCACCGCTGGACTGTGTGTCTAACCTGGTTATTAACTCGGTTTTTATTATACTTAACATGGTTTGTGATTTAACCCGGTTTAGTTAAAAAGGCATTAGCTTGGGATAGGATTCGAACTCGCGTCGTATGTGTGTTTGTTGCACACAGTCCACCGCTGGACTGTGTGTCTAACCCGTTTATAAAACTGATTTTAATTAATCTTATGTTATAACCCGACTTCGTCTTCTTCGTTAGATTTTACCCAGAAACAAAGTCCGACTGCTTGGACTGATTTATGCCTAATCTGGTTTTTAAACTTTATAAGAAATTTAAAGGTAACGAATGGAGAGAGTTTGGGGGAAAAGGATGTACCGATCAGTGATTCTCACAGAATTCCGGCAGAGGTCCGTCGGCTCTGATAGTGAACTCCGGCTGTCGAAATCAATTAACAATTCTGTTCGATTATTTATGAAGTTGAGATACTTAATCAAAGTTTAACAGAAGTTTGAAAGATCATACCAGCTCTCCGTGTGTTTCCGGAAGTTTCAGAAATTTTCCGGCGAAGGTAGGAATTTCGACACACGTTGACTGCGATTGATTCTGATGGTGGAGTTGTGTTAGTGACAGATTAATCAAATGATTGAAACAGAAGGAGTCGAAAGAATTACCGTGTGGATGTGAGACTCGGTTTTCCGGCGATTTGCAGGTATTTTCCGGCGAGTGAATTTTCGTCGAGAAGAGGTGCGATTTTTGAGCGAAAAGGCTTCCAGTGGATTGTGGGTGAATTTATAGGGAAAAATCGTGACGTATAAAGTCGGATTTCAGTCTTGATTCAAAGTCAGCCGTTCTCCGGCGGTTACGACTGGTGTCGCGGGTTCAGATGTCGGTTATAACCATCGTTAAAGTTAATTCTTCGGTTAAATTGGACGAAAACGTTAATTATCGGCGAAGTCGTCGGGATTTCCGACGACTGCTGATTGGGCGCGATTTTGGCTGGATTTGACTTCTGTGTTTTATTATTTGAATTAATTGATTTGATATGATATCAAATAACTAAAGTGGCGGAGTGGTTGATGGTGTGAAGGTTAAGGCTTTGGGGATTTCCGGCTGACCCGGGTTCGACTCCCGGCAACCGGTTTTCCTTTTTAATTAATTTATTTTTATTTTTTTACAATTATAATTTATATATTCTAATTTGTTTATTAATTATGTATCGTTTAAAATTAAAATAAGTCACAAATAAACAACAAAAATTTAAAACTGATTGTTCGGTTATTAAACGAAGCGGGTTTCGAAAACCCGTTTTTCAACGGATGTTACAAGGATCTTGATCTTACCTGATTGAAAATTGCTAATGCTACGAAGTTTATCACCACCGAAACGAACTAAACTGATCACCTGTCACTACCGTCATCCCAACGATGCTTCTCGTGACATCCTTTGACCCGAACCACCGTTCGCTTTACTTTATGTCAAACCTATTGAACACTTCTTTGATCGTAGTGTTACAAACATGTCAGACTCCTCATGAATATGCCGCCCGCAAATATCAACTACCAACAAAGACAACAACTCTCCTGTTGTTCTGTCGCTCTGGGTCGTCAAACGAATCTCTTAGCCTCCTCGCTCCTTCGTTTTATCCGCGACACGTCCGTTGGGTTTTTCGCCATAAAAAAAATCGAAATTCTCATGCGATTTTTCTCTTAACGAGAAAAAGTCTTCGACAAATAAAACAAGATCAACAAAGGTTGAACCTCCCGTTTGTATTCTATCCCCACGAAACATACTGGTTCGTACGTCTTCTCTTTTCTTTTCCTTTGTGTTGACCCAAATAAGTTAAAATAACCCACCAACATTGTTGATTCCCATGTGAATTATTTAAACTATATTCTTGGGAAAAGCAATCCAATCCACTTAAATAAAATCACCATCTCAATATTCCGTGGATACCCAAATTAACTCACTTAAGCCAAGAGCAAATTTTTATTATTATCCACCGACCCAGTAGCACTTATATCTTCAACAAATATGCCACTGTCTTCCGCAAAGAAGCTCTTAGTTCCTAGCTGGTTGTCTTGCGATTCTACCTGATCGAACCTGAACCCTTTGTTGCAGCCCCGTGAGGGGCGGCTCCCCCTTTTAGGAAAACGACTCTCAAAACCGCCAAGTAGCTCTGATACCAATTGTTGGAAATCAGCCCTTGATCAAATAGAAAAAATACGAGATTGAACGAACTTTCGACTCTTTTTATTATTTATCAATGAAAGCACACAAATGTATTAACCCTAACCCTCTATTTATACTAAAACTTATTCTAGTCCTAACCCGACTCGAACTCTATTTAATTAAATAAACTAACCAACTAGATAACCTATCTAATTTAAACTATCAATTATCCCTATAAAGACTCATTAAATAATTCACCGTAATTATCTATAACTCGTCTTTATCTTTATCTCTTTACTTCAAGATTAACGTCTTCAGACATTTAATTATATCAAATTAATAGTAAAAAAAGTGGTTTACCCCTCCACACTTGGAACACCGCACCGTCAAGGGCCTTGGGGGGGGGGGGGGGGGTGCTCAAAGATTGTCACTGACGTGGGGGCAGATGTGAAGGTGATGTAGATGGCGGTGATTGGTTGTTGTAAGAGAGAGAGAGAAAGAGACGTTAGCTGTATTGGTTGCTTTGACGCTTGGCTTGAAGATTGCACCCCTTGCCCACGCCTTGGAGGGCAAATCCCCCTCTGCCTACGTTGGCAGACACGTGTTGCTTATGCTACCTTTCAAGCCCTTCCACTCCGAGTAGTCTTACGAAACCTCAACCCTTGAGTTTAAGTAGTGTCGGGAAGTCTAGAAGAAAATTGAAGTGATAATTGTTGTATAATTGGTCTAGAACAAGTAATTTTGAAGATATTAAACAAACCTGGAATCGAATTGAAATTGCAAAGTTATGATAAAACCTGGATTAATCTCTGAATCGTATGAGAACTATCAGATACACCTATTTGCGGGTTACACGCAATGATTTATCGGATTAGACAGAGATCACTCTTGAAGGAATTGGGATTTGATGAATTGTCTGTGATGTTGAATTGTGATACCCATTGTAGTAACCGTAAGTTTTCTGAATTACGATTGAGAGTTCTATTTCTTCCAGTCTAAACAGACTTTTGGGGCCTAAATCACGTTTTTGGACTTTGTCATTTGAAGTCTAATAAAATAAAATGGTCAGACTTTTCATGATGGCCATTAGCCCAACAAATAAAATTACGTAATGGACATGTAGTCCATAAGTTAGTGGAAAATAATAGTATAAAATTTATATTAAGTCCAGAACCTTTAATTGTAAACTAGGTATTAATTACAAAGCCCATGTAAATTAATTACATAATTAATTCAAATAATATTAGGGTTAAATCGAGTCCGCACTCCCGCGTCACCTAACCCGTTTAATCTCTAACGTTATTTCCTCGACCGACAAGTTAATCCAATACCCTAAAATCCGTTGATAACACTAAAATTACCAACAATAATGAGTTAAAAGATGTACTCATAAGTTCCAACAAGTTTTTCTCGGTTACTCTTTTGTAAAATTTGGACAAATTTAAAACATTTTTTTTCATGATTATTGACATATAGTAAGACAATGCAGAGCCGTATGACAATGATTTAAATTAGTGGGTTTTGAATACAATATTTTTTATTCAAACATATTTGTAATTTTTTTTTTGGACGCGCGTGTTTGGGATCTTGTGTTTTCAGTCTTCATTTTCGAAAATTCATGTTTTCTATATCTAGCTAAATCATAAACATACAAATAAACACTTGTAATTATGAACAAAATATTAATTATATAACCAAATAGGCACATTTACCCTTCGTATTTAATTTTTTAACTTTATTGGTAGAGGTCAAAATGGGAATTTTTCATTTAATTTTTCTTAGTAAATAATAATCCATCTAAACGCATCACCATCTTGCATAAATAGGCCTTTGTGATCACTTTGCAACATCAATGTGAGTAGCAAAAGAATATGATGACAAATGATCCAACTCCAAGGGCAAAAGCGGAAAAAGAATATTCATGCACAATATTATGGGATTGCGGTAGTGTTTTGTATGATTCATTTGAATTGGTTTCAATTCATCATATAATCGAGAACCATGGTATGAACCTTCCTTACGATCTCCGATATCAGGTCATATCATCATCACCATCGTCGTCGCCATTACTATTACCACCATCACCACCACCACCATCATCACCTCGTTCGTATATGAGGAGTAATTCTAGAAAAGCGAGAGAATACTTGTCTTCGATTGCTTCCTCCGTAGCTCATCTTATTGGGAAGAAGATAAGAGCGAAAGTATCGGGGAAAAAGAACACATGAAGAAGAAGAAGAAGACAGGCAAAATGTGAAAAAACATTTGTCGGTTTTTAGTTTTGTATTTTGTTTATATTATTCTAAATTAAAGTGAGTTAATTTTCCTTGGAGCCTTGTTATTTTCATGTTATATATATTTTTATGGGCCAAATTGCTTACTATGATTTCAAAAATTGATAAATCAAACCGGTCGGGTTTGTTGGATGGTCGAGACCCGCCAACACAGTTTAGTTTAGCAATGTGGACGATTTGAACCGTTATTTAATTGTTAGCTTATATTAAATTTAAAATAATCGAGATAATTCATGAATATATATTTATATGTGTGTGTGGTATATGTATATGCTCAAGTGCTTAACTACTTATTCCAAAAGTGGAAAAAATAATAATCATAATAATGGTGAACGGCCGGTTCCAACTTGAACCTTAAATCCTACTTTTTTTCAATACGTTGGAAACATAAGCCTCCACCTACTAAGCTGGCGGACCCAGGAAACTTTCCCAGGGGTGCGGAATATTTTTTAAAGATTTTAGGCTCTTAGCTATATAAAAAAATCGGTTCGTAGTGGGCCGGATCGGGTCGGGTCATTTAAGACAAAAGAACATCAAACGAAAATTTATATAATCATAAAAAACACGTCAAATGTCATTACAAACATATTTAAAATTGTACTCTATAGGTTTTCATTTTTTAAAATATATCCAAAACATTATCTAAAGATACTAAACCTCCATAAGTTCATTACATTCTTACTCGTTGTTCCTATCACATATAATTCGCTCAATAAGTTCATAAAACAACACTAAACACTTAAACAAAATAAACAATCATGTTCAACCATAGTCAATAATTTGCAATTTTATTTTCACACATTCAAGCCCTAGTATTAAGTGTTAATTACTTGTAACTAATCATTTAAACAAGGAAAGCTATAAATAAAACAACAAATCATTTAACTACAAGTCTAGAAAAACAAAAAAAAATAATAAAAAATCATAAAAAGATCAAACCCTATACATCCATTTTTTCTCCTAATTATCACATAAAACAAACAAAAATCGGTAAAGAAACCATACTAGTTCTATATCGGAATTATGGCGTAATATGGGTCGGCCCTGCATGAATTTTGGGTTTTCCTGAAGAAAAAAAAAGTCGTCCGGTCATGAGCAGTGGCATCAAGTCGCTGAGAGTTTTTTTGGGGGCGGGATTTGGAATTGGAAAGGGTGGATGGGTTTGGGTTATTTTATTTAGTTCAAATTTCTTTGGGTTGGGTTTGGACTTGGGTTAATAAAAATAGATTTTAGATTGGACTTTGATTGGGTTAAGTAATTAAGTAAATAAGTGGTTCAAAAATAATTATATCAATTGTATTATATACTTATATATTAAATAATAACCAGTGTTTAATTTTTTTATAAATTCGTAATATCTTTTTTTCTAAGTGGGGCGGTTGAAAATTTTCAAGGGTGCGGATGAAAATCTCCAATGGGTGCGATCGAGATTTTCGGCGAAAAATAACACTAAAATTTATTTTTTCAAGGGGTGCGCCCGCCCACCCTTGGCTTGGGGTGGGCACGCCCTTGACTAAGCAGGCTAATTTACTTCGATTTAAGTTGTTGGAGACTTGGATCGATTTCTTAACAATTTATAAATATGGCTGGAGTTTTTAAAATTATTATTGTTAAAATTATATTTATTATTATTGTTAAAATTTTATTATTATTATTGTTAAAAATATAATTATTAATATTTTTTAATATTATAGTTGTATCATTGTTAAAATTTGTATTATTGTTAAATATTATTAATAATGTTATTATTGTTAATATTTGTATTGTTGTTAGAATTCTTCATACTATTATTATTATTAAAATTATAATTATTAATATTTTTGTTAATATTATATTTATATAATTGTTAAAATTTATATTATTGTTAAAATATTATTATTATTGTTAAAATTTGTGTTATTGTTAAAATATTATTAATATTATTATTGTTGTTAATATGTGTATTGTTGTTAGAATTCTAATATTATTTTTATTGTTAAAATAATAATTATTAATATTTTTGTTAATATTATTTGTATAATTGTTAAAATTTGTGTTATTGTTAAATATTATTAATATTATTGTTAATGTTAAAATTTGTATTATTGTTAAAATAGTATTAATATTATTATTTTTATTGTTAATATTTGTATTGTTGTTAGAATTATTATTATTATTATTATTATTATTATTGTTAAAATTATAATTATTATCATTATTATTAAAATTATAATAATTAATATTTTGTTAATATTATATTTGTATAATTGTTAGAATTCGAATTATTTTTAAAATATTATTAATATTATTATTGTTAAATTTGTATTATTGTTAAAATATTAATATTATTAATATTATTGTTAAAATTATAATTATTATTATTGTTGTTAAAACTATTAATATTTTTGTTAATGTTATATTTGTATAATTGTTAAAATTTGTATTATTGTTAAAATATTATTGATATTATTATTATTATTGTTAAAATTTGTATTATTGTTAAAGTATTATTAATATTTATTGTTAATATTTGTATTATTGTTAAAAATTTTTAATAATATTATTATTTTTAACATTATAATTATTATCACTATTGTTAAAATTATAATTATTAATATTTTTGTTAATATTATATTTGTATAATTGTTAAAATTTGTATTATTGTTAAAATATTATTAATATTATTATTGTTAAAATTTGCATTATTGTTAAAATATTATTATTATTATTGTTAATATCTGTATTATTGTTATAATATAATTATTAATTATATTTGTATTGTTGTTATAATATTATTACTATTATTTTTACTGTTAATAACGTAATTGTAACGAGTCTAAAATAATTGTTATAATATAATTATTAAATATATTTGCATTGTTGTTAGGATATTATTATTATTATTATTATTATTATTATTATTATTATTATTGTTGTTGTTAATAACGTAACTGTAACGAGTCTAAAAGATATAATATTTTTAATTTTTAGTCGATGTCATCCTTAACGCACGTCGAAACCGTAACGAGTCCAAAATATATAATAGTTTTATTTTTTAGTCGATGTCGTCCGTAACGAGCGTACGTCCGTAACGTGCGTAACGAGCGTACGTCCGTAACGCGAGTCGAAATTGTAACGAGTCCAAAATATATAATATTTTTATTTTTTAGTCGAAGTCGTCCGTAACGAGCATACGTCCGTAAGCGCGTCGAAACCGTAACGAGTCCAAAATATATAATAGTTTTATTTTTTAGTCAAAACCATTAGAAAGTGATTGGAGAAGAAAGCATTAGGGGTACAAATCCGTGAGCTAGAAATTCTGCTCGTTAGACATGGCTTGCAGATCGTAAGCCTTAGGCCTTGCGGTCCGGAAGGCCTTCCAGAATGCTATTTTTTTATTTATCCCTTGTTATTTGGTTACTTGTTCATTTATGCAATATCCCTAATATGTTAAGTGTTTTTGTGTCATTTTAAGGCATGTATATAGTATGAATGAATACTTATAATATTCCGAACATAAAATAAGCATAATTCATGTTTGGTTTCGTATATAAAAGGCGTATTCGAGACTGATTATGTATCATGTGTACGAATAAACAAGTATGAATAAAATGTATTTTCCATTATGATCAAGGTCTCGAGATTACAATGGTTGAAATGAAATACGAATACAAGCTTGCCAAAAATATTAAGTATGGAAATACGTAACATTATATAAACACTTTCCAAACATTCTAAAACACTTTCTAAGTATCAATCTAGCTCAAATTCTTTAAGTTCTTGGTAGATTGCACTTGTGTTCAAAACAGTGAGTTTGAACACCTTTCTTCCAACTTTCTCATGTCTTTCTTGCATAGAACTTCTTGGACGACCTCTATAGATGTTACCCAATATTCACCAAGGTGTAACAAAGTGGTACATCACCAAACTTGAGTTCCAAAGCAGATTTACTTTCTGTTTTATAAAAATTTTACAACTTGTTTTGTTTACTTGTTCATCTTATGGAAATCTTGCACCATCCTTGTTCCCAACTAAACTCATGTTGTGGCGCTTGTGTTTGGTTAATTTACAGAATATTAGAGGTTCATCACCTCAATTACTTGCTGCCCTAAAGGGTCCCAAGTGACCTATAAACTGTTGCAACCAACCAAGCCTTCATCATTCAATGTTGAAGAACTTGTGTTTTGGTTAGGTGTGAATCATGGAAACCTTGGTTCTCTGATGACTGTCGTTAGTGTCATGCAAAAACCGAAATAAACTAATAGCTAGAGTAAGTCGGATATCGAACCAAGGAGGATTGTGGAAAGTGTATGATGCCTAGTATTAATGATTAACTACGAAAAATTAAACTTTTGATTGGGTTTTGATTGCTTGATTGATCACTAACTAAAAAGAACAAAATTGTATTCAATAGGAGGAAGAATGGTTCCTTCGGAATTCAGGTTTTACAAGTTAACTTCATTTATGTGTTTAATCGACACACTTACATAGACATAAATGAAATGATCTAATTAACAACTTGTGATAACCAAAGACTAAGTACTCCGGTCAATACATAACGGGAGGTTATCTAATGGTTACCAATCACAATTACCAACCCTAATCCCATAACAAATATATCCCAATTACTAGAACTCTCGGGAATTGAATGATCAAAGAATAAGGCTAAGCAAATGCAATCGATTACAATTCATTAATTAAATCAAAAGTGAAAAGCATCGAATGCTTTGATCACTTAGTCAACCGATTGTCACAAAACACATAAAATCTTTTAACTTACAAAAACCCTCCATCCGGAGGAAACCAAAAAGTTTAGCCGCTCACCTCACTCACAAATTCACCAAAAGCTTGGAATGATGATGAATTCATGATCAGATTATTGATTCGGTGAAAGATCGTGATTAAAACGGTGAGGAAGCCTTGATCTTTGAGCCTTGGGAGTGCCCTAGTTCGTCCCTTGAAGTGAAGATAATGATTACTGTAACAGCCCAGCGTAACTGCACCATGATATTGTCCGTTTTGGCAGCCAGCACGCCCTCAACGCCCACCCCTCATGGTTTTAAAACGTGTCATGATGGTGAAGGTATCCAGCCCCTTATAAGTAAGCCTTAGTTCCCCTTCACAATCGATGTGGGATATCACAATCCACTACCCTTAAGGGGTCCAGCGTCCTCGCAGGACTTAGCACCACCAGTCCAGCCCTGGCTCTGATACCATCTGTAACAGCCCAGCATAACCGCACCATGATATTGTTCGCTTTGGCAGCCAGCACGCCCTCAGCGCCCGCCCCTCACGGTTTTAAAACGCCTCATGATGGTGAAGGTATCCAGCCCCTTATAAGGAAGCCTTAGTTCCCCTTCACAACCGATGTGGGATATCACAATTACCATCTTTTGAAACCCTAATATACCTTAAAACCCAGAATTTCGCGTTCTCTCGTCAAACCAACCGTAACTGACGGCTAGGGACCTTCGGTTACGGTCCAGAGTTGCTGTTCACGTTTGTTTTTCCCAACCGTAACTGACGCTCTCCAACCGTTGGTTACGATTCATTGTTTCTTTTGTTTTTTGCAAGAACAACCAACCGTAATTTACGGTACGTAGACCGTAACCTACGGTCGCGCCTGCGGTCTCTTTTCCTCTTCAATATTAACTTTCATCAAATGCCAATTTAAGTCCCTTGACTTTATTTCTTCCGACTCCTTGCGTGATTAGGCACGCAACAACTTTCCATTAAGTGCCTAATGGTCCCTAGACTTCACTCTTGCTTGATTCTTACTCTCTCAAATATCTTTATCAACCGAATAAGCTCCAAATTCATATCACGAACTGCAAGCATCATCCTAACTCATTACACTTCATCCTTAATCATCATAACTTATCCAAATTACGTGCTTTACCTGCAAAACAACTATCTCTCGTAGTTAACTCATTCTACGCAAGTAAACAATCAAACGCGCATAATACTCACAAATTAAACACTTTAAGGCTCGAGTTTCACCATCTCCATCACATTCCCACACTTACCTTTGTTTGTCCCCAAGCAAACCAACTAGAACTAATCACCATAGCAACAACACCTCTAAACCCCTCAACCGATTCAACCTGTTAAGTTCCCAAGTCATACCCGTCCCATAGACTAACACAATCAAGATTGACAGCCTGACACCACCTTCTTCGCTTAAACCAGTGGCTCTGATACCACCTTCTGTCATAACCCCCGACCCCACCCTGGGCGGGAGCCGTGACCAGATACAGTGGTACCGGATATTTATTTTAAGTTTCACAGCGAAAATTTCATCAGGACCGAGTGTCAGGAAAATGTATCAGATTTTTCAAAACACCAAATTTTTCATTTCTTAAACTGTGGGGTAAACCTCGTATTTACATAAAGGAATTTCACTGGGAAATCCTTGATTACAGAAAATACGTTTATTTCAGGTGTACATAGCCACTTATTTAAGCTGAAGTGCTTCACGGCACTTTTCCTTCACTTCACAGTATTTCACTTGAAACGCGTTTTAAAACATTTGGTCAGTGGAAATACTGGTGAGTTCATTCCATTTATGAAAAACGCAGTATTGTAATTACAGCATTAAGAGTTTTTACATTTATTTACTTACTGTTGGTTATCTAGTTGTCCAATAGTAAAGAAATTACTTTTAATAGTATTTGTCACTCGACCGGATCTGTGACTAGTGGTCATATCACTAATTGCCTAACTCGTTGTCCATAGTGACGCATAACAAGTAATGTATACAAAACCCCACATACTGGTAGTAATTTCAGATACAAAGACTTAATCACTTTAAATACAGTTTGTAAAACATTTAGGGTTTTGTAAAAGCATTTAAGAAAAAGAGAATGACTCACCTTGCAAATTTAAGTTGACAGGTCTTGCCTACTGGTTTAAGGTTGGTATACCTAATTAAATACACAATGCACATTGTCACACCCCAACCGATGCAGGAATCATCGGGCGCGACACTAAGCAATACAGATTGCTCGAGATAAGCCACAACGACTATTATAAACGACAATATTTAAAACGTCAATTTCCCATAATAAACATATAATCATTCCATAATCATTACAAATCCAACATTTCTCAAGCAAATTCGAAATTCGTCAACTAGATTATTACAAGTTTCTAAAGCAAAACCCTAAGTCCATTTGTAGCAAGTAGAACTCATCAACCTGCAACATACGTTAAAATAATTGCCAATACAAAAATATATTGGCGAGGATACAGGTTTGATATAATAGCATAGTAGGTAGAAAACGTTACGAAATACCACATACATAAACATGACCAACACATATAAACTCAATAGACAAATTTCTCATGTTAAATTCCATCGAAAAAGGCTATAAGCATGATGTGTCCCGTCAGGTGTTAGCCAAACTATAGTACCATACTAGCTAAGGTGGGAGTTAACGGAAAAGTGTCCTAGCATATATGTATCAAGCATCATGTGTAGACTTGTGTAACGGGTATTCGCGTGTGATAATCAGTTTAGTTTTGCGTTGTGTATTTTGATATGAACGTATGTTACACCCAAAAATTCCCTTTAAACAAAAAATGGGGTCAAGTATACTCACAGTGGGTGCGTAAGAGTGAACACTGAGAGTTGATGAGAGGTGAGAAGAGTGTCGGTTTAGCCTGCCATAGAGACGGAAGTGCATCAGTCTTCCAGAGTGTTGAAACAGTTGAAACGGAGAGTCGTGCGGGAACAGACTATTTCGCACGAAAATGGAATTTTCGTGCAAAATTTTCGTGCGGGAATGCCTGTTTTGTGTCTAAAATCGAGTGTTTTCGGCGTCTGACTTCTGGAAATCGAGTGTTCATCCCTCCAACCTTAGGCTACTGATCAACCTAGCATCGGAGAGGTCTTTTGAGCGAGTGAATCTCTTGTATGAACTCGGACTGGACCGTGTGAACCAAGTATGGTTCACGCGAGCCAGTCCAGATCGCACACGTGACTGTTCTTGCGTCTTGGTGCGTTCGGGACTAAGACTTCGTCTGAAACAGATGTATTTTCGAGTCTATTTCGTGACGTTTCGACAGCGCCTTGTTCCACTACTTAGTGAACGAAACATTAGTCGGTCTGATCCATTTTCGTGTGAAAATCGATTTGATAAAACAGTTTTGTTAGGATAAACACTTGGTGAGTTTGAAACAACAAGGTTTCAGGTCTGAGAAGCCAAGGCTAACTCAAACATGCTCGGTTAAGTGCTAAATCCTTAAGAAAATCAGAAGTTTTATGAAAAAGATGAAGGTTTTCGTAAAACAGAGAAGTTTAGATGAAATCGGAGATAATCTCGTGCAAAATCGTTGTAAAAACCATTGTGATTCGTGTGAAAAACGTAGTTTTCTTACTTGGAACAGAGAGAATCGGGCTGGAGAGCGTTTAGGAGGAATGGCAGCAAGTGACTACGAAATGACAATGTGTTGGTATTTATAGGAGGTGGGGAATTAGGGTGATCTGATGAAATTTTCGTGCGAAAAATGGTCATTTTCGCACCAAATATGCGATTTTCGCATGAAATTCTTTTTCCATGAATGCATCGGAGCAAAAATACAAATTTTCGCACGGAAAAATAATTTTCGTATGAATATTTTTTTTATATTTTTTGGATTCTAATGATTAAAACACGCAATTTTTACAAAAGGAACCTATGCTAGAAAAATTCCTAAAAATTATTAAAAATCCTTTTGTAATGCTTTCGTTCATATTAGTTAAGTTAAGTAGCGCAAAAATTTTGGCGAATCATTAAGCATTTAAATTTAATTAAATAAAATAGTTAAGCGAGATAGTAGGCGTCTCAGTTCCCAAGTCTTGCGAGAGTCACGTTGTTGTTTAAGCGAGCAGATAGTCTTGGAAACATCACGCAAAGTTTATAGTATTTAGCGAATGCGTCATAAGCGTTGTGAGGTGCGATGTAGTTTGTTGAAATAAGCGACGTAGTGCGAAAATATGCGATGTAGCGTAGTAAGCGATATAGTTTACATTATGATCCAAATCTCTGGTGCTAGGCGTAACGAGAGTAACGAGCTGCGAAAAAGCGGGTTGTTACGCACACATATTAGTGTATTAACTCAGTAAAACTTTTGCGATAATCACGAGATTTAAACCCACAACGAATGACAAAGTATAGTCAGGTACCGACAACACTTAAACATCCATTGGATTGGTTTCAATCGATTGACGAGATCAAAACCCACAACGAATGACAAAGTATAGTCAAGTACCGACAACACTTAAACATCCATTGGATCGGTTTCAATCGATCGGAAATAGTATCCTGCCAGTGGTTGGAGTTATTACCCTGATATTACGGTAACGTTTCGGGATTTAGAGGCTTTGGTTCTTTGGACAGAAGAACGAGAGGAAGAGAGTGTCGATTTACGATCGAACAAGTGTGAATGAACTTCTCCCAGATTGGGCCTTATATAGCCTAAACTGGCATCTCCAGCGCGTCGTGGGAGAAACTAGGTCCTCTCCCGCGTGGCACCGGGGCAGTCAGCCTGGCCTATACTGCCACGTGTCCAGGGTTAGCTCTGACACGTGGCGGGACGTGGTGACACGTGTCCTTTCCCGCCGTTTTCACCCAATCGTGCGTTTTTCCTCGATTTTCGTGCTGGTTCTCAACGCGTATGCTCGGGTCTTGATCCTAAATAGTTTGGTTTTTAATTGTGAATCTAGTAAGGGTATTTTTATGCGGGTTGGTTCGTTAAACACTAAGTTTCTTAACTGCTAAGTTTTCTGATTAAGTTTCGTCGCGTTATTCAGAATATTTTTGAGGATTGTTACACCCTAACCCATTTAGTTGATGTCGACTGCCACATCATCAAACAATGCCATGCCAGCTGCCACGTCAGCTGCCACATCAGATGCCACATCACTAAAAAATGCTACATGAGCTGCCACGTCTTATGCCACATCAGCAAAATGGTCACATCAGATGCCGCCTAAGCAAAAACTAATTGGGTTAGGGTTCAGTTATTAAGGAGTGTTATCGGCCAATAAGTTAAAAGTTGGGAGTGCTGGTGTACAAATCGAAAGTTGGGAGTGTTATTGACCAATAGGTGAAAGTTGAGGTTATAGCGTGAACAAAAGTACATCAAATTAAATGCCACTAGAATTTCTGATGGGTTGTTCATATTGTCACAACTTAGCCATTGTTGGAGCATACAAGGAACAACATAACATCACTACACGGACAACTACGAACCAGGAACCTCTCACTTTCTTGCACCGTTGTTGAGATCTTAGCCTAACCACGAGGGTTTTTATAGCATCATGAGTGATGGTACTACACCTTGAACGTGTCTTGTCAGACGGTTACTTCACATATTAAGTTTATTTAGATGATGTCGTAATTTGATGTAACTTTTAATAGTATTTGTCACTCGACCGGATCTGTGACTAGTGGTCATATCACTAATTGGCTAACTCGTTGTCCAATAGTGACGCATAACAAGTAATCTATACAAAACCCCACATACTGGTAGTAATTTCAAATACAAAGACTTAATCACTGTAACTACAGTTTGTAAAACATTTAGGGTTTTGTAAAAGCATTTAAGAAAAAGAGAATGACTCCCCTTGCAAATTTAAGTTGGCAGGTCTTGCCTACTGGTTTAAGGTTGGTAAACCTAATTAAATACACAATGCACACATATTAGTGTATTAACTCAGTACAACTTTTGCGATAATCACGAGATTTAAACCCACAACGAATGACAAAGTATAGTCATGTACTGACATCACTTAAACATCCATTGGATCTGTTTCAATCGATTCACAAGATCAAAACCCACAACGATTGACAAAGTTTAGTCAAGTACTGACAACACTTAAACATCAATTGGATCGGTTTCAATCGATCGGATATAGTATCATGCCAGTGGTTGGAGTTATTACCCTGAGTGATGGTACTACACCTTGAACGTCTCTTGTGAGACATTTACTTCACATATTAAGTTTATTTAGATGATGCCGTAATTTGGTGTTACACAGTAGAAAGGTTTACTTGTGTTGTATGAGATTAGACCTTAAATGTCATTATTGTGTATGACAACATTAGGGTTGTTCAAAAAGCCCGTGCTTGAGAAAAGGTTGAAAAAAGCTCGGTTTTAAACGAGCTGGCTCGGCTCAGCTTGGTTTGTAAACGAGCCGAGCCCGGCCAAGGTAGGTTCGATTCGTGGCTCGCTTGTTAGTTGGCTCGATTAAATTAATCCCCAAATTATATGTGTGTATTCTAATATATTTAAGAAATGTTGTTTAATTAGTAAAATGGTTATTTTTTTATCAAAAAAAATAGATTATTAAGCTATAGCCTTAGTTAGTAATATTGATAAAAAAACTATATATATTAAAGTAAGTAACATTTTCTTTTCTTGTTTGTTTTATTTATAGTTTGACCAAAATTACTATTCTATTAGCCTAAATAATTTTTATTTATTGTTTTTTGGTTTTATGTATTCATTTTGTGTAAAAATACAAAAATATAAACTTTTTTAAATAAACGAGCCGGATCGGAGAGCCACAAGCTGGCTCGAGCTTTTGACGAGCCGAGCCCGAGCCCAATTTTACAGCTTGTTAAGAAAAATGAGTCGGCTCGACTTGATTCGATTTTTCAACGAGCCGAGGCTGAGCCCACCCTGATTTGGTTTGGTTTGGCTTAGCTCGTTTACAGCCCTAGAGAACATGAGATCTGTTTATTGGGTCCTTGGTAATGGTATATACATTTCATCCTATACGTGTGACCATAACAAAATCCATTAAAATTCACTATTCTTGGAAATCAAATCATTGAAAAACTAAATGAAATTTCCCATCTTTGATAATATTGTTAAATTTGATGAATGCTTGTTTAATTTTTAATAATTAATGCAATAGAAACCAGGGTGCAAGTACTTAATCAAATTAATTTTCTAATAATCTAATTACGATTGACATCGTAGTCAACTATTTATATAGAATAATAGAAACCTGAAGAAGCACAATATATATATATATATATATATATATATATATATTGTGTGTGTTTTACAAAGTGGATCAAGAATACATGTGATTCTAAATAATTAACCCGGACATAATTGGTGACCACATGGAGCTTCTCAATCAGAAATCTTAAATAATTTGCATCTTTGTATAGGGTTGATGATGCAAAACAATTAAACTATACTGGTTTTCTATTATTTAACAAACTAAATAATATATTAATGTAACTTAACAATACTAGGGTAAACATCATTGTGTCAATGAGGTATATAGGTCAATTAACATTGGAGGAGAAGTGAAGATTTGGGTCTGAGACCATAAGTCTCAAGTTCGAATCCGATCCTCACCAGGTTTTATCGTAGTGGGCCTTCGGCGATGGGTTTTCCTCGAAACTGGAGATGGTGGCCTAATGCAAGATTTGGGTCTGAGGCCATAAGTCTCAAGTTCGAAGCCGATACCCACCGGGTTTTACCGTAGTGGGCCTTCGGGTGACGGGTTTTCCTCGAAACTAGAGATGGTGGGCTTGGGCTACCTAGCGTTGTCTGTCACGGATGCATGAGATCACCTTTTGCCATTGATTTACCACAGGTAGTCAGGCTTTTATTTAATTGAACATTAAAAAAAGGTAATATTATTGTATATCTTTTAGCAACCACATTGTAACACAATATATAATGATATAACTTCCCTCCACACGGTGGATGGAGGGACGTCATACACCGTCCCAATAGGCGTGAAACCTCTTGAAAACACTCTGGCCTTTAGCCCCTTAACCCTGCAAAAACCGTCACCCCACTTTAAGCCACCTAACAATTTAATTTCCTTAGCCAATAAAAAAGAAGAGACATCACCCCACTATAAACCTATCACCCAATCACCTTTCATTTTTTTTACTTTAAATTTATATAATTTAAATATTATTTTAATGAATGATGGATAGTTAAAAGTAGTAAAACCATTAGATGATATAGTAAAAAATATGAAACAAAACAGTCAGATTATAGATACTTTATGACGTGACGGTGAAAAACAAGCGACACCGTTACAAATAGCTTATGAAATGACAACGTTCTCCCTCTTGAATAAAAATGCAAAATTCACTCAAAAGATATGATCTTGCATGTTTTTTTTGTCGGCAAACACATGCCTCCTTATATTACAAAATGACAATCTTCTTTCTACTTGCTAATGATCCAAACTAATAACAGCTCAAGAATGTGACACAAATCAACTGAACAAGGAATCTTTTTGACTATTGTTAAACCCTTTTTAATTACAGATGACAATTTTCCCTCACTTCCTTAAGATCCAAACCTCTCAAAGAGGGAAATTAGGGCAATCCAGCCATAATTAATAAATATTTGTCTTTTGTTGACAAACACAATCCCCCCCCCCCCCCACCCCACACACACCACACACACAAAAAAAAAGAGTTAATTATGTTTTTCGTCCCTGTGATTTGTCAAAATCACTATTTCAGTCCATTAGTTTAAAAATTGTCATTTCAGTCCCTGTGGTTTCACTTTCGTAACTATTTCAATCCACATTCGTTAATTCCATCCAATTATTCTGATACTTTATTGCAAACTAATGGACTGAAACAGTGATTTTTTACAAACCAGTGGATTGAAATAGTTACGAAAGTGAAACCACAGGGACTGAAATGACAATTTTTAAACTAATGAACTGAAATAGTGATTTTGACAAACCACAGGGACGAAAAACATAATTAACTCAAAAAAAAAAGAGCTACACATACACCAAACTCCCTAAGCAGATTCATGGGTAATTAAGGAAATATCCCAATTATATAGCCAATGTGAAGGAAACCTTATGTCTATTGTTGAGCAAACACATTTTTTTTGTTGAGCAAACACATGGTTTTTAAAGTTGTCATATGGCATTTCTTTACCATATAATTATCAAAACAATGTAGAGAAAGGGTAATTTTGGAAATTCACTACATACCCAATAATCAAATACCTTTATAAATGACTCTTTGTGGACAAGAAAACACAAGAGGTTAGATATGATAGGGGGAAGACAAGAATTTGATGAAGAAAAAAAGGTAGAAGAAGAACAACATGAGGGGTTGGATGTAAAGATATGGGATTGTGGTAGTCCTTTGTATGATTCATATGAGTTGGTGTCTATAGCAAATGTTTTAGATAGACATCTAATGAAGTTTCCATATGTGATCAATTGATCAACAACAACTTATTCATCAATGTTTTCGGTGCCTGTGACACCAATGGCTACCCGTCGGCCAAGAAAGATGAGCGAGTGTATATTCATCCCCTCGTTTAAGTTATGGAAGATGAAGAAGAACGATGCGAGTAAAGACAAAGTCGGAGTTTTGAAAGTTAGTCAAAGGATTGTTTCATGGAGAAAATGATTGTTGTTCATGTGGTTGAGAATCTTGATTGATTTCCCATTTGCATTGTCTATTTATTCATGTATATGTGTATGTATAGGTTTTTGAACTTCTGATTAATATAAGTGTTTCATAATTCATATCATCTCATTGATACATAGTTTGATTTTTCATTTTTGTGATTGATGTAACACTCTTATTTTCCAAAGAAGAAAAAAAATACTTGATAGTAGTTAAGTTTTCAAGTAAATGATCATGTGTACTTTCACCACCCATGGTATGTGCATGAAAGCATACACAAAATCGTGGGATGGAATGATGGATCATGAGAGTTTACTAACTCCCATATATGTTTTTTTTATTTGTTATTAATATGTTTTTAATCTTTTTGGGCTCTTAACGTGCACAGCAGCACATGCGTGTCTTTCAAGTTTTGAGTCTAGTATCTTCTATATCTTTTCATGAAACGTAAAAAAAGGGTGAAAACGAGCCGAGTCCGAGCTTGATTAACTTATGAGAGCTCGAGTTTGGTTTGGTTTAAGCTTTGTTTTCAAAGCTTGAGCTCGACTCGTTGGTAGTTTCTCAAGCCTGAGTTTGGCTCGGACTCGGCTCATTCATAATCTATTATTTTATTAATTAATATATTAAATAAAAATAATATGAATAATAGACTCGTTTAGGCTCACAAGCTCGATAATTGAAACTCGGGCTCAAGTTCGTTTACTAAACAAGTTTAAATAAGCTCAGCTCGTAAACAAGTTTAAATAAGCTCAGCTTGATTCGTTTACTAGACAACTTTAAATAATAGGTAAATGTTATTAAATATCAAATAAAAATAATATTACAGTAAGACTTGACAAACTTCACATGTCATGTGCGAGCTCGGGCTCGATAAAGAAACGAGATTTATTTTAGGCTTAAGCTCGGCTTGGGGTCCATAAAGCTCAACTCATTTCGAGTTTTTTCTCAAGCCGGTCACGAGCCGCTTGGCTCGTTTGCACCCCGTGTATGTTCATCATAGGGTGTGCAAAAGCCTGAATTAACCGAACCATAACCCAATTAATCGAAAAAACCAAACCAAATCAAAAACCGGTGGGTCGGTTAATGGTTTTTTTTTTTGAAAATCGAAGGTAGCGGGTCCGTTATGGTTATCAATGTTTCCATACCCACCATAACCGAACCGAACGAACCGACATGTAAATCTTTGTAAAATTTAGGACTTTTCACCATATTTGTAATATTTGATTTTTTTATTGAAGATTTTAGTATTTATGGGTTTTTCATATCGTTTTGTGGATTTGTTGAATGTTTATTTGAATTTATCGAATATATCATATCACTTTATTTGAATATTCGATAATAATTGGTATGAATATTATAGATTATATGTACTTTTTTTCTATTTAATATACTAATATATATATACAAATATGCAATACAATTTATTCCATGTTAAAAAAAATATGTTATTTTTAGCTAGGCTAAATACACGGCTAACCACCAACAACACCGACCGCTATAACCATCAAAATAGATTAACCATAACCGCTCGGTTATGGTTATTCATCAACCGACATCGCGGTTATTGTTATAATTTTAGGCCAAAACCTACCCATGCATAGCCCTAGTTCATCATATCAGGTCAATACTTGGGATGTCAAAATGAACATGAATCCAACGGGCCAACTCAAAATCAAAAACATTTGGGACTGGTATGGGATTATTTCTAAAATATTTTTTCGGACATACCACGGGTTTGGTATTAGAGCATTCCCATTGGAGTTCTTATATTATTGTGAGTGGGATAATTATATTATGAGGAATGGTTGTGAGTGATTTTGAGTGATTGTGAGTGAAGGAGAGAGAAAATATTACTATTCATATGTAAACATATGAGAACACTGTTCACACCTTATAATATAAATAGTTTAATATTTTTTAAAGTGGTTGTGAGTGGAAGAGAGAGAAAATATAATGATAAAGATATAAAAAGTATTATTTATTTGAAAAAAAAAGAAAGAAAAAATAGTGATTTTTAGTGAAATTATATGGATAAGGAAAAAGAATTCATTGTGAATGCTCTTATGTGATAGCTGACCCGATAACCCAAGACATCCATGTGCGTTTACTTGAGTTGTACCTGTAAATATTTTCTTTTTCTTTGTCCTTAGGTAATAGGATAATTACTAATTCACTAATTATTAGTTTTTATATTTTTAATTCCTTGGATAATAAATATGTGATAATTAAATTATATGATAATTAAATAGTAGAGTTAAATGCTTGGTTGGTCCTTGTGGTTTGCAAATATTGCAGATTTGGTCCTAGTGGCTCACTAATTATACACTTGGTCCCAGTAGGATTTTTGCACTCGGGTGGTCCTTATCACTAACCCATGTTAGATTTCTTAGTTAAGTTGATGTTAAATGACCAAGTTACCCTTAACAATTAAAAAAATAAAAGTAAAGAACTTAAAAGACCAAACCTGCAACTCTCTCTCTCTCCTTAACTCTCTCAGCTCTCTCTCTTCTCAGCTCTCTCACTCTGTCTCCTCAACTCTCTCACTTCTCTTTCTCTTCTCTCTCTCTCTCTCAAAGCACCAAAACTATATCGTCGGAAAAACGTGGAGGTCGGTGGCTAAAGATGATGGCGGGGGTGGGTTGAAGATGATGGGGGGTGCTGGTGGGTTTATGGTGGAGGCAAAGGTGGTGGGTTGAGGGTGACGGTGGATGTTGGTGGTGGTGGGTTTACGGTGGAGACAAATGTGGTGGAGGGTGACAGTGGTGTTGGTGGGTGGAGGCAAATGTGGAGGAGTGAAGGTGACGGTGGAGGCGAAGGTTGCGATGAAGGATGAAGACGGCGGTGGTCAGCGTTGCAGGTGACACGGTGGTGAATGGTGATGGTGGGGTGTGACGTGAGCAGCGGTGAAAATGGATATGGATGGTGGCGGAGGAGGATTTTTGATGGTGGCGGAGGTGGAGATGGATGGTGGCGGTGGTGGAGATGGACGGTGGTTGTTATGGGGAAGATGAGTATGGCATCTTTTTTTTAATTATTTAAATTGTTCAAGGGTTGGTGTTGGCAGCAGAGTTTGGGGTGGTGTTGTGGTGGAGGCGCTGGTGGTGGATTGAAGGTGGTGGTCGGTTGAATGTGATTGTGACGGTGGAGTTAGTGGTGGTCGGTTGACGGTGGAGGTGGTGGTGATGGGTTGAAGGTGGCGGTGGCTTTGGTGGTGGGTTGATGGTGGAAGTGGTGGTGGGTTTTAGAGATAGAGAGATATTTAAGAGGATGAAGATGAAGGTAGGTGGGCCATTTTTTTGTTATTTTTTATTTTTTTAACTGTTTAGGGACAATCTAGTAATTTCATACATATTTAACTGAAAAATCTAACATGGGTTAGTGATAAGGACCACCCGAGTGCAAAAATCACAACTACTGGGACCAAGTATGTAATTAGTGAATCTGCAATATTTGCAAACCACAGGGACCAACCAAGCATTTAACTCTAAATATTAAGAAAAGTATATGAAAGTTCTAACGGCAAAGATCTACCCCTAAATCATAATCCAAGACCAATGTAAACCTTTCGTGATGAAAACCAACCCTTCCAAATACAATGTACACATACTCATACTCTTTGTCGTACGTAAAAACTAAAAAGATTTATAAAAAAAAGAGTAAAAGAGAGGAAAATCGCAATGACTCCATTAATATAATAATATATAATGTTTTTGTTCCTGGCCCATATGATGGCGGCTCCTTCAAGCCCAATACAATGTGTCAAAACCGTGATTTCCTTCTCTATACGGACCGTGCCCAACTAGTAGCCCAATATGAATTGCTTTGTCCACATGATATATATTATTATAAATTATACATTATACATATATTATAAAAAAACAAACTCAATAAATAGTATGACCAGTGACACGGATTTACTTAGGGAAGAGGGTGGGCAGAGGCCCACCGTACCCAAGCCCTTTATTGTGTATTTTTCTATTTTTTTAGCCCATAGCCGCCATGGCCCACACATTTTTATTATCCTAAGTTCCTTACTTCTAACCGAATGCACAGACATAAGCTTTGATTCCATATAAACCTCAAGTCCTAACTTCTACGGATTAATTTGTCAATTCACATTCGATTGCAATTCACTTTACTTATTTCTAATCCATAATTTGGAATGTTTTAATCCACGATTTATTTGATTGTTATGTTTGTGTAAATTAATGTAGAGATTTATAATTTTATTTGCTATGTTTATGACTTTAAGTATGTAATGTGTTGATTGTTTTGCTTGTGTAAATTAAATTATATATTATATTTGTTTTTCATTTAGGAACTCCTTAATATAATTTCTTAATAATAAAAAATTCATCTTCAAGTGAAATCCTATCTAGTAATATTTTTAAACTTGTCTCTATTATTTGCTTAAATTAGTTGATTTGTGTAATCTTTTTCGGGATCTCGTTGATAGAATAAGAATTTTGAACTATCATCCAAATCAAAGAGATGAAATAAAGAGAAGTAAAAACACGTTGAGGGCAATTATAATTGAGGTATTTTATACTATATTTATATGTTTCATGAACTATGTTATTTAAGCGTACTTTTTTTTGTCTAACCCATTTTAGCGACTCATATTGTGCCCATCCTACAAAAAAAATTATGTATCCGCCACTGAGTATGACTAGTGTTTTTATTATTATTATAATAATATATAGCTTTTTTATCACTTTTATTATTATTCTAATATTATAATAATAATTGTTTTCTTTATTATTCTTTTAAATTTAATAATTTTTTTGTCATGGGTTGGGATACATGTTACGTGGTACCATTTGTTCATCCGTGATCACGAGTACCGTAAGAACAATAACGGTATCACACATTTTTTGTTTGATTTTATTTAGTTTTTAGTGATTTCTTTTTTTAGTTTCAGAGGTGGGGATGAGCTTTGTGTCAACCGATTCTCGTACCGAAAATACCGGTTACGATACCGGTATATGAAGGTAAAAACCGGTACTAGGAACGCCAAAAAGCGGTACCGAATTGGTACTTAAGATCTTTCTTTTTCGGGAAATTCGGTACCGGTACCCAATATCATTTGGTCATCTCTGACCATGAGTTTCATACGAACAACAACATTACCATACAATTTTTTTTATTTTCTTCCGGTTATCTTTTAATGTTTTTTTCTACATTTTCTTTTTATTCTTGTCATGGTTCCGTGCGCAACGCGCTCATAGTTATTACAAAACACATGTAAACACAAACTAAATAACAAAAGAAGTTCGTAGCAACGCGTCGTATGATGATAACCTAGTTTTAATTTAATTTCCTTTTTGTCTCGATTTCATTCCTTATAGGCATAATTCGTTAACAAAGGTATCTTTGCTTTACATGGTTCATAGCTATAGACATATTAAAAAAAATGCTCTTAATCATAATGTAATATGATTCTAATTGTGTATTCGTGCAAATAGACCAAGGTTAGGTAAATTATCCATATTTTAAAAAACATTCTCACCTTGAGTAAATGTTCAAGGTTATCTTCATTTCGATACATATAATTTGAACTTGTTTGGTAAATAATCTCAAAACTCATCAAACAATAGATCCAAAGTGTCTCTCATCTCTTTCACTTTATATAAATATTTCTTACATGAATCTAAGGTAATTTATACAACAAAATGTTCAATCTTCAGTTTATGTAATAGACATTAATAAAAGAAAGCAGCAGCGCCAAAGAAGCAGAACATGAACTTGAAGGAGCACAAATCATCCTTTGCCGCCCATTTTGTGGCCGATCAGCCCAAATCCGGCCGGTGACCCCTCTTAGGACGTTAGGTAATAAATTCCGCTACTAAATCAATAATTTGATGCTTAGTTTAGTTTATCTGATTAGGGACTAGAGTTTGCAAAAAATACAAGTTATGAACTTTAGATTGTTGATTAAATAAAATTTAGTTTGATTATTTTTTATCCGAACCGGATCGGAGACGTTATTATATGGCGATAGATAAATGACTTTATAACCCCCCCCCCCCCCCCCCCCCCGCAAAAATTCCTAGGTTTGCCCGGTCATGCGTATAAGGTCGTCCAGCATGTTGTCACTGCATGGCTTGGGACAGGCCCGGTTTTGGGCATGGGTGAGGTAGGCGATGGCCCAAGGTCCAAACTCCCGGAAGACCCAAAATTTTAAATTTTTGGAAATTTATTTTATATATGAATTGTAGTTAAACTATTATAGTGTGGAAAAAGACAACAAGACCAAGGTATATGAGTTGGCTAGTGGGTTACATTTAGAATTTGGGTTTGAGTCCAACATCTGCCATTTAATTTTTATAGACTAGTGTATTTAAAGCAGGAGACCAACTTTTCTTTGATTTCTAATTTCCCTGTATTTTAAATTGTTTGTTTTGTTCTTTTTATTTTACTTACTTTTTATTTATGATTTAATTTTGTCATGTAATGTTTAAATTGACAAATATCTAATATATATTTTCTTATATAAAAACTAACCGTAAATGATTTATTTTATTTCTTTTAATATTTAATGTTTGATAATTGAAAGTTATTTTGTTTTTGTCTTAGGTATTAATGTTTGATAATTGAAACTTAAAACTTGTTTGTCTTAGGTATTAATGTTTGATAATTGAAACTTAAAACTTGATTTTTCATAGGGGCCAACTACTTTTTGCTCGCTATAACGCCCAAAATGTTTTGAGTGTTCTCGAGAACAACATTGGCCTTGAGGCTTCTGACGTAGTAGGGAGGGGTTGTGGGGGGAAGACACCAATGTGATAGGGAGTCCCGATGTGCCAACCTAGAGGCAACCCCGTGCATGGTTGAAGCCTTGCTCGGTGAGTTAGACAAAAAAGAACAAATGAGCTGTAAGGCATGAGCGGGGCTGCCGGAATGCCATGCCCCACGTACGGGGCAACATGACGAGTGGGGTTGCTAAAAATATATACCCGATGGACTAGCCATGACCGATTATTCCACAGGCCTCTTTATCATTGTGACATAATGGATATCATCATGCTGATGTGTAAATTCTGTACACATGTTTCTTCTTTATTTGGCCTGGTATTCTATTAACAAATTATAAATTATCAACATTTGTGTGCATAGATGCATCTACCTTATGCTTTGGGAGATTTTTTAAAAAAAATTGATGTTTCCTTTTTAACCCAAAACTATTTGTTTTTCTACTTATAACACCAAAAGTTTTCATCTCTTGCAATTTAAACTCAAAACTTTTGTACTTTCAACTTTGGTCCCCACACTTTTCATATTTCACAGATTTTTCGTTTCAAATTTTGCGAGTTAACACGACGTAACGTGTGTGTGTGGTTCAACGTTTTAACATTTCGTTTTACACTTTGTACTAGATTTTGCGAGTTAGCACAACTCAACGTGCGTGTGTGGTTCAACGTTTTTAAGTCGTCTATTTTTTCCCGTTTGACGAGTTTGTTACAACGCGCGGGGTCTTAAATCGACTTAATTATTATTTTCTATGTGTTACGTTGCAGTCTAATTTCTCCGCATTAACACACCGTAACTTCAGTATAGGTTGTCGCCGGCGATGGTGTGGCATTGGTGCTATTCAGCACGGTTTTACGCCCCTGACGCATTGCGGCGGGTGCTAAATCTAGTTAATAAAATAAGTAAGTGATTAAATGTTTCCCTCAGTGAACTATATGGCCAATAAAATATAAAACTAGGATAAAAAGAAGCTAAAATGCTAGTTGTATACCTTTAATATTTTTAAATACAGGAGCTTTAGTAGTTGGCTATATTGAAGATCAGGCAACAGAGGAGTGTTTGAACTCTACTTTGTTTTCTTATAATAATAATAATAATAATTGCTATATATCTCCTTCAATAAAGTTGAATATTCTTCTAACACAATCAAATTAGGTGTATGATACCTATTTCTTTATCATCAACAAAATTTACGTGACAGTTCGCTTGAGTAACATCTTTCGTTCAAGGGCAATCTAGTCATTTCACATAATTCAACAAAGAATCTTAACATAAGTTAGTGATAAAGATCACTCGAGTGTAAAAAAATGTTTATTGAAGTCTCGAGACCAACTCTATAATATCTGTAAACCATAGAGAACAACCATGCATTTAACTCCAATAATGATTAACTTTCTAGTATTAAGCTAATTCTCTATCCTTTTATTATTAAATATTGTTATTTATTTAATCTTGGTCAAAGCTGTGTTGGTAGTTTGAAGCTTATATTCAGGAAGTCATGGGTCATTTACTTGAGTAGTGGTTAGTTAATTTTGTAGTTTGATTTTAGTGATTGTACGAGTCATTTTTGAGTTTTATGAATGAAATATAAGAAAATTGCTCTTCTTGAGTGTCTCTTCTTGTCTACTTTTCTTGGGAGATTAGCCATCTCGAATCGGCTTTCTATCACGGATTTACCCTTAAGGGAGGGTGGGCACATGCCCACCGTTCATATTCCAGCCTACGTAGCCATGCAACATCGCCATCTTTCAGTGGTGAAGTTACAGAAATAGAAAATGGAGTTTTGGTGGGTTATTTGAAGAGATGATGGGTTAATAGTAAAAGCCTAAAAAATGATGGGTATTCTTGGAATTTTGCCAATATAAAAGTGTTGTTAAAATCAATTTGTAGTCAACATGAGAACTTTCTTGTCAGATGTGTTTAAACTTCATTTTTTAAGATATAAACTTGAAATGCTTGATATTAATAGTTTAAAATCCTTATTTTATTTAGTTAGACATTTTAGTTTTTAAGTATTTTTACTTTATCAGTTCATTAGATTTAGTTTAATAAAATGTCAAGATTCTAACTACATTACTTTAAAACAGTTAAAAAAATAAGTTAATATTCACGTACCACTTCCCTCTATCTCTCTCTCTATATATAAATACATATAGTGAGAGATAGAGTGAAAAAGGATGTGAAGATGCGAAAATAGTGAGAGCCTAAAAAAAATAAAATCATTTGATCCTCTAACAAAAAGTTTTTGGTTTCATCATTGAAATTACCTAATACGAGTGGTTAAGTAAATAAGTATGAATAGTTTTAAAATATCATTATGTTGATAAGTATGAGTTGGTTTTACTCTATCCATTTTGACCCGCTTTCTTTTAACCCATTTGAATTGTGCCCCCTCAAAATAGTTTCTGGATCCGTCACTGTCTAATACCGACCAAGTTCGCGTTGAACGTGCAATTTAACTAGTTTTTTTTGGTTATATTAGAAACTAATATTTACAAGACATTTTATCACAGAGAAATAAATGTATACACCGCTTGATATAATACTTACAAAATTATTATAGAAATCAGAAAAATAAATGTATATATCGCTTGATATAATACTTACAAAACCACTATAGAAAATTAGGGTATGTGTAAAGCAATCTGTGCATACTTTTCGATAATTAAAATAATTTATAGTGATTATAAAATATTTAACCAGTGGTTCTATCTAATATATGTATGTATATAACATCACCTTCTATCTCCATTAGTATCACAACTTTAATCTATCACCTTTTCTTCTCTTACCAATGGAGAAAAAACCCCACATAGCCATTGTACCAAGTTCAAGACAGAAAGAATGATGCATACAAATGGATGCTTCATAATGTAAAAAGGTATATGATGGCTGAGGGTATAGTTGTAAATACCTTTTAAGGAGTTAGAGAGTGATGCCTTGAAAGTTTTGCTAGAGGATGGGCCGGGTAAGCCGCGGGTGTATCCAGTTGGACCCTTGATACAAACTGGTTCAAGTAGTGATGTAGATGGGTTAGAGTGTTTGAGGTGGTTAGATGGTCAGCCATATGATTCTGTTTTGTACATATCTTTTGGAGGTGGTGGAACCCTTTCAACTAATCAGCTTAGTGAGTTAGCCATGGGTTTGGAGTTGAGTGAACAAAAGTTCTTATGGGTGGTTAGAACTTAGAAGCCCTAATGATCAACCTAATGCTACCTATTTCTCATGGACACAAGGACCCTTTAGGTTTTTTACCTTTTACCAAAAGGTTCTTGGAAAGAACTCAAGATAACAGGCTTGTGGTTCCTTCATGGGCCCCACAATCTCAGATCCTGAGCCATAGTTCAACTGGTGGGTTCCTGACCCATTGTGGCTGGAACTCAATTCTCGAGACTGTAGTCCATGGTGTGTCGGTTATCACTTGGCCACTTTATGCAGAGCAAAAAATGAACGCGTTATACCTAACCAAAGGTCTGAAAGCGTCGTCAAGGCCCACTATCGGTGAAAATGGCATTGTTGGTCTTGCGGAGATTGCAAGGGTTGTGAGGGGATTAAACGTTATTTTTACACACACACACACACAGACACATATATATATATATATATATATATATATATGGTAGGGATCCTAAGAGAAGTCCACCCTATTTGAGAAACTTGAGAAGCATTCTAGACCACACATTTTTCTAAGCTTTTCGTAATATACACATACGTATAGTTTAAAATTCACTATATACATATATGTATATTGGATTATACACATATGTATATAGTCAATTTTAACTATACGTATGTATATATTACGAAAAGCTTAGAAAAAATGTGTGGATCAGAATGTTTCTCAAGTTTCTCAATTAGCATAGTGCTTCTCACATGATCCTAAACCTATATATATATCTTTAGCATAATAATGTATTTTGTGGAGTTTATGTTGTATGAATAATTTGTGTTGAATTGTTGAGTTCTTTTGCAGCCCTACTGATCCTAATCCTTATGTCAAAATACAATGTTATATAACATTATGGTTCGAAAAAAACTTATTTTTCATTTTTAAGGTTGAAGGGGTGAGTACTCGATTGGTAGGGGGTTAGATTGGGTTCACAGCCGCAACCCATGTGAAATGAGTTGTACAACTCGAGGACAAGTAGCAATTTTCAAGGCATGCTTTGGATGGTGGTGTGCGTAGGGGGGTCAACTAAGAGAGAGTCACTCATTTTTTAAATTGAATTGGGTTAAAATAAGTATTATTAGCCGGTGGTGTTGGTATTTGTGCATTGGGTTAAAAGTGTCCCTTCAACCCTAACCTAAAAAGTTGTACTTGGATATTTTAAAAACTTGAAAATTTGGTTAGATTTGAATCGTTTAATATAAACGTAATCTTGATTAAACTTATCATCGTGTTAGGTGATATGCATGGGTGTTTATAGGTGGTATGCAGTTTTAAGAAAATAGAAGCGTCTGCCAAATCGAGCTGAATGATCCAAGTGTCTGCCTAATCGAACTGAAAGATTCAAGGAGTTACTCGCTTGCCAAATCAGCTGTCAGTTAAACTTCAATATGATAGTGTTTAACCTGAAGAAAATTAAATTATGCCCGATTGGAACACTAAAGAAAAAGTCGATTACTGTTCTCTAAAAAAAAGACATGTTTGTTTATAAGAATATTCATGCTTGCAAGCATGAACAAACTTGAGTTTAAAAAAAAACAATTAAAAGGGCTAAAACACAGAAAAAAAAAACCATTACAAGATGCCATGAATACATACATCTATGATGGACTGGCCAGTTGTTTCAGTTTGCCTTGCAACACCAGTGATGCCTCATCTGCTATGCTTTTCTTCTTGCTTGTCACCTGCTTAAACAAACGCATTATTCATATTTCAACGTTTTTTCCACCGTCTTGTCTGTCACCTTTTGGTTTTAAAAAGTGTAAGGCGCTCCTAGAATTTAGTATTTAGCCTTTTAATCACGTCAACCATTCATAATCTCCAGTCATTTTTATTTTTTACATGCCAGGACCAATTTTTACCCACATCCCTCGGCATTTTTCTGATCACCTTGAGCGCGCTTTTTAAAACCAAACTTGTCGTCCCCACTAATACGGCAATAGTAGTATGCATGGTTTTAAAAAACGGCAGAGGCGTACGCCTTGAGACACGCCTCGAGGCGGAACGGCAGCATATCGTGTCTGAGGCGGCGCCTCACTTGTTCTTTTTAAATGTACGCCTCAGTGTAGTGAGGCGTCTGTTTCGTTTCGAATCGTTTTACATAATCAGAGGCGGACTTTTTTTGGGCGGTAGATTTAGGGTTTTTTTAGCGGCAAGTTGTCAGACACTTGTATAGAATCTGTTAATGATTATGTTTGCTGTATAGAACCCGTTTAATTTGCTGTTAATTGTTAATATGCTGTATATAATCTATTTAAAGCTGTATTGAACCTGTTTAGAGCTGTTTAATATGCTGTTAACTGTTTAAGTTGTTTAATATTGCTGTTTGCTGTATATAATCTGTTAACTGTATAATCGGTTTAATATTGCTGTTTGCTGTATATAACCTATTTAGAGTTGTTTAATATGCTGTTAACTGTTTTTAACTGTTAATTGTATAGAATCTGTTTTGAGCTGTTTGGTGTAAATAATCTGTTTTTAACTGTTAACTGTATAGAATATGTTTTAAGCTGTTTGCCGTATATAATCTGTTTTAAGCTGTTTAATGTTGTATAGAAACTAGTATTTGATTCTAATAAGCTGATGTGTAATCTGTAAGTAGTTTTTAGGGATGTCTAGTAAAAACGCAAGGAAAGATCCTTCTTGATGTTTAGTATTTTTTTTATAATATATATTTTTTTATATTTATTTATTAATACTGCCTCGGCCTTACACCTCGTTCCGCCTCGAGGCATACGCCTCGTGAGACAGAGGGAAAACACCTCGAAACTCGTTTCCGTTCTTTTAAACCTTGGTAGCATGAACATGGCGAAACCAAAATTTACACCTTATCCTCAACTTGAGGTCCGTAGAAGAAACATAATGCCCCATAGGCTGTTGATAAAAATGTAAGATGTATGTTGTGGTTCTTGTTCATTTTTCAATCTGATTGCTTTTACACGTTACTTGTTCACCAATATAAAATCTATAACATCATAGATACTGTGATATTGGGATTCGATTTTATCAATGAATTTGCATGCTAGCATTCGATAGCAATTTACTTCAACAAAACAAGCTACGTAATTCATTGAAAGAAAACATACCTCCAAAAGTTGGTCATAGTTTGATTTCAGCAAGTTGATTTTACGTTCGCAGTAGTCCTTCCCTTCCTCCATTGTTTTCTATTGACACGAACACAGAGAGATTAACAAACAGAAGATATGTTTATTCGGCATTTGCCATTAATGTGTGAAAATCCACAAAATAACTCAGCAAGGTTGTGGTAGTTGATCTGCCAAATGGACAACGGTAATTTTGATATACTCATCTTTTTTAAATCAAATTCAAATGCTTATTTGATCATGTGTTTTGCCTTACTGGTTTTGACTCATCAATGGTTGTTCTTGTGTGCTGAACAAGTGATCATTTTCTTCTTGCTTTGTAAAAACAAATCCAAACAAAATGTTCTGCATGATTTTCACTTGCTTTTTAGGTTTAAGTTTTAACAATTATTTGGTTTTATGGTTTAGATTTGGAGGAGGTACTTTCTACAAGTTAATAAATTTTTTAGGCACCAAAAGGTTTTAGATTTTCTAGGTTTCCTAATGTTTTCATTTCTAAATTTGAATGACCTATTTTGTTTTTTGTTTATTTACTTGATAGAAATATTAAAAAAGAATAATAATAATAATAATAATAATAATAATAATAATAATAATAATAATAATAATAATAATGAATATTGAAAATGAGCACAAATTCTAAGAATGCTTTGATTTTTTGAAGAAGAATGATTACGGTGATAAGCGTTTGAGCCTCTCTAACAGAGGTCCCAGAACTTCCACTAGTTTCTGCCTTTACCAACTTGAAGGTCACATGCCCAACGTAAGTTTCGTTCTACTTGATCCCATTAGTTAGCTAGCAGAGTATTGGTGGGTCCCATAAGTTTTCTAAAAATTCAAGAGTCGTGAACTAAACTAAAAGAAGAGTAAATTACAAAAAATCGTCCTTTATGTTGACACCAGTTGCAAACTATGTCCTTTACCTTCAATAATTACAGAAAACGTACGCTATGTTTATAAACCCTTGCACGCTATGCCCTTTGGCCCTAACTCAGTTAATTTTCATGGTTAAATCTGACTAAGTAAACCCTACAAAAGGGTATTTTGGTCATTTTACCCTAAATGCTAAAATACTAAAATACTAAAAATAAATACTCAGGCCCTGTTTGGTTCAATCAGATCTGAATTGTTAAGATCTGACCAAATCAGACATCCATGTCTGAACCATTCAGCTTCATTCACAAATCTGACCGATTCAGACCTCATTTCACCCATTCAGACATTATTCTTTTTGGAACCAAACGGTCTGAATCTGACCGAATCAGATGTGGACCTCTGAATGGTTCCCCTTCAGTGGCAAACAAACAAGATCCTCTCTCTCTCTCTCTCTCTACAATCTGGTGCAGCACCTCCGCCATTGCAACACCACGGCCATCGCAGCACCTCCGCCATTGCATCACCACCGTCATCGCAACACCTCGCTATCAGACCACCACTAGGGCTGTAAACGAGCCGAGCCGAGCCAGGCCCAGCTTGAGCTCGGCTCGAACTCAATTCGAGCTGGCTCGGCTCGAGCTCGAATTTTAAATCGAGCCAAGATTTGAGGCTCGAGCTCGACTAGATTAAAATTCGAGCTAGCTCGGCTCGGCTCGGTCTAGCTCGAACCAACAAAAAACCGCAAAATTTACTAATTAAAATGCCCTAAAAATGAAACTCTTCATAGACTAAGGCCATAATTGCAATTTAGTTTAACCAAATGGCTAAATATGCAAGTATAAATAGTTAATTCACTTTGTTACATTGTCTTTGTCATCTTTTATAGGGGAGACATTCCCTTAGTTTTAGTCTTTTGAGCAATGTGGGACAAAAAAATGAAGGATGTAAACCTTATCGAGCTGGCTCACGAGCTTACGAGCCGAGCCAGGCCAAGCTCGAGCTCGGCTCGTTTACAAACCGAGCCGAGCCGAGCCGGCTCGTTTACAACCGAGCCAATTTCGAGCCGAGCTTTTTTCGAGCGAGCTGCGAGCCACGAGTTTTTTGAACACCCCTAACCACCACCACCACCTAACCCACACACCACCATTTTCATGGTTATATCTCCACCACCACCACTAACCAGCCACCACCGCCCCCACCACCATTTTTTATCCCGGTTAACCTGTCTCACCTGGTGAAGATCTTAGTAGGTATTTTTGCCCCATGTGCTTAGGCTAGAAGCAGAGAACTTTGATGATGCGTTTTGTCCACTATCTACAGCCCATAGTTATCGATAGTGAATAGCGACATATAGCGACAAGGTACCTATATGCTACGTAGCGATAGCGATAAAATGGTGCCCGCTATTTCATGTTTAGGGATAAGGTAGTTAAAATTTTAAGAAATAAAAAAAAGCTATCTATAAATTTTTTATATACATATAATGTTATTTTTATACCTTTTTTATATAAAATGTAGAAGTTTAAGGACCAAATGTAAGCTAGTGAAAATAGGGGGGTCAAATGTTAAACTAATTTTACACTTTTATGTAGATTTTTACAAGTTTTAAGGACTAAATGTAAACTAATGAAAGATAGAGGGGTTAAATGTTAAAATCCCTAAAGTTATTTTAACACTAAAAAGACTGAAACGCAAGAAAATGCAGCCGCTCTTCTTTCTCCTATTTTCCAGCAAGTTTCCTGCAGAAATTGCAGGTTTCCAGCCGGAATTCGTCGTCGTAATCCGCTACAATCACGCTATTCAGTCGCTACATAACAGATTGCGAGACCCTGGCGCTCTGCTACGAAGCAATCGATAGCGAACGCTATCTGCACTGTCGATAACTATGCTACAGCCTTTCAATTTCTTTCACCCCATTCAATATTTGTACAGCCTTTCAATTTCTTTCACCCCATTCAATATTTGTACAACCTTTCAATATCTTAGTTGATGATGGCTGTGTAGGTGGTGGTGGTGGTGGTGGAGCGGTGGAAATTTAACCATGAAAATGGTGGTGGTGAAGTATAAATTTTATATGTTTTTTTTATAAAATTGTTATATATAAATAATTGGTAAAAAAATCTAATTTGCCCTCAAATGGTCATATTAAACCATGAAAATAAACTGGGTTTATGGTAAACGACAAACTGTGTAAGGGTTTGTAAACGTAGAGTACGTTTTCTGTAATTATTGAAGGTAAAGGACATAGTCTACAATCTGGTCTCAACATAAAGGACGATTTTTGTAATTTACTCCTAAAAGAAGAGAATCAAACATTGTTGTTGTTAACTTTCTAAAAAGAAAGCAGGGCAATGGAGAAGAGGTTAAACAAATGAACAGCAGACGGGGGTTTCCTAAAATTTTTGATTTAGAGACTTAAAAAGCATGTTAGGCTCCTTGTCTGGGAATTGGATGAAAGAGGGACCCAAACATTGATATGGAAATCATGGAGCTTCAGCAGTGTAATTGTAAACTCGAGGCACGTATTTTCTTAGAAGGTTGAGTGAGAAACCACTGTTCAATATAGGGAGTTACAATCACTAACTACGAGATTCCGCTAAACTGCTAAAGGTTGGCTGGAGGGCAGATTTAAACAGAATCACTCTCAAAAAAGAATCTACTTTGTGTGCACAAATCACCTGCTGCTAGTGGCATGTCCAAACAATATGGAAGACAATTAAAACATGGTGTAAATTTCCAATCAAAGTCTGTGCAGGAAGCAATGGATTCAATCATGGTTTCTAACTTAATCAAACGATATGAAATTTCCAAACCCTAAATCATAAAAACAGATATAATAACAAAAGAAACAAGTAAGATACCTCAATAAAATACCAGTACCAACATCAACGACAACTTTTTGGGCATCATCTAGGGTTCCAGGAACATAGAGCGAAGCCGTCAAGGGGACCAGCATTTTCTTCCCTGTTTCAAAATCAATCAATCAACACAAGTGAATGATGATGATGATTGATAGAAATATCTATATATATATATACCTACCTCGAGGTCGGAGAGATAGATCATTGAGAGCTGTAGAAGCGAGATCGAGACGAGTAGTGGCGGTACGGATGTTGTTGAGGCTGTCTTGAAGAAGATTGACTTCTTGATCGCTTTGTTCTTTGATTGCTTTTAGCTGCTCCACGCTCATCTTCTCCAGTTCTGCTATCATCATCCCCCTGCTTGTCGCCATTCTTTCCCCTTACTCACTCACAAACCCTAGCTAGCAACACCCACCCAGTTTTAGTAGTTACCAAAACACTTAACTTTAACATATAATAATAATATAATAAAATAATAATAATAATAATAATAAAATAATATAATAATAATAATAATAATAATAATAATAATAATAATAAAATAATAATAATAATAATAATAAAAGAAATTAAAATTATAAGACAATTTTAGTGATTGTAAATATAAAATAGATTAATTTACATGACACATAAAATTATTTTTGGGTTACTTATTTTGGTGATAAGTCTAGATTTAAGAGCAAAACTAAAGAGTATCTAAGTTTGTTCTTCTAAAAAAACATAAATTTGTTTTAACTTATTTTACTAAATTAATATAATTGTTATAAATAATACTTACTAGACATAATAATAAGCATTATGTATTGACGTTTCATATAGTATTTTTTTCGGTTTTATTTAGTGGTTAAGATACGTCTAGTTAGTATATAGAATTAATTACACACATAAACATTATCGTTTCCCTAAATTTTGCAATTGATTCATATTTTTTAGAAATTATTTAGAGCAACGAATTTTAAAAGAAATAACTCATTTAGTCCAGATGAAGATATCTTTTTTGTTAAGGAGTATGAAATAACCAATATAACATTTAACTTAGACTATATGGAGTGGACGGTGTGTTTGAGGTGTGGAGGCCTCTTCCACGCCGCTATACCATCCCGGCAATAGCGTGGAGGGCGGCAACTTCTCATCCATCGTGTAGGGTTTGTGGGGTGTGACGTGACGTGCTTCGATTGGCTCGTGGATTATAGTCGTTGAACGATTAGTTTGTTCTAAATGAAAGTTTTTTTTAATTTAAAAAACTATATAATAAACCTTTTTAACACTTTTTTTTTCAAAAACACACAACATATACAACCCATTTCTCTCTACTCACATATATTTTCACTCCGCAGTTTTAACAGGATTTAAAAAACTGGAAAGATCAAGTTCGCCATCTTCATCGTCTTCGCTTTCGCTTGAAGACCTTCTTTTATTCTCATCAGATGACGAGGGACCGACACTAATAATTTCAGCGGTTCAGAAAGTGGTTAAAACTATATTGGAAGACAAAGTGTGCTCCTCAGAACCCAAAAGGAGGAAATATATGGTACGTGATCAAATCACCGCACATGATTTTTTAGTAAGTGATTATTTTTTCACCCAACACGACATATGATAATAGTAATTTTAGATGTCGTGTTCGCATGAGACGCGGTTTAATTCAAAGAATATCAAATAATTTATCAAGTTAATATGAATATTTAAAAAAAACACTGCTAAATAAGAGGAGGCATTCAACTTAGGAACATAAAAAATTTTGTATTAAAAAATGTGGATTGGAAATTGCACATTGCTTGAAATATGTGGACGAAGAAAAAAACAAAAACAAATTTTAAAAGCCATATTTAAACGCTAAAAGTTAAATGGGTTTAACCCATTTTGGATACGAGTCAATCTAAATCCGACCTGTGTTTTAAATTAGGTTATCTCGAACATAATCTGTTTTTCTTTTCTGTGTTATGTTGGAGTCGTGTCAAGAATTGTCACTCCTAGTTATATTATATTAAATAAATTAGGTTTTAGGCCTTGCATTAATTATAACCCACTGAGGTCGTTTATTACGTAAATAACTATTTGTTATATTAAAATGGGTAATCTATCTTTTTCATAAAAATAATTTAGGACTCTTTGAATAAGTTTTGTGTTGTTATAGACACATGATGTAGCGTGTTAAATGATAATGAAGGATTAATCATGTTAATTCTGTAAATACTCGTGATAATCTTCCCCAAATCACCAAATCCAACCTAAAAGGCAAAGAATTTGAAATGGCAAAATGATTATTGCAAAATTGATGATTGATCGGATTACATGTGAAGAACATAAATAAGAACAGAAATTCGAAACGAACCACAAAAAGACCATGGGCCAAAAACAAGCCCAAAAACAAAATGCATAAAACATGGAAAAAAACATACAAGTGCCATAACTCCCACTAGAATGCGTTTTTTGGACCAAAACTCGGACAAGGCCCCCATGCCGTGCTCCTCGTTTCAAGCTTCGATTTGACTGGTCAAACGCCTTAAAAAGACCCATAGCCAAAGTTATGGTCGTTTTCGTAAATCACCTTTGGTAACTCGATTATGGGCCTCCAGAAATATCATGAATTGATGCTCACACTTGGGCCTGCATGAACACCTCTATTAATAATATGTTACGTACGGTTACTAAAATCAAAATCAAGTGTACCACTTTTCATCTTTACTTTTGATGAATGATGACTTGATGTCTAGTTGCCGCTTATTTTCCTAGTCATTTTCATGCACATGACTTGTTTCTTTTCTTGGCCATGTGAACTATCAACGAGTTTCTGAGGATGTCAAACATTTCCATTCTCCTTAATTCTAACAAAAGTTGTTGGAAGGTGATAATACATAACCATTTGAATAGTTTGTGACATGATACCTAACTTACCCGGACAATGACGAAAGCAACCGTCAAATACGATGACTACCCCAAATACGATGACTACCCTCATTTGACTACTAGGCCAGTAATCAAAATTGCGATGAAGGGTATGACGAAAAGAGACTACTCAGATTTTAGTCACTATGTTGTATTGAACAATTTTGTTGACCACGCGTGACGCGCCTAGTCACTAATGAGGTTTGATTCAATGTTTCTAACTAAATATCCATACTTTAAAGTTGTTTATATGATATTGTAAATATCATGTATTATATAGATTTCCGGTTTCTTCAATTTCATGTATTAAGAGCACACATTCCATTTGGTATAATTCTCTTATCTTAATATGTTAAGAGAAGTTAAAAAAAGCTCTAAATCACTACTCCATCCTATTCTTTAAAGTAATCCTTATCTTTATAATTATATTTAACTAGAAGGGCATCCCCGCGATGCGGCGTGTTGCAAATTTTGGTTCTTTTGTTAACAGAGTAAACGTAGCGTGTGTTAAAATATATTAACTGATCCTTTTTCCGACAGATTAGATTAGAGTAATCTATAAAGTATATTTACTGAGCACAATCATTAAGATAGTAAATCCGTTTAGGGTTTAGTTTATTGCACCATAAACCATTGTTGTCCATTTACCCTTGACAATACCATCAGTTCCATAATCAAGGTTTGTATGTGTTTAGTTTCTAAACATGCTTATGGCTCCGTCAAATCCCTCGTGACTCCGCCACAAAGCCGTCGTGACTCCGTCACAGAGCCGCCATGGCTCCACCACCGTATGTGGTGTCCGACCACCATGCCAATCGGTTTGCCACACTTTCTCTCATCATCTCTATTTACACACATATGTGTATGGTTTGTGTTTGGGGTTTATATTAGACGTTAGAGAGAGAGGGGAGATATGAAGTTAGAGAGAGAAAGAGATATCAGTAGTAGTTATTCTGACACACAATCCAACTTAAAACCAAACACCATACAATCATGAAACCCAATGTTTTAAATACCGGTTTAAACCGGCCGGTTGAACCGGTTAAACCAGATGCCGGAATCCCACCCGGAACGAATCATACCGGTAAACTAAGGAAACGACAAAGAAGTTGTACCACCGGTAAATTGGGTTATATCGGTTTAAACTGGTTTACCGGTACCGAGCTACGATTAAAATTTGGACTTTTAATCTTTTATGGGCTCAAAAGGTGAGTATCTACCTTCTTAGTAAAACCTAGCGCTCACAATCCACATCGATAAAACTTTATCCACAATGCACATCAATCGTTGGGTTATTTTTTATTATGGATTAACTTTTTGATATTTTTTATTATGGAAATAATTTAGTTTTTGAATATTTTTTGAGTTGAAATTGTATTTTATAGATTCATAGGGTTAATTAGTCAACCCGGTTGAACATCTCGACACAACCGTTTAACCGGTTGAACCATTTCTGAGCGTAACCCGTTACGATTAAAATACAGGTTATTAAAACATTGATGAAATTTGCCCATTGTTTTGTATAGAAACCAATGGTACGAGTCCTAAGCAATACACAACCAACTAAGCTATGATACAATATGAAAAGCATGTACAATATGAAAGCAAAATACAAGCTCTATTGCATAGAATTGTTATTAATGAAATGTATTTAAGATTTATAGGTTAATTATCAACCTGTTGAACATCTCGACACAATCCGTTTAACGTTGAACCATTTCTGAGCGTAACCCGTTAAATTAAAATACAAGTTTTAAACATTGATGAAATTTGCCAATTGTTTTGTATAGAAACAATGGACGTCCTAAAGCAAATAACACAACCAACTAAGCTATGATACAATATGAAAAGCAAGTACAATATGAAAAGCAAAAAGTACAAGCTATATCGCATAGAATTGTTGCCAATTATTTTATATATAATGTAAATTTTATGGTATGTATGGTAGTTCTTAATAGTTCCAACTCATGTAGACTGCATATTCTTATCTTTATAATTATATTTAATGTAAATTTTATGGTATGTATGGTAGTTCTTATATTTACCAACTCATGTGTCACACCCCAACTGATGGCGGAAACATTGGGATGAGACGAACAAATCGTTCAAAAGCATTATAACACTATTTGTGACAATATGTTTAAATCAAATTTCATTAATGACTAAAGATTCACATACAAAGTTTCAAATAAACGAACAAATATAACAAATATTGAATGTGTGTTTCTAAAGCTTGTCCTAGCTTGTTTTCTTCACCTATCTTGACTAACAACCCGCAACATGTATTAAAATATGATCAACAAATAATGTTGAGCAAGTATACAAGTTTGATACATAGCATGTAAAATAAAAGGACTCATATCCAACACGAAAACACATAACAAGTTTCATCATTCTAGCTAACGCAGTCCAAGTGATAGCCCAAGTTTCCAATGCGTTAAGTGCCTTTCCCAAGTTTAACGGGAGGTATACATGTCTCATCCTAACAATACTCCAAAGACTACTGGGGAGGTGCATTACTCCTATAGTATATGCATAATACTACCATTATTAAGGCGGAACTACACACAAGGATTAAACGTTCACATAGCATCAAAGTCTCAAGTATCACAAGTTTCATGTTTAAATGGATAGAGTATGTTTCAAATAAGTTTCAAGTGTCAAGTGTCTTGATAGGGAATACATGTTGCACCCCAAAAGTGATAAAACAAAAAGGGGATCGAGTATACTCACATTAGATTGCGTAATTGATTCGCACGAGTAAAGATTTGAAGAATCAACGAAAGAGATTAACCTAGACAGTTAGAGCATTGGTTATTATTTATGGAGTTGTATAGTAGTATATTATTTAATCAATCAAACTAAGGAACACTCCAAATTATTTGGTAATAAGTTGTGGATGGTTTTGTTTAAGTGTGAAATGGTAAATGTTATAACTAATAGCATAAGTTGTGGATATTAGTAGCGATAATAATTTATTAATAATAATACAATAGTAATAATAGGTTTAATAATAATAATAATAATAATAATAATAAGATGAAGAGTTGTTGAATTATAAAAAAAATAATGGGCTTCAAACACCGATGTTTGACTTAATAAAATAAGGTAAAAAAATCAGACTTTGAGAGAGGAGGGCAACCACCCATAAACACAAGAAATCGTATCTTTTTTTTTTCTTTGAACCAATACAATAGACAGTTTTCCTTATTACAAATGCCCAGCCGAACAAAACAGTCAAACACAAACCCATGATTTTGTTATAGTTTGTTTTTATTAATCATCTGATGTTGTTCCAATTGTATATATATAAAAAACGAATCGATTTAGTTAAAAAGGATATACCGAAACAGCAAGAGTGTCGCGGGTCCCGTCGGCTCCGGTCGTCTTCTCCGGCGGTTGCAGGTTTCCGGCGGCGTCTCCGGCTTCCGGCGACGTAATCGAAACAGAGAGGGAGAGTACGCGAGAGTGATCGTGAGGTTGTAACTAGGATGTCTGGGTGGGTATTTATAATCGAACGGGAAGAAACCGACGGATCTTGATCGGTCCGACAATCAATTCGCCGGAACTCAAAAGTCACCATCAATTCGTTCCTTGCAGACATATCTTGGGGGAAACTGAATCGAACTTCAGAAGTGATTATATATTATAAATTTCTTAATCTGAACAATGAAGCTCTTGGTCCAGTGGTTAGATGCGATTTTGTTGACGCAGTGGCGCCGGTTCGAATCCCGGCCACCTCCGTTTCCCTGTTTTTGTTTTAATTAGTTTTTCGATATTTTCAAAACAAACCCTGAACTATAGTTTGATTTAAAACACTTTTAGCCATGTAATATAGTTTATCAAATAACATCTTTGGTCCCTCTACTTAATAACTAGGTTAGTTTTATTAATTGAATTAGTTAACTTGCTAACTTAAAACTTAACTAAGTTAAATGAGGTTAACTTAAAATTCTTATTTCTTTAACTAAATGTTTAAATAAATAAATCATATTGAATAATTAATGATTTAATTAATTTAATAAACTAACACATATAAATAGATTAATTAAGTAAATAAACACTTTAATTAAGTAATTAAGAATGATTAATTAATAAGTTTAATAAATACATTATTAATTATGTATGAATACATAATTAAATGGCTACTAAAATAGATAATTTAAATAATTTAATAAACATGAAATTACGAAGCGTTACATCATGTAGACTTCATATCCTTATCTTTATAATTTTAAGGAATGTGATAATTTAAATATAAAAGAAGATTTTTTTTATACCAAATGGATAAATGTGGTTGAAGCTTAATAAATAAGTTGGGTTGGGCCAACCCACACAAATAATTAACTAAACTGCTAAATGATAAAAATCATATCGTTAAAGAAATATATTATTGTCCTTTTAAAAAGCTAATTTACGAAATTTTAAATACAAGTGTCACAATTGATACGTTATTTCAATCAAAATTAATATGCTAATCTTTAAAGTTTTACGAATTTTGGTAACACTTTAATATAGGGTAAAGATACCGTACAAATAGCTTATCGTACAAAACGTACGAAAACATGAAAAGGTAAAAAAACGCGGTGACATTTTCATAACGATTTTACTCATAATTACCTTATAGGATCAAAATTAACCTACAAGATCAGAATTACCCCACAAGATTAAAATTACCCTACAAGATCAAAATTACCTTACAAGATCATTTGTAGACCAATTATGATGCTTTACAAAATTACCCTACAAGATCAAAATTAGTCTACAAGATCATTTCTAAAGTAACTATGATACTCTACAAAATTACCCTACAAGATTATTTGTAGGATGATTTTGATAATTACTCTACAAGTAAATAATTACGAAAAAAGTCACCGTGTTTTTTACCTTTTCATATCTTTCGTACGTTTTATACAATAAGACTATTTGTATTTGATCTTTTACCCTTTAATATAATATTAATATGTTATTTCAATCAAACTAGAATCACATGTACACACTTTTTAACAGAAGTTGTAGTATGAAGACAGTGTTTGTATTAATAAAACATGACAATTTGCAAAATCTTTAACATACCTAACTTCTGTGTTGGGCCATCATTGTCCATAGTTAGAAATGGGCATTGTGCTTTCACAAGACTCTTCTTTTATAGCCTTTTATTTATTTATTTAATTCATATAATTATTTTTAATTCATTTATATATATTTTTTTTAATTCATATAAATTTTTTTTGATGCTAATAATAAGACAATCTTACGAAAGCAAAACCAATGCAAATCAAAGCATATCAACCAAGAAAGAGTCAAGTCTTCTAGATAGAGTGTGTACACACATATATAAAAGAAACTAGTTAGATGCGCCGCCCGCGTTGCGGGGCGATAGCCGAATAATGAGCGAGTGTTAGACAGCTCATTGACACAAAAAACAATTAAATCGAGTAAACCAATACATAACACTTTTATAGTTTTGCTAAAAAAAACTAAAACAATGGCAATACTGTTATTTTAACTAACGGAAAGTTATATTTTTTCACTGGTGTAAAATCGTAATTTGCCAAAAGCTAAAGTGATGCAAATACTGGAAATTGAAACCAGGAAAGCACAACCGTAATTTTAGGCCGGAGGCAAAACCATATTTTTATTTTGAACCGAGGGCATAATCGTAATTTGAGTTGAAGCCAAAAACGTAATTTTATTTTGAACAGGGGTGAAACCGTAATTTTTAACTGAGGCCGAAATCATAATTTTTTAAACGGGGAAGAATCATAATTTTAAGGTGGGGCGAGAGCATATTTTTTTCATTTGAACAGGGGTGAAAACGTAATTTTGAGCCGAGGGCGAAATTGTAATTTCGAGTCATGGGCAAAATCGTAATTTTCGACTGGGCCAAAAGCGTAATCTTATTTTGAGCAAGGGGCAACATCGTAATTTTAAAGGGGCAACGTAATTTTACAGCGTAACAATAATAACGCGGGTCCAATGGAGAGTGCCAGGTCAACGCTGTCCACTGGAGCTGGCACTATTCCGGGGCAAACCCGTAATTTTACAGCGTAAACAAATAATAAACGGCTGGTCCAATGGGAGAGTGCCAGGTCAAACGGTTGCTCCAATGGGAGGCCTGGCACTATTCCAGGGGCAAACCCGTAATTTTACAGCGTAAACAAATAATAAACGGCTGGTCTAATGGGAGAGTGCCAAGTCAAACAATTGGTCCAATGGGAGAGTGCCAGGTCAAACGGCTGGTCCAATGGGAGGCCTGGCACTATTCCGGGGGCGAACCCGTAATTTTTCAGCGTAAACAAATAATAAACGGCTGGTCCAATGAGAGTGTCAGGTCAAACGGTTGATCCAATAGGAGAGTGCCAGACCAGCTGCCTGGTACTATTCCCTTTTTTATATTAAAAACATAGTTCAAATTCCTTCACTTTTTAATATATTGATAATGATAATGAAAATTATGCTTAAAAAAATTAAAACGTGTGCTACGTCTCTATGTAGCATCAAAGTCTAAATGGTGTGCCCATTTTTTATGTCAACATGTCATATAACATGTAAAAGTCATAATTTAAATGATAATAATCATATGTCATATAAAATGTAAAAGTCATAATTTAAATGATAATATCATTACGCTATATATATGTTTCATCATATTGAGAGCAACATATCATCTATAAAGCAACTTTTAAGAAGGTGTGTATATATGCACATTCATGTAAAGTTGATTGCGTCCATAAATTGATGACTGTGATGTTATGGGTACCAAAATTCCTTTTATATATATCGTTTCACGTAGGGTTTTGTAGCTTGCAATCCACGAGCAATCGAGCATTTTATTATATTTTATTTTTTTAATGGTGACTTTCTTTTTGAGTGACCCAATGTCACATCGTTTAAACGGAGGTCCTAGTCAAGATCTACACAGACTACGTTGTCTTAACCGGGTCCACGCTGGGTGGGTCAGACTTAGTTACGGCGTTCCCCCGGAAACCGTACTGCTTCCACACGAGTTGCCTCGCTAAAGTAACAGCCGGATGAAAACCGGGTGCGGCTCATGATCGAACCCCCTTGGTGGGTTTGTCACCATCTTGCCCAACCACTGAGCAATAAGCCCAGGGTTATATCCACTCCAAAATGACACAAGCGAGAATTGAATTTGAGTCTCCATTGAAAAACCTAAGTCTCCTACCCCTAAGCCACAAATAGGAGATGAGCATTTTTTCTAGATGATATTGTTTGTAGGGAATTAGTACCTTTATAAATGATTAAAGATAATTTATTTTATTTTTTGAGAAATACTTGATAAAATATCGTAACAAAAATTAATGACAAGAAATGTAAGTAAACTTTACATAAACATAAAAGATTCAAAAGAAAAGTCAACAAGTAGCCTTCATATGCAAAACGAACGAACTAATTCATTAATTTGTTAGCGGTGGTAGAGGCTTCATGATTTACATGTGCCCTATAAAACGGATCTTGTGACTTCTCTTAGATGAACACGTCTAGCTCCTGAATACAACAGCCATAATAGTATATACCTTCGGAATGGCTCACGCACTCGAGATAACGCTAGACTTTTTAGTGTTTTCAAATTTTTGAAAAAAGGTGAACAAGAAGTGTGGAATAATTAGTGAGGACTCCTCTCTAACTTGCGACAAGGCATTTGCTATGTGTGTGTGCTATTATTTTGTCAAACAAAAGTGAACTATCGTAAGTGTCATTTTCGTTTATGACTTCCTTTGTAACCGGCTAGTAGTGGAAGTTGCATGCACAAGGCCGACGCATCAACGTCACCTCATGACCTAGGCCGCACAATACTTACGGTGGCACCAAGCCACGACGGCACGACTTAACAGTCTAGGCCGCATCTAACAGTGCTCCGGAGTTCGCACCACATTGCACGACTAGACCTTACGTTCCACATTAGGTGTGCCTGGTCCGCACCACCCGCTTTAGCCACGCCTCCGGTCGTTTGCATATCAACCATGCCTCCAATTGCCTAGGCACATCCATGCATTCAGACTAGACCAGCCGCACTAGCCAACTGAACCGTTTGTATAGTCACCGTGTGCCACACCATCTGAAATTGACCATCGCCTACCAAAGTTTAAAAACATAGAGAGTACATTTAGAGCTATCAAAGGTTCATTGCCCATCCCCCACACATGTGCGAGTCAGAAGTTTTTTGTTTAAGGAAACAATATATAAGAAGGTGTCTTTCCTTATAAAGTTTGTCCTTCCACTTATGTGAGGCACGCTAACAAACTTACATGCATTTTCTTCCAAATTTGTACAACTTTGGTTGTTCCAACTACACAATTTGAGCATCGATATCGTTCATCTTAGCTACGTATTAAGCGTAGTTTGATTCGTTGCAAATCTCTCACATAATAATGCACTCATACAATCATGTTCTTGTCTCATTTAATGGTGTTTGTTAGTTAGGTAGGGGTGTCATTTTTAACCATAATCTGAAACCCAACCCAAAGCCACCCAAACCTGTTTAAACAAGACCCAACTTACTCGAATCCGAGGAAACAATAACCCGAACTCGATAGCATTTAATTGGGTCTGTTAATGGATTGAAAACATCCTCATCGGGTGAACCGGATAACCCACAAAACCATACAAGATTAAACTCCTATTTTTTCTTAGTTGGTTTGCCTATTGGCGGCTTTAAATTTTAAACAACGATGTAATAACCCTTCATAGCATTAAAATTCTCGTATTTAATTCATGAAATTAAATCCTACTTACATGACTTACGAAATTAAAATTTATACGATATAACATGATAATCTGATTACAAAATACAAGTCATCATTTAATCTCCCCAAAACATGAACAAAAAGGTGGGGACTTGTAAGCATACGGGGGCGTTCGGTTATAGCTTGATCCTTTATCCGGTACCTCTTTTATATTTTAACTACCATAAAATTTCATACAAACGATTAGTAATTTGATTATTCAGTCAAAAAACGTTAAAAAAACATTTTTGCAAGTCTGGGCGTTCCTCGCGGGTCGCGGAGGACTTAGTCTAGTCCTTTGCGTGGCATAGGGGATTGGAATTTGTCCAGGCTCATTGATAAAGCTCTCTGCGTGTTGAGGTGGGCCTGAGTCTCTTCCCCGCGTGGCGCAGGGGAGCCCCTTTTCCAGAAGGTTTTGCTGGAGAACTGAGTTTTTACACCTAACCAAAAATGTAAGGTTTCCACCATAATTTACCCAACTTGATCTAACCTCAAGTTTGACATACTTAGGACTTTTCTTTCAAATTTTATGTCCAGAATTAACAATCCGGACCCGAATTTGTTAGCTCATAAATCATTCTTTTGGTTGAATGTTTAATACAAACCGACTCGGTAAGAGATACTGAGCATTCTAGCTCAAGCCTCCCATATTCCTTATTAAACTTTTCCCTTCTCTCGAACCACAAACACGACTATCTTTGGTAATAATAGATATACTTTAGCTTCTATGACCCCGTCGGTCGTTTATACTTTAGCTTCACATGCCCAATCCTAGTTCATGGCCCTTTAGACCACGAACGACCCATTTATTCCGCCATTTATACCCCCCCCCCTCTAAACCATGAGTCGTGACTATCATTGTATTCACTTATCACTATAGTCCATGACCATAGTTGTTCTCGCTAGGTAATACATCCGTTTCTATGACCTCGTGGGTCATTTATACTTTGGCCTTGCATGCCTTTCACATGGTTTTACTTAAGATCAATTATCCTCATGACCTAAAAGATCTTTCATTTTATTGTTAAGATTTTCTACTTAGCTCATTTCAACATGTTAATCATAACTAAAGTAACTATGCACCTTAGAAATTACCAGCTTCCTTCCCGGCTTGGCTTTCCGAAGCCTTGCTTGAGTTGCCTATAGTTTTAACTCAAGTGAGCATTACAATATATGATCATCCACGACCCTTTCATCAAGGGTTACTAACAATCATTCATAAAACTTTCAACAAAGTTTCAAGGGTACATAACAATTAAATTTCGTGTATGCATTTTATCAAACACTTGATAGACATTATTTTAATAGTTATCACAATTGCTTGATTTGCCAACAAAATTATTATATTATTAGTAATCAACAAACTCATGCATTCACTAGGTTAAAATTATTTTGTTTGGCCACCCTTTGCTTGTTTCTTACTAATAGACACCAAACATTAACTAAGTTTAGCATTTCTAGTTAGAATACTTCAAATAAACACAATAGTCAAAATTAGTATTTTGAGGTGTTACAAACAACCAGTTAATCGCTTGCTTCATTCGAAGTTCGTATTTTACAATTGGATAACAATTCATATTGACACCATTTTAACACTTAACTTTTTAGACTTTTGAATATCATGATTGGAATACTTTCTTACATTAAAAAAATTATTTCGTAAAAAGTCTAATGCAAAAGTATTCATGATAATGATACCCAAAAGCTAGACTTTAGTTGTTTATAAAATTATAAGTGGGTAGTGGCCAAAGCATCCATATAATTTGCTAATTGTATGTGGAGATCGAAATAATGGCTCAGAAGTGGTTTTGACATGATTTTTTGGCACTATTTTTTTGGGTATCTTTTGTTTGTTTTAATGTTAAGTGGTAACACCAGCACCTACATCTGCAACTTTAATAAAGTGAATAGCAAATATGGGACCAAAAGATATCTTCTATCAAATTTACTATTTAAGTTTCACTTGATTGTAGATCGGCAAAATACTTTCTCAATTTTAACCATAAACCAAGTTTTATAAAAACAAGTTACAATAACTAATAGTTAATAGAGTTAACTGTCATTTTCATCCATGTGGTTTGTTCACTTTTGATATTTCAGGCCAATTTTCAAAATTTCACCATTTTTCTCCCTGACATGCTAGAAACGTCCAATTTCAGTCCAAAAAACTAACCATAGTTAGAATAACTCAGTTAGCTCTGAGGTAAAATAGACATTTTACTAAAAAACGAAATAAAAAACTATGTAAAGTGACCATTTTACCCTGAGCTAACTGAATTACTCCAACTAGGTTTAGTTTTTTTTTGACTGAAATGACACGTTTCCAGTATGTCAAGGAGGAAAATGGTGCAATTTTGAAAATTGGCCTGAAATGACAAAATTAAACAAACCACAGGGACAAAAATAACAGTTAACTCTAGTTAATACTTAGTTTTATAGTGTTATCTATTAATTTATCATACTTATGCAGAGTAAATCTTATAGTTAACACGATAATAGGGGATATTGGATTTAAATAACCCCAACTTTCACTCATTGGCTGATAATACTCCCAACTTTCGATTTGTACATCAGCACTCTCAACTTTCAACTTATTGGCCGATAACACTCCCTAACTGACTGAACCCTAACCCAGTTAGCTGATGTCAGCTGACAAATCATCAAAAATGCCATGTCAGCTGCCACATCATCAAAAAATTCCATGTCGGCTGCCACATCATCTGCCATGCCATAAAAAATTGTCACATCAGCTGCTACGTCATATGCCATGTCAGCAAAAAAGGCGACATCAGATGCCACATCAGCAAAAACTAAATGGGTTAGGGTTCTGTTAGTTAGGGAGTGTTATCGGCAATAAGTTGAAAGTTGGGAGTGTTGGTGTACAAGTCAAAAGTTGAAAGTGTTATCAGCCAATAAGTGAAAGTTGGGGTTATTTAAATCCAATATCCTTTTTTTCTAGCTTTAAGAACCAGTTATCATAAAACTCAAGTGTTTATCATTGTGCCACCCTTTGAGGGTTGCAAATATGTTAAATGGTAATTACATTAGTATATAATAAATGGGTACAAAGAAAATGAAGATTCAACAAGTAATTACATTAACGCAATGCTAACAACTTCAAATGGTTATAACTTTTAACGAATTTGAAGTTATAGAGATTTCAAACAACAACCAATAGAATTTCATATACCAAAATCTTTGATTTAGAGCTGTGAATGCAACATGAATTTAAATATATTTTTTCATTTTTTTTATAAATCACTTAACATTGCTAATATTTTTTTGCAACTCTCATATTATCTTACCTAATGATTTGGAGCTATTTTAGTTAAATTTAAATTGTAAAATTCTAGTCCAACTAGCAAAAAAGAAAGCCACTTAATAATGCCCTTTATAAGTTAAGATTAATTCCTAAATATTACAGATATCTTGTTTCTCTCTATATCTATTTCGTTATAAATTGTTAGGGATCGATTTTGCTAGATATAGCTTATACTTTATAACCTATACTAATTGGGACAAAAATGTAGTTTTACACTCTTTCGTTCTTTACTTAACCTACATATTAGATTTTATAACTTAACCTACATATTAGATTTTATAAAGTTGGAACTCTTAAATACATATGTCCCAGGATCACTTGCCTGAAGAAACATTATTGAAGAAAACCCTTATAAATGGAGAAAAGTAACTTAATAAATTTTACTCCAATTATGAATGAGCAAACCATACCCGGAACCGGTACCGAATTTACCGAACCGGGTACATTTTCGGTACCGGTATTTACAGGTTTTTACCCTCAAATACCGGTACGGTATCGGTACCGAACCATACCGGGTATATTCGGTATCGGTACCCACTTTTGGGGATTTTCGGTACCGGTTCTTTCGGTACCGAGCTCATCCCTAACGCCAATGAATCCTTTGCCCTGTGTAGTTTTAATTTTTTCTCAGTTCATAGGCCAGTTCAAGACTGAACTGAACCAAAAATTTTGATTTTGGTTATGCTTAAAACCGAATCACACCACCTATATGCACCCTTAAAAACACCAATCAGTGTTCTCTGTAACACCTTACAAGCCTCACTCTACTATGATAAATAAAAAAGGTTTTGTTATCATTATGAGATAGTTGATTATATCAAGCAATTATCAATTCATAATTATAATTATTAGTAGTTGTCATATTACTTTTAACAATTAACAGCCTACCAAAAAAAAATATTTGGTTGATAGAAGCTACCGTTTTATTTAATCATGACCTAAGAGTGATGATTATAAAAATCTTTTATTTATAATAGATGGATACATGTTTTGTAATTAATGTAGTAGTCATGTTACTCAAATTTGTTTAACGTTTAATGCTTATAGCCTAGTGAAGATGAATATGATTGAGTGGTTCTGCTAGTAACAAGATAATACTCCAGTGATCTAAGGAAAAGACATGTGTATGTAATAAATAAACTGATTAATGAGTCATTAATTAGCATGTACAAGTTGTTCTGCATAGAGTACACAAGCTTTTAAAAAGGTTGTCTAGTTGTTGAATCACATGATCCATTATTGCAAATGTATCTTCGTCCTCCCCTATCCATGACACCAGCCTTACGTTTGACATAGCGTCATCTGTTTCTGCCAAGACAAATTAATAACTTAATTGTTAAATTAGTATCGTCGTTGACCATCTTTGACCGGACTTCTTTAATCACCCATAGAACTTCTTGTATATATTTTAATAATATTTGAGATATTTCAACTTTCACGGGCCCTACGTAGCCATGCAAAGTTTACCGATATATGGTCTCATATGTGTAAAAATTATCGGTTGGTATGTCAATTTTTTAAAATATGATTTTAAACTTATATAAAAAACCGACTTAATATATAAAATCTGATTATGATTATATTAGGTTTAAACTTATGAGTTTAAACTTATCTCAAAAATCGACTTAATATATAAAATAAGATTATATTAAGTTTCCATTAATACTAATAATCATATACCCGATGCCGTATATGCATACCGGTTCTATTATCCATCCTAATATATATTTGAGTTGTTTGTGATCCTCTATTATAACTTATTTTTAATCACATTTTTTAATTGTAAATTTCTTTTATTTCATAATGTCTGTGAGACTTGAACCTAAAACATATCTCCCAAGTTGTTTAAAGGTTTTGTTGTGGTCTATTACCACCACCCTATTGATTTTTAATTACATTTAATAATATTTAGTTTCTGGATTATCACCTTTTATGCTTTCCTTTACCACTTTTGTCATATTGCATTATGAGTTACAGCCTTAATTGACTAAGCCTAATTATTTATCCTACGGTTTTATATAGAATGAATTTGACAGTTTGATCAATTTATTACAAAAGGTTTTATTACAGCTATGTATTATTATATGGTAAATATAATTTTGTAATCATTATATTATATCTTATAATTATAAAGTTACGTTAATGGTTATGAGTGACAAAAATATGTCAATAATAGTCAAGTTTTAGTGGGAAAGTAACGTTAATGGATCAAAGATGATTGAAATACAGAACTGAAAAAACACATTACACATATTGTTCAATGCATTTAATTAACAGTTATTAATGAACTTTTTTAGAATTTTGTTTAGTTCCCATTTTATTATGTGTAATTATTTTAAAGAAAATTAATTAGCAATACTATAAATTATTGTGGTCATCGTCAACTTATAATGGAGATATAAACATACTTTGATTTTAATAATATATAATAATTTTCAGTATTTTAATATCTTAAGTATTTATAACTGACAAAAAAAACTAATCTTTTGGTGAGCCTATGACATTATAATCTAGTGGCATCTTTCGGGTGAAATAAGGCTTAGGATCATTAGGTTCTGAGTTCGATTCTTACAAGAGGATTTTTCTCAGATTTATTGGGTTTCCTTCTGAATTGGTGTATATGCATTATTGCTCAACGGAGATAGATATGATTGGGTAGTTCCAATGGTAACACGATACTGCGGTGATACGTCAGTGATCCAAATTCACCGTTAAAAAAAATTTCTAACAAATAAAAATCAAGTATATTAATAATTCATGTTTATGATTAGTATTTTAATAATATACATTAATTATTGGTCTCACTTGCATCCCTCTTTCCTTGTACATAAGTACAAAACACCCTCAACCTTTGGCTATATATTTCACCATAGAAGCTCATTGATCTAAAAACTTCCATCTCCCATCTCTCTCTCTCTATATATATACACACATATATATATCTGTATCTATTTCTCTCTCTAGAATGGAAAGAACACCCCATATAGCCATTGTACCAAGCCCAGGAATGGGACACTTGATCCCTTTGGTTGAATTTGCCAAGAGGTTAAACAACACCCACAACATCTCATCAACTTTCATCATCCCAAATGATGGGCCTTTATCCATCTCACAAAAAGCTTTTCTTGATTCACTCCCCATGGGCCTCAACCACATCATTCTTCCACCAGTAAACTTTGATGATCTACCACAAGACACCCAAATGGAGACCCGAATCAGCCTCATGGTTACCCGGTCCCTCAATTCGCTTCGCGAAGCCTTCAAGTCATTAGTTGCTCAAAACAACATGGTGGCTATGTTTATTGATCTTTTTGGCACTGATGCATTTGATGTTGCTATTGAATTTGGTGTTCCACCTTATGTGTTCTTTCCATCAACTGCTATGGCTTTATCTTTATTTCTGTATTTGCCTAAACTTGATCAAATGACGTCATGTGAGTATAGGGACTTGCCTGAACCGGTTCAGATCCCTGGCTGCCTACCGGTTCGGGGACAAGACCTGCTTGACCCGGTTCAAGATAGGAAGAATGATGCATACAAATGGGTGCTTCATAATGCAAAGAGGTATATGATGGCTGAGGGTATAGCGGTAAATAGCTTCAAGGAGTTGGAGGGTGGGGCTTTGAAAGCTTTACTAGAGGCTGAACCGGGCAAGCCCAAGATTTATCCGGTTGGGCCGTTGATACAAACCGGTTCGAGTAGTGAGGTAGATGGGTCAGGGTGTTTAAAGTGGTTAGATGGTCAGCCATGTGGTTCTGTTTTGTACATATCTTTTGGGAGTGGTGGAACCCTGTCTTCTAATCAGCTTAATGAGTTAACTATGGGTTTGGAGTTGAGTGAGCAAAGGTTCATATGGGTGGTTAGAAGCCCGAGTGATCAAGCGAACGCGACTTACTTTAATTCGCATGGTCACAAGGACCCTCTTGGTTTTTTACCAAAAGAGTTCTTGGAAAGAACCAAAGGTAATGGGTTTGTGGTTTCTTCATGGGCCCCACAAGCCCATATTCTAAGTCACAGTTCAACTGGTGGATTTTTGACCCACTGTGGTTGGAACTCGATCCTCGAGACTGTAGTACATGGTGTACCAGTGATTGCTTGGCCACTTTATGCGGAACAAAAGATGAATGCAGTATCTTTAACTGAGGGTATAAAAATAGCGTTAAGGCCCACCGCTGGTGAAAATGGCATCGTCGGTCGGGTAGAGATCGCGAGGGTTGTGAAGAGTTTATTGGAGGGAGAAGAAGGGAAAGCGATTAGGAGTCGAATTCGAGATCTTAAAGATGCAGCTGCCAATGTCGTTAGCAAAGATGGGTGCTCTACAAAAACCTTAGATAAGTTGGCTTCTATGTTGAAAAACAAGAATACGTTAAGCCTTTAGTTTATCAAGCATGTACACAATAATGTTAACTGTTTTTGTCTTTTGCAATAATTTATTTTGTGATAACTCAAGTTGAACGGTGCTATTATGTAAGCATTAATGTTAAATATGTAAGCCTTTTCTTTTATCACACGAAGCATTTATGTTAATTGTTAAATCATTTAATGCTGGTTAAAAACAATGGGAATAAATATTCATACTATATAAAAGAGTAGCATACTTTCAAATTTTACATAATCTAATTATCATATACTGAAATCTTTGAAATTACGCAACATGTGATTTTTTTTTGACGGCAAACAACAATTTCATATCATCAGCAAATGTTTAAACATTACATAAGCTAACAAATTACTAGACCTAACCCGTATTTTCTCACCCGGTATTGCTTGGTTTAGAGACCTTTAAAACATAGTATAAATAACATCAAAAATCACCCATTTGCTCTAATCCATTATGTGTTGCTTCGCCCTAGCTTTAATCCATAAGAATGCCGTTGAATATAAGTTCATTCCTTGCTCGCCATATCACCCAACATGTCGCCAAAATTATGGTTTGGACCAATCTTCTTTTGTGTGTCGAAATCTTCATGTTCTTGTGTAGCTTCAATAAATCTTTCATTGAAAATGCGAAAATTTGTGATATTTTACACCATGCACTCACCTTTTGCCACATTATTGATGATACATAGCAAGACGTGAATAAATGATCCGCATCCTCATCTTGCTCATTGCATTGTTTGCACTCAGCCGACCCATAATAGATTCCCCGTTTCTTGAGACCTTTAAGTGTAGAAAGCCGATCTTGTATCCCACGCCATCCGAAAATATTCACCTTTTTTGATACCCACTTGATCCCATGAAAAGGATAGAATGGAACCGCATGGCTAGCTAAAAGGTGGCGACACGATGCTACCGAGAATACACCATCCTTGCATGGATCCCAAGCCCACTTCTCTTCTTCCGGATTAGGTCTAGCATTTTGTTGAATTGATCTTGCTCACCTATAGTATTTGGAGATCTCCGCCAATCCCATCCTTCAAACCGTGATGCTACTGTTGCCGCTTTCTGTTTTTCCAAACCAAAAAGATCCGGAAAATGTCTTTAAATGGCGAATCTCCGACCCATCGGTCTATCAAAAAACGCACTTCATTCCCCTTACCCACCTCGCCCTTGAATAATTGCCCAACATGCACATTAAGATTATCTAGTTCCTTACTTCCTTTCCGATTTTGCAGATTCCATTCCATGTACCTGCAATGCCTTCTTTTATAGGAAGATATGAATACGCGTAAGTATGAAAATGAATGGTCGTTATTGTTTTCCACCATAAGCTACCCTTTTCGATTTTGTACCTCCACCACCATTTTAACAATAAACTAATATTCATATCATGTAAAGAGCCCAACCCCAGACCCCTTTCTCGCATGGAGCGATTACTTTTTCCCAACATACCCAAGCTGTTTTTTATATATCTTCGTCACCTCCCCAAAAAAAAAAAACCGTCTTCTAAGAGCTTGCAATCTATCCAAAACTCCTTTTGGAGCTTTAAATAAGGAGAAGAAATAATGTGGCAAGTTATCCAGAACCGATTTGAGAAGAGTTAGTCTGCCACCTGCCGACAGTGTCTTTGATTTCCACACGGACAACCTCGCTTTGAAACAATCAATAATACCCGCCCAATGCCCGAGTTGGTTCATATTCGCACCGACTAGGATCCCAAGGCATTTACAAGGAAGTCTCCCAACTTTACAATTAGTATGTAATATTATATGCTTAAAATGTCACTTGTTTAAAATTAACAAGCCAATTTTTACACATTTTTACGGGTATATTTGTTTGAACAAGTTTGAAGCTTCTAACTTGAGTTTATTGTTTTTTTCTATATTTTTTTAACGGCCAACTAAATCACCGGATAAGCATCATGCGATACTCTCAATTGAGTAAACGCATCCCCTACTCCATAACGGTCAGAGTTAGATGCATACCCGAGCCACTAAGCCACCAGTTTCGGGAAAACCCCGCCCGCCAGAATGCCTACTGCAGTAAACCTCGGTTCAACTCGGTTTCGAACTAACAAGCTCCAAAGAGGCTTTTTTGCTATATAAAATAAGAAAATATAATAGTGTTTAATGACAATAGAAAACAAGATTGATATACACGTGCATTGAATTTATGTGAAGGGACAAATTAGTCACAAAACCCAGCTCTTTTTCCATCGCTATTCGTTTGTTTTCTTATAGAAATTAAACAAATATAAAATATTATTAAGTTACATGCTATCAAACACTAAATAATGCATTCCATTTGTATTCACCGTTAAAATAAAGACTAGTATTACATATACTAATCTATACATCTGTATAAAGCATTTCCCATATACAAGATAGTAATTTTACCATCAGTACAAGTTTTGAAGTAACACATACAAAGAGATACAAGGCTTTAGAGAGGGGTAAATTGGTCAATTACACATAAAGCATTTCCCATATACAATATAGTAATTTTACCATTCATGGTCACCTATATAACTCTTTGTACCCTAACCCACCCTCCATATAGCATCAAACTTTTGAAGACTGCTGGGACCTTCCAACAGTCAATGTGACTGTCATCACTGGCTATTGTTGAATCTCATATTTTTGGTCATCTAACATAGAAGGTATGATATCAATTCATTATCTAATCATTTTTGTTACTTCGATCTCAGATTCCCTCAACGAGTTTCTCACCACCTTAAATCGATTTTTCATCTTTGTTGAAATCGCCGATTGAAGCCTGGGAAACAGAAAGGATTGTATCATCTGCGCTTTGTCCAAATTTTGGGATATCGAGTTCTCTCTGATAAATCCAAACCCTTGTTTCTTCTCTCCAGTTCATCCAGATGATGCTGGTGTAACTAGTGGCATGTTGGGAAACTTTTAACCCGTTTCACTACCTATCTAATTTTTAGTTGCAAGTGTTGACCCATTAGAGATAGAATGTAAGCTGAAGTTACCCATTCGTAAGTACTGAACTGAATTGCTATTTAAGTTGTTAATATATGGCCCTTACTCATGATTTATGTTTAGTTTTCAAGTCACGTGATGACCTTTTGTCAATGTTGGTTGCTGGACATGAAACCATTGGTTCAGTGTTGACTTGGACTAAATATCTTTTAAGGAAGGTACCCTCAGCAATATATCAATCTTGTGTTTCAATATTTTATGTCTTATTCTATTCATTTTAAAAATACTTAGAGCCTAGAGATGCCAAGATGGGGCAGGGCGTGGCGGGTTACTGGACAAAATGGGTTTGGGTTGAAATGGGTCACTTTTAGTACAGTTCAAAAACATGCCAGGTGGGGTTGGATTGTCGTGCCAACACTTGTTTGACGGTTTCTCTAAATTTTTATGAATTAATTATTGCAACTTTATTACAACAATAATATTATTACAAACATAAATAGATTCCAAATAGACCAGAATGAGATATCAGGACCAAATCTCAATTCTTTTTCTGATTTTAACTGAGTTTATGTTTATATAATGATGTGCTTAGATTACAGAAGTCAGTATGAAAACTCACAAATGCGTTAGTAGATAGGTTGGACAGTTCAATAGGAATTTGACCAGTCAATGACTTAATGTTGAAATGGATGCAAAATAAAACATTTGGAGAACACACAAATTTCAAGTGGTAATTTTAATAGCGGGTCGAATGACTAATAACTCACAATAATTCAAATCAAATGTCGTGCTTAATATTATGAATTTTGTTACTATACAGCATTTAGGGATGAGTTTGGTACAAACCGGTACCGGTACCGAAAATCCCCAAAAGTGGGTACTGGTACCGAATATACCCGGTACGGTACCAGTATTTGAGGGTAAAAATCTTAAATACTGGTACCGAACCGGTACCGAAAATGTACCCGGTTTAGTAAATTCGGTACCGGCACCCGGTATCATGTGCTCATCCCTATTCGTATATGTCCTAATTTTAGAAAACTTTAATGTGTTTGTAGCGGTTAGCAAGTATAATGGTTAATTTGGTTAAAACATCCAACTTTTTGGTTTGAAAATTTGTTGTGTTAAGACATGAATATGGTGGTGATTGTTAAAACAGGTCACAAGCAAGAAAAAAAGCATAGCAGATGAGGCCTGGTGTTGCAAGCCAAATTGAAACAACTGGCCAGTACATCGGAAAGACATAAATGTCTTTTGTAACGGTTTGTATATCTGACCAGTTTCCATAGGATTTTAGGGACTAGATGTGACTGTTGTATTACTCTTCATGAATAAAATACAACTTACTCCGTGGGCATGTTTTTGCTAAAATTGATTTTTCATTTACATGATTGCTTGACGTTGGTGTTTTGGTCTGTTTTGATGATTGTCCAGTCAACTTGGTTTGTAATAGATATCATAAATGAAATTGATATTAGTCGAGACACCGCCGTAACGCGCGTGCATTCCCACTATCTATTAAAAATCTAAAGTGCGATATTTTCAACTTTTGACTGCTCAGAGATGAATAGGTAATACACTATTATTTATAAAAAATGCCTTTTAGAGTCATCTTAGATTTATAACTAGTATAAAACCGGCTCTCTTGAAAAATCAGGAGCTATTGATTGTCAAATAGGTTTCGTGCTTTAGTGGTGATCACGGGTATTTAAGTTCCACTTATGGTGGGCTCGGGTGAGTTTTCCCCTCCAGGTCTCAAGTTCAAGTCTGGGTGATAGGGTTTCTCATTGAGGGGTTTAAATTGGGATCTATTGTGCGAGGGGGCTCTCTAGCGCGGACCCGATTAAGAAAACGTATGCTAGACCTCCCGACATTCGCGAATAATACACACCTTTAAAAAAAATAGGTTTCTTTGAGATAAGAGATTAGATGTTTTTTAACTGAACACGGATTACTAGAATCAGTTTAAAAAACTAGACGTTGCAATAAAACAAACCACTTACGGTTATGGAGGCATACCACATATGTTTAGGGACGGGTCTACATTTATGTGTGTGTGTGAGGTAGGCGGCGCACTCCCTAAAAAAAGATTAGTTGATTAGAAGATTAGTATAACTTCTAGGCAAAAATGCTGATCGCTTTCTCTTAAAAGTTCGATTAAATCCAGTCACTACATATGTCATGTGTAGTTGGTGGTATATAAATAAAACAATTAAAAGATATATAGTTGTAACTTATACATCAACCGAAATTATTTGGATGACATATAATTATACATGTCAAATGGCATTCATACAGCCCTTTTAAAATCATCATGTACTAAAATACTACACATGTCATCCAAGAATGTATTTTATAATCAATGTCCACTTTGATGGAAAATATATATAGCTAAATGATCATAATTTTGTTAATTTTTGTTTTTACATTTTTTTATTGAAAATTAATTTTACCATATAATATGTTAACTTTTTTTTTCAATATTGCGATATAAATTTTATAGAAAATGTCTATTTCCATTGTTTTTGTTTTCAATAGATCAACATCGTATCACTACCGTTACGATCTGTACTGTACATGTATTAGTATTTATATATGGTTTCTGCTTTCGATAATTTTTCATTTATAAAACTTTGCCTACAATGATAAATGAATATCGGGGGTAGTACCACTACCATGGAACCGATTGATTCCCTTCGAGGTTCGGACAATATTGGTGCCACTAACAAACTGAACCGATACCCATCAAATACCTATGGCAACGTACCATCGCAGGGCGCGGCAGCAAATACCCTAGTAAATATCATAGGTAAGTTTTGTTTCATAGTTCTTACAATGGGTTTCCAGCTCAACACAATGATGCTCCAAATTGGGCCGAAGAAAAAGTAAAAACTAGGCGTAAACTTGAATAAACTAACAAATTTCCAATTTATGGGGGCTTACACTTACAGGAGGCCTTTCCTTCCCTTGTTCAGTTAACAACGTGATCCTAGTTTTCATTCTTTTTTAAATTCCTACCAGGCTATTTCTTATTTTACCAAAAAACATAAGAAAATTGTTTTTTTTTTTCCGGAAAAATATAGTATTCTCGTAGTTTTTTTTTTGTTTTTTTCCGGAAAAATATAGTATTCTCGTTTCTATCGGTCGACTAATTTAATTTCATTTCTCACATGTTGATTTTTAACCGTTTTTTAAGATTTTAAAATAATATAATTTTCTTGTTATAAACAGGTATGTTGATACCAGTCAAAATAACGAGTAACAAAAATCAGAAGAGTATGACACTAAGGATAAGATATGATTTTACAATCAAAATTTGATATGAAACTGACTGATATTTTCAATAGCTGACCTATTAGGGGGTAGGGGTGATTTCCACCAATCACTCATCACTTACTCACAATTTCCAATCAAGTTTCGCCATTTCATCACTTGTGAAGAAATTCCATCACTCACAACCTTTTTTATTTTTATTTTTTAAATTATAAATTAACAATAAAAAACTAAAATTATAAATTATAAATTTCATTTAAATAAAACCTAAATTACATACTAAAAAAAAAACTAAGCATTGCAAATAAAAAAAACCTAAAAACACCGACTTAAACGGAAGGGATCTCCCACCCCTACTTTTCACATATCTCGCGTTTTTGTTGAATTACGAGCGACTTAAACGGCTCGCCAAGATTCGCTCCAACCTTGGGTCGTACGGGATTTTTCCTCGAACCCGAACCTCTTTTGCTAGAACCCGAACCTCTCTTGCTTGAACATCCATCTTTGTATTGAATTTTTTAAAATTTTTGGATTTTAAAAAATGGGTTTGAAGGAGAATTGTTGGGTTTGAAGGAGAATGTTTGGATTTTAAAAAATGGGTTGGTATATATAAAAACACCTTCAAACGGTCACATGCCACCAACGGTCAAACTTTCAAAGTTCAACGCGTAAAAAATTTAACGCATGCAAACATTCACGTGTGATTCTTGATGGGTGGCGGTGGTGTTTTGTTAAATTTCACGCGTTCAAGAATTCCATCAATGGGGAAAACCCCTCCACCTCGGGTCCCCTTACCATCCATGTTCTCACTAACACCTTGAATTGGACCCAATAATCATATGTATTGCTTGAAAGAATGAAAAAAAAAAAGAAAAAAATGAAAAGGAACTCATCTTTGTGAGTTGTATTGCTTGAAAGAATGACAAAAAAGAAAAAAAGAAAAGGAATTCATCCTTGTGAGTTGTGAAAGATGTTTCTAAAGACATTTATATCATTTGATTAAAAGTATTTCAATAAAATGTTATCAAAATACCAACAAATTATATATCTATATCTATATATCTATATGAATACAAAGATGCCATGAACAGTTGATGTTTTTAGGTTTTTAGTTTTTATTTATTAGCTGTATATTAGTTAATTATTTGTTACTTTTAGTAGTTAAGAGTAACCCAAAGGTTTTAAGTATTTTTATTTTTTACTTGTAAAATTTTGTTAGAGAGTTTCCATAAGTAGTAACTTAAACTTTTGAGTATTTGTTTTAATTTTTTATAATAATATATTATTTACCATATATAACTTGATTTTTATCTATTATTTGAATCTATATGAATACAAAGATGCCATGAACAGTAGATGTTTTTAGGTTTTTAGTTTTTATTTATTAAAGCTATATATTAATTAATTATTTGTTATTTTAGTATTAAAGAGTAACCCAAAAGTTTTAAGTATTTTTATTTTTTACTGGTAAAATTTTGTTAGAGTTTCCATAAATAGTAACTTAAATTTTTGAGTATTTGTTTTAATTTTTATAATAATATATTATTTATCACATATAACTTGATTTTTATCTATTATTTGAAATATTTTTAAGTACTTGTTTTGATTTTCATCATAATACTTTAGTCATCATATAATTTGATTTTTGTAATAAGTTGCGTATATATATATTTTTTAATTTACCTTCGCAACTACGTTTATTTTTTCAACATTGCGATATAAATTTTATGACAAATAGATATAATGCCACTATCATACAAACCGAACCAAGACCGACCAAACAACATTGGTAACGATACCTATAATCATTTTTGTGGTTTCCGATTTCAATAACTTTTTGTTTATACAAATCTATATGTGACTATAAATAGATATCGATATCGATAGCGTAACAATCTTAACTGGTCGATATAGTTCAAACAATATCGGCCGTGATCATTTTTATCGTTTTCGGTCGACATAAATACATGTTGATTTCTATACCGAGTGAATTATGATAGCAGTATTCAGGGGCGGACCTAGGTTATAGCCAGGGTGGGCGGCCGCGTCCCTTGAAAAAAAAATTTAGTGTATTTTATAGACAAAAATCCCGACCGCACCCTTGAAATGTCGGTTAAGACCCAAGTTTGCACCCCCAGTAAATAATTTCTGGGTCTGCCACTGGCAGTATTGTAACGAACTGAAACGATACCCGTTTAATGCCTGCATTAACATACCGCGGCAACGCGCGGGAGAATTACTTAGTTATATGTATTAAAAATCAGTTAATTAATAAAACATAAATTTAAAATGTACACAACTTTATTAAAGGTTAAAATACATAAATTAGTCACACTTTTGTAAAAAAGTTGTTTAATTATGGTTTTACATGATAAAGAAGGGATCCTTTGAGAACAACTTTGAGTTGAGAGAATAAGTCCATGCAAATTTTTTTTCTTCATATTTTCTTTTCTAACATGTTTTATATATTAATAACAATATAGATTTAAAAAATCAAATAAAAATGTATGCACACATGTAAAACTAAATTACACACATGTAAGTGTAACAATGACGGGTATTTAATTACGTGACTTTTTTAATGCATACATAATTTTTGCATACATATATATAGATATATATATTTAAATTCCATAAACGTTATTAACCTATACAACCTGTTAGAAAAACATCAAGAAAAAACATTGCATATATAGGTTTTTACGAGTTCTCTCAACTCAAAATGGTTCTCAAAATATTCAAATACTTACATAATATATCTATATACAACTTGTTATATATATATATATATATATATAATCAAATAATAATTTTGCCTATATATCACAGTTCAAAATTTTCGCACCTAATTTTTATTTGCATAAAACATTTTCCATAACATTACAAATAAACCTATTATTAAAACAAACAATTTAGTCAGAAAATACTAATGCGAAAAGTGAGATCCATTTGAAAATACAAGTACAATTGTAAGAAAAAAAATATAAAGATTTCATTGACATGATAAGAAATACGAAGATTTCATGTCCCTGTAGTAAGAAATATTACTAGCATAACATGAAATGAATACGAATATAAAAAGAGTAAATTGCACAAAACATCCTTTATGTTTTCTCAAACTTGCAGGTTCCAGCCTTAATGTTTAAAAGTTGCTAAAAACAACCTTTAAGTTTATTTTTGTTGCGGGTTCAATCCTTTACAACTAACCACGTTATTTTCTTCAGTTAAGTTCCCTCACATGATCAACCAAATGACGAATATACCCTCACATGTTATGCATGTGATGGAACTTAACTGAAGAAAATAACGTGGTTAGATGTAAATGATTGAACCCGCAACAAAAATAAACTTAAAGGTTGTTTTTAGCAACTTTTAAACATTAAGGCTGGAACCTGCAAATTTGAGGAAACATAAAGGATGTTTTGTGCAATTTACTCAATATAAAAATCTTTGTTAACCACACCATGCATTCATACAAGCGTTTACATATAATCATTAATTATTTCTAGATAACGTCTAATCTCTTTGCACATACAAGACAATCATTTAAGATCGTCTCGGTACTGTATTTGTAAGTAAAACCTTTATCCTCCAACTTCTTGGATCCCCATTTAGTTCCTCTCCCATATTCTTCCAAACACCTAAACAAGAAATTAATTCATGATATTTTAGCATATTAACATACATAATGTCATCTATTTATTTTGAGTTAGGTACGTTGTTATTTCAAAACTTACTCTTTGTTTAATTCTGGGTACGTTTTCTGATAATACTGTGCAATTTCTGCACTTGTTACGTACGAGCTAGCAGATAAGAACCTTCCATTAATTGATGGCGTCTCTGCACAAAAAATATGTGCTCGACAAACGTCCTCGATGTGAACAATCGGAATTTTCCCTAACAATTCTTCTATGTACCTTAGATATTGGTAATATGTGGCATTGTTGGCAATTTGTGAGATGAACAACAACAAACTGGTTGTAGGGTATGGTAGACATCCTCCTCCCTCCACAAGCCCACAACCTAATGTCACTACCTCCAACTCATTTGCTTTCTCTTCCCCAATTTTCAATATTTCTTGCTCTGATTTTGTTTTAGAGTTTCTGTAGTCATGGGTAAAACATCACCAAAAGCATTTTGAAAATATGAAGTAAAACAAAAAGAAATTAAGTAAACAAAAGTTCATTGAAATTAAATGATTAAAACCTTCAACTGTTCATTTTCATAAGGGACGTCGAGATGAAGGGGTGTCCAACAACTTTCATCCATGGTGACCTTATAACTACTCGCATCATCTTTAATTAAAGGCGAAGCTGCAACAACAGAAGCAGTGTAGATGAGCCGCTTCACTGTCCCCGAGTGAATGCAAGCATCAGTGATCTTTTTCACCCCATTAACAGCTGCCTCTACTGTATTATTGTACTGTAAATATGCACCATAATTAGAAAATTAGGTCTAGTCCTTTTTTGCACATTGAGAATCTTGATTATTCTTCATAAATCCAAGAAAGTAAGACCTTATAGCCACTAGTGTGCTGCATGGGGGTTGCTACATGGAAAACAAAGACACATCCGTGTATTGCCTTTTCGAACTCTTCTGGCTTGTAAATATCAGCTTCGAACAAATGACGCCGTTCTTCTGCAAATGGAAAACTTTTCAATAGTCCAACCTTGGACTCGTCACCTGCCACGAAACAATATCAATTGAACTGATTTAGTTACATAAATACAAATATCAAGAGATCAAAGATTACCTAGGTTTCTTAGTGTAGCATGGACAGTGTAACCATTTTGTAAAAGTGAGTGAACAAGAGCTGAGCCAATATAGCCTGCACCTCCAGTTACACAAACCTTACAACTGCTTTCACTTTCCATTTTCAGATTCAAAAAGCAAACCCCAATTTATCACCTCTCTTCTCCTCTTTTCTTTTGTGGTTTCAATTACAGTTTGAGAATGATCCAGATATATAATACTAGTGATTATTATTATTATATTTATTGTTGAAAAGTCTATACAGAAATATAATGCATGTTATACGTGATATGAAATCCATATAATAGTTAAAAAAATGGAAATTTATAAAGTCTATGAATATATATAATGCATGTTGTACATACCATTGAATCCATATCAATTTAAAAATAAAAATTTAAGTCTATGCATAAATTTAATACATGTTAGTATGTTACAGGCTTGCAGCAATTGTTTAAAGGGGCTGACCTTTTTTACATATTAATTTAATTTCATGTGATTATGATTGATTTCTTACCCAATTGTACCTATTCTTCCCTTAAAAAGCATGAATTATCGTAATTTTATGTATTATCATGTGGGATTGTTGGTGAATTTGGTGTCGAAGAAGAAATAAACAGGATAAAGAGGAACCTACTTTTTTCTCTTAGTAGGGTAATATGGGTAGAACTTCTCATTCTTCTGTTCTATTTTCTATTATATGTGTTTTAACCTATGCATTTAAAATCAGGGATATATCTGTTATATCGGTCCCTTGGTAAAATATCGGTACCAATATTATCGGTAATATTGACCGATATATATCACCGATATTTGACCGATATAACCAACATATCACTGAATTATTAGTGTTAAATTGCTATATATATATATATATAAATTCTGCATTATATTAAAATCACCGGTATCACACCGATATCTCACCGAGATAACCTATATCGCAAATATTGGTCCTTGATCGAAATCCGATATTTTACCGCATTAACTGCATAGGTTTTAACTTGATAAACCTTTTCTATTAACTTGCTGATAAGAGCTTGATTACAAATTAAGTTGTATAAAACATAATGGGGCACACTTCGAATATCAAATATCCATACCGATGTTGATCAGAAATATCGCCACGAGTATTGGTATTGTTGGAACTGGTATACATTTTTACGTTTTTCAATAAAAGTAGAAACTGTGTATAGCGAGTGCCAATATTGTATGCTTAATGTGATCCTTGATTGTTCTCAAATAAAAAACCTCTTGCGAGTTGTGGTATCGCAACGAGCCAAAAGATACATGTATTAATTAGTGTTGGTGTTCACCGGCGGTGGTGTGACATTGGTGTTGTTTGGCAAGGTTTCACGCTCCCGTCGCAACCGGTGGTGGGGGTGGGGGGCTAATTATAATTAATGTAAAAATTAAGTATTATATACATTTAAGAAACTCATATAAATATGATTTTATTTTAACTTTAAAAGTTATGTATTAAACATAGTTTTATCAGATTAATTTATATATTGATTCAAATAACAATACATTAGTTATAGGTAATTATTAAATAAGAAAACAATAACCAAATCATGAAAACATAGAAAACTTGATCACAAATATGTAGTGGATGTCATTAACGAAACATGCCATAAACTATGACAAGTGAAGACACGCATTCAGTGCCAAATACGGCCTTTGGTTAACGAAAAAGTAAAGCGTATAAAACAATCAACACAATTTTACTATACTAACACTCTCTATAATCTATCTCATACCGTCATCCAACTATTTTTTTAAGATGAATTAAACTGCGCTTGTAGTACTTTATGTTAAATCATAGCCCCTCCCCCTCCCCCTCCCTTGAATTTTCAATATTCGTTTACAGGTCTGTATGTCAAACCACACACTTCTAAACCCTAGTTGATAGTTTTGGTTTGCAAAGGCTAGTGGATTTTTTGTTTGGTAGTTTGGTTAACTGATAGTATACTAAAGTAGTGGCTATTTTTGCATTGTTAAATCGGTTTTATAAAGTAAAAGTTCTGGTAAAAATAAAAAGTGGTTTTTGTGTGCAAAATGTACGTAGTATCTACTATCCAGGATGCAACACATGTATGTTACGACAAGGGTATATGCGCCACTAAATTGCAAGTGGATCTAGATGCATATCATTCGAAGAGTTTGGACCATTGATCGTTCAGGCGTTGGACCTACACACCTTAAATACACTTTTGTAATGTTAGATAGTCCGTTCAAAAGAAAATTTACAATATATAAATTAGCAACCTTATGTTGCTTTAGATAGTTGTAAAGTATGTATAGAGAGATTTTCAAAAATTTTTTTTACAATTTTTACTTTTTATCCTAAAGGTTTTTATCTTTCATATTATAACCCCTTTAACTTTTTAGTTTTACCCTTAACCTTTTCAATTTTTTTACAATTAAACCCCAACACTTTTTTTTTATTTTTAACTTTAGTCCCCTCATACTTTCAACTTTCGCAAGTTTTCGTTTTACGTTTCGTTTCAATTTTGGGAGTCAACACGCTGCAATGTGCTTTTGGGGTTCAATGTTTATTCAACTGGTTTTTCCCGTTTGACACGCCAGTCGCAACGCGTCTATTTTTCTTTGTTTGACAGGTTCCTCGCAACGGGCGGATCCTAGATCGACTGAGATATTCTTTTCTACGCTTTAAGTTTCTGTCTAATTTCTCGCATTAGCACGCCGCAACGGGCGTGCGTGATTCAACAATTTTGCGTATGTTTTTTGTTCGGTGTTATTTTTTCTTTTTTATTTTTTTTTATTTTTACAAGCTCTTATGATGTTGGTGGTCGTTGGCGGTGGTTTGCCATAAATGCTATTTGGCACAATTTTACGAACATATTTAACCTATTAAGTTTTTTACTAATAATTTGTTTCGAGTTTAGCGCTATACCTCCTTTACTTAAGAAAAACTAATATTTTTTTCATGTGCATTTTTTTATGAACGCGCCGGTATAAATTCGATTTGCTCTATATGTCGACATAAACTTTTTCTGGAAAAGAGTGAGGTCAAATACAATACGTTTTCGTTTAAAAAAATCATTTTTACATGCATATTTTTATGTATGTTTCGGTATAAATTTGAGTTGTTGTATGTTTCGGCGTACAATTTTTTTGGAAACGAATAAGGTGATGTTTTGTAAATTTTGTCTATTTTTCTCCGTTTGACAAATCCTCGCAACGGGCGGATCCTAGATCGACAGAGATATTTTTTCTACGCTTTAAGTTTCTGTCTAATTTCTCGCACTAGCACGCCGCAACGGGCGTGCGTGGTTCAACGATTTTGCGTATGTTTTTTGTTCGGTGTTATTTTTTCTTTTTTATTTATTTTATTTTTACAAGCTCTTATGATGTTGGTGGTCGTTGGCGGTGGTTTGCCATAAGTGCTACTTGGCACAATTTTACAAACATATTTAACCTATTAAGTTTTTTACTAATAATTTGTTTCGAGTTTAGTGCTATACATCATTTACTTAAGAAAAACTAATATTTTTTTCATCTGTATTTTTTTATGAACGCGCCGGTATAAATTAGATTTGCTCTACATGTCGAATAAACTTTTTCTAGGAAAAGAGTGAGGTCAAATATAATATGTTTTCGTTTAAAAAAATCGTTTTTTACATGCATATTTTTATGTATGTTTCGGTATAAATTTGAGTTGGTGTATGTTTCGGCGTACACTTTTTTGGAAACGAATCAGGTGATGTTTTGTAAATTTTGTCTATTTTTCTCCGTTTGACAAGTTCCTCGCAAAGGGCGGATCCTAGATCGACTGAGATATTCTTTTCTACGCTTTAAGTTTCTGTCTAATTTCTCGCATTAGCACGCCGCAACGGGCGTGCGTGATTCAACGATTTTGCGTATGTTTTTTGTTCGGTGTTATTTTTTCTTTTTTATTTATTTTTTTACAAGCTCTTATGATGTTGGTGGTCCTTGGCGGTGGTTTGCCATAAGTGCTACTTGGCGCAATTTTACGAACATATTTAACCTATTAAGTTTTTTACTAATAATTTGTTTCGAGTTTAGCGCTATACCTCTTTTACTTAAGAAAAACTAATATTTTTTTCATGTGTCGTTTTTTATGAACGCGCCGGTATAAATTCGGTTTGCTGTACATGCCGACATAAACTTTTTCTGGAAAAGAGTGAGGTCAAATATAATACGTTTTCGTTTAAAAAAATCATTTTTTACATGCATATTCAGTATAAATTTGAGTTGGTGTATGTTTTGGCGTACACTTTTTTGGAAACGAATCAGGTAATATTTTGTAATTTTTGTTTCGAACCGAGTGGAGTCAAATTGTGGTTTATTTTCAACCCTTTTATAAAAGTTCTAATTAATCTCTTTTGAGTATACGTGTAAGCTTTTGCGTTATACCCGTTACGTTTTTTGTGTATGACTGAGGTCATATAAAATGCCTTATGATTGTACGGTATAAATTTGATTGACTTTAACTTTTGAACCAATCGTAATGCTTATATAGGTCAAATTGAGTTCAATCTACGTCGAAACGCATGTTTCATATGGTTAAAGCATCACATAACGTTTGTACTAATCCATTCGATGTTTGTGATGTACCGCGTTGCAACGCGCACGGGTGTTATTTCTAGTTGTTTTTAAAGTATAACAACAGGATAATCAAACATAATATGTTGGAAATTAATGAGGAACATACAAGTTGGTATGTTTCCTCCATCCCACATTGGTGGGGGAGGTGAAAGTTGAGTGCCTTATAAAGGATTACCTCTTATGGGCCTCCAAAGTGTTAAATGGGTTGAGAAGTGGGTCAAGGCCACACGCGCGCCGAGCCGAACCGCGATCTCGCGAATGGGCGCGTTTGAGGCGCACTTTGCACTTCGCACGTACGCATCATCGCTAGGAGCTTTTATTTTTAGCTAGGGTCCGGTTCAGGTGCGTTAGTGCTGTGGATCGAGATCGGATGAGATAAGATTGGGATAAAGATGAGTTCGAAACTGTGGGGGTTATCTGTATTAATTCGAATTCATGTGGGTTATCTATAGATAACTGAATTCGAAACTAATTGATAATGGTTATCCCATTCCTCGTTTTCCTCATTCTCAGTTATAATCTGAACCTATAAATAAAATCCTCCTGCTACCCATTCCATACACAATTTTCGCAGCCTTCCTCTCCGGTGTTCCTGTTTCTTCTCCAGCTTCTGCGTTTTCTGTTTTTCATTGCTGTTGGAATACCAGATCAGTTCTGCATTAAATCCTGGGAGTTTACGCTGCAGCTCACAGCAATATGAGCGCGTAAAATCCTTTAAGGACAGGAATCATCCGTGCAGTTCAAGAATCTCGGTTTCTTAAATCGCCAGGTTGGTTTTAGTTTTTGCGTGTTATTTAAATTCGTCCGATAACGGGACAGTCTCCTTCTACCTTTCTTCAATCAGTTTGTTCAAGTTGGAATAAACTGGTTTGGCCAATAACTCGGTAATTAATAATAAAATAATTAATTTTCTGTTTGATTAAATTGTTTTCAACAATCTTAAAGGATTTTATTTTTTGTGTTTAATCAACAGAACTAATGGACTCTGAACTACCAACAGCTAATCTAAGATTCATGAATCAAGAGTTTGTCAAGTTGGACAGATTCGATGGCCAGAATTATACTCGCTGGGCGGACAAGGTTAAGTTCATGCTAGTTGTGCTGAAACTCTACTATATCCTTGATCCAAACTTGCCTGAAATCCCTGAAGACCCTCCTCTTGAGGCTGGAGAGGTCCCGGATCAAAACTTGGCAAAGCAAAGACTTGTCCGTAATGAAGCTGAAGATCTTTGCTTTGGCCATATCAAAAATTCTCTTTCAGATCGTCTCTATGACTTGTACGCGCCGGTAACAAGTGCTAGAGAATTATGGAAAGCTTTGGAAGATAAGTATAAGGCTCATGAAGAAGGTACTAACAAATACCTTATTTCCAAGTACTTAGACTTTCAAATGGTTGATGACAAGTCAATATTGGAGCAAGTGCATGAACTCTAAGTTCTTGTTAACAAATTGACCGCACTTTCTATTCCGTTGCCAGAAATATTCCAAGTAGGGGTCATTATTGCAAAACTACCTCCTACCTGGAAAGATTTCTCAAAGAGAATGATGCACAAATCTGAGGACTACTCGTTGGATGAACTGTTGAAGCACCTTCGAATTGAGGAGGGAATGCGCAACAGGGACAAAAGAGGTAAAGTCGGATCGAGTGTGAATCACATTGTTGGAGGATCTGGGCAAAAGGGAAAAGGGGCATTAAAGAGTAAAAAGTTTACAGCACCAAAGAAAAAGGAATTCAAGAAGTCACACCAAACGACCAACCATCAACCAAAGAGATCAGGTAAATGTCATGTTTGTGGAGAAACCGGGCATTATGCACGAGAGTGCTCTCAAAGGAAATCTGGTTTTACAGTTGGTTCTACAAGTGTTGTTGATATTGATAAAGTCACCAATCTAGTGACCAATGTGGGTCTTGGAGACGTTAACATGCTTTCTCAATATACACGTGTTGTGGCATGTAGAGGATGGTTCTTGGATTCGGGAGCCATTGTTCATGTTTTTGGGAATCGTGGCTCGTTTCTTACTTATGATTCTGTTCCTCAAGTAACAGTGGTGGTATGTGCTGATGGACATCGTGTAGAAGTTCGTGGTATAGGCACGGTGCGACTAAACTTTAGAGATGGTCAAATGGTTACCCTTCAGGATGTGTTGCATGTTCCTGGTATCACCAAGGGTCTTGTTTCTGCTGATAAGTTTGATCGAAATGGTTACAAGCTGGTTATCAAGAATCTTCGTGTGAAGTTTTCTCTTAATGACATCTATGGGGGTCAAGCTAAGAACACGGGTGGAATGTATCGCCTTGACCTAACTGAAGATGGAATTGATGAAGAAGAAGACTCGGATGAAGGTGGCGTTTCAGTGATTGATGGGTTTGTGAATGAAAGTGATAGTGATAGTGGTGATAGTGGTAGTGATAGTTTTTATCAATGTAATGTAATTGGTTTTGATTTGAATGAAATTATGTCTTCTGATTAGATCGCTTGTTCAATTTCTTTATGGCATAAACGTTTAGCTCATACAAATATTAAAAACACTGAGAAAATGCAAACTAAAGGTTTATTAAAATTAAAAGATAAAGAATTTGAAAAATGCGAAACTTGTGTGAAATCAAAATTCACAAAGAAACCTTTTCCAAGTGTCCATAAACGTAATACATCACTACTAGAACTAATTCATTCAGATATTTGTGAACTGAATGGAGTCCTTACTCGTGGGGGTAAGAGATACTTTATCACTTTCTGCGATGACTTCAGCCGATACTTATATGTTTATTTATTGCATTCAAAAGACGAAGCTTTTGAGGCATTTAAAATATATAAGGCTGAGGATGAAAAACAAAAGGAGAAACGCATTAAAATTCTTCGCTCGGACAGAGGCGGAGAATACTTTAACCGAAAATTTGATGCATTCTGCGAAGAGGAAGGCATCATACATGAGAGAACTGCACCATATACTCCCCAACAAAATGGTTTGGCTGAGAGAAAGAACCGAACCTTGGTAGAGATGGCTAACTGTATGTTAAATCAATCGGTCTACCTCGTAATATGTGGGGGGAAGCTGTGTTAACCGCATGTTATGTTCACAATAGGATCACTAGTCGTGTGATACCTACGAGTCCATATGAGTTGTGGAAAGGAAGAAAACCAAACCTAGAGTATTTGAGGGTTTGGGGGTGTCTTGCCTTTATCGCGTACCTGATCCAAAGACACTCAAACTGGGAGAACGAGCTTACAAGAGTGTATTCATTGGATATGCTCCGCATAGTAAGTCTTACCGGTTGTTGGATGACGAATCAGGTACAGTTGTAGAATCCAGAGATGTGGAATTCTTTGAGAACAAGTTTTCTAGAGACGATGAAAACTCAAATTACACCACATCTTCTAGTACTTCTGTGAAAAGAGTCGAACCTTCACCAATGGTTGAAGAACCGAGGAAAAGTACTAGAGTTAGAAAAGAGAAAAGTTATGGAGATGATTTCTTTTCTTACCTGGTTGAGGGAACTCAAAAGAAAGTGACGAGAGAGGTCATTTTCGCTGTTAATTTGGATGATGATCCTAAAACTTTCAGTGAAGCAATGTCATCAAGAGATGCTCCTTTGTGGAAGGAAGCAGTCAATGATGAAATGGATTCCATTATGGGAAATGGAACTTGGGAGCTAGCTGATCTACCCAAGGGAAATAAACCTATTGGATCCAAATGGATTTTCAAAAGGAAGTATTATCCAGATGGATCCATCTCTGCCTATAAAGCGCGATCAGTTGCTAAAGGGTATAGTCAGAGAGAAGGGATCGACTATTTTGATACCTATGCACCTGTGGCTAGAATTAGCTATATTAGAACTCTAATAGCGGTGTATGCTTTGAAAGGGTGGTACATCCATCAAATGGATGTAAAGACTGCGTTTCTAAATGGGTATCTAAATGAGGAGATTTATTTGGAGCAACCAGATGTAACATTTGTGTAAAACGGAAGAAAACCCGCACCGTTTATTAATCAAGTTTTTGTTATATAGTTCGTTGCGTATCTTTAGCGTCGTTTATTTTAATTAATAAATGTTGTAGAATTAAAAATTTATAAATAATAATAATAAGTGAATTAAAATAAATCTTTGATATAATAAAACAATAATAATAAAAAAAACAAAAAAATATAACAATAATAAAAGCGGGATAACCGGAATCGAACCCGGGTTCCCTCACATATTAGCACCTCTCAACACCACTGAGCTGCATGATTCCTATGTTCATAAACCCGAAGCAAAATAAACTAATTCGCAACTTAGAACCTGCAAATTTTGAATTTCCGGCAGATCTGTAACCGCTTGAATAGATCAAATCAAAGCTCAATAGACGCAATCACGTTATGATCGTTAAATGTAACCGTTATTTCTGTTTTATACCGGGAAAAAAATTAATTTAAATCCAATGATTAGTAACCGAAGAGAATCATTGAATCTTTAAACTTCAACTCAAAACCGAAACCGACAATTGATTTCTGCTCACCCTATAAATACCTATCAAACCCTTTCATCCCTGCGCACACACTCGCTCATTCATCACTCTTTCTCCTCGGAAGTTTCTGTTCAAACTTGGTCACCGGAATCTTTGCTGAAACCGTCGGAGTTAGTCACCGGAAAACCGGGCCCCTGTTTTTTGTATGAATCCTTAACACCTTTCAATGTTCATGTTCAATTCATTCTGATTGCAAAACAACCAGAACTGATATCAGTCGAGTTTCAGTTCTGCGTACTGATTAAGTGAAGAAGATGAAGCTGAGATAAGGGTTTTATATAATTAAAATCGAGTTATATACGGGTTAAAATCGAGTTATATACGGGTTAGACACCCAGCCCAACTGGTTGGGCTGGGTGCAAAACATGTCTGAGGTCGCGGGTTCGAGTCGGATTCTTCACACTGGTTCGCTCATTTAAATCCTTTTTAAATTAATTAATTTCTGAAATATTCTAATCAGTATATAAGTATAATAAAAATCAAGAATCTAACAGGTTAGACGCGTAGCTCAGTTGGAAGAGCTGCGTGCACGCAACCGAGAGGTCACGAGTTCGAACCTCGCACGCTACCAATAATTAAACCGGTTGAACCGGCCGTTGACCAGTCAACCCTTAGAAAAAGGGTAATTTTTTAATTAAAAATCCTTTTTATTTTCTTTGAAAATTAGTTAAAAATACCTCAAAATAAGGTTTTTAAGCTTTTAAAAATTTGTATCAATTACCCCAATAACCTAAAAATCTAATAAAAAGCATAAATTAAAAATATTAATTTATCTATTTATCGCGTTATTATTTTAGGTTAGTTTTCCTTCGTCTGATTAATTCCAAATTCGTGCGCGTTTGTCTTCGATCAAGGAAACGCACCCACTGTGAGTGAATTCTTACAAATTCCCTTTTTATTCATGTTTTGGGGTGTATCATGTGTCACTTTATTTATTTCGTTTATTCAAACTTGTGCTTTCACCATTATATGATCTAAACATGTGATGTAAATGTTGTTTGTTGTGATGTGTGTTTACATTTTGTCAAGTTGCGTGCAAATCATTCATTAGGCCCATCAGTTCCTCGTTGGAGACGAGTTGAGCATCGCGTGCCTCATTATATCGGCTCCGTTTGATTGAGCATTGATCTCATTGTTCATCATTTGGTGTGTGCGTGTGCATTAATTGATATTATGTGTTTTGTGGTTTAATTTACATATACGTATACTCATATTTGATTATGCATATTTTATTTCAAATAACCAATATAACTAATTCTTTCAAACATTTAAATAAGATTCACTCGCCAACTTTTGTTGACCCAAAACCCTATTTTTTACACATGATACAGGTTGAAGCAAGGAACACATAGGAAACTGCCTTAGAAGAAAAATAAAGAAGTCATGAAAAATGTATTTGAACATGTTGTGCTTGTATGTTCATTGTAATTTCTTATTTAAAAAGAAATAATAAATATGAAACTTTATAGTAAATGTCATGAGCTTTGATGAAAACCCAATCATGCCCGACTACCATTTCCGCTGCGGGTCAGGGTGTGACACCAGAAGGGTTTGTGATGCCTGGACAAGAGAACAAAGTGTGTAGACTTATTAAATCTCTTTATGGTTTGAAGCAAGCTCCTAAACAGTGGCATGAGAGGTTTGACACCACTGTGACTGCTTTCGGGTTTCGACACAATAGTGCTGATAGGTGTATCTATACTAAATGCGAACCCGGTTATACAGTCGTGATTTGTCTCTATGTTGATGATATGTTGATCATTAGCACTCACCTTGAAGGTATTTCTGAAACTAAGAAATATCTGTCCTCGAACTTTAAGATGAAAGATCTAGGAGAAGTTGATACCATTCTTGGGATCAAGGTGAAAAGAACTGAAAGTCAGATTTCTCTAAGTCAATTTCATTACATAGAGAAAATTCTGACTAAGTTTCAACACTTGAACATTAAAGAGTTTAATACCCCATTTGATCCAAGTGTGAAACTTAATGTGAACTCAGGGAGAGCAGTGGCTCAACTGGAGTATACGAGTGCTATTGGAAGTATGATGTATGCAACACATTGCACTCGTCCTGATATTGCTTTTGTTGTAAGCAAACTGAGTTAGTATACTGTCAATCCAGGGACAGAACACTGGAAAGCAGTGGGTAGAGTACTTGGATACCTGAAAAGGACCAGTAATTTAGAACTGACATACACGTCTAATTCCAGAATACTCGAAGGTTATTCTGATGCGAGCTGGATTGATCACACCAGTGATTCAAAATCTACAAGTGGGTGGATTTACACTCTAGCAAGAGGAGCAATTTCTTGGGCGAGCAAGAAACAGACGTGTATTGCCCACTCAATTATGGAAGCTGAGTTCATAGCACTAGCTGCGGCTGGGTAAGGAAGCAGAGTGGATTCGAGATCTACTTACGGACATCCGTTTGTGGGATGTTCCAATGCCGTATATTCCCATGTATTGTGATAGTGAGGCCACACTATCTAAAGTATACAATGCAGTGTATAATGGGAGGTCAAGACACATAGGTCTATGGCACAATTATGTGAGACAACTTCTTGAAAGTGGTACCATCAAGGTTGTCTATGTCAAGACGAGTAGGAACTTGGCTGATCCGTTTACTAAACCTCTGACGAGAGATTTGGTAGTGATAACCGCGAGAGACATGGGTCTAAAACCACAATAGAATCGTTAGTGATGGAAACCCAACTTGAACTTAGTGCTCCTATTTCTCAAGTTTAATGGGTAAAAACGAAGTCACTTAACGATAGAAGGTACAATCAATTTCTGATAGATCCATGTGAGTATTGATAGTACGTCGTTACCGAGAACTAGGGTGAGCTAATGCTCTTAACAAAGTTTTGGAGGCATCCAAGCAACGTGGATGATGTAAAACTTTGCCTATATGATCTAGGGGTGGTGCCGCCTCGAGTGAAGATAAGTGGTTTGTATTATAAAGGATCATGAAAAGGGTTTATAGCGCACGACCATATTCGCGCTCAGTGAGAACGCAAAGTCGGCCGGTGATGTGTGGGGGTAAACCGAAGGGGGCTATCAGGTTAATGGTTTAATTCCATAGGACACCATCGAATCTGTCTCTTCTTGTTTATCAACATAAACTGGGTTTAATCTTCGTGACACCTAGTGACATCATCTGTCTAAATGAGAGGAAACATTCCAACTTGGTGGGGGATTGTTGGAAATATTAATGAGGAACATACAAGTTGGTATGTTTCCTCCATCCCACATTGGTGGGGGAGGTGAAAGTTGAGTGCCTTATAAGGGATTACCCTTTATGGGCCTCCAAAGTGTTAAATGGGTTGAGAAGTGGGTCAAGCCCACACGCGCGCCGAGCCGAGCCGAGAGCTCGCGAATGGGCGTGTCACACCCTGACCCGCAGCGGAAATGGTAGTCGGGGCATGATTGGGTTTTTATCAAAGCTCATGACATTTACTATAAAGTTTCATATTTATTATTTCTTTTTAAAGAAGAAATTACAATAAACATACAAGCACAACATGTTCAAATACATTTTTTCATGACTTATTTATTTTTCTTCTAAGGCAATTTCCTATGTGTTCCTTACTTCAACCTGTCCACCTGTATCATGTGTAAAAATAGGGTTTTGGGTCAACAAAAGTTGGCGAGTGAATCTTATTTAAATGTTTGAAAGAATTAGTTGTATTGATTATTTAAATAAAAATGTGCATAACCAAATATGAGTACGCGTATATGTAAATTAAACCACAAAACACATAATATCAATTAATGCACACACACACATACCAAATGATGAACAATGAGATCAAGGCTCAATCAAACGGAGCCGATCTAATGAGGCACCTGATGCTCAACTCGTCTCCAACGAGGAGCTGATGGGCCTAATGAATGATTTGCACGCAACTTGACAAAAATGTAAACTCGCAATACAACAAACAACATTTACATCACACGATAGTTCATATAATGGTAATAGCACACGGGTTTGAATAAACGAAATGTATAAATGACACATGATACACCCCAAAACATGAATAAAACGGGAAAGTTTGTAAGAGTTCACTCACAGTGGGTGCGTTCCTTGATGATGATGAATGCGCACGAATTGAGGATTTGATCGACAAACGAGTACTAACCTAAAATAATAACGCGATAAATTGATAAATATAAACCGATTAATATTTTAATTTTTATTAGATTTTTATGTTACACAAATTAGCCTATGAAGTTGTTTATTTATATGATCCTATATTTATTTATAGTTGGTCATACAAGTAGAATAAATGAATAAAGTATATAAAAATAAAAATAAATGAATAAAAAAATATTCTGTCAGGCTGACAGGAAAGGTTGGACCGGTTTAGAGATGGATTTTTGGCATCGCATGCGGGATTCGAACTTGAGACCTCTCGTATGTGTGCACGCAGCTCTTCCAACTGAGCTACGTGTCTAACCCGTCATATTCTTGATTTTAATTATACTTATGTTCTTTTTAGGTTATAACAGAATTCTCTTAGGTTAAAAAAGATTTTAATTAGCGGGTCAGTGGGGAGATACAAGATTCCAACCTGCGGCTCTGCATTGCTCTGCACCCAGCCCAACCAGTTGGGCTGGGTGTCTAACCCATTTGATTTAGTGATTCTGTTATACTTAACAACTAACCAAGAGTGTTCTGCAGTCATATAAAAAAATCAAAATCTATTATAGAAAACCGGTGATCTAGAGACTCGAACTTGGGATGTGCAAGTTAACCGTGCACACAGTCCACCACTGGACTGTGTGTCTAACCTGGGTATAAACCGTTTTTTTTAATAACTAAATGCACATCACCAACTTCGTCTTCTTCATCTAGATAATACCAGAACTGTGAGTATAACTAAGATAGTTTGCTTAACTGACTTCATGAAATCAAAACAATATTTAACGTAAATGTTCGAAGATTTCGAGATTCATACCAACGAGATCAGCAAGGATCTTGGGTTTCTCTTGGTGATGGACTCCGGCGACAAACTTCACAACAGGATTGGCAGTAAAAATTCGTAATGATAAAGGGGAAAAAGAAGAAGAAGAATTGAACGAATTGTTTTGCAAGATGATGTCTGGTATTTATAGATTCGCTGGAAAACTTCGATGTGATTTAATTGGCCGAAATCAAGATTGATTGCATACCAAAATTGCTTGATTGAAGTTGATTAGGAAAACTCACGCGTTCTTGACAGCTAGCTTCCTAAAGATTTATAGAAATGGAACGAAATCAGCGGGTTTTGCTGATTTGAATTTTGCAGGCAACGTACAGGTTATATATATATATATATATATATTGGATAACTTCGAGATCTCAACAAAAGGTGCGGGTGCCTTGGTGGTGCTTGATGTGTGAGTTTACCCGGGTAACCCGGGTTCGATTCCCGTTTGTCCCTGTTTTCTTTATTTTATATTTTAATTTCTTAAGTATATACCTATTATATATATATATATATATATATATATATATATATATATATTTAATTATCTAATTTATTATGAAGGTTATCTAACATATTTTATGAAATGAACAAATGCGTAACGAAATATTTAAGTAATTTCCAAAGTTTTAAACAGAGCAGGTTTTGGAACTCGTTTTTACGACGGATGTTACATTATCCCATAATTTTAGAAATTTCGTCCCGAAATTTAGGTAGAAGTTGTAATAGGGATAAATTACAGGTATTTTGCATTGAGTCTTCGAGTTCCCGAGTAAACTCAGGTTCTCGTTCTGACTCCCAACGTACTCTGACTAAAATCTTAATATCTCTTAACAGGAAAAGGGTGGTGCGATGTTTGGATTTTGATTGAGGCGGTAACGTTCCTAGTATGGGTTGAATACCCTGCTACAGGAATCGCTTTTTGATGCCTAAGATAAGAAACATTGATACACAGAGTTGTTTGACTGGATATGATCACATGCATAAGAGTTTTGAGAGATTTGATATGTTTGAAAAGATAAGGTTATATCATAAAACAAAAACTTCAACCATGACGATATTAAAACCTACACGGAACTTCTCATAACCGCCTGAAAATGCTTTTGATCCTTTGACAAGAATACTTATATATAGGACGTACCAGCGGCGTATCCACCATATTCTTGTCAAATTTTCATTGGCTTTGTCAGTAAGTTATGATTAGTTCTATGTGATTCTAAAATCTACAAAACATAAACAAACACAACAGCCAAAGCTTGAGTCTCAAATCTGAAAGAATACATGACTGAGTGACGATAGTACCTCTCTCGTTTGTTATGATAAAGGGGTCAGTCTATGTAAAAGTGAGACACAACCCAACCTCTTTAGATGATGAGATCGAGATACGTCGTGATGTATGATGATATGTAAGTTAAATCAATGAGTAAAGATATAAAACAAAACTGTAATATCAATTTGCATTAAAATTCTTGGATACATAAATTTCCAATTTATAACAGGGATACGTAAAGATTGAGTAAACATTAAAAACTAGACGGTTGGAGTTGAGTCTTGACTCTTGATGAGGGAAGGCTAGTTGGGTTGTTCGTTTGGGCCGTTATTATCTTCAACAGGATTGGCGTTGATGTTGTAAGCTCTTCCTCTTGCTGGTGGCAGTGCTGGGTTTTCTTGATTTGCTTGGTTAACTGGGTTTGCTTGAGCTTGGGCGTTTATGATGTTAACCAATCGAGGACACGTGTTTCTAAAATGGGTAGGGTCCCCACAATTAAAGCAAGCTCGAACATGTGGAACCATGGGGTATTGGGGTTGTTGATATGATTGGATCATGTTTTGGGTAGGGGGTGAAGCTTGGTTTTGAGGGGTACGACAAGTTTTGTTCAAATGACCATAACGCTCACAATTAGCACACAGTTGACAAGGTATGGTAGATGGATGGTGATAAAACAGGTGTTGTATTGAGGGTGAGGTCCAATGTAAGGTTTCTTATTTGGGTAAATAGAGTTGGTGGCTACTTGAGTGATTGGGATAGCTTGGAGGGGTACGGCTTGTGGAGCTGGTTGATTGCCTTGGGTGACAGCGAAATTTTGCCCATCTATAGATAACTGAATTCAAAACTAATTGATAATGGTTATCCCATTCCCCGTTTTCCTCATTCTCAGTTATAATCTGAACATATAAATAAAAGCCTCCTGCTACCCATTCCATACACAATTTTCGCAGCCTTCCTCTCTGGTGTTCCTGTTTCTTCTCCAGCTTCTGCGTTTTCTGGTTTTCATTGCTGTTGGAATACCAGATCAGTTCTGCATTAAAGCCTGGGAGTTTACGCTGCAGCTCACAACAATACGAGCGCGTAAAATCCTTTAAGGACAGGAATCATCCGTGCAGTTCAAGAATCTCGGTTTCTTAAATCGACAAGTTGGTTTTAGTTTTTGCGTGTTATTTAAATTCGTCCGATAACGGGACAGTCTCCTTCTACCTTTCTTCAATCAGTTTGTTCAAGTTGGAATAAACTGGTTTGGCCAATAACTCGGTAATTAATAACAAAATAATTAATTTTCTGTTTGATTAAATTGTTTTCAACATAATAAACAAACTAATAAAAGTTTCTTCGACTAGCCTTACATCAAGAAACTATATATATATATTTTCGTTATTGATAAATATACGATTTTCGAATAAGGACAACGATGGTTTCATGGACAAACTGGAAAGAATTTTCCGTAAGAACAGTCATATATACCCAAACTATTTGTTTTATTTTCTTTTAATGTTGTTTCAGTCTTTAAATAAATCCAAATATTTGTTTGGTGGTGCTTGTTTGTTGTGGTTTGCTTAAATTTTAACGACGTCGTTTTAACGAATCCAAATTGTAAACGGCCTTATGTCTTCTTCATCCGACGACTGATCAATCCTTTCCATATATGTATGACACTGTTTTTTTTTGCATGCTATATAAACTTGTTATAAAAGTTCATTAAAGACAATTCATCTATTTTGATAGCGTTCTCATATAAGATGTTTCTTAGTTTGAAAACGGTCGTGTTATCTTTATTTTAAGGGAAAATGTCACAGAATACTAACCAAGTTTCAAAAGTGTTCTAATTAGGTTACTCGTATCGTTTTTGTCCCAATTAGATAACTTAACATTCAAAATCGAGGCATGACCTTTTTCCATGTGTCAAAAGAAAAATGGAGCATAAGATGCTAGGGTCGGATTATCTTAATATATGAAATTTTATTTATTAAAAATAAAAACACTTTAATTACATTAAAAATTGAAAAAACACGTTAAAATCCACGTCATCACTGGACGTTGCATCAAATGAAAGGGAAAAAAGAAACAAAAATTCACATCACCACGGTTACCTATGAAATCGATGAAAAAACCCTTAATTTTAATAAAAAATGAATGTAGAGTGACCTGATTAGAACACTTTTGAAACTTGAGTGACCTAATTGGAACACTTTTAAAACTTGATTACTATTTTACAAAGTTACCCCTTATTTTAATTCTAACTTAATTTCATGAGTGCCGGGTGGTTGTTCACGATATGCGATGATAGTTCAAGATCGGCCAGATGGTTCAAGGGTCAATTGAAGTGTAAAAGAGAATAACAAAGCTCACTACATATCAACTAAAATATATCGCTATTTAATATATAAACAAATCTACACATATATAGTGTGAGGTTCGTTAAGGAACACTAAAAAATAAGGAATCGAGGAACACTTTTAAAAGTTTAACTTAACATGTTAAAAATCATTTAAAAAAATCGACGCTTCTCCTTATAAATACTTGTAGAAGTATTTTTAATAAAAGATCAAAAACTAAAAATAGAAAAAAAAAGTTAAAAAAAGGCCACTCCTTTTTCCAAATTAAAGATTAACATATTCGAGGCAATGACGTTATGCCAACATGTGCGTGATGTAGAAATAATTGCGTTTGCTTTGGATATATCCATTTTTTTTAAATAAGATATAGAAAAAAAATGGTCACTGGTCAATTACAATAGAAGTCCAACACTAAAATGGACATATCCAAAGCAACGCACAATTATTTCGACATCACGTACTTGTTGGTATAAAATTATTGCCTTGAATATGTTAGTCTTTAATTTGGAAAAATGGAGTAGCATAGTCGGTCAAGAAAAATAGTAGACATACTAGAACTAAAAAAAAAAAAAATACAAATTGTAGTGTTCAGTGGAGCTTTCTTTATTTATGTCAATGTATAACTCATCAACAATAAGTATGTTTTTTTAATGCCAGTGCACAGTTCGCATACTTTAATATAATAAAATAAATTAAATCAAATTTTTTTATTAGAAATGAGTAAATTGTCATTTTAGTTCTTAACTAGTTATCAACAATGGGAATTGTTGTTTCGTGCGGACACCCTTGTTGGCCTCGCATCGTTTGATATATTTTTCGTCTAAAACTCCGTCGACGGCTTTCAACCAGTTATCATAGGGCATATCAACGGGATGGTATGCCCTTGCTTGTTCAACATCCTGGTACCCTCCGTGTTGCTCAAATATTTTTTTTGCATCGTGTTTGCAGTTAGAGTACCGCTTCATAAGCAAACTCTTGATTCCACCCTTTAAGTTTTATCTTGTAGATCCTGTTCAACTTCATCAAAGTTAAACATTTCCTACAAATTCAATAAAAAAGGTAAAATATTATTATAAATTAAGTCTAATGACCCGTGAAACGGCTGTAAACGGCGGCAAATTATATGCATATAACTTATTTACCCTCAAGTGGTTCATGAGCGCTTCCTTGTACGGTTGTGCCACATTATCCCATCCAACTTTATCGAACGGGATGGACCGCCACATAAATGAACCGGCCTCTCTTGAAAACATATCTCTTCCTTCACCAACGGAGGTAAACGTGACATCCCTTTCAAATGTTAGCCCCCCCCCCCCCTTAACCATACGACGGAGTTTTTGGTTTTTGGCTTTCCCCTAACCCTCTTCTGGGGATCAGCTGCAATTAAAACATAAATAATTAGTAACAACATTTATAATATATGAAACATAACAACTAAAAAAATAATTAAAACATAAATAATTAAAAGACTTACCATCAAGCTCGTGCGTGCCTCTAAAAAAATGATTTGGAGGCAGTGGATCACCGGCGCCGTCTCCCCCATGTCCCCATGCGGCCAGATCGGCCATCAAATAAGCAAATATCAACAGTACCGAAATCATGATTCCTAAAAAGTTGCAAATGTTACAGCATGTGTATCTAATAGAAATTAATGATAAGTACAACAAGTGTAACTCATATTCAGATAAATATTTTAACAAGTGTTTATCAAATACAAATTAATATAAATTACAATAACTTTTCTTTTAATCAGACTCCACATAATCGGGATCGTCCTCATCACAATTAGTCTCGACCTCAAACACTTCATCGACGGTAGCCGTTGGGGGATCAACTTCAATTGCAGGTTCACCCGTAGTAACAGGAGAAGAAGATCCAATTTGAAAGTATTGGGTCAAGTCAATCACAAGTGGACAGTCAGATGAAGAGTTGTTGTCGACAACATCAGTATCTTCTAAGCCTTTGTTAGCATTTTGAACCTTCTTGGCATGGTCATCAATTAATGGCCGATCCCAAATTTTTCGATGATTAACATTTTCAACTATCCACCTATGTTTATTTCTTTGGTTTCGAGACGGTTCTTGGATGAAGAACACTTGTTTGGCTTGCGAAGCAACTATGAGTTGATCGTCTTTGTCCCATTCATGTTCAGTGCTTATACTGGTAATATTTGTAACATCCGTAAAAAACGGATTTTACCAAACCCGCTCCGTTTATTAACCGAACAATCAGTTAAAAATTTCGTTGCGAATTTAATGCCCAAAATAATTTTAATCGATACATAATTAATTATTATATGGGAATATATAATTAGTTTTTGAAAAACTGTCAAAAATAAGAAAATAAAAATAATTTGGTTCTGCCGGGTTTCGAACTCGGGTCAGTAACTGGTTCAACACAGACTTAACACTTAACCCTTAAACCACTGCGCCACTGATGAATCTTGTTAATTATTAGAATCAATTAATTCATAACATCTTTTTCGAATTCAAAACCAGCGCCCAAAGTTCAGTCGTCGGAAATCCCGGCGATCTCGCGAGATTTAACGACATCTTCAGTTATAACGTAAACATTTACTAGGACATCGGTTATAACCGACGCCTGAGTCCGCGACATAAGCTATAACCGCCGGAAACGTAATGACTTTGAATCAAGTCGGAAATTGGACCAAATTCATCGACGACTTGCCTTATAAATACCCCTCGAACCTCTGCAAACTTTTTCGCTCATAACCGCACCCTTTCTCGGCGAAAACTCACTTGCCGGAAATCTTCTGCTCATCACCGGAAAACCGAACTCTCCACTTCTATGCCTTACTAAACCCCCTGAGCTTATACCGAAGTCACCCACGTCCTTTGTAAGCTTTTTGAAGACTCGCTGCTGCAAGACACACGACGCCGGAAACTGTTGCTGTCGCCGGAGTGCTGCCGGAAAAACAGAGGAATCCAGTCGGTATACCTCACGCTTAAATCTTTCCTTCTTTTTACATATCTCATCTGTAATTAACTGAAAAACGCTAACGAACATGATTTAATCATCGAACCAGTCGGACTTCCGATTCTGGTTAAAAACTGACGAAGAAGACGAAGTTTATGTAACATATAAGTATAATTAAAATCAAGTTATAACTCGGGTTAGACACACAGTCCAGCGGTGGACTGTGTGCACAAGAAACACACTAACGTCTCGAGTTCGAATCTTGTCCCACACACGCTGCCTTAATAAAAATGTCTTTTTGTTAACTGAACCGGATTCATTTCATATATATGTTAAGTTTATTAATAACCGGAATAATAACCAAGATAGACACACAGTCCAGCGGTGGACTGTGTGTATGTTTAAATCACACGTCACGAGTTCGAGTCCGGTCTACTGCACCGACTCGGACAATTATCTACCTTTTTAAATAAGTCAGAAATGAAAATACTTAGTTTGTATTTAAGTATAAAAAAAATCGGTTTATATAACATGTTAAACAGACAGTCCAGCGGTGGACTGTGTGTTAACTCAACCCACAGGTCCCGGGGTCGAGACCTGTGGAGCGCACCGGTCCGATTCAATTAAATCGTTTTTAAAAATAAATGATTTTCGGTTTAATCTAATTAATATATAAATATAATTAAAAACAGAAATATTTCGGGTTAGACACGTAGCTCAGTTAGTAGAGCTGCGTGCACGCGTACGGGAGGTCTCGGGTTCGAGCCTCACTCAGCGCACAATTATACAAGCGAACCGGTCAAAGTCAAAGTTAAAGTCAACGGTCAACGGTCAACTGTAGCAAAAAAAATCAAATTTTTTTATTATTTTTATTTATTTATTTTAATTAAAAATCAATTAAAAATACTTAAAAATAACGTTTTTAAGGTTAGAAAATAGCCTTAAACTCACAGAAATACACCCAACAATCCTACTAAAATGGATTAATAAAATCCGTTTACTTACTGAACCATAATGCTATTTATCTAGGTTAATTTCACTCGTGGTTAAAACCACTTCGCGTGCATTCAACATCATCAACCGAACGCACCCACTGTGAGTGAATCTTACAACTCCCCCCTTTTAATTACACGTTTTGGGGTGTGTCATGTGTCACAAAATAATTAACTCGTTTATTTAAACTTATGCCATACCATGTCGTGATCTAAACTTAGATTGTTTATATTGTTGTGATTACGTATTTCATTTTGTCAACTTATATGAAATTCATTCATTAAGCCCATCAGTTCCTCGTGGGAGACGAGTGAGCAACGCGTGCCTCAAAACCAATCCATTATTGTTCATGTGTGTATCATTGAGTTTATATTGTTTGTAGTTATGTCTTTCATATTATCATGTTTATGCAATTCATTCATTAGGCCCATCAGTTCCTCGTGAGAGACGAGTTGAGCAACGCGTGCCTCTAAACGTTCCATTATTGTTCGTGTGTACTTTATTTAATATCTAATGATTGTTGAATAAGTTTACATCTATTTTTACTCATGTGTGGTTGTGCACTCATTTTATAATCAATTAAATAAACTTGTTCAAATGTTTTCCATAGGATTCACTCGCCAACTTTTTGTTGATCCAAAAACCTTTTTACACATGATACAGGTGAACAGGATGAAGCAAGGAAAACATAGGAAATGCCTTAGAAGAAAACAAAGAAGCCTAGATTGATGTTAGGTCATGATGTAATTATAGTTGTAAATTTCCTATTAAATTGTATTTAATGAATATGAAACGTATAATAAATGTCATGAGCTTTGATGATAAACCTATCATGCCCCGGTCACCTTTTCCGCTGCGGGTCGGGGTGTGACAGATTGGTATCAGAGCCATGACTATAGGGATATAGGATAGGTTATTAGACCCTTAGAGCCTATACTATAGTCTGCCTAAATTTTAATTGATTAGGTGGTTACATACAAACTTGTGATATTTATTTGTTTCATATTTGTTTATATTTACAGTCAAACATACATGCTTATATACATATTCATTATACATATATCAATGTTCATATATTCAATTCATTTTCATACTCTCATTATTCAAAGATTTTGTTGCAATTTTCAAATCTCATCAAAGTAAGTTCTGCGACGGGCATGTAGTAACTGGAAGGGTACAAGTACCGGTAGTCGGAACGTCCTGTCTAGGTTGGCATTCGTATAAATCCAATATAACGGACCAGTTTGCCTACCTGGGGACCAACGATGAGAGTACGAAGGACTTATTAGGCTAAAGCATGCCACACCAAACGTCGTTCGAACTAACCCCACTTTGAGGTGTCACCGTGTCTACACCTGGACACATTCCGAATATCACACGTTGTATACATATTTCTCGATTTTCTCCGGGTTTTAGTGTACGCAACCAGGCAAACCCATGCGAACCATATGAAGAACCGGTATTCATGGGGGCCCACATGATTACAAAGGTGAAGTATGGCGGCATGTAGGGCCTAATGGCGAGCAAAGCCCAAGACATCCTATGGATGTAGTAGATTTATTTTTCTATAATTATTTTATGAATGTTCATTCCTAGTGCGACCCATGAACCCAAAAACATCCAACTCATACTCTTGACATGTATTCCTTGTAGATGTCTTCTAACCTCGCTCGTAGGAAGATGAGAGCAGGAAAAGCCCGCGAGCGCATGGCTGCCCTAATCGCTCAACAAATGGCTGCCGTAATACCCAACATTGTAATCCAAGTTCAACAAGCACTTACCGCTAATCCTGCCAATCAAGAAAATCAAAACGTTATCAACCCTCCCCCAAATATCACTAAATGCACCTACAAGCATTTCAAATCATGCGACCCTCCAAAATACAAAGGAACTGAAGGCGTCACTGCTCTTCTCCATTGGTTTGAAGAAATGGTGAACACTTTTCTAAATTGCGATTGCCCGATGATCGCAAATTTGCGTCATGCTACCGGTCGATTATATGGGATAACACTTACTTGGTGGAATACAGAGAAGGCCAAACGAGGTGTGGAAGATGCTATGACCTTAACTTGGAACGAATTGAAGGAAATCATGACCAGACGATTTTGCCCAAGGAGCGAAATCAAGAAATTAGAAGATGAATTTTATTCGTTGAAGCAAAAGGAAGGAGACCACACCACATACAACAAAAGATTCCTCGAGTTACATCAAATGGTTCCCAACATGTTCACTCCCCTCTACCGTTTGATCGAGCATTACATTCGTGGTCTTCCGTCAAAGATTCAAGACCCTGTAATAAGTAACAAGCCTGCAACTTTGGAAGCAGCAATGGAGCTAGCAACAGAGCTCACCGAGAACCGAATCCGGAACAAAGACTTCAAGGAGGAGAAGAAGAAGGATAAAGAATCGACTGAAACCTCCGAATCCACCCAAACTGAACCCCCTTCTTGTAACATTTGTAAAAATCGGGTCTTCAAAACCCGCACCGTTTTGTAATCTTGTACCATGTTAAAGGATTCCTTAATTAATTATGATTATTTTGAGTTTAAACGTTACATAATTAATAAATAAACTAAACTATAAAAATTATATTTGATAAAAAGTTAAAATAAAATAAATAAAAAACAATTGTAGCTGCCGGGACTCGAACCCGGGTCAGCCCAGCCTTCAAAACAACTTAACCATCTTTCACTAAACCACTCCGCCACAAAATGTGTTTTCTGATAACACTAGGCAAACATTTGGATCTTATACACAAACTCGATTTAACCGTTAATGCCATCTGAATAACGGAAATCGGCAAACCGATCGCCAAACCATTTCGAATTCGTCTGGCCAGCTTATAACCGATGTATTTCGGTTTCTAATTAAGTCCGAATTGAATGAACATAAAGCTTCATCATTTCCGGTATTTGAAACCGAAAATTTATCAAACTCTAATTTAATTCAAGTTCTGATCATTTGCACGATTCATAACTATCACAACAACACTCAATTTCATTTTCGTCAAGTTTCTGAACCGTAAGATTCTCTGAATCAGATCGCCGGAATTTTTCTGCAAATCACCGGAAAACCGGGACTCACATTCTCACGGTAATTCTTTCGGCTCTTTTTGTTTAAAACATGTGATTAGTCAATCTCTAACACAACTCCATCATCAGAATCAATCTTAGCCAACGTTTAACGGAAATCATACCTTCGCCGGAAAGTTCCTGAGATTGCCGGAATCCCAATGTGAACTGGTAAGATATCCTGCACTCCTTTTAAACCTTGTTTAGGTGATTTAACTTTATGAATAATCGATCCACACTGTTAATTGGTTCAACAGTGGGAGTTCATTTCCAGTACCGACGAACTTTCGTCGGATTTCTGTGATTATCTTCAATCGGTAAATTCTATTCTTTAAACTCTCTCCATTCCTTACCCTTGATTTACTGTTAACGTCTAAGAATTTTGTAAATCACAAAATCAAACTTAACCAGTCGAATTATGCTGACCGTGTAATTCGACGAAGAAGATGAAGTTATACCAGAGTATAAGAGTAATTAAAATCCGGTTTATAAACGGGTTAGACACACAGTCCAGCGGTGGACTGTGTGCAAAATTCATATTCACGTCCCGAGTTCGAACCTTACTACGCGCACACTTTGTATAATAACATTCTTTTTTTTATCATGAACTAACCCGGGTTAAAACAGGTAGTTGTTAAGTATATTATAAATCAAGAATATAACCGGGTTAGACACACAGTCCAGCGGTGGACTGTGTGCAAAATAAACTTCACGTCACGCGTTCGAATCCTGTCACAAGCACCGGTCTATGGAATTAAAACGTTTTTGCAAAATAAAGGAATTTTCGGTTAATTAGAATAAGTATATAAATATAATTAAAACTGAGTTTCTAACGGGTTAGTCACGTAGCTCAGTTGGTAGAGCTACGTGCACGTGAACGGAAGGTCACCGGTTCGAATCCCGCTTGGCGCAGCATTTACCGCTGACCGAACCGGTCAACGGTCAACGGTCAACAGTAAAAAAAAATAATATTTTTTTTATATATTTATTTGTTTATTTTAATTTAAAAATCAATTTAAAATACTTAAAAATAACATTTTTAAAGATAGAAAATAGCATAAACTCACAAAAATATATCTAAAAATCCCATTAAAATCCTTAATAAAATCCATCCATTTAATATATTTTTCCAATATTATTTAGGTTAGTATTCCTCGTCGACTCGCTCGTCTAAATCGTGCGCATCTCACCATCTCCAATCCAACACTCCCAATGTGAGTGAACCTTTCAAATTCCCCGTTTTAATCACGTTTTTGGGGTGTATCATGTGTCTTTGTTTATTTACATATTATAACGAAACTATTGTGCATACATCATATCATGACATGTGTATTAGTTTGTTGCTGTTAAGTAGTTATTATTGGATGCAAATTATCATTTCAGTACATGCAATTGCCAAGGCCGCAGCTCCCCATCCATCGAGGTTGAGCTTGATCCCCATTTATTTATGCGGTTGATCTTGGCGTGCCCGCACGATCGGCTCCGTTTGATTGAGCCTTGATCGGTCATTTCATTTTACATTTCAATACATGCAATACGCTCGGCTCCGTTTGATTGAGCTTGAGTGCACAGTTCAATTTACATTTCCAGTTCATGCAATACGTTCGGCTCCGTTTGATTGAGCCTTGAGCGCACAGTTCAATTTACATTTCCAGTTCATGCAATACGATCGGCTCCGTTTGATTGAGCCTTGATCGCACAGTTCATTTATGTTAGTTATCGTACGATATTGGTATATTCATGTATGCTACCATGTGTTATTGTATGTTATAATTGTAACCGCTATATGCCAATGTTTGATTACTTACATTTGCTCTTTTATGATTATGCACAATATTTTATTGATAAATTAACCATAATATCATTATCAAATGTTTATCTAATAAGGTTCACTCGCCAACTTATGTTGACCCAAAACCTCCCATTTTACACATGATACAGGTGAACCAGCAGCAGCTAGGAACACATAGGACCTGGATTAGAAGAAATAAAACGATTTAGTATTTGGATTGTTATGTTTGGTTATTTTCCCTTGTATTGAATGAACATGTTTGGATGTTTGAGAATGTAACTTTGACTTCATTAATTATGAAACATAATAGTAAATGTCATGTGCTTTGGTGATAACCCAATTATGCCCCGACTCTTATTTCCGCTGCGGGTCGGGGGTGTGACAGATTGGTATCAGAGCCATGACTATATGGATATAGGATAGGTTATTAGACCCTTAGAGCCTATACTATAGTCGATTAGAAACTTATAAGAATTTTGTGTGTTATATGCCAAATTTCATGATGTTTATATGTTTATGTTGAATGTTACATTTGATATTGTACAAGCATGTTCATAAGTATGTATTATCAAATAATGCTTATCATGAAATCCTATGATCATAACATATCACATCCATGCAAGCACACACCACATCATGATTGATTTTACAATGATTTTCGTGTTTTCAAATCTCATCAAAGTGAGTTCTCATGACGGGCATGTAGTAACTGGAAGGGTACTAGTACCGGTAGTCGGGACGTCCTGTCTAGGCTGGCATTCGTATAAATCCAAAATAAAGGACCAGTTTGCCTACCTGGGGACTAACGATGAGAGTACGAAATACCTATTAGGCCAAAGCATGCTATACCAAACGTCGTGAGAGCTAATCCCACTTTGAGTTGTCATTGTGTCTACACCTGGACACGTTCCGACCAAACATCTCATGAACATATTTTGTGGTTTGCATTCGGGGGATGCGAGTGTTAAATTGCCAATACTAATGTGAAACCTACCAAGCCAATAGCCATGGGGGCCCGCATGACTATGTAGGTGAAGGTATGGGGGACATTTGAGGCCCAACATGAGCGAACCCAAGACATCCTTTGGATGTAGTTGCATTATTGATATTTATGTTATTTTCATTTTCTTAAAGACACATGACACCTAAAAAGACACCATAAACTCACAATCTTCTCATTTTATGATCCTGTAGATGTCGTCTAGACAGCATCGAAGGGGTAGGAAATCGGAAAAGTCTCGGGAACGTTTGGCCACTCATATCGCGAATCAAATGGCCACGATATTGCCGGACATCGTGGTACAAGTACAATAAGCCCTTGCTGCAAATCCTACTAACCCTCCTCAACAGCAGGACCAGAACATCGACAACCCTCCTACCATCAAATGCTCCTACAAACATTTTAAGTCCTGTGATCCTCCAAAATTCGAAGGGACTGAGGGAGTCACTGCTCTCCTACATTGGTTCGAGGAGATGGAAAACGTGTTCTTAAACTGCGATTGTCCTGAGGATCGCAAAGTTCGTTACGCCACCGGGAGACTACTTGGTGTAGCTCTCACTTGGTGGAATACTGAGAAAGGAAAGAGGGGAACAGAAGATGCGATGGCCTTAACTTGGGAGGAGTTAAGGGAAATCATGACTAGGCGATTCTGTCCTAGAAGTGAAATTAAGAAATTGGAGGATGAATTTCATGCCTTGAAGCAAAAAGAGGGTGATCACTCTACTTACAACAAAAGGTTCTTGGAGTTGAACCAAATGGTTCCAAACTTATTCACTCCAACCTACCGTCTGATCGAACATTACATTCGAGGACTTCCCTCGAAAATCCAAGATTCGGTCCTCAGCGTTTCACCGGTAACACTCGAAGCTGCCATGGAGTTGGCAACAGAACTGACCGAAAACCGAATTCGCAATGGGAAGTTCAAAGAGGAAAAGAAGAAAGCCCCTGCTGAGGGACAAACCTCAAACCACCACACTCCTTCCTCTAAATTTGCTAACAAGAGGAAGCGTAACACCAGGAACTTTGCAGTCACCCAAACCAACACCCCTATTCCTGCTGCACCCATCACTCAAGCCACTCCTCCACCCGCGCCATACAGAAAACCATACACAGGGCCACTACCAAAATGTAACCGTTGTCAGTATCACCACTCCCCTGATTATCCTTGCCAATACTGTACCGGCTGCGGTCGCGCCGGACACACTGTTCAAAACTGCCGCACGCTTCAACGAACAAACCGCCACCAACCTATAACCCAAACCCACCAACAGTTAATGGGTCAAGCACAACAACAACTACCATTTCCACCCACTCAACATTTAGCCCAAACATACTATCAACCCAATTACCCTATGGGCCAACCTATGCGGGCTTGTTTCAACTGCGGCGACCCAAGTCATTTCAGAAACACATGTCCAAGGCTGGTCAATATTATTCATGCTCAGGCCCAAGCCAACCCTGTGAATCAAGCGAACCAAGCTCCTCCACCTGCTAGAGGAAGGGCTTTCAATATTAACGCAAACCAGGCCAGAGCTGACGGCAATGTGGTCAACAGTACGTTTCTTATAAATGGTAGATATGCCTCTATGTTATTTGATACTGGTGCGGATAGAAGTTTCGTGTCATTAGAATTTGAACCTATCTTAAGCAAAAATCGGGATAAGCTCGTGGAATCCATAACGGTGGAAGTTGCGGACGGCAAACCAGTTTCACTAGACTTTATTTTACGCAACTGTACACTCACCTTAAACGACCACGATTTCTCAGTCGATCTTATTCCTATGAAGCTGGGAAGTTTCGACATCATAATCGGTATGGATTGGCTCAGTCAACATCATGCGGAAGTTGTATGTCGTGAAAAATTTATTCGTATTCCTCTTTCAAACGGTCAGACTCTTTGAATCATTGGAGAAACCTCATCAAAAGGGCTCAACTTAATGTCCTGTCTTCAAGCTCAAAAATACCTTCGCGAGAATTATGTCGCGTTTTTAGCCCATACCATCAAGAAGGGGACCACAGAGAAGAAACTTGAAGATATTCCTGTTGTAAAAGATTTTCCACAAGTTTTTCCTGACGACATTTCAGGACTTCCTCCAATCAGAGATGTCGAATTCCGTATCGATCTTATACCTGGTGCTACACCAGTTGCAAAATCTCCATATAGGTTAGCCCCCTCTGAAATGCAAGAGCTAGCCAGTCAATTGCAAGAGTTGACTGACAAGGGATTCATACGCCCCAGCTCATCGCCTTGGGGTGCACCTGTCCTTTTTGTAAAGAAGAAGATGGATCTTTTCGTATGTGCATCGACTACGGAGAGCTCAACAAGTTAACCATCAAAAATCGATATCCCTTACCTCGCATAGATGATCTTCTTGACCAACTACAAGGTGCCAGTTGCTTTTCGAAAATCGACCTTCGATCTGGCTATCATCAGCTTAGAGTGCATGAAGAAGACGTCCCTAAAACTGCTTTTCGAACTCGATATGGTCACTATGAATTCATGGTTATGCCGTTGGATTAACCAACGCACCAGCTGTTTTCATGGACCTAATGAATAGAGTCTGCAAACCTTACCTTGATCGATTTGTTATTGTATTCATCGACGATATTCTTATCTATTCAAAATCTAAAGCTGATCATGAGCGTCATCTACGACTTGTTCTTGCACTTCTAGAAAAGGAAAAGCTTTATGCCAAGTTCTCTAAATGTGAATTCTGGTTAAAAGAGGTGCAATTTCTCGGGCATGTAGTCAATGACAAAGGAATACATGTGGACCCATCAAAGATCAAAGCAGTTCAAGAATGGCAAGCTCCGCGTACACCAACTGAAGTAAGGTCTTTTCTTGGACTAGCTGGCTATTATCGTCGGTTCATTTCAAACTTCTCTCGCATTGCGATGCCACTCACGGCTTTAACCCATAAGGGAAAACCATTCGTATGGGGACCCAAGCAAGAGGAAGCTTTTCAAACACTTAAACAAAAACTTTGTGATGCACCAATCCTCACTCTTCCTGAAGGTTGTGATGATTTTGTAGTCTATTGCGACGCGTCAGGGCAAGGATTAGGTTGCGTTCTCATGCAAAGAGGAAAAGTCATAGCTTATGCCTCAAGGCAACTCAAGACACATGAAAAGAACTACACCACTCATGACCTCGAACTTGGAGCCGTTGTATTCGCTCTTAAGATATGGAGACATTATCTCTATGGTACGAAGTGTGAAATATACACTGACCACAAGAGTCTTCAACATATCTTCAATCAGAAAGAGTTAAATATGAGGCAACGAAGATGGGTCGAACTCCTAAACGATTACGACTGTGAAATCAGATACCACCCTGGTAAAGCAAATGTGGTGGCCGATGCACTTAGTCGAAAGGGTTATGCGAACTCCATTCATCTTCTATGTTCGCAAATTATAACCAATATTAAGGATCAAATTCGAGAAGCTCAACACGTTTCAATAACAGAGGAAGATGTACAAAAAGAGATGTCCTGTGGAGCCGAGCTAAAACTTGAAACTAAATCTGATGGTATTTTGTATTACCTAGATCGTATATGGATTCCTAACCACATCAATCTTCGTGAAACACTCATGCATGAAGCTCATAAAACGCGATATTCTATACACCCAGGAGCCGATAAGATGTATCAAGACCTACGGTACACCTACTGGTGGCCTGGAATGAAGAAAGATATTGCCGTTTTTGTTTCCAAGTGTCTCACATGTTCTAAGGTGAAGGCTGAACACCAAAGACCCTCAGGACTTCTAGTCCAACCGGAAATACCTGTATGGAAGTGGGAAAATATAACCATGGATTTCATTACCGGGTTACCTCGCACTTCTAGTGGGTATGACACTATATGGGTGATTATAGACCGACTTACAAAATCAGCTCACTTTATTCCTATTCGGGAAGATTTCAAGAACGAAAAGCTTGCTCGTATTTATATCAACGAAATCGTAAGCCGACACGGGGTACCAGTAAGTATTATTTCTGATCGTGATGGTCGTTTCACCTCACGAACATGGCAAGCAGTACAATCCGCTATGGGCACTCGATTAGATCTCAGTACCGCCTATCATCCTCAAACTGATGGACAGTCTGAGCGCACAATTCAAACTCTTGAGGACATGCTTAGGGCATGTGTCATAGACTTCAAGGGAAATTGGGACGCCCACCTACCATTAGTCGAATTTTCGTACAACAACAGCTATCATTCGAGCATCGGCATGGCACCTTTTGAAGCTTTATATGGTCGAAAGTGCCGATCTCCTGTTTGTTGGCACGAAATTGGGGAAGCACAAATTACTGGTCCAGAATTGATCCAAGAAACCACAGATAAGATTCATCAAATCCGAAACAATCTTCTAGCGGCTCAAAGTCGTCAAAAGAGTTACGCAGATAAACGACGGAAGCCCTTGGAGTTTAACATTGGTGATCATGTGCTTTTAAAAGTATCACCGTGGAAGGGAGTAGTTCGTTTTGGTCAAAAGGGAAAGCTAGCACCACGTTACGTAGGACCTTTCAAGATACTCGAAAGAGTAGGTCCTGTAGCATACAAGCTTGACCTACCGGAAGAACTCGACAGGATTCATCCCACATTCCACGTGTCGAACTTGAAGAAGTGCCTCGCTGATGAGAATTTTCATATTCCACTGGAAGATATTCAGATTGATGAATCCATGCATTTTATTGAAAGACCAGTGGAGATTATGGACTATGGAGAAAAGCGTCTACGACGAAGTCGCATTCCTATTGTTAGGGTACGCCGGGAGTCGAAACGGGGACCTGAGTTTACTTGGGAACGTGAAGACTCAATGCGTGAAAAATACCCGCATCTTTTTCTACTACTTCAACTGTTTAAATTTCGGGACGAAATTCCTAAAAGTAGGGGATACTGTAACATTTGTAAAAATCGGGTCTTCAAAACCCGCTCCGTTTTGTAATCTTGTACCATGTTAAAGGATTCGTTAATTAATTATGATTATTTTGAGTTTAAACGTTACATAATTAATAAATAAACTAAACTATAAAAATTATATTTGATAAAAAGTTAAAATAAAATAAGTAAAAAACAATTGTAGCTGCCGGGACTCGAACCCGGGTCAGCCCAGCCTTCAAAACAACTTAACCATCTTTCACTAAACCACTCCGCCACAATGTGTTTTCTGATAACACTAGGCAAACATTTGGATCTTATACACAAACTCGATTTAACCGTTAATGCCATCTGAATAACGGAAATCGGCAAACCGATCGCCAAACCATTTCGAATTCGTCTGGCCAGCTTATAACCGATGTATTTCGGTTTCTAATTAAGTCCGAATTGAATGAACATAAAGCTTCATCATTTCCGGTATTTGAAACCGAAAATTTATCAAACTCTAATTTAATTCAAGTTCTGATCATTTGCACGATTCATAACTATCACAACAACACTCAATTTCATTTTCGTCAAGTTTCTGAACCGTAAGATTCTCTGAATCAGATCGCCGGAATTTTTCTGCAAATCGCCGGAAAACCGGGACTCACATTCTCACGGTAATTCTTTCGGCTCTTTTTGTTTAAAACATGTGATTAGTCAATCTCTAACACAACTCCATCATCAGAATCAATCTTAGCCAACGTTTAACGGAAATCATACCTTCGCCGGAAAGTTCCTGAGATTGCCAGAATCCCACTGTGAACTGGTAAGATATCCTGCACTCCTTTTAAACCTTGTTTAGGTGATTTAACTTTATGAATAATCGATCCACACTGTTAATTGGTTCAACAGTCGGAGTTCATTTCGAGTACCGACGAACTTTCGCCGGATTTCTGTGATTATCTTCAATCGGTAAATTCTGTTCTTTAAACTCTCTCCATTCCTTACCCTTGATTTACTGTTAACGTCTAAGAATTTTGTAAATCACAAAATCAAACTTAACTAGTCGAATTATGCTCACCGTGTAATTCGACGAAGAAGATGAAGTTATACCAGAGTATAAGAGTAATTAAAATCCGGTTTATAAACGGGTTAGACACACAGTCCAGCGGTGGACTGTGTGCAAAATTCATATTCACGTCCCGAGTTCGAACCTTACTACGCGCACGCTTTGTATAATAACATTCTTTTTTTTTATCATGAACTAACCCGGGTTAAAACAGGTAGTTGTTAAGTATATTATAAATCAAGAATATAACCGGGTTAGACACACAGTCCAGCGGTGGACTGTGTGCAAAATAAACTTCACGTCACGCGTTCGAATCCTGTCACAAGCACCGGTCCACGGAATTAAAACGTTTTTGCAAAATAAAGGAATTTTCGGTTAATTCGAATAAGTATATAAATATAATTAAAACTGAGTTTCTAACGGGTTAGTCACGTAGCCAGTTGGTAGAGCTACGTGCACGTGAACGGAAGGTCACCGGTTCGAATCCCGCTTGGCGCAGCATTTACCGCTGACCGAACCGGTCAACGGTCAACGGTCAACAGTAAAAAAAATAATATTTTTTTTTATATATTTATTTGTTTATTTTAATTTAAAAATCAATTTAAAATACTTAAAAATAACATTTTTAAAGATAGAAAATAGCCATAAACTCACAAAAATATATCTAAAAATCCCATTAAAATCCTTAATAAAATCCATCCATTTAACATATTTTTCCAATATTATTTAGGTTAGTATTCCTCGTCGACTCGCTCGTCTAAATCGTGCGCATCTCACCATCTCCAATCCAACGCACCCAATGTGAGTGAACCTTTCAAATTCCCCGTTTTAATCACGTTTTTGGGGTGTATCATGTGTCTTTGTTTATTTACATATTATAACGAAACTATTGTGCATACATCATATCATGACATGTGTATTAGTTTGTTGCTGTTAAGTAGTTATTATTGGATGCAAATTATCATTTCAGTACATGCAATTGCCGAGGCCGCAGCTCCCCATCCATCGAGGTTGAGCTTGATCCCCATTTATTTATGCGGTTGATCTTGGCGTGCCCGCACGATCGGCTCCGTTTGATTGAGCCTTGATCGGTCATTTCATTTTACATTTCAATACATGCAATACGCTCGGCTCTGTTTGATTGAGCCTTGAGTGCACAGTTCAATTTACATTTCCAGTTCATGCAATACGTTCGGCTCCGTTTGATTGAGCCTTGAGCGCACAGTTCAATTTACATTTCCAGTTCATGCAATACGATCGGCTCCGTTTGATTGAGCCTTGATCGCACAGTTCATTTATGTTAGTTATCGTACGATATTGGTATATTCATGTATGCTACCATGTGTTATTGTATGTTATAATTGTAACCGCTATATGCCAATGTTTGATTACTTACATTTGCTCTTTTATGATTATGCACAATATTTTATTGATAAATTAACCATAATATCATTATCAAATGTTTATCTAATAAGGTTCACTCGCCCACTTATGTTGACCCAAAACCTCCCATTTTACACATGATACAGGTGAACCAGCAGCAGCTAGGAACACATAGGACCTGGATTAGAAGAAATAAAACGATTTAGTATTTGGATTGTTATGTTTGGTTATTTTCCCTTGTATTGAATGAACATGTTTGGATGTTTGAGAATGTAACTTTGACTTCATTAATTATGAAACATAATAGTAAATGTCATGTGCTTTGGTGATAACCCAATTATGCCCCGACTCTTATTTCCGCTGCGGGTCCGGGTGTGATACTTCTCAACCCAATTTTAAGAGAAAAAGAGACGGGCAACTTTTCGCTGCTACCCAACGTAATCAACCAGTTTTACAAGCCATACCAATCCAAGCTATCCCAATCACCCAAGTGGCACCCAACTCAACCTACCCAAATAAGAAACCATATCTTGGACCTCACCCTCGATGCAACAACTGTTTTTATCATCATCCCCTTACCTTACCTTGTCGACTATGTGCAACTTGTGGGCGCTATGGTCATTTGAGCAAGGTTTGCCGCACCTTTCAAAACCAAATCTCTTCCCCTACTCAAACCATGAACCAAACCTATCAACAACCTCAATACCCCATGTTCCCATATATTCGAGCTTGTTTCAATTGTGGCGACCCTACCCACTTTAGAATCACGTGCCCTCAATTGGTTAACGTCATCAACACTCAAGCTCAATCAAACCCATTTAACCAAGTAAATCAAGAAAACCCAACCACTAGGCCACCAGCAAGAGGAAGAGTCTTCAACATCAACGCCAATCCTGTCGAAGATAATGACGGCCCAAACGAAGATACCCAACTAGTCCTCTTCACCGAAGATCCAGATTCAACTCCTATCGTTTAGTTTTATGTTTTTCTTTATCACATAGAACCAAACATAACTCAAGGATAAAGCCAATGAAACTTTGACAAGAATATGTTGGATACGCCGCTGGTAGTTCCTATATATAAGTATTCTTGTCAAAGGATCAGAAGCATTATCTGGCGGTTATGAGAGGTTCCATGTGTAAACTGTTTGAGTAATTATTGTTTATTATTTTCAGTACATGTAATTTCATAGGCCGCCGCTCCCCATTACATTATGAGCGTTGAGCATGTTCCCCATTTCATTATGAGGTTGAACCTGGCGTGCCCACATTTTTCATTTTCAGTACATGCAATACGATCGGCTCCGTTTGATTGAGCCTTGATCGCACAGACATTTTCATTATCAGTATCTTGTGGTTGTTGTGTTTTGTTGTAGAGTCGCATAGAACTAATCATAACTTGCGGATAAAGTCAATGAGAATTTGACAAGAATATGGTGGATACGCCGCTGGTACTTCCTATATATAAGTATTCTTGTCAAATGATCGGATGCATTATCAGGCGGTTATGAGAGGTTCCATGCATAGGCTGTATGTGTGATTGTTGTTTAGATTAAGTTTATTATTTTCAGTACATGCAATACGATCGGCTCCGTTTGATTGAGCCTTGATCGCACAGACATTTTCATTTTCAGTACATGCAATACGATCGGCTCCGTTTGATTGAGCCTTGATCGCACAGACATTTTCATTATCAGTATTTTGTGGTTGTTGTGTTTGTAGTAGAGTCACATAGAACTAATAATAACTTGTGGATAAAGTCAATGAATTTGACAAGAATATGGTGGATATGCCGCTGGTACTTCCTATATATAAGTATTCTTGTCAAATGATCGGAGGCATTATCAGGCGGTTATGAGAGGTTCCATGTATAGGCTGTTTGTGTGATTGTTGTTTTAAGTTTATTATTTTCAGTACATGCAATACGATCGGCTCTGCTTGATTGAGCCTTGATCGTACAGACATTTTCATTTTCAGTACATGCAATACGATCGGCTCCGTTTGATTGAGCCTTGATCGCACAGACATTTTTCATTTCAGTGTTTTATGTTTGTTGTATTGGTTGTAGAGTCATATAGGACTAATCATAATTTACTGATAAAACCAATGAAAATTTGACGAGAATATGGTGGATACGCCGCTGGTACTTCCTATATATAAGTATTCTTGTCAAAGGATCAGAGGCATTGTCAGACGGTTATGAGAAGTTCTATGTAGGATTAGTAGTTTCTTGGTAACTAATCATAACTTGTGGATAAAACCAATGAAAATTTGGCAAGAATATGGTGGATACGCCGCTGGTACTTCCTATATATAAGTATTCTTGCCAAAAGATCAGAGGCATTATCAGGCGGTTATGAGAGGTTCCATGTAGGATTTAGTATTGTCTTGATTGAAATTTGTGTTACATTTATATCATCTCGCTATTTAAAGAAATTGGATTGTGATCCATTTCTACATAAACTAACTTCTCCATCATAACAAACGAGAGAGGAACTGTCACCATTCAAACATATATGTTATCAGAATGTGGATTCAAATATTAGCTGTTGTGTTTATTTATTTATTTATGTTCTATAGTATTAGAAGTTTTGCCTTAGGATATAACCATATCTTTCCAAACATATCCAAACTCTTATGCATGATATCATAGTTAGCGAATCAATTCTGCTTATCAATACTTTTACAGTAGGCAAAAAAAAAACGATTCCTGTAATAGGGTACTTAACCCTTACAAGGGACGTTACCGCCTCAAACAAAAATTTAAACTCTTACTTTTCTAAGTATGTAACTGTCAAAACTAAACACCATCATTTTTAGTCAAAATATATCACTAATTAAATTTCGGGACGAAATTTCTAAAAAGCAGGGGATACTGTAACATCCGTCAAAAACGGATTTTACCAAACCCGCTCCGTTTATTAACCGAACAATCAGTTAAAAATTTCGTTGCGAATTTAATGCCCCAAATAATTTTAATCGATACATAATTAATTATTATATGGGAATATATAATTAGTTTTTGAAAAACTGTCAAAAATAAGAAAATAAAAATAATTTGGTTCTGCCGGGTTTCGAACCCGGGTCAGTAACCGGTTCAACACAGACTTAACACTTAACCCTTAAACCACTGCGCCACTGATGAATCTTGTTAATTATTAGAATCAATTAATTCATAACATCTTTTTCGAATTCAAAACCGGGGCCCAAAGTTCAGTCGTCGGAAATCCCGGCGATCTCGCGAGATTTAACGACATCTTCAGTTATAACGTAAACATTTACTAGGACATCGGTTATAACCGACGCCTGAGTCCGCGACATAAGCTATAACCGCCGGAAAACGTAATGACTTTGAATCAAGTCGGAAATTGGACCAAATTCATCGACGACTTGCCTTATAAATACCCCCTCGAACCTCTGCAAACTTTTTCGCTCATAACCGCACCCTTTCTCGGCGAAAACTCACTCGCCGGAAATCTTCTGCTCATCACCGGAAAACCGAACCCTCCACTTCTAAGCCTTACTAAACCCCCTGAGCTTATACCGAAGTCACCCACGTCCTTTGTAAGCTTTCTGAAGACTCGCTGCTGCAAGACACACGACGCCGGAAACTGTTGTTGTCGCCGGAGTGCTGCCGGAAAAACAGAGGAATCCAGTCGGTATACCTCACGCTTAAATCTTTCCTTCTTTTTACATATCTCATCTGTAATTAACTGAAAAACGCTAACGAACATGATTTAATCATCGAACCAGTCGGACTTTCGATTCTGGTTAAAAACTGACGAAGAAGACGAAGTTTATGTAACATATAAGTATAATTAAAATCAAGTTATAACTCGGGTTAGACACACAGTCCAGCGGTGGACTGTGTGCACAATAAACACACTAACGTCTCGAGTTCGAATCTTGTCCCACACACGCTGCCTTAATAAAAATGTCTTTTTGTTAACTGAACCGGATTCATTTCATATATATGTTAAGTTTATTAATAACCGGAATAATAACCAAGATAGACACACAGTCCAGCGGTGGACTGTGTGTATGTTTAAATCACACGTCACGAGTTCGAGTCCGGTCTACTGCACCGACTCGGACAATTATCTACCTTTTTAAATAAGTCAGAAATGAAAATACTTAGTTTGTATTTAAGTATAATAAAAATCGGTTTATATAACATGTTAAATAGTCAGTCCAGCGGTGGACTGTGTGTTAACTCAACCCACATGTCCCGGGTTCGAGAACTGTGGAGCGCACCGGTCCGATTCAATTAAATCGTTTTTAAAAATAAATGATTTTCGGTTTAATCTAATTAATATATAAATATAATTAAAAACAGAAATATTTCGGGTTAGACACGTAGCTCAGTTGGTAGAGCTGCGTGCACGCGTACGGGAGGTCTCGGTTCGAGCCTCACTCAGCGCACAATTATACAAGCGAACCGGTCAAAGTCAAAGTCAAAGTCAATGGTCAACGGTCAACTGTAGCAAAAAAAATCAAAATTTTTTATTATTTTTATTTATTTATTATAATTAAAAATACTTAAAAATAACGTTTTTAAGGTTAGAAAATAGCCTTAAACTCACAAAAATACACCCAACAATCCTACTAAAATGGATTAATAAAATCCGTTTACTTACCGAACCATAATGCTTTTTATCTAGGTTAATTTCACTCGTGGTTAAAACCACTTCGCGTGCATTCAACATCATCAACCGAACGCACCCACTGTGAGTGAATCTTACAACTCCCCCCTTTTAATTACACGTTTTGGGGTGTGTCATGTGTCACAAAATAATTAACTCGTTTATTTAAACTTGTGCCATACCATGTCGTGATCTAAACTTAGATTGTTTATATTGTTGTGATTACGTATTTCATTTTGTCAACTTATATGAAATTCATTCATTAAGCCCATCAGTTCCTCGTGGGAGACGAGTGAGCAACGCGTGCCTCAAAACCAATCCATTATTGTTCATGTGTGTATCATTGAGTTTATATTGTTTGTAGTTATGTCTTTCATATTATCATGTTTATGCAATTCATTCATTAGGCCCATCAGTTCCTCGTGAGAGACGAGTTGAGCAACGCGTGCCTCTAAACGTTCCATTATTGTTCATGTGTACTTTATTTAATATCTAATGATTGTTGAATAAGTTTACATCTATTTTTACTCATGTGTGGTTGTGCACTCATTTTATAATCAATTAAATAAACTTGTTCAAATGTTTTCCATAGGATTCACTCGCCAACTTTTTGTTGATCCAAAAACCTTTTTACACATGATACAGGTGAACAGGATGAAGCAAGGAAAACATAGGAAATGCCTTAGAAGAAAATAAAGAAGCCTAGATTGATGTTAGTTCATGATGTAATTATAGTTGTAAATTTCCTATTAAATTGTATTTAATGAATATGAAACGTATAATAAATGTCATGAGCTTTGATGATAACCCAATCATGCCCCGGTCACCTTTTCCGCTGCGGGTCGGGGTGTGACAATATTATTGACATGGTTTACACCCATTCGAGTATCAAACCACTTGCACCGATATAGGACAGTTGAATACTCATTTGTATAACGCAACTCAATAATTTCTTCTAATTGGCCATAAAATTTGACACCGTTCTCTCCAACCACTTCCACCCCAGAGTTTTGCGTTGCGCAGTTTGCATCACGTTCAAGTGTCTTAAACCTAACACCGTTGACAACGCAAGCAACGTAAGTATAAGCATTCATTTTCGCACAAATTGAAAGAGCATACAACTCTGGGTGGAATTCTGGAGAATTTTGTGTTTTCATCGAATGGACCTAACAAATAGAGAGTAATAAAGTTTGTTATATATGTATTACCTAGCAAATGTAGAGTAATGCGTGCTATACATGTATATACGATTATACCTTATGGAGAAACCATCCCGGAAATGCGGTTTTAAGCTCATCTTGGAGATGTGTATGTTTGAATTCACTACATTGATCATAAACATAAGCAGGGAATGAAAAATACTAATTAACAAATTATGAAAAGTTAAAAGATAGAAATACTCACTTCATGTACTCCCTGACTTCTGCGGAGTTTTCGAGGACAAACCATTCCAACTTGCTTTTTTCAATGAATGATAGATGTTTGTCCTTTATTGCACCAACAGGACGACATTTGGACTCAAACACCCATAACATTCTTTTTTCAACAACGACATCCTCGTTTCTATCTGGGCGATTGAACTTAGTCTGAACATCTTGAAGGTACATTGAACAAAATGTTAGAGCTTCTTCAAGCACATAACCTTCAGCTGTACAACCTTCCGGCCTTGCCGGGTTTCTGACATAGTTCTTTAGTTTTTTCATGTACCGCAATCGCCTCATCAGGTAAATGCACAAGTAAATGAACCATAATGTCAAAGAATGCAGGTGGATAGATCATCTCTAACTTGCATAAGATGGTAACAATGTCATCCTTCGCTTTCTTCATATCATCCACCGATAGTGTTATAGAGCAAAGTTGCTTAAAGAACATACAAAGGTCTACTATCGGCGTAGATGTGTCTTTGGTCAAAAGCCCTCTAACTCCAATCGGTATCAAACGTTGCATGAGGATATGACAGTCATGAGATTTCAACCCGGTAATGTTAGCATTGTTATCTGTCACACTCTTACTGATATTAGATCCAAACCCATCTGGTAGTTTAACATTTTTATAAACTGACAGAAAAGTATTCGATCATCGGACTTGAATGAGTACTTTGGGTGGGGACTTAAGAACTTGCCACCCGATTGTTTCAGCCATTGTGTCGGCCGAATGTTTAGGTTTTTCAAGTCTGACCGCGGATTTGGCGTGTTTTGCTCTTATCGTTCATTAGAAGAGTACCGAGTACGCTGTCGCACACATTTTTCTCTATATGCATTACATCTAAGTTATGTTTCAGATGCAAAGAAGACCAGTACTCAAGCTAAAAAAAAATGCTTCGTTTGGACCAGTTCAGCTTGCAATCTGACCGTGTTATCCTCCCACCTCCAAAAGCTGGATGCTTAACAGGTAGACGCTTAATTAAACGACTGTGTTGAGTTTCTATGTCAGCTGGACTAAACTGTCTCGGAGGGTCTCGTGTCTCGGGTCTCCCGTTAAATTCGAGACTTGTTCTACAATGATGGTTGACATATAAGAACCGGCGATGACCAACATAAGCACATTTACCAGTTACACGTATTGAAGGAGTGTCTTAGTTGCAAATTAGGCATGCCATGTAGCCTTGACCACTCCAACCTGATAGACTACTACGGGCTGGAAAGTCATTTATGGTCCATAACAACGCCGCCTTCATTGTGAAGTACGTGTTTGTTGTTGCGTCTTTAGTACGTATACCTGACTGCCACAATTGCTTAAGCTCATCCACTAACGGTCTAAGGAAAACGTCCATGTCTTTCCCAGGTGATTTAGGGCCAGGAATCAACAAGGTCAACATGAATGTGGACTCTCGCATGCATAGCCATGGAGGCAGATTGTATGTAGTGAGTATAACCGGCCACGTGCTATGAGTTGAGGATCCGCTACCGTTGTTAAATGGATTAAGACCGTCAGCTGCAAGCCCTAGGCGAACATTTCGTGGCTCCATCGCGAAGTTTGGGTACTTTTTATCAAAGTCTTGCCATGAAGATCCATCAGGATGACGCATAGTCCCAACTTCCGATCGTCCGGTACTATGCCATATCATATCTTTTGTTGTGTGCCTTGAACAATACAAACGTTGTAGTCTAGGCGCCAAAGGAAAGTATCGTAACACCTTACGAGCCACCTTCGTGCCTTTTGTGTCTTTATCGACCCATCGACTCTCTTTACAAATGGGACAATTTTGCAAGGACTCGTTTTCTTTCCAAAAGAGAGCACAATCATTTGTGCACACGTCTATCATCTCATATGCCAAACCAATCTTCTTAAATGTCTTCTTAGCTACCTAATACGAAAGCGGAATCTTGTTGCCTTCTGGCATTGATCTCGTAACAACCAGAGGATTCGATCAAACGCTTCATTAGTCAAATGGTGCATATCCTTTATATTCATAAGCTTTGCTAAAAAGTCAATAGAAGAATACTTAGTACAACCAGGATATAATTCTGTTTCAACTTCCTTTACAATGTCTTCAAAATCATCACGAACACCGCTACTATCTCCATTCGGGTTCTGTTGGTTAAGGTATGTATCTTCTTCCATACGCTCCCCCCTAACGTCTTCAATAACGTTTCCCATACCCTCTTGTGGCGCAACATCATCTACTTCCGCAACTGGAGTCGTTTCCCCGTGATAGGTCCACTTCTTGTAGTCCTTCCAAAAACTACTAATACGCAAATGGCGTTTCATTTGTGCCATGTTTATTAAGCCGGAATTTTTACATACGTTACACGGACATCTAACTTCGTCGTGGTTTTTTTATCACTTTCACACATCTCGATGAAAGACTCAAGTAGGTGAATGACGTGGGAAATCAATCCAGCTTTTATCGATAGGCATTATGCAACTGAAAGAAAATCTAATTTAAGACTAACAAGACAAGGGTAGGCTGCTAAACCCACTTTTTGAACACTTTATCTCATATGTGAATGTTCATTACATGATTGTTTATTTAAGAAGAATTCGACAACATTTCCTCTTAGCTTCCAAGTATATATGTAATGATATATATACCCGAGGAGCAAAGAGAAAATGATAACCGAATCCTTCTTAAACAAACAATCGTGTAATCCACATTCACACCCTAAATGAGATAAAATATTCAAAAAGCAGTCCCAAGTTAAACGGGGACAACCCGAAATTAATTTCTAAATCAATTTCGGGCGGGTATTTGTAAGCTCGTTATGTTTAAAATGATGAATTCAAACTCGGGCGCAACTTTTAAGATTGTTATGTTCTTAATGATTGTTTTACATTTTGGGCGGCACGTTATGTTTTAAAGCTTGTAATGTTCTTCATAATGGTTTAAATTTCGGGCGAGTATTTTATTAGCTCCTTTTATTTTAAATGATGATTTCAATTTTGCCGGGTATTTTCTACGTTCGTTATGTTTTAAATGATGATTTTAATTTAAGGAGGGTATTTCCTAACTAATGTATATTTGTCTAACTTACATAAACACAGAAATTATCAAAATTAAACTTTTTTTTTTCAAACCTACACATAAACATTCAAATTATCAAGTTAAATATATATTTTTTCTCAAACCTAAACATAAACATAGAAATTATCAAGTTAAACATATTTTTTTTCAAACATAACCATAAACATAGAAATCATGAAACTTAAACATAATTTATACTACCAACACATATACATACTTATAAACAAATATTTTGAAGAAAAACACAAAATTTATACATACTTACATATACATTTGCATACTTTATATAAATATACATACTAGCATAAACATTTTTCACCAATTGCAAACATTTGGATGCACAATTGTTCATCATTTACATACACCTACATACTAACATACAACTTGATACATTCATTCATAGACTTACATACACACATACATGCTTACATACACCTACATCGACAAATACATAGATTTCCATATACACATTTCACCAAACACACTTACATTATACATTTTACATACAAAATTTCATCCTTACATACACCTACATCAACAAATACATAGATTTCCATATACACATTTTTACCAAGCACACCTACATTATTCATTTTACATACAAACATTCATCCTTACATACACATTTACGTACCTAAACAAAAAATTATACAATTTCTAAACTTAAAAAAAAATACATATAAAACTAACCCTTTTTTAAAGTTTCAAGGATACGAAGACCGCGGAGAAGAGGTGGTGACGGAGAAATGATGGTGGTGACCGGAGAAGAGTGGTGGTGATCCGAGTTTTCTTCCACAAACACAAAAATACATAAAAACGAGCAAAAAATAAAGCCTATAACATGTATATAACAAATGTAGAGAAGAAATTTAACATAAATAGAGTTAAACTAACCGATCTGGGCAAAAGATGGGTGTCTCTGACGGAGCTCAGGCGTTTTTTCGAGGGAAAAATGAAGAAGGAGGGAAGAAAGGAGCTGATATTGGATCTGTACGTTAAGACCATTACCGGCGACACCTTGTCGCCGCTATTGGTACTACCGCTGCAGCTAATGGTTGAACCTGGATAACATTTGTGTGGCTAGGGTTTATTGTGGTTTAGGGAAGCGGAGACCGCGTCGCCACTAATGGTCTAATAGTTGTCGCCGCTATTGCCTGTTAAATCCCCAACTGTCAGATCTAGAAAATGATCAACGGCTGGGGTTTGGTCTGAGGGCCTGGGACACGGATTGACCAATAGCGGCGACACTTGGCCTGTCGCCGCTAAAACCGGTGGTTTCTTGTAGTGATATACCTAATAATGCACAGATTTCTAGTATAATCATAAATACGTAATCATGTATGTACCAATATATCAATTGTATATTCTGTCTTTACCAAAGGGTGCATACATGACAAAAAAAATCATCATAATGAGACGGCTTGAAAGCAATGTATATGAAGGATGTGTTAACAAATGATTTTCAAGTTTTAAGTCTTGAATTAGGGCTGATTTCATGACTATTTTATATAAGATGATTACGTCTACAGTTTGGTCGATTCAAATAAAATAAATCTACTTGCATTTTAAAATCATGTGCTAAGAGATGATTCAATTGACATTTAAGATTAAACAAATTATTAAAATCATATTTAAATATGAATAGCAAACCGCCTAAGGGGCTGTTTGGCAGCTTCTGAATGATTAAGTGCTGAACCAGTAAGAGGTCTGAACCATTAAGAATCAGTATACTGCTTAACTGTTCAGATGCAAATGTCTGACCAATTCAGATTAGAGGTCTTAACCATTCAGACTTTGTATAATGCTTAACCATTCAGACATATGCTAGCGAAACAAACAGTCTGAATCATTAAGTGCTGAACCACTAACAGGTCTGAACCATTAAGAGTCTCATTAAGAGGTAAACAAACAGCCCTAAGTCTATTGATGAAAATTGGATGCAAAGTTGGTTACTAGAAAACTGGGTTTTAGCGACTGTAATTTCGGTCGCAAAAATGTCGCAATTGCTTTGTTGCGACTGTGACCGAAACTGCGGTGGAGAAAACACATATCGCAATTGGCATGCCACCAAGTTGCGACCGTATGTATGTTTTTGCAACCCGATTTTGGGACCATAAAAACAGTCGCAATGTTACGACTGCTTCTTGTTTTGGTCTTGTTTGGTCTTTTTTACGACCGCTTGTCTTTTTACAAATTGCAATAATTTTGCGACCGATTGTCTTTTTACAAATTGCAATCGTTTTGCAAACCAAAATCGTTTTTATTAATCGTTTACTAAATTTTATAAATCCACAAAAGTATATAAATTATATAAAACATCCAAAATTTACTAATCACCCAAAAATTTCTACAATGCAATTTCCCATAATGATACAAGTTTCTATGAATAAAACACAATAAAACATCAAAATTTAGATGGAAATGTCATGTCATAAACCCAAAAATCATGCCGTGCAAAAAGATATTCAATGAAAGGAATCAATGACGCCTTCACATATTCAATGAAAGGCATCAAGCTCACTATAAAATGGGTGGTATGACATATGACAAATATAATAAAAGCTAATAAAAATAAAGTGAAACTCTTACAAACTCATGTCCTAAGCTGCTGATGAAATACAAAAAGTCAACATATATAAAAGTCAACAAGAATGGGTCTAATTTGGTTAGTTGTTTTTTGTAGTCCAACATCCATTCTAACAATATTTTAACTAATGAATGTCACCTTTTATGTCATTAATAACTAAATGCATAATTGATAATCTAATGTCAATGTCATTAACAAAATAAAAAGAGAAAAAAAATAGAACTTATTGATTTGGAAAAAGCAAACAATTCAACATGAAGTTGAGAACTATATATATAACTACTTTTATAATATTGACTAAAATGAGAAATAACTACTTGTTGATCTACTGATTCAGTTCATTATTGATTCTCAACATATAAGAGGAATTGACTCTTGTTGAAACTACTTACCCTGGAACGCCAACACCCCTTCCACCTGGAGCTTGACCCTGCTGACCTGGCGGAACCGTTGGAGTATAAAAGTTTGGCTCTGGACCTTCACTTGGGTTTATATCTGGAACAAGTTGTTGCTGGTGCCCAAATGCAAGCTATCCAGGTATTAGCGAAAGATTATAAATAAATCCAAAGTTATCTGGAACAAGTTGCTGTTTACCTGCCATTTGCTTGTAATTTGTTGTTTTGACATTTTAATAAAAGAGTTGCTGTTGGTGCACACACCTATAATTCACAACATACAATGCCATTACGATCAGTAATTCATATTTGAACCAATGTTTTATAACCGTACCTATATGTGCTAGCCTTAATCTTGGTGCACTGATTGCACATATAGGTGGCAAAATAAGGTCGAACATGGGTCAAAATGGGTAACTTATTAGTGGAAATCAAAGGAGTTATGTTTGGTAGGCCTACGTCTTAACACTTTTATTTATCCATTTAAAAAATAAACTTAAATGTTTAGTGTGCAAAGAATCACAAAGCCTAGCAGTCTCTTCGTAATCCAACACAATTATCATATAAATAACCACCAAAAAGTGAAATCTATTGAAAGTACATGTACCATTCACATATATAACATATGGATATAAAAAAATAATACATGAATGCAGTGAATGATAGCTACAAGCGCAAAAAAAAACTAAGTAAGAACCTCGCTAAAATCATGAAATATATCGTTGTGCCTTGCCAGCTTTTGCGTAAAAGAAGTAGTAGACCTTTAGTAAAAACCCGTCTTCATTACGAGCTTTTGCGTAAAAGTAGTAGCTTTTGCACATATACGTATTTATATACAAACAAATTTAAATAATTGAGGAAATTTAATAACTAATCATTCATAAGTATGATATGCTATTATATAAGGCCTTTAGTAAAAACCCGTCTTTATTACGAGCTCTTAAAAGACTTTGGGTGGTAGACCTTTGTTATCGGATCCGTAAGCATATCATGAATGTAACGTTTTTCGATACAAATGTTCAGTTTCCTCTACTTGTTCATAAACGAACAATAATTTCGTATCGAAGTTTAATGCAGCACCGCTCGAACTGTTACTGTTCGAGGAAATAAGGTAGCTGACTTTTCACAATAAGTCTTCAATATAGTATTCATATGGAGTTAACAAGTTTATGAGTCCACTGATAAATTTTCAACAACGTTTATTGACAACTACGTTGTTAATTAACAACATATATTGTCATTATAACTTATGTTGTTTTATCAGTCTTATCACTCCTCCATGAGATAATTATATCTGCTGACATAGGGATATACCCCGAAATGGACATTTCGTTTCCTTTGAATCAAAGTAAGAGTAATAAACCGGTTTAAGTTCTCACTTCTTCTTATAGACTTTCTCGTTTCTAAAAGATATTGTAAAATGCTTCACAATAATCTAGACTGGCCTAGTGTTAACAATATCTAAACGAACATAGATTTGAACCTACATAAGGCTTATAATTAATGAAGCCTAAGGAAGTAATCTTATTTATCATTTTATCTTCATAATGAGAGCATTATTTTTTGTTACATATGTAAGGACCCGCTTTAGAGTAAAGCTTATCGCATGAAACTAATGTATCGTTGGGTCTATCTTGGTATATTTTGATATCTCTCACGTAAGTGGTATCTCCGAGATTCATTATAGCAAAATATGAGTGAGAAATTATTTGACTTATGTAACATATACTTATAAAAAAGTGCCATCTATACAACGATAAGTTTACATTAGTTGCTCCCACTCATCTTGAGGTAGATACATAAGTCCACTTAACTCTTGATGAAAGATTGAATTAATATTTCATCATCTTTTGATGCTTGCTTTAACCCATACTTGGAAGTTATTGACATACAAAGTAAGTGTTCTTGACCTTCTGTTTAGAACTTTCAGGTTGTTTTATGAACATGTAAGTTTTTGTTTAGGAAAAGTTGTTTTAATGTTCATATAATGTAGCTCTAAATGATTATAAGCCACTAGAACAACAATGATCCTCAAAGAAACATTTTGTAAGAAAGGTAAGATGAGTCTTTGATAAATAATTCTCTTTAGAGCATAATCTTTAACAATCAATCATGCTTTAGTGTCTTAACGTTTGCATTTGGATTTAGGTAATTCAACCAAATCCCAAACCTTATTCTGACACATAAAATTAAATTTGCTAATAACAATTTTTATTCCATTTAGAAACTTTATTGATGCTAATGGCTTAATTAGTAGAGGTAGGATTAGTAAACTTTCCAATATCCATTTCAACTTCAGTTAGGGAGGATACATAATCATCAAAGTTGGTAGGATTTTAAACCTAGATGACCTCCTTAGTTGATTATTGGGTTTTATTAAGAGTTTCAGTCTTATGGATTAACTCTCGCTTAAGTTGCTATCACTTTCAGAATTCTAAGTTTATAAGAATCGGTGTAATATGGTGTGCAAGAGGTGTAAACAGAGTAAAATTTAATGAGTTTCTTCCCCCCGCCTCTTGCACTTTCGACAAGTCAAGATAAGGACTTTTACTACTCCCACTGATCTTAGAAATCTTTAGGAATTTCGCATGCTAATGGTCAACGTTAGAAGATCAATAGATTCTATTAGAGAAACAAGTTAATGATGTTACTCATTGTAGTTTCTCTTGTTTGAGGATAATAGTTTTGGCAAGACATCTGAGTGTGCCCATGTTTAAGCAACAATGAAACTTTTATAAAAGTAACATCAGATTCTTAATTGAAGGAGCCGTGTTTTGTACAAGAGGTGCAAATTGAGGTAATAATAACAAGTTTTCACTCCCCCACCTCTTGTAACTCTCTCAACTTAAGATTAAGACACTTAATGCTCCCACTAACCTTTTAGACCTCTAGGAATGCTACAAGATAAGTTTCATTGATGTACTTGCTGTGGGTACTTATCACATATGTTAGACTTGAGTTCCTTAATGTCCAGACGTTATAAGAAACTTAGGGACACATTTAGAAGGAATCATAGTATATATGAATTAATTTCTTTAATACTTTAATCTATATTAGACATATTAGATACAAGTAAACATTATGATAAATAAAGAATGTCTGAATATTCTACTTTGGGATAAGTTCCAATGAAATATAATTTCTGATTGAACTTGATTTGTACCATTAGCCATTTAATTATTAAGGCATATAACACATGCTCGTAAGTCACTAGGAATGAGATTTGATAAAATTTCATCCTTCATAAACCTAGTGATGATTTTTCATGAAATTTGGTCTCAATGATGAAGTTTGTAGGTCTCATTTTTCTTTGTTAAATTTTCATGATAACAAAAGGTTGTGAAAAAAGTGTAGCATCATCTAGTTCTATCTTGTAAGGTTTCTATCCAGATTGAGATGACAAATAATATGAGAGTTTAAGGTAACAGTGACTTTATTTTAACCATGCAAACCTCACAACTGTCATAATGTAGCTTTCATATTGATACTAAATTCTGCATAATGTACATAATATATAAGGTATCATAAAGCCAATTATAAAACAGTTGATTATGGTTCTTATAGTCTTAACATAAAATTTTGCCATTAACTCTCATCTTAAGTATTTGTTGATTTCTAGTAAGAAACACAAAGAACTAGAGTCAACCTATCATGTGTTGATTGGAATATTATCATTAGCAGACTTAAATATCATAAATTTCTGACTAGTTATCTTAGCCAGCTATTCCATTGAATTATGGATAGTCTCGATGCTCATGCCTAGTTTAATGACACAAATTTGCAGTGAGACTTTCCTTTTGAAGAAACTTATAGCTGGAAATAGTACTTGTACACTATCGTTTCTCCCTTTAAGGTTTAGTGGCGGTGAGATGAACAACATTTAATTTTCCAATTTCATGCATGCCTTTTCTATACATATGTTGTAACATCTGTCGAAAAACGGGTTTTCCAAACCCGCTTCGTGTCACACCCCGACCCGCAGCGGAAAAGGTGATCGGGGCATGATTGGGTTTTCATCAAAGCTCATGACATTTATTATAACGTTTCATATTTATTATCACAATTTTAAAGAAGATCACACAATCATATCATACAAGTTCAGCATGTCCAATACATTTTTTTCTAGGCTTCATTATTTTTCTTCTAAGGCACTTTCCTATGTTTTCCATGCTTCATCCTGTTCACCTGTATCATATGTAAAAATGGTTTTTGGATCAACAAAAAGTTGGCGAGTGAGCCTTATTAGAAAACATTTATTATTTATTTCTTGTTGTATTTAATATAGAAAAATTGTGCAATATTCCTATATGAACAAACGTAAATAAACATACAATAGCAAACAATTAGCATACAATAACAACCCAATAGCATACCATAACAAACAACAACAAACAATAACATACAATAACAAACCAATAGCATACAATAACATATCAACTTGCATGAATATATAACATGAATGAAACTATGCGATCAAGACTCAATCAAACGGAGCCGATCGTATGCATGTACTGAAAATGATAAATGTCTGTGCGATCAAGGCTCAATCAAACGGAGCCGATCGTATTGCATGTACTGAAAATGATAAATGTCTGTGCGATCAAGGCTCAATCAAACGGAGCCGATCGTATGTTGGCAATGCCAGGTTCACGCTCATAATGTAATGGGGAACTGCTCAACGCTCATAATGTAATGGGGAGCGGCGGCCTATGAAATTGCATGTACTGAAAATAATAAATTAAATCTAAACAATAACCACACAAACAGTTTATACAAGCTGAATACACATTTGTTCATGATATGATGTATGCACAATGATTTAAATATAATAAATGGTAAGACACATGATACACCCCAAAAACGTGATTTAAACGGGGAATTTGTAGAGATTCACTCACAGTGGGTGCGTTCGGTTGATGATGTTGAATGCGCACGAGTTTAGAGGATTGATCGACGAGGAAAAACTAACCTAATTAATAACGATAAGTAAGGTAAATAAATGGATTTTATTAACAACTTTAATAGGATTTTTGGATATATTTTTTGTGAGTTTTAGGCTATTTTCTAACTTTAAAAATATTATTTTTAAGTATTTTTAATTGATTTTTAAATAAAATAAATAAATAAAAATAATAAAAAAATGTTGACTTTTTGACCGTTGACTTGTTGACCGTTGACCGTTGACTTGTTGACCGATTCGGTCGATTATATGTTGTGCGCTGGGTGAGACTCGAACCCGTGACCTCTCGTACGCGTGCACGCAGCTCTACCAACTGAGCTACGTGTCTAACCCGAAATATTTCTGTTTTTAATTATATTTATATACTAATTAAATTAATCCGAAAATCACTTATTTTAAAAACTATTTAATGTATCGACTCGATGCTCGCCACAGGTCTCGAACCCGGGACCTGTGGTTTAGTTTGGCACACAGTCCACCGCTGGACTGTGTGTCTAACTTGGTAAATATTCTAGTTTTTATTATACTTAACATATTACTGAGTTAACCCGGTTCGGTTTCTAAAAAAAACATTTTTAATACAGAGGTTATGGTTGTGATAGGAATCGAACTCGCGTCGTGTGCATATTGTTTGCACACAGTCCATCGCTGGACTGTGTGTCTAACCCGTTCATAATATCGATTTTAATTAGTCTTATAACACACACAATTTCGTCTTCTTCGTTCAAAACACAGACATCGGTTAACTAACTGTTACTTGATTAATTCGGTTAATGAATAAGATGAACAATTGAAAAGTATTGAACCGAAGAGTTTGGGGAAAGAAAGTACCGAACAGATCGTCTTCTTCAGAAAATCCGGCGAAGATCGTCGGCTCTGTTTTGGTGACCTTCGGCTGTTATAATCAATTAACAGTTTGGAGGGATTAGATGTGTAATTGAACTACTGAGTAACGATTATCAGTAGGTTACATGATCATACCGGTTAACGGCAAGTTTCTGGAAAACAGAAAATCCGATAACGTCGCCTGGGATTGATTCTGGGTGATGGATTAATGTTAGTAATGTTCTAACAATTGATTGAAACAGCAAAGTCGAGGTATTTTACCGTTTTGAGGTGAGTCTCGGTTTTCCGGCGACTTGCAGAGAATTCCGGCGATGATCAGAAGACGATCAGAAAATAGAATAAACGTGAAATTAGAAGCTCTGGGAATGTAATTGAATCGCGAGATGAGTGTTTTGTTGAAGTAATTCCAGAATGAATGTTTTCGGTTGTAAAAACCAAACATCACCTGAATTCAAGTTCATTAACGACTGAATTGATTTAAGATGTCGGTTTATCGGTTATGATCAAGATTCCGCGAGCACTCAAACGTCTTGGTCGGTTTGAAAGCCAATATCGGTTTTAGTTGGCGCATCAGGTTGATTCTCAGTTGAACATATGATTTAATTGCTTCCTATAACTCACAAAAAGATCAAGTGGCGGAGTGGTTATAAGTGTGTAAGTTAAGTCTTGGAGAATTTTACGGCTGACCCGGGTTCGAAACCCGGCAGCCTTGTTTTATTTTTGTTTCACTATTTTTAATACATTTTCAAATATAAATTTTATATTCTAATATACTTATTAATTATGTATCGCTTAAAATTAATTTGGGCATTAAATACGTAACGAAATTTTTAACTGGTTGTTCGGTTAATAAACGAAGCGGGTTTGGTTAATCCGTTTTTTTTACGGATGTTACAGTATCCCTACTTTTTAGAAATTTCGTCCCGAAATTTAAGTAGTGGCATATTTGTCTAAAAAGGATGGTGTTTTAATTTGACAATTACATACTTAGAAGAGAGTAAGAGTTTAAATTTTGTTTGAGGCGGTAACGTTCCTTGTAAGGGTTGAATACCCTGCTACAGGAATCGCTTTTTGTTGCCTAAAGTGTATGACTACGGAACATGGATACACAGAGTTGATTGACTAAGTATGATTTTATGCATATGAGTTTGGGTACGTTTGAAAGATAAGGTTATATCCTAAAACAAAACTTTTACTACTAAAACCTACATGGAACTTCTCATAACCGCCTGACAATGCCTCTGATCCTTTGGCAAGAATACTTATATATAGGAAGTACCAGCGGCGTATCCACCATATTCTCGTCAAATTTTCATTGGTTTTATCAGTAAGTTATGATTGGTTCTATGATGTGACTCTAGAACATAAATAAACACAACAACCAATATCTGAGTCCTAATTCTGATAGTATACATGTTTGAATGGTGACACAATCCAGTTTCTTTAAATGATGAGATGATATGAATGCTAAATCAGTGAGTATAAAACAACTTCAACCAAGACATTACTAAATCCTACATGGAACTTCTCATAACCGTCTGACAATGCCTCTGATCCTTTGACAAGAATACTTATATATAGGAAGTACCAGCGGCGTATCCACCATATTCTTGTCAAATTTTTATTGATTTTATCAGTAAGTTTATGATTAGTCCTATGTGACTCTAAACATAAACAAACACAACAACCAAAGCTTGAGTCTTTGAATGATGACAGTACCTCTCTCGTTTGTTATGATGGAGAGGTTAGTCTATGTAGAAAATGGAACACAATCCAATTTCTTTAAATGATGAGTTGATATGAATGTTAAATCAGTGAGTGTAAAACAAATTTCAACCAAGACATTACTAAATCCTACATGGAACTTCTCATAACCGCCTGACAATGCCTCTGATCCTTTGGCAAGAATACTTATATATAGGAAGTACCAGCGGCGTATCCACCATATTCTTGTCAAATTTTCATTGGTTTTATCAGTAAGTTATGATTAGTTCTATGTGACTCTAAAACATAAACAAACACAATCAACCAAAGCTTGAGTCTTAATTCTGATAGCATACATGTTTGAATGATGACAGTACCTCTCTCGTTTGTTATGATGGAGAGGTTAGTCCATGTAGAAGTGAGACACAGCTCAACTTCTTTAAATGATGACACTGTGATATGTCGTGAGGTATGATGATATGAATGTTAAATCAATGAGTATAAAAACAAATCTGAAATAGTAATTTGCATTAAAATCCTTGGATAAATTTCCAATTTAAAATTGAGACACGTGAAAATTGAGATAACATAAAGAAAAACATAAAACTAAGCGGTTGGAGTTGAATCTTGATTTTTGGTGAAGGGGACTAGTTGGGTGATTCGTTTGGGCCGTCATTATCTTCATCAGGATTGGTGTTGATGTTGTAAACTCTTCCTCTTGCTGGTGGCCTAGTGGTTGGGTTTTCTTGGTTTGCTTGGTTAACTGGGTTTGCTTGAGCTTGGGCGTGTATGATGTTAACTAATCGAGGGCACGTGTTTCTATAATGGGTAGGGTCGCCACAATTAAAACAAGCTCGAACATAAGGTAACATGGGGTATTGGGGTTGTTGATATGTTTGGATCATGTTTTGAGTAGGGGGTAAGGTTTGGCTTTGAGAGGTGCGGCAAACCTTGTTCGAATGACCATAGCGTCCACAATTCGTACATAGTCGACAAGATAAGGTAAATGGATGGTGATAAGAACATGTATTGCATTGAGGGTGAGGTCCAAGGTATGGTTTCTTATTTGGGTAAGTTGAGTTGGGTGCTACTTGAGTGATTGGGATAGCTTGGAGGGGTATGGCTTGTGAAATTGGTTGGTTGTGTTGGGTGACAGTGAAAAGTTGCCCATCTCGTTTTCTCTTAGAAATGGGTTGAGAAGGGGATTCGGTTTGGGTGGAGTTTGAGGTTTCAGTCGATGCTTTATCCTTCTTCTTCCCTCTTTGAAGTCTTTATTCCGTATACGGTTCTCGGTGAGCTCTGTAGCTATCTCCATTGCTGCTTCCAAAGTTGCAGGTGTGGTACTTATTACAGAGTCTTGAATTTTTGAAGGAAGACCTCGAATGTAGTGTTCGATCAAACGGTAGAGGGGAGTGAACAAGTTGGGAACCATTTGATTTAACTCAAGGAATCTTTTGTTGTACGTGGTGTGGTCGCCTTCCTTTTGTTTCAATGAATAGAACTCATCCTCTAATTTCTTGATTTCGCTCCTTGGGCAAAACCGTCTTGTCATGAATTCCTTCAACTCTTCCCAAGTCAAAGTCATAGTATCTTCAACACCTCGTTTGGCCTTCTCTGTATTCCACCAAGTAAGTGCTATTCCAAATAAACGACCAGTAGCATATCGCACTTTGCGATCATCGGGGCAATCGCAATTTAGAAAAATGTTTTCCATTTCTTCAAACCAATAGAGAAGAGCGGTGACACCTTCAGTCCCTTCGTATTTTGTAGGGTCGCAGGATTTGAAATGCTTGTAGGTGCATTTAGTGGTATTTGGGGGAGGGTTAACAACATTTTGAACTTCTTGATTGACGGGATTAGCGGTAAGGGCTTGTTGGACTTGGACTACAATGTTGGGTATTACGGCAGCCATTTGTTGAGCGATTTGGGCAGCCATACGCTCGCGAGCTTTTTCTGCTCTCATCTTCCTACGAGCGGAATTAGAAGACATCTACAAGGAATACATATGAAGAGTATGAGTTGGATGTTTTTGGGATCATGTGTCGTATTTAGGAATGAACATTCATAAAATAAACATAGCATAATAAATCTACTACATCCATAGGATGTCTTGGGCTTTGCTCGTAATTGGGCCTTGCATGCCGCCATACTTCACCTTCGTAATCACGTGGGCCCCCATGATTACCGGGTTTTTCATATGGTTCGCATGTGTTAGCCTGGTTACGTACACTAAAACCCGGAGAAAATCGAGAAATATGTATGTAACGTATGATATTCGGAATGTATCCAAGTGTGGACATGGTGACGCCTCAAAGTGGGGTTAGTTCGAACGACGTTTGGTGTGGCATGCTTTGGCCTAATAGGTCCTTCGTACTCTCATCGTTAGTCCCCAGGTAGGCAAACTGGTCCGTTATATTGGATTTATACGAATGCCAACCTAGACAGGACGTTCCAACTACCGGTACTTGTACCCTTACAGTTACTACATGCCTGTCGCAGAACTCACTTTGATGAGATTTGAAAAATAAAGAAATGCGACAAAATCTTGAATAATGGAAGTATGAAGATGATTTGAATATGTGAATATTGTAACATGTATGATGAATATGTATGTAAGTATGTATGTTTGACTGTAAGTATAATTCACTAGATATCACAAAATGTAATATTGGAAATATTTGCATGTATTTGTGTATGTAATAAATATGAAACAAATAAATATCATAAGTTTGCATGTAACCACATAAACAATTAAAATCTAATCAACTATAGTATAGGCTCTAAGGGTCTAATAACCTATCCTATATCCCTATAGTCAAAAGCTCTGATACCAATCTGTCACACCCCGACCCGCAACGGAAAAGGTGATCGGGGCATGATTGGGTTTTCATCAAAGCTCATGACATTTATTATAACGTTTCATATTTATTATCACAATTTTAAAGAATATCACACAATCATATCATACAAGTTCAGCATGTCCTATACATTTTTTTCTAGGCTTCATTATTTTTCTTCTATGGCACTTTCCTATGTTTTCCATGCTTCATCCTGTTCACCTGTATCATATGTAAAAATGGTTTTTGGATCAACAAAAAGTTGGCGAGTGAACCTTATTAGAAAACATTTATTATTTATTTCTTGTTGTATTTAATATAGAAAAATTGTGCAATATTCCTATATGAACAAACGTAAATAAACATACAATAGCAAACAATTAGCATACAATAACAACCCAATAGCATACCATAACAAACAACAACAAACAACAACAAACAATAACATACAATAACAAACCAATAGCATACAATAACATATCAACTTGCATGAATATATAACATGAATGAAACTGTGCGATCAAGGCTCAATCAAACGGAGCCGATCGTATTGCATGTACTGAAAATGATAAATGTCTGTGCGATCAAGGCTCAATCAAACAGAGCCGATCGTATTGCATGTACTGAAAATGATAAATGTCTGTACGATCAAGGCTCAATCAAACGGAGCCGATCGTATGTTGGCAATACCAGGTTCACGCTCATAATGTAATGGGGAACTGCTCAACGCTCATAATGTAATGGGGAGCGGCGGCCTATGAAATTGCATGTACTGAAAATAATAAGTTAAATCTAAACAATAACCACACAAACAGTTTATAAAAGCTGAATACACATTTGTTCATGATATGATGTATGCACAATGATTTAAATATAATAAATGGTAAGACACATGATACACCCCAAAAACGTGATTTAAACGGGGAATTTGTAGAGATTCACTCACAGTGGGTGTGTTCGGTTGATGATGTTGAATGCGCACGAGTTTAGAGGATTGATCGACGAGGAAAAACTAACATAATTAATAACGAAAAGTAAGGTAAATAAATGGATTTTATTAACAACTTTAATAGGATTTTTGGATATATTTTTTGTGAGTTTTAGGCTATTTTCTAACTTTAAAAATGTTATTTTTAAGTATTTTTAATTGATTTTTAAATAAAATAAATAAATAAAAATAAAAAAAATGTTGACTTTTTGACCGTTGACTTGTTGACCGTTGACCGTTGACTTGTTGACCGGTTCGGTCGGTTATATGTGTGCGCTGGGTGAGACTCGAACCCGTGACCTCTCGTACGCACGCACGCAGCTTTACCAACTGAGCTACGTGTCTAACCCAAAATATTTCTGTTTTTAATTATATTTATATACTAATTAAATTAATCCGAAAATCACTTATTTTAAAAACGATTTAATGTATCGACTCGGTGCTCGCCACATGTCTCGAACCCGGGACCTGTGGTTTAGTTTGGCACACAGTCCACCGCTGGACTGTGTGTCTAACTTGGTAAATATTCTAGTTTTTATTATACTTAACATATTACTGAGTTAACCCGGTTCGGTTTCTAAAAAAAACATTTTTAATACAGAGGTTATGGTTGTGATAGGAATCGAACTCGCGTCGTGTGCATATTGTTTGCACATAGTCCACCGCTGGACTGTGTGTCTAACCCGTTCATAATATCGATTTTAATTAGTCATATAACATACATAACTTCGTCTCCTTCGTTCAAAACACAAACATCGGTTAACTAACTGTTACTTGATTAATTCGGTTAATGAATAAGATGAACAATTGAAAAGTATTGAACCGAAGAGTTTGGGGAAAGAAAGTACCGAACAGATCGTCTTCTTCAGAAAATCCGGCGAAGATCGTCGGCTCTGTTTTGGTGACCTTCGGCCGTTAGAATCAATTAACAGTTTGGAGGGATTAGATGTGTAATTGAACTACTGAGTAACGATTATCAGTAGGTTACATGATCATACCGGTTAACGGCAAGTTTCTGGAAATTTCAGAAATTTTCCGGCGAAAACAGAAAATCCGATAACATCGCGTGGGATTGATTCTGGGTGATGGATTAATGTTAGTAATGTTCTAACAATTGATTGAAACAGCAAAGTCGAGGTATTTTACCGTTTTGAGGTGAGTCTCGGTTTTCCGGCGACTTGCAGAGAATTCCGGCGATGATCAGAAAGTAATTCTGACGATCAGAAAATAGAATAAACGTGAAATTAGAAGCTCTGGGAATGTAATTGAATCGCGAGATGAGTGTTTTGTTGAAGTAGTTCCAGAATGAATGTTTTCGGTTATAAAAAACAAACATCACCTGAATTCAAGTTCATTAACGACTGAATTGATTTAAGATGTCGGTTTATCGGTTATGATCAAGATTCCGCGAGCACTCAAACGTCTTGGTCGGTTTGAAAGCCGATATCGGTTTCAGTTGGCGCAACAGGTTGATTCTCAGTTGAACATATGATTTAATTGTTTCCTAGAACTCACAAAAAGATCAAGTGGCGGAGTGGTTATAAGTGTGTGAGTTAAGTCTTGGAGGATTTTACGGCTGGCCCGGGTTCGAAACCCGGCAGCCGTGTTTTATTTTTATTTCACTATTTTTAATACATTTTCAAATATAAATTTTATATTCTAATATACTTATTAATTATGTATCGCTTAAAATTAATTTGGGCATAAAATACGTAACGAAATTTTTAACTGGTTGTTCGGTTAATAAACGAAGCGGGTTTGATAAATCCGTTTTTTTGACGGATGTTACACTTCGTTTATTAATCGAATAATCAGTTTCATATTTTTGTTGCTCATTTAATGCTTATTTTAATTTTAAACAATACATAACTAATAAACATTTTAGAATATGGAAATTAAAATTGTTAGAAAATAAAATAAGGCAATTAAAAATAAAAAGGGGCTGCCGGGTTTCGAACCCGGGTCAGCCGGAAGAATTGATCACCAAACGCATAACCACACCGCCACTTGATGTCTTTGTGAAATCTAGGAAACAAATAAAACATAAGTTCATCTGTGAAGTCATCTGTTTTGCGCCAAACTGAAACCGGTAATCCACTTTCAACTTTCCAGACGTTTGAGTGTTGATATTACTGGTTATAACCGATGCAACCATTACGACGCACGATCTCAATCAATTCAGTCTTTATTATTTCGATTCATATGATTTGGGAGTTAGAAACCGAAGTCTTTTACTTCCTGAATTACTCTATCAATATCATCATTCGCGACTCAAAAACACTCACAGAACCTCTAATTTCACTTTTACTTTGATTTCTGATCGTCGGAATCGCTTTCTGACATCGCCGGACTTTCGCCGGAAAACCGTGACACTCATCAAAACGGTAAATTTCTCAATTCTTTCATCTTCTATCTGTTGTTAGACTTTTGCTAACTCAAACCTTTCAATCAGAATCAATCCCAGACGACGATATCGGATAATCAACACTCGTCGGAAGTTTTCTGAAAATTCCTAAATTGCGCTGTGAAACGGTATAATCATTTAAACCTTCTGATAACTCTTGTTTAGTCCTTCAATTTCACAATTTGTTAATCAAAACTGTTAATTGGTCCGCTCAGACGGAGTTCATAAAACAGAGCCGACGACTTTGCCGGAGTTCTGAGAAAAGTCATCATTCCGGTATGTTCATTCCCAAAACCTTCCCTATCCATTTCATTTTAATCATTTATATGTCCCTCAATCGTATTAGACAAGAACAGTAGAGTAATCGTTGTCTGTAATGTTTTAGTGAAGAAGATGAAGTTAGGATTGTGTATAAACTTAATATAAATCGGATTATATCTCGGGTTAGACACACAGTCTAGCGGTGGACTAGTCCCGGGTTCGAGTCTGTCCTTGTTCCGATTCGTCACAATATTCAGACTTTTTATAAAACCCAAATATGGAAACTTCCAGTTAGTATATAAGAGAAATAAAAACAAGTGTTTTAACCAGGTTAGACACACAGTCCAGCGGTGGACTGTGTGCAACGTTAAACAACAGGTCCCGGGTTCGAGACCTGTTACGCACGCCGGTTCGATAGAATTAAAATCCTTTTTAAAATAAATGAATTTTGGAATAAATTAAATAGTATATAAATATAATTAAAAACAGAAATATTTCGGGTTAGACACGTAGCTCAGTTGGTAGAGCTGCGTGCACGCGTACGGGAGGTCACAAGTTCGAACCTCACTCAGTGCAAACAATATACACGACCGAACCAGTCAACAAGTCAAAGTCAACGGTCACGCGGTCAAAGTCAAAAGTCAACAATTTTTTTTATATTTTTATTTATTTATTTAATTTAAAAATCAGTTAAAAATACATAAAAATAATATTTTTAAAGTTAGAAAATGATCTTAAACACACAAAAATATAACTAAAAATCCTATTAAAATTGTTAATGAAATCCACTTATTTACCGTACCTTTTCGTTATTATTTAGGTTAGTTATTCCTCGTCGATCAATCCTCTAAACTCGTACGCATTCAATATCACCAACCGAACGCACACAAAGTGAGTGAATCTCTACAAATTCCCCGTTTTAATCACGTTTTTTTGGGTGTATCACGTGTCTTATTATTTATTACATTTAAACAATTGTGCATCCATCATATCCATGATCAAATGTGTATTCAATATGTATCAACTGTTTGTGTGGTTAATGTTTAGATTAAATTTATCATTTTCAGTACATACATTATCAGAGGCCGCCGTTCCCCATTACCTATGAGCGTGAGCCGTTCCCCATTACCTATGAGCGTGAACGAGGCGTTGCCAACATACGATTGGCTCCGTTTGATTGAGCCTTGATCGCACATACATTCATCATAAGCCGTCTGTTCCCCATTACCTATGAGGGGAACCGTTCCCCATTACCTATGACCGTGAACGTGACGTTGCCAACATTTACATTATCATTCATGTCATATATTCATGCAAGGTGGTTTGTTGTTGTATGTTATTGTTATTGTATTTTATTGTTTGTTATTGTTATTGTTGTTGTATGTTTATTTACGTTTGCTCACATATGATTATTGCACAATTTTTCCATAATAAATATAACAAGAAATCAATAATAAATGTTTTCTAACAAGGTTCACTCGCCAACTTTTGTTGACCCAAAAACCCCCATTTTTACACATGATACAGGTGATCCAGTTGCAGCAAGAAACATATAGGATGGCTTAGAAGAATAAACCGGTTTAGACTTTGGATTGTTTAGTTAGTTATTTTTCTTTGTAATTGTATGAACTTGTTTGGAATATTGAGGATGAAATTTTGAATTTAATAAATATGAAACATATTAGTAAACATCATGAGCTTTGATGATAACTCAATTATGCCCCGACTCTTATTCCGCTGCGGGTCGGGGTGTGACATATGTTGCTAATCAACACACTCATTTTCCTTTGGTACTTTTGAGTGGTATAGTTGGTTCTTAAGGCAACTTATGGTATTAGTGAAAAAGTTATATGTAATGCACCAGAAAAGTGTACTGAATTTTCATGTCTAAACCTTTAAATTATAGGTCATGGTATTGTACATCATGATGTATTCAAATATGCCACTAACTTTATAGTAAGAAGCTAGAGTAATGCATGATTCTTAGGAGTTATTTTGATTCTTCCAAAGAAAAAAAACTTATTCTTAGGAAATTTAGAATCTAGGATATCTCGCATGATAGCAATAGTTAACTGAGTTCTTGATTATCATAAGAGATATAATGTTTGACTTATCCCACTAGTCTTGCTCTAATTTTTCTTCTGTAATACTTTATCATAAAAGAGCAGTATGATTGTCATATCTTAAGAGACAATCAACAATCCAATAAGTGCAAATTTTGTAAAAACTCTTTAGTAAGCAAAACAATTTAGGTTTTGAAATTAGAATGGATGAAATAGATGAGATACAAACTTAAGAAGAAGCTCGGAGTGATTTACATTATGGGGTAATCAAGTAAGACAGATACAAATTATTATATTGAAGATATAGTCTACTATAACACCAAAATAACAGACTAACTTAAGGTTCAACCTGAATTTTGGCTTCGCGTTGGCTTTGACCAAAATTCAGACATTATGAACACACATAAATAACAGATTGTCTTGATGTTCTAAATAAAATTGGCTTCGCTTTGACTTTGACCAAAATTAATGTGTTATGAACATACAGATTAGACTAACATATTGTTCTACATGAACTTTGGCTTCGCTTTGGCTTTGACCAAAATTCATGTATTATGAACCTACGTAAATAAAAACCAACTTAATGTCATGCCTGAATTTTGGCTTCGCTTTGGCTTTTACCAAAATTCAGACATTATGAACCATATAAAATAACAAATCTCGGCTTAACGTTCTACCTAAATTTTAGCTTCGCTTTAGCTTTGACCAAAATTTATGTATCATGATGAACGTACATAAATAATAAGGTAAACCACATAAATATAACATAACACCTTTGGGCCAGAAATGAAATATTTATGTATATTAAGCAAATACAAATAATTACATAACTTAAACTTCAATGTTTAATAAAATAATATCCTGTTGGTTAATCATCCGATCATTGAAGTTTGCCATTTAACTTGTATACTTAAGTTGGGCCATTCACAAGTTAATCCTACATGAGAGCAAAAATAAGTAAATAAATAACTAATTAAGGCCTGCAAACCGATTTTCACATCTTTGCAAAAGCGATTTCATAATTTGCAAGATAGTTTTGCCAAAATAATTAACTAATTCGTCGATTTCAAAACTTTTCATCTATAGCAAATTAAATCACCATTAATAGGTTTGTTGGTGTGTGATTGAAATAAGTCACCAACATTTAGAATAAACTGATTTAATCGATCATCAATAGATTTAGAGTAAACATGATTACAATGGGCATGAATTCTTTTAAATAAAATAAGTAGCATCAATTTCAATATACTATAGCAACAAACTGTTGCCAAAAAATAAATCCATTATATTGGTTATTATATTAGTTATGCCTAAAAAATTCTTGAATCAATTGTAGGCATCAACTTCGATGCCAAGGAATCGTTTAAAATATGAGGACATTTAGAAATAGCGATTCATATCCAGTAAATAATTTTTTTTATATTAAGTCTGATTTGCAAAAGAGGTATCACATATCGATATTTTATGATTAACTTTGATATTGCATCTATCATCAAAACAATTTCATGGAAGCAGCTTAACTTTTGTTCGACCAGAAAAAACGTATTTATCAATGTCCGGTCTATTTACATGATCAAAATGATATAATCAACATCACTCTAACATCACTCTGATACCATATGTTGATTATATCTATAATCATGGGTCAAAATATAGAGCCTAATCATGTTTATTCAAGCATAACGTAAATATAGATACCAAGTTAGACACACTTACTTGTTGGAGTGGTCATCTTTGAAGACGAAGATAAGGTCATGATTCCCGTTATGGTACCTTAGGTTGATGGATCACCTTAGAGAGAATTTTAGTATTGGTGTTCGTATCGAGTTGTTCATCCCTTATGATCTCTTATGATCACTATATATTTAACATCAAATGAATGATGATCGGTTATAAAAACTCTTTACATTCTCTATTAAAGGTACCTAAAGGGAAATCATAATTGCCCCTTAAACTAATCAATAATTGCAATTACTACCATCAAGTAATTTCCGGTGACTAGTTATGTCATATTGGTAACGTTACTCAAATGATCCGTTAGGCCACATTAACTGGTTATTTCTAACAAGTCCCACAAGCATAACCATTAGCAAGTTACAAGTATGTACCCTTGCATGGAGGGTATGGTAGACATCCTCGGCCACCCACCATCCCAATTTTCAATATTCTTGCTCTGATTTTATTTTAGAGACAATGTACGCCTGGGAAAAACATCAACAATTTCTTTTTTGGAAATATGAAGTGAAATAAAAAGAAATTAAGTAAATAATAATCCATTAAAGTAAGATAATTAAAGCCTTCACAAATTTTTTTTCTTTCGTAAGGGATATGGAGATGAAGGGGCGTCCAACTACTTTTATCAATGGTTGTCTTATAAATTATAACCACTCTCATCATCTTTTAAAGGCGAAGCTGCAACAACAAAATCAATGTAAATGAGCCGCGTCACTGTCCCCGAGTGTATGCAAGCATCGATTATCTTTTTCATCGCATTAACAGTCGCACTCATATCCAACTATAGATATGCACCATACAATACTACTTAGATTGTCGTGGACAACTAAAATTCAAGAACACCTTATCTGCATCTGTACCACACATGCCTATATACTGATGTTAATGTGTTTATTTTTTTTTTCCAAAAACAGTTGCTTCTACGGAAACTAGAAATGAGAAGAAAAAAAAAACAAATTCCACAGGAGCTTTCTTTATTTATATCAATTTAACTCAACAACAACTAGTATTCTCTTATTAATAAACTAGTATTATACCCATTAAAAGTTCGTGTATTGCAATGTGATAAAATAAAAATGAACCAAATTGTCTACCCAATAAAATTAGTATATGTAAATGGAAATTTTTTTGAACGGCAAATTTGGATCATTGGCGGACTAGTATCATCGTGCCACCAGCAAAACTACCTGATCACAGTGGCGGAACTAGCCCACTAATTTAGAGGTATCCCAATTTTTTTTATCGTGCAATCATACAATAATTAAAACACAATAATAAATAAAGTAAAACAAATACCTAATAGATTTATCCCCTTTATTTTTCATGGCTTGAAATCGTTTCATCAAATCGTCATCTTTTACTTTATTAAAACTTTCTTTTTCAACGGCACAAACCATAGCATTGTACAATGATCGCTGGCTTCTGTTCTGTATGATCGACCTTTGTTTTCCATTGTTGCCCATAATCACAAATCAAAATGAGCCTTTTCAACTATAATATTGTTTTGGGTCTTCAGCTAATTTTATCAAATATATTTAGGGCCTCCTTTCAAATCTATTATTGTTAATTTGTGCTTATTTTATCATTCGGGCTTAATTATTCTACAAGTTTTCCGGTGGCATAATGTTTGGGCTTATAAAAAATGGGTATTTAGTAAAATCAAGTATCTTATTTTTTGGCTAGGGGTATCCTCGTATTTTTTTAGAGGTATCCTTTATATAAAACCGGAAAAAAAACACTATGAATACGGGGTTGAGCCGTAGCCCGTGCTACGGCTCCTAACCCTTTAGTTCCGCCACTGCCCGATCATATCCATTTCCACTAGGTATAATGTCTATACACTAATTTAGAAGGAAACCTAATAAATATAGTAAATATGAAAAACCTCATTTATGGGAGACAACAATTTGCTACAAATAATACACATGAGCGTGATCTCTTTTTAAATCGTTTAGGCTTCTACATAATCTTAACACTGTAACTTGTGGCGGACCACTTAATTAAAGATTCAAGCTGGCAAGGTCAACAAAATACATTTGCACAACACGTCAAATGTCATATATAGTTTTGTGACACAAAAAAAAAATCCCGCTTCATTAGAAGTGTATAATAGTAAATGTATAACTATATTTTTAAACTATAAATAAGCAACAATTTGTTGTTTCATGGAGTTGTACTTCATGCATATGCATGGAGAGTTTTAAAAAAAATGATTTTTTATTTCTATTCAAAAGACTTTCGTCCTTTAAATTTTAACCCCTTTGACCTTTTTACTATTAACCCAAAGTTTTTCATATTTTCCAGAGTTAAATGTCTGGTTGGTCACTGTGGTTTACAAATAATGGAGATTTGGTCTCAGTGGTTCAATAATTACACACTTGGTCCCAGTGGTTGTAATTTTTGCACTCGTATCGTTCTTATCACTAATCTCCGTTAAATTATCCAATTAAGTTTATGTTAAATTACAAAAGTACCCTTGCTTATTACGAAAAACAATAAATAGAAAATAGGTTAATTAAAACAAATACATCTATGGGTCCCACCCCCACTTCTTCTTCCCCAAATCACCACCATCACTACCACCCACATAGTCTGTTCAGCCAACCTCGACGCCGCTGCATACCACTTCTGATCCTCCGACACTTTTGACAGCCCTCGAAGTTCATCCCCTAATTTTTAATATTTTTTAAAAGTGGTTGTGTTTGAAGGGGTGAGAACATGTAATGATAAAGGTAGAAAAAATATTATTTAATTGAAAGAAGAGAGAATTTTTTGTGATTTTTAGTGTAATTATAGAAATGAAGATAGGGGAATGGATGTGAATGTTGTTGTTATAAGTGTTAGATTGGCTGGTAGGGTTTTTTTAGACAGAGAACAAGAATATGATGATGATGGGGTAGGCCACCTGTTTCAAGTTTGAAATTGTTTTTAATTTTAGGGGTAAAACAGACATTTCACATACTTAACTGGAAAACGTAACAGCGTTAGTGATAAAGACCACTTGACTTTAAAAATTACAACCACTGGCACCATGTGTAATTAGTGAACCCTTGGGACCAAGTCTGCAATTTTCACAAACCACAGAGACCAACCAGAGATTTAACCATATTTTCCAATTTAACCCTAACACGTTTTTATTTTCACTTTCATCCCAATATTTTTCATCTTTTGCAAATTTTTCATTTTAAGTTTCGTACTAAATTTTTGCGAGTTAACACGCCGCAACGTGCGTGTGAGGTTCAACGTTGTTTCCTCTGTTTTTTCCAGTTTGACAGACCCGTCGCAACGCATCTATTTTTCCCTGCTTGACAGGTTTGTCACATCGTGTGGGTCCTTTTTTCTATGTTTATGTTTCAGTCTAATTTCTTCGCATTAACATGCCACAACAGACGTGCATGGTTCAATGATTTTACGTCTGCTTTTCGTTCGATGTTATTTTTACCTGCTTATTTATTTTGTTTTTACGAGTTTTTCCGATGTTGATGATCGTTGGTAGTGGTTTAGCATTGGTGCTACTTGACATGGTTTACGTCCCATGCCGCCACACGAAGAAGGGAACTTGATACTAGTTTATTTAATAAAGTAAATTTTATACGTCTCTAGTATTATAGGAATGTAAGTTACTTTCGTCATAAATTATATTAAACAAGATAAAAAAATTCAAACCAATCTTGAATTTGAAATTTAAATATATATTATATTAAAGTTCAAATTGATTTTTGATTTAGGATAACAAGAGTATCATTCCGTTAGGCAAATCTATACCTAATAAATAAATAACTGGTTGTATCATAAGTTACAATTTGTAAGTTATCTCTTGATTTGGTAAATATGTCTTATCTCATAATATATCATTTTATAATTCATAAATCTTCATTACTAACTATTTAATATTTTCTTTATTTAGGCCATATAATACACGAGTTTCTAACCTAGTTTAATCATAAACACGTACTCGCGTATGTGTCAATATATCTATTCCTTATCATACAAGTCTTAATGTACCGATTTAACACCATCCTAAAGCATGTTGTTAATTATGTATAATACATATTGCACACTTTTTCCCTTAGCTATCGTTTTGTCCCACTGTATTTTCCTAGCTAGGTTTTTCACGAGGCATAATCACAAAGCGTATTAAATAATATGAGACTCGAGACATAATATTTTTCATAGGAAAATATGGAGTCCTAACTATTAGATTATGATGAATCTTGAAGCATGTTGTTAATTATGTATAATACTTTAACTATGGTTTTGTCTCACTGGGTTTTCCTAGCTAGGTTTTTCACAAGGCATAATCGCAAAGCGTATTAAATAGTATGAGATTTGAGACATTATATTTTTCATAAGAAATTATCGAGTCCCAGCTATTAGATTACAATGATGAAGGATATCTATCAGACCCCTACAGAGCTTAATCTCAACCAAGATATGACTTACTTATGGAAGTCAATGGATTTAACATGTTCAAAAAGGTATGGAATGAAGTTGATCAAAAGAAGCCCAATTGAAGACAATACAACTTGAAGAAGCCTAAATTGTACTAACTGAAGACAATGAAACTTGAATGACTCAAGACAAACAAAGCTACATCAAAGATCAAGTCAAGCAATTATCACTGAAGATTGGATTCCACAAACTAAGAGATGTATGTAAATTTAGGGTGAGTAATATCAATTCATCTTCTCATTCGTGAAGCACCTACTTAGCATCATCCTGAAGTATGTTGTTAATTTATACAATGAATGGTAATATGTATAAAGGGGGTGTTATAAAAGATGATAATAGACAAACATAATGTGTCATCATTCTCCTAATTATGAGTTAGCGTCTGTTAGATGAAGTACGTGTATATATAGATGTATATGTAATGGTTGAGATATATGAATGTATAGAATTTCTCTCTTCTTTCTTTACACTTTATTTAATTTTTATTATGTTTTTTAGTAATGAGCTTTTGAATGTTTTTGGCTTCCTTAATGGGTGGGTATTTTTGTTTTTTAAAGAATAAGTATTTTATAATGTGTCAACTCACAAAATACATTTTAAGTGTTTTCAAAGTTCCTTGTTGTCGATAGTCTAATATGATTATGAAAAAAGTCATGCAAAGTTGGCAAACTATAAAACAAGCCATCCGTGTAATTAACTAAAAAAGAATTAGAGTACATTTACGTGAAGGATCTTAAAAATGTCTTAACATTTGATTCTCACAACTTCTAAAATAAAAAATAATCTCCCATGAAGAAATCTTTATTTAACACACCATGCATCCACACATACAAGCTAATACAATCAAATATTAAGTGATTTCTAGATAAGTCCCGATCCCTTTGCACATTCGAGACAATCATCTAAGATCGTCTTCATACTATACTTGTAAGCAAAACCTTTATCCTCCAGCTTCTTCGATCCCCATTTAATTTCTCTCTTTAGTTCTTCCATATACCTAAAACAAGATATCCATGATAGTTTAGTATATTCATTATCTCATGTTCTAAAGTATACATTAATGTCATTTCAAAACTTACCTTTGGTTCAATTGTGGGTATGTTTTCTGATAATGCTTTGCAATTTCCGCACTTGATACATATGAGCTAGCACAAAAGAATCTTCCGTTTATTGATGGTGTTTCCGCACAAAAGATATGAGCTCGACAAACATCCTCGATGTGAACTATCGCAAGTTTCCCTAGCAATTCTTCGACATACCTTAGTGATTGGTAATTTGTGAAATTGTTAGCAACTTGTGATAGTAGCAATACCACACTGTTTGAAGGGTATGGTAGACATCACCACCTACCACCCCACAAGCTAATGTCACCACCTCCAACTCATTTGCTTTCTCTTCACCAATTTTCAACATTTCTTGCTCTGATTTTGTTTTGGCTTCTGTGTAGTCCTAATAATATATAACAAGTAAAATAAATTAGAATATTTGATGTAAAAGACCAACTTTGAGATGAAATTTGATAAATTTTACCTTAAAGAAGCCTTCCGCGTAAGGAACATCGATATGAAGGGGTGTCCAACAACTCTCATCCATGGTGTTCTTATAACCACTCCCATCATCTTTTAGAGGTGAAGCTGCCGAAACGGAACGGTGTAGATGAGCCGCTTCACTGTCCCTGAACGTATGCACAAATCTGCTACCTTCTTCACCGCATTTATCGTCACATCAGAAGTATTGTTGGACTACAAATATGCACCATAACCAAACCACAAAGTTAGGAAACAAATAACCAAACCCACAAAGTTGGGAAACAAAATTGAACTTCCGAATTTAAGAAATATTGATTATTGGTTCGCTACAACAAATCCACTGATTCTGCACTTTTATTTTGGGGAAAATCTCGAAGATGGCCATTAACCAATCTCTATTCCAAAATGGCCACCTTCCAAGTCTTGAGAAAGACGTTTCACGGATCCATGTGTGTGGGAAGCGTCATTTTAAGGATGATTATTAAGTTGTAACGCATCTAATACAAACATGCCACGTGGTTGTTTTTTTTTTTGTCTTGAGACATCTCCCAGATGTTTCCTAGGAGTGTCCAAACGCCTTCTAGTTAAAACCAGCCACGTGTCTCCGTCCTATCGGATGATGCAAGAACTTGCTAATCATTGTTAAATTGACATTTCCATGCATGAAACATCTCTCCCAACACTTGGGAAGTAGCCATTTTGGAAATAAAGCTTAGTCAATGACTATTTTCGAGATTTTCCCTTAATTTCGAGGCATATATATTCATAAACTTCAAATTGTGAAGATTTTTTATTATCTGGGGTATGATATGATCCTACTCTTATTATACATGTATAAATGTTTAATTTTAGCATATTGAAGTTAAAGAATGAAGCATCACCTCATGAACTATGGGATATGCCACGTGGAAAACAACAACACAACCTTGTATTGGTTCTTCAAACTCTTCTGGTTTGCAAACATCAGCTTCAAACAAATGAAGTCTTTCTTCTGCAAATGGAAAACTTTTTAAAAGTCCCACCTCTGATTCATCACCTGCCATGCAAATAATATTATTTCGTCAATAAACTAAACTAATTAACCACACAAAAATAGCAATTAAGATGATAAGAACAGATATATAATATGTACCGAGGGTTCTTATAGTAGCGTGAACAGTGTAACCATTTTGTAGAAGTGAGTGAACCAGGGCTGAACCAATGTAACCACCACCTCCAAGGACACAAACCTTAGTCAACATTTTCAGATTCGATAAAATGATGTTTTGGTTTCTATTTGGTCTCAAGTTCGATGATCAGTTGTTGAACGTAGCAGTCTTTATAAAAGGAGGGCTTGCTAGCTTGCAGTCGTGTATGACTTTTGGTTATATTTAATCAGAATATATATAGATGCCAATTTTGAAAGAAATATGTTGACTGGACCATGTATCTGAGTGGGCTGCGGGGTAAGAAAATAAATAAAAATAAAGACCTTGAGAAACTTTGCAATTATTAAATTAATAATAATAATAATAATAATAATAATAATAATAATAATAATAATAATAATTAATAATAATAATAATAATAATAATAATAATAATATATATCTCTAATAACAAGATTTTTGATGGGTGACTACTGACTACAAAAGCCGTAATAATAACCAATGATAAATGATTTCATTCTTCACACGATCGATTTTCTTTATTAAGTAATAACTTCTGTAACAATTAATATAAAAATAGTTGAAAGATACGCAAGTGAAAAAAGTTTATAAAGAAAATGACAACTCACACCGTTTTTAATATTAGAAAACTAGTGGGTGAGTCTTTCGCACGCCCAAAGTTTAACTTCCCACGGATTCGAAGGTCAAATAAAAGTTAAGTTATTGTATCTAAGCCAAATTATTCAAACAAAGTTACACCAAAATGTATACAAAGATAAACACGATGGCCCGCGCATTATAACGGGTCATTTTAAACGTAGATAATTAAACATGTCGCAGTAGTGTAGTTAAAGATGAGGGTTGGACGTTTTTTTTACCGGACGGTCAAAAAACATTTAAAACAACCGTTCGATTTAAAACTGCGTTACGAAAATTCATGTTGAAACGTAGACAAATAACTCGTGTGGAACATTAATATAAAAAATGAAACCCATAAAAATTGATGTAACAGAAAATTTGTTAAAAACTTAAAATGATAACTTTATTAAAGTTCAAAAGTTGTATTGTAAATGGGTTAAAGAAAAAAAATTATTGAAGTTGAGGAGCTAAATATTTGAGCATTCACATATCTTCCATCAATTTTATCCTGTAATCACATTAAAAACAATTACATTTGCCCATGTCATTATAGCGTAGTAGCATCTTGGGGTGAGATAAGGCTTAGAACCATGAGGCCATGGGTTCAATTCTCACAAGGGAGGTTTGCCCATATTTATTGGGTTTCCCCTGAATTGTTGTATAGACATTATTGCCTAGTGGAGATGGATATCGGGTGATTCCAGTGGTGGCACAATGATACTCTAGTGTTCCGTCAGTAACCCAAATTTGACGTTAAAAAAACTACATTATCTCTCTTTTTTAATTAAATAATATTTTTTATACTTTTATTATTACATTTTTTCCCTCCTCCACTCACAACAACTTTCAAAATATATTAAAAATTATAAAAGGAAAACAGTGTCTTCTCAAATATATAGATGCACAATAACTTTTTCTCTCCTCCACTCACAATCATTTTTTAAATATAAAGATTGCTCTCGTAGAAATTTGAAAGACAGGATGTGAATGTTCTCAAACTAATTAAGATTAGCAGGATGTAAATAATATAAAGATTACTCTCACATAAATATTTACAAAGGGGCCGGGGGCATCCGACTCCTCGAACTTTTCGCTCAGTTGTGCTCGGTATGTAGTTTTCGTATATAATTTTTTTGGTATATACGTTTTCAACCCCCCGTTTAATAATTTTTATAGGCATATACGTTTTTGACCCCGGTCGGAAATCTCAAGGTTTTGTTTACAAACTCTTATATTTTTCTTTCTAAATTGTTATCTTACATTTTTTTTAGTAACACAGATTGAAAAATACAATATTTAGTTTCTAAATTTGGAACAGTTGACTAAATACTTTTGGTTGCGCTTTGTGGACTTATGACTATGAACTTGTATCACGTACGACTTAAATCCAAGTAAACATTAGTGTGCGGTCATGCACCATCGATAGGTAATGATGTTAAACAAGTGCTGCTTCATGTAAATTATTCTTTCAATGTTTTTTCTTTATTTATTATTTTATAATAATAATAATAATAATACTGAATATATTTTGTTTTTCTATTATAACTTTTAATATACAATTTTAAAAAAAATTGAATATATCGATGAGATGTGTCTTTTATATCTACACCTCCATATATTATTTAAATTACCTCACATTTGTTGCCAAAATGATGAGTACACAATCGATTAACAGAGTAATGATCGATTGAATTTTGCAAGGATTGAATGATCCATATATATACGCACACATATTTGGTGAAACGGCGTGACAGATCCTAAACATCGCAACCCTAATGTTAATTACAAGATGAGTAAATTACTATTTTGGCTCTTGAGGTTTAGTCAGTCTAACCATTTCGGCCTAAAATGAATTTTTTGACATATCAAACCTTTAAGGTGCATTTTGTAACGGTTTTAGCCCCTAACACTAATTTTGTTACTTTGAGTAGTTGAGTGAAAGGCTATTTTAGTACTTTTATGTCTCAAGAGCTGTTTATGTAAGTTATAATGTTTCTTTTAATATTTAAACTATTTATGTGATTACTCAAATCAACAAAAAGCAAAACACAATCTCATTCTTCATTCTATATAAACTGAGTTTTTTTTTATTTGTACATATTTAAAAGTGTTTTTTTACCTTTTTATTGTTATTTTGTTTTTATTATTTAGTTATTTTTACGAGTATTATTTAATAAAACTCATTTTAAATGTATGAACGATTTAAATAAATGATATATTAAAAAATGAACAGTTTAAAAAGAAGGTTGAAAAACGAACGATATATTAAAAATGAACAATTTAAAAAGAAGTTTGAAAAACGGACGACCATAAAAAGACATTTATAAAAAAACTTTGAGAAAAGACATATTTACAGATATATTTAAATGAGTTTATTTAAAAAATAATCATAAAAATAACTAAATAATAAAAACAAAATAACAATAGAAAAGGTTAAAAAAATAATAAAAACATTGTTAATATACAAATAAAAAAACTCATTTTGTAAACAATGAAGAATGAGATTGTGGTTTGGTTATTGTTAATTTGAGTAATTACATAAATGGTTAACCCGACGAGGGGTTGGTTTCGGTACAAACCATATTTATCCTACAAACCGTAAGAACAGATCATAGCACATAAAAAAAGTTAAATTAGCACATATTAAAACAATACACACATAAAAGTAGCACTTTTGAATTATATTAGCACATTAAAATTAATCATGATTATTGATTTTAGCACACATGTAAATGATATCAGCACGTTTCTGTATCAGCACATTGAAAACAAAAGAAATATCCAAATAAAGAATTAATTGCTTGTTTGCATAATTATAGAGAATTCAATATAATTGATATTCTTTAGGTTATTATTTTACCATTTCTCTATAATTGATTTGATGTCATATGACACTTTTTAAATGGTTCTTACAGTTTGTACACGAAATGTGGTTTGTATTTGATCCTACTCTTAAATATTAAAAGAAACATTATTACTTACATAAACAACCCTTGAGAAATAAAAATACTAAAATACCCTTACACTTAACAGAATAAAGTAACATAATTAGTGTTAGGGGCTAAAATCATTACAAAATACAACCTGAAGGTTTAATATGTCAAAAGATTCTCTTTTAGGCTGAAAGGGTTAAACTGATCAAACCTCAAGGGCCAAAATAGTAATTTTTTCTTACAATATTTGCAAGTTTAACCTTTCTACTAAACTTAAAATTTTAAGTTTCATAAATTAATATGCGTAAAAAATAAAAGAATTTAGGTTAAACGGGTTGTGTTCTAGTCAATCTGCAGGTATTCATGTTGTGTTTGAGTTCATATGTTTGACACAATTTTCAGGTTCGTGTAAAAGTTTCGGATTTGAGTGAGGTTGAACCTGCCAACCTGCTGACATGAGCTCTTTAGCACCCGAGTTTAACTAATGGACTATATCATGTGAAAATCTGATTAAATCAAATTGGATTAAATTGATTAACTGGGTGAGCATACTCTTAAGTTTGGGCTGCCAGCTGGAACAAAAGAAAGAATATTGGGCCGACTAAACTGGGCAGTCCATTGACATATTGTGGACCAGCAATGTGTGAAATATTTAATATAGCATAATTTTTTTTATTTTTATTAAATATAAGCAGGAGTATGCATGACAATACAATTACAACCACACTTTTTTATTTAGAAAAAAAGAGAATGAAGATTTGGAATCTCTTTTCTTGAATTTACACCCAATAATCAAGAATCTCAAAATCCAAAACATATAAGAAGTGTGTTTTTCTTTAATATGTATGCATCTAATCACAAGCCTAGCACTATGCAACATACCAAATGGCAAGTACCCAAAAGCATAATTAAACAAAAAGTTAGAAATTCTTGCAAGCAGAACTAGACGAGTAGTATAATTAATAGCACGAAAAATACTAGGCGAACCTTGTGTCTCGCATCTCATTCTTGATTACATCAAACAACATAAGCCTTCCATCACTCAACACAATCAAAACTTCATGATAATTTTTCATCAAAAATGGCAGAATCTTTGTTGAACACACCATGAATGCATACAAGCTTATATAATTAAACATTAGTTATTTCTAGATAATGCCTGATCTCTTTGCACATTTAAGACTATCATCTAGGATCGTCTCGGTACTATGTTTGTAAGCAAAACCTTTATCCTCGAGCTTCCTCGATCCCCATTTGATATCTCTCCCATTATCTTCCAGATACCTGAAACAAGAAATCCAAGATACATAAGCATGTTAACATGCATTGTGTCATATTCTTTTGACTAAAACACATTATTACTTCAAAACTTACCCTTGGTTCAATTGTGGGTCTTAGAGTTAAATGATTGGTTGGTTCCTATGGTTTGAAAAAATTGCAGACTTGGTCCTAATGGTTCACTAATTACACACTTGGTCCCAGTAGTTTCAATTTTTGCACTCGGGTGGTCCTTACCACTGACCTTTGTTAGATTTCTTAGTTAAGTGTATGTGAAATTACTATATTACCCTTGAATAATTAAAAAGATAAAAAAAACATAAAGAATAGGGGCCCACTACTCATATTCTTCATCACTCCCCCCTTTCTCTTTCAAAAACCAGTCACCACCACCACCACCACCACCTCTCATTCATAACCTGCAACCACCACTTCCACCGTATACCCACTCAAATACAACACGTGGGGGACGCCACTTCTTTACTTCCTCTGCAACACGTCTCAGAGAACAGAAAACAGAAAAGGGAAACAAACATGTTCCTATTTAAGGAGTCACCAACAAACCCTGCACTGTTAACAGTTGTTGAAAGGTTGAAAAATAGTGTCTTATATGGAGTTATAAATACTACAATATCAAGAACATACATGAGAAGTATAAGAACCCAATTGTGTAGCATAGGGCACTTGTTTAAAAGGTGAACCTCATAGGTCAAAATTGGTCAATTTAGGGTACGTAGGAGGTTTAGATACAAAAAAGAGCCTGAGGGACAGATGAGATACATGCACCTTTTGGTTGTAAATAAAGCTCTCAATTTTCGACAAACTATCTCCGACCAAAGTTTTTGGTAGTTTTTCTGTTTTTGCTTTGTTGTGCGTTACTACTGCAGGTGAAAGGGCTGTCAAATCATCACAACCCCTGGAGGTGCAAAGTCATACTAGACCCAACAGTTTTCCGATTTCCGGCGACCACCATTTTCCTGCGGATTGATCGTGGCGGTGGAGGTGGTGGAGGTGGCGTTGGTGGGGTGGTGGTGGTGAGAGGTGGTGGTGGATTGGGTGGAGGTGTGGATGATGAAGTGGTGTGTTGTTGGTGGTTTTGAGAGAGAGAAAAGGAAAGTGTGTGGAGAGAGAATATGAAGAAGTGGTTTTTATGTTATTTGTGTTTTAAAGTAAGGAAGTGGTAATTTTACTTATTGTTGTTTTAATAGTAAGGCAATGCTTAATTACATAGACTTAAGGAATATGGTAGTGATAAGGACCATCCGAGTGCAAAAACTACAACAATTAGGACCAACTTTGTAATTAGTAAACCATTAGGACCAAGTCTGCAAAAATGGTAAACCATAGGGACCAACCAAGCATTTAACTCGTTTTTAAATAATACTTTGCAATTTCTGCACTTGTTACATACGAGCTAGCACATAAGAATCTTCCAGTTACTGATGGCGTCTCTGCGCAAAAGATATGTGCTCGACAAACGTCCTCCATGTGAATGATTGGAATCTTCCCTGCCAATTCTTCTGAGTACCTTAGCGATTTATAATTTGTGGCATTGTTGGCAACTTGTGATATCAACAATAACACACTTGTTGATGGGTATGGTAGACATCCTCCACCACCCACCATCCCACAAGCTAATGTCACCACCTCCAACTCATTTGCTTTCTCTTCCCCAATTTTCAATATTTCTTTCTCCGATTTTGTTTTCGCTTCTGTGTAGTCCTAAAAATAACCAAACAAAAAGATATTTGAATAGTTTAAGTAAAACCAATGTTTTAAAAACCAGACTGGACCGAGAACCGGGGGTCTGACCAGTCCGGTTCACCCTATCAGAGTATCAGACTGGTTTTGAGTCGAATCGGCCAGTTGGACCGAGAACTGGCGGTCATACCGGAACACCGGGTGATCGAACCGGATCTTTTAGGGGTTGATCCGGATTTTGATTGATTTTTTTTAGTTTAACCTTATTTATTTTTATAATATTTATGGCATAACCTGATTCTTACATCCGGTCCGACGGGTTCGACCGGCCCGACCAGTGAACCGTAAAGAGACTGGTTCGACATCTGATCCGGTCCTGAAAACATTTAGTAAAACACTAATGCTCATATGTGGCATGAAAGCATAACATTTAGATCACTAACTTTCAAAACACATGTGAAACACCTCTTTTATAAAATAATGATCTGAAAAGTTTGATAAATTTAACCTTAAAGAACCCATCTCCATAAGGGACATTGATGAGAAGAGGTGTCCAACAACTCTCATCCATGGTATTCTTATAACCACTCCCATCATATTTTAAAGGTGAGGCTGCACCAACGGTAGCAGTGTAGATGAGCCGTTTCACTGTCCCTGAGCGTATGCATACCTCGGCGATCTTCTTAACCGCACAAACTGTCACCTCAACGACATTATTGGACTACAAATATACACCATAATAATTGTCATCCTAGTTTGAGAATCTTGCTTATTGGTTCACTACAAATTGTGTACATCTTTTTTATTACTTTGCAGACTTAAGTTATTGCATAAACCTTTAAGAAGTAATATATATCACCTTATAGCTGCCAGTATTGTGAAATATGGGGTATGCCACGTGGAATACAAAAACACAGCCTAGTATTGCTTTTTCAAACTCTTCTGGTTTGCAAATATCAGCTTCAAACAAATGAAGCCTTTCTTCTGCGTATGGAAAACTTTTCAAAAGTCCCACCTTTGATTCATCACCTACCATCAAAATAATATTAAATTAATACATAGGAGGTTTAATCACTTGGTATAAGTGGTTACCCACACTACTAAATCAATATTATTTATTTTGGACTAGTGTAACATGTAGGTATGCGTTTGGGCGCACTGGCAAGAACTGCACAGTCAAGCGTGCTCAGGTGGGAGTTAGACCGTGATGGGTGACCTTTTATGTTTTTGCCTACATGGCACTTGTATTTATAGATGATGACAAGAATTAAGAAATGTACCAGTAGCGTGGACAGTGTAACCGTGTTGTAGAAGTGAGTGAACCAGGGCTGAACCGATGTGACCGGCACCTCCAGTGACACAAACCTTGTAGTTGCCCTTGCTCTCTATTTTTTGGTCTCAAGTTCACTTGTTGACCCAGTCTTTATAAATAGATGGCTTGCAAGTGCCGTGTACAACTTAACTCAACAAATCCTATTTATATTAATATATAAATATATGGATTCTAATTTTGATGCAGTTATCTAGATACATGGGGCATGGACATGGGTCGATATATATATATATATATATATATATATATATATATATATTATCTCCAAAGACTTATATGGCTGCTTTAAGAAATATACTCTTTAAGTAAAAGTATCTTAAAGGGTAAAAAGCTATCTTGAAATATCATTATCGTATTTTTTTTTCTTTTTTTTAACAACGTAAGGTTATGATGTTGATAACCAGGACTTCCAAGAGAAGCAAAGCTTCCTACCTCCACTTTAGACCACCAGGCCAAGAGATCATTGGTTGCTTTGGGAAGTGGTGACTATATACTTGTCGTGTATAATTATTTCAAAGAGTAAATTACATTTTTCCCTCGATATATGGGTTAAATTAAGGTTTAATCCGTGATTCATGATTTTTCGGGTTCCGTCTCCATGAAAACTGTTTGCTTTTCTTTTAAAGGCGAATTTCTTGCTCCTTGTGATATATATATATATATATATATATATATATATATATATATATATATATATATATATATATATATATATATATATATTATCTCCAAAGACTTATATGGCTGCTTTATGAAATATACTCTTTAAGTAAAAGTATCTTAAAGGGTAAAAAGCTATCTTGAAATATCATTATCGTATTTTTTTTTCTTTTTTTTAACAGCGTAAGGTTATGATGTTGATAACCAGGACTTCCAAGAGAAGCAAAGCTTCCTACCTCCACTTTAGACCACCAGGCCAAGAGATCATTGGTTGCTTTGGGAAGTGGTGACTTATATACTTGTCGTGTATAATTATTTCAAAGAGTAAATTACATTTTTCCCTCGATATATGGGTTAAATTAAGGTTTAATCCGTGATTCATGATTTTTCGGGTTCCGTCTTCATGAAAACTGTTTGCTTTTCTTTTAAAGGCGAATTTCTTGCTCCTTGTGAGATTGGAGCCTATGACCTCACACTTAAGTATATTAAAAGGCTTTGCTATGCCATTGGACCGCCAACTCCAGCGATAAAACTGTTTGCTTTTAACGACGGTAATACTAATAACAATGATTGAAAACAATATTAACAGTAATGCTAATAACAAAATTATGTCACCATATTTTATATGTTTGAACAAAGATTGGTGGAGAGATGTATATCATCTTGTGTTGAAATAATTACCAATCGCCGTCTAAGATTGACAATTTATTTGTCTTCATACAGAAATAAAAGGACTACATTAGCAAAACATCAATTCTCTACCAGTTTGACCACCATGTGTGACACATTCATTTTTTAATTACAGCCACACAAGTTTGTTTAGAAGTTATTTACAGACACACATTTGTTTGTTTGATTGTTTATTTTCTAGAACTTACTCTCAATAATCAAGAAACTCAAAACCTAAAAAAAATCGAATTTTGTTGGCGATTATGATACTTTGATAGTATAATGACACGATTGAGGCAGCACATTGCACTAACCAAGATTGCATACCACAATGGATGGACGGAAGTTGCTGATCGCTTGTTAGTCTCGTGCCTATATACGCGATCATGATATAGAACAAAACTTAATGTTATGCAACAATTCTCACCATAATAAATTGTTGCTAGCAAGTGAAATAACATGTTTTTATTAAGCAAGTTAATGAACACTCCCAGTCACATTACCCCCTTTATACTTGATAGCATTTGTGTTTTACCATCTACCAAAATAACCACATATTTACAAGTTACAACAGAACATACCAAACATTTGCATCGTTCAATAACCGACATGACTAAAACCATCATCATCATACTCGGTAAATCCCACTAATAACAAAGCTAAGGTAGGGTCTGAGGAGGGTAAGATGTAGACAGCCTTACCTCTACCCCGTAGGGATAGAGAGGCTGCTTCCAGTGAGACCCCCGGCTCAATTGTAGAACCAATATGACTAAAACCAAAATATATAAACCATTAGAGTTAAGAACGTCACATAAACGTCTGTTATTTATTTTTAACTATATATTAACTATATATGTAAATAATCACAAACCTATGACTAAGTAACATACCAAATGGCAAGAACCCAACAACCATAATTAAACAAAAGCTTAAGAAATTCTTGCCCTCAACCATTAAGCAGAGCTAGACTGGCAGTATAACTAATAGCACGAAAAGTACTAGGCAAACCTTGCGTCTCAAGATCTCGTATCTCATTCTTAATCGCATCAAACAACATAAGCCTTCCATCATTCAACACAATCAAAACTTCATGATCATTCTTCATCAACAATGGCGGACCCGACAACATGGGTTGCGAAACCACAAAAACCTTCTTCCAAGAATCCACCAACCCATAATCACCCATCACCCAAACATCCCAAGTTCCACCATTAATCCCAACATAATGAGCACACAACGACAACGACAAAGATAACTCCCCCCCATATGAACTTATGCTTACTTGATCATAATTAGGGACAATATCCTTTGGTAAATCAAAAACTTCAAACCGCTCATGGTCCAAGTCGAACGCCATGATCACCCGAGACACACCCCAATCCCCTTCTTTAAAAGCTAACCAATTCACAAACCCATTCACCAACACATTACTAGACCAACCCCTAGTCAAATAATAAGGTGCACTCATACCTACCTTTTTCTCCCATGAATTCCTACTAAGTGAATAAACCAACACACTGTTGTTAACTTTGAAATTATCCAAATCATAAGCAATCTCAACAACCTTAAACTCTAAACTCCTCAAAACAAAACCAAACCCCAACACAAAATGCGAAAATTTATCATGAACACTATGAGGATCATCAACAACAACCTTAATCTTTTGTATACTAGGGTTCCAAAGAATTACCGTACCTAGACTAGAATAATAGTTTGTATCGAACAAACAGATCAAACCCTTGTCGGACCCCACAATTCGGAGATACCCATGAAGTGTTTTGTACGGAGCTTGAAGTTTTAAGGTTTCTTGGAAGTTAAGTGGGGATCGGAGTGAGTAAAAGTGGTTGATGTAATCTGAGGATTCATAGTAGATGAGGATGTGGTGGTCGTCGGCGGAGGAGAAGTGGAGGGTGGTGAAAGAAGGGTGGGAGATCAACGGTAGAGATGAAGTGCAAAGAGATCGGAAGTGAAGTAAGGATTTGGTGGGAAGACGAGAAAGTATGTCGAAGATGATGTCTTGAGGGAGGTTGAAGATGGTGTTTTTTTGAGGTTTGGACATTGGATGATGTGTGGGGTATGAGTTGTACTTTGGTTTTTTCATGTGTGTTTGACTGTTGGCCGGTTGGGAGGTGTTATGTTTCAAAGTGATTTGGTACTATGTTGAGGGGTGTTGATGATGATTGTGGGAAAAGAATTGACTTAATATTTTTGGTTTTGATTGTGTTGTAATAGTTTATTTTGTGTAAAGATTGACTTGTTGTTGTAATTATTTTAAGGTTGATATATAAGTTAGTGTAAAGATTGACTTGTAGTTGTAATTATTTTTATATAAGTTAAATTTGGTTATGATTGTTTTTTAAAGTGAAAATTATATGAGTTAGTTATAGTTTACAAAAATAATAATGAAAATCACAAAAAAAAGGTATATATGTTGTGTGTTGGTGATAAACTATTAATATTAATATTAACTAAAGAGTATGATGACAAAATTATGATAAATTAAATTAATCATAACGCCTATTTTAATAAAGAAAATCAAGCTAAATCTTATCTTGTTTATATAATAAAGCTAACTAAAAAGAGCATTTTTATCTTAACTTTAGACATCTTAGGCAAATTAAGATCAACAAGTCTCAAAAATAGCGGTTATGGTAAGTTATGATTTTATTCTTTAGTTTTGTTGATTAAATTAAATGTTGTAAATCTTCAATTGTGATCTGTGTGTAAACTTTTAACCTATAAATTATTATAAAATTATAATTATAAAAATTATGATAAATCAAAACCATTTTTAGCCACCTAACATATTCTTAAACTCTGATTACACAACAGCAAAGAAATATGACGCAACAGCAAAGAAACCCTCATGTGTGCAGGATCCCAGGCTTGATCGACACCGAAGTTTTATCCAATTGATGAATTGAAGAGACCGTTAAAGGCACAGCTAAACTCACCAAACTCAGGTTCTATTTGTTTATTTTGTTTAATTTTTGAAACAATAAGTTTTTTTTTTCTAGAATTATTGTTGTTTGTAATGTATAAAGATATCTAATAATATTTTGCTATTAAGGCGTTCAACGGGGTTTCAAGCAATTTCAAGAAATTAATAGGAAAACAAAGGATTATAGGGGTCTCATAATCAGCACTCATCGACTTCAAAGGTTTGACATGGAAGATTTGGGATCATATGCTATGGTATGAATTTCTGTTTTTTTTTTTTTTTTTTTTTACCATGGACATTGTGTGAAATAGTGGTGGTAAAGTGGGCAAGTTGGGTGGGTTTGGGTGATGAGTCAAGATGGATTTGGGTCAGGATTAGTATAGGTCACGATGTTTATTTTAAAAAAAAAGGTCGGATGGGTAATGGGTTAGGATGGATTTGGGTTAGGATGAATGTAGGTTAATAAAGGTTTGGGTAAAGATGAGATAAATAAAAAGTAAAAAATATAAAAAAAAATAAAAAAATATATAAAATTCTAAAAAATCAAAAAAATTTTAAAAATTGAAAACAATAAAAAAGTCAAAAAATGCTAAAATTTCAAAAAAAAAATATTCAAAAAAATACTAAAAAATAAAAAAAATCATAAAATTTCAAAAAAATTCTAAAAAATCCAAAAAATTCCTAAAAATTATAAAAAATCCTAAAAATTTTAAAAAGCAAAAAATTCTAAAAAATAAAAAAATCTAAAAATTCAAAAAAATCTAAAAAATTGAAAAAATTCTAAAATATAAAAAATCCTAAAAATTGAAAAAAAAAATAAAAAATCTAAAAAAAATCTAAAAATAAAAAAAATTCAAAAAAATCCAAAAAAAATAAAAAATAAAAAATTAAAATATCCTAAAAATTCATAAAAATCCTAAAAATTCGAAAATATCAAAAAATTCTAAAAAACAAGAAAAAAAATACAAAAAGTTAAAAAGATCCTAAAAATTCTAAAACATTCTGTAAATTAAAAAAATTATTAAAAATAAAAAAAATATAAAAAAGTTAAAAAAATCTAAAAAAACCAGAAAATTTTAAAAATTCTAAAAAATTAAAAAATCATAACAGTTAAAAAAAATACTAAAGATTCAAAAAAAAATCCTAAAAACCAAAAAAGAATTTACAATTTCAAAAAAATTCTAATAAATGAAAAATTCAAAAAATTTCTTAAAAAATCAAAAAAATAAGAAAAACACTATTCTTGATTTTTATAATATTTCGGATTTTTAAATTATTTTTTTGATTTTTTTTAATTTTTAGGAGTTTTTGGAAATTTTTTTGATTTTTTAAATTTTTTTAGATTTTTTTGAATTTTTAGGATTTTTTAGATTTTTTGAACTTTTAGGATTTTTTAGATTTTTTTTTTAATTTTTAGGATTTTTTTATTTTTTAGAATTTTTTATTTTTTAGATTTTTTTTGGATTTTTTAGAATTTTTTTTGATATTTTATGATTTTTTAGATTTTTTTATTTTTGTATTTTTTTATTTTTTTGAATTTTTAGGATTTTTTTATATTTTAGATTTTTTTTATTTTTAAGTATTTTTTTGAATTTTTATAGTTTTTTTATTTTTTTCGAATTTTTTAGATTTTTTTTTGAATTTTTAGGATTTTTTGAATATTTTGATTTTTTTATTTATTTTTATTTTTTATTAGTTTTAAATTTTTATTATTTTTATACGATAAACGAAAAGTGAGTAATACGGCGGCGATTGGTGAAGTCATAGTTGTGAAGAGATATCAATTTGTTTAGTGATTTTATCTTATACTCATCCTGACCCGTTTGGGTTTTATCTATACCCATCCTGACCTACTCTTCTTTTTTTATCCACCACTTCATAACCCATCCTAATCTAGTGATTAATTTTGTTTGGCCCATCTTAACCCATCTTAAAATTTAAAATACCCATATCAACCCAAAATGAAATAGATGGGCTTGTTTTGCCAGGTCTATGTGAAATAGAAGAGTTGGGAAGGTGAAGTTAGTTAATATTTTTAGATGGTGTGTGATCTGTCATTATTTGTATGGCTGGCAATTCTGACACGAACACGATAATACGACACGAGCCTACACGAAGTTATCATGTTTCGTGTTTGACCTTAACAGGATTCGTGTCTAAAACAGGTCGACACGATAAGACCTTAACAGGTTTCGTGTCTAAACAGGTTAAAACCCATTAACCTGTTAAGACCCGTTAAGTACATGTTAATAATAAAAAATTAAAAAAAATTATGTGTGGGTGTAGACATGAGGTCATCAGTCGTGGGTCTGGGATGAATTATACACAATAACATGCGGTTCTTTTTCAACAATCCAAACCCTATTTTTTAAATCTCTCTCACAAACACCACCATTCCCAATTCGGTTGTGTTCGGGTCTTAAACAGGTCGTGTTCGTGTCTTAACAGGTCATGTTCGTGTCTTAAACAGGTCGTGTGATTCATTGGTAATTTTTTCGTGTCTTAACAGGTCGTTTCGTGTAACCTGTTTATTAACAAGTTCGTGTTCGTGTTTCAAAAATCTGACACGATAAGATTTCGTGTCGTGTTCGTGTTTACGTGTTTCGGGTTCGTATCTTATCGTGTTCGTGTCTTAACAGATCGGGTTGACCCGTTATGCAAGCCCTAATTATTTGTTTATCTAAGAATTGTTTCTATCGGAATCTATTTAGCAGCAAAACAATGCAACAAGTATATGATATATGGTGTCTAATTGTTCCAAATTAGCTATTCAGATTAGATTATGATAATCAACAAGTCTCATACATAATGTTGTTAGCCAAGGGTGGCATGGCGTGGGAACAGGAGTAGGCGAGACGGGATGGAGTGTTGATTTTTATGAAATAGGTACTGAACCTGAGAGCGGGTGTAAACCTGAGGGACTGAAACTGTACTTTACTCTAATATTTATTAGTTTTTTAAGTTTTAACTTGTAACATTGGGCTATGAAAAAAAAGAAATTAAAGATACAACAAGTTTTGCAGCCATGTTTTGATTTACAGCCATGTTTTTCATAAAAAAAATACAAAATTTGCAGCCGTGAATGGAACTAAATAATAGCCATATTTTGATATAACTTGTAACATTAGTATTTATGGCAAAAATGTGAACCTACAATGTGCACGCAGATGATAATAGTGATTGTAGTATGCTTTTTTATAGTTTTTAATTTTATCTTTAATCCAAAAATAAGGTAGAGTTTAAATATGTATAGAATTTGAAGAAGATTAAAAAGGTTTTATGCAGGTTTTTCCATTTTTGTTTGTTGTAGGCTTAACGATTGTACGCCACCTCGCCAGTCGGTATAAATTCGAGTTCATCTACGTTTTACGTCACGTGATTCACTTGATTTTTTTTTCGGTTTTTGGTCGTATGTGATTCACGTGATTCACTTGGAACCCTGTACCGGGTTTTAATGGGAGATTGAAGTATTTTGAACTTGATGTTACATCTGTTGGAGAGAGAGAGAGAGAGAAAGTTTCAGATCGTGAAGAGGGAGAAAAGTGAGACAAGAGAGAGGGGGAGTTTATTTTAATTATATATCTATTGTATTTTTACAAAATAGTATCTGATATAAGTTATTTACACAATAACCCTTATTAAAGGTAAAATGACAAGAATGCCCTCATGTGCAAAGCACATGACTGTACTTAACTAAAAAATCTAACTAGGTTTGGCCTAAAGGATAAGACGTGCAAGATTTTGAAACGTTAAGTACTAAGCTTGTCAGCTTTTGCGCCAAAGGACACAGCCTGTATAAATGTGTAAACATAAAGGACAAAATGTAATTTACTCTTAAATCAATATATTTATAAAAAAAATATTTTCTTTATACAACCTGTGTGTGTAACACACCGGAATTTAAACTAGTTATGATATAAAATAATAACAATCAGTTTGGACTTTGGAGTAATTAAGAATTTCTAAAAATTACCTCCAAAGGTTAATTTCGCTAGAAAGACTGAAATGAAATTCAAATAATCAAAAAACCTTCAAACCACTCCAAAATTTAGTGTTATGTATAATTTAATGAAGCATTTAGAGAAATAATGTTGCATATTCACATGACCAAATTGTATATGTAATTTTTATATCTTTAATTACCACTAAAACTTTAATTATAACAATATATTAATAAAAACATGCATATTTCAAGCATAATTAAACTAAGAGTTGAGAAAAGTAGCAGAGACGAACGAAAAATACTAGGCAAACCTTGTGTCTCGAGTTCTCGCATCTCATTCTTATTACATCAAACAACACAAGGCTTCCATCATTCGAGACAGGGGCGGCCCTAGGGGTGGGTGGGGCCAGGGCCCGATATTTCGAAGAGCATGTTATTTTTTTTCAAAAACCCGATATGTATATGTAAAAAGAAAAATTAATGGAGTATACTCATACAAACACCAGCATAGGTCCACTTACAAAACTATTCTTATGGTTTAGATTAGTTATTAGCTCATTGGCATTAGGTTTAGACCTTTAGTGAGCCCAATTCCCAATTTCATTAAGGCCTACAGGCACATTTTTTCATGCTCGAACAGAGTAGACGAATTCTCAAAACCGGCCCAGATTCGACACAATTAAAACTTCATTTTTCATAAAAAAATGGCGATATCGACAACTAGGCTGTGAAACCACAAAAACTTTCTTCCAAGAATCCACTAACCCATAATCTCTCATCACCCAAACATCCCATTTTTCACCATTAAGCCCGAAATAATGAGCCCATATTATATATATATATATATATATATATATATATACACACATATTAATTGGTAACTTGGCCTTCTCTCACATTTAGGTGTTGTTTGTTTTTTCTGAGGTAAACGTATGCAGTCTACAGACCCTAACGTCTGCGTATGGTCTGCGTGGGGTAGACAAAAGAGATTATGAAATACTTTTCATAAATAACAAACACCACCTTAGTTACTCTACTATATTTACTATATATAAAGCCTATTATACAACTAAGTGTTGCATGTAAATTACAGTCACTTTTGCTCTATTTCTTTCATTCAACCCTGTTTATCTCTTAAAAGTCAAAACGTTCTTGAATAAGTACTATGTCACCTCTTCAAGTACATTTTTTTTTATTTTTGAATAAATACCATACATCTCACTTAAGATTATAGATAAACTTATTAACTATCTCACCTCTTTTTTGCCAAGGTAGTTGCAACATGATGTAACTTTTATACCACAGTTTTATCCGCTTTTATGTTTTTTTTTTTTCCATAAAACACGTATGGATATTCTTTTGGGCACATCAAAAACTTCATTTCTTTGGCCTTTTTTAGTTGCTATACGGACTTCTCCTATACCGTTACGAACCAAAGCAATATCGACCTAAACTGAATTCCCCCGCATCGTGGGGTAATCCCACTAGTAGTGACAAAAAAGTAAGTTGAACCATTTTGCATACTTCTAAATAAAAACAAAATTTGTTATTTCACGTTGTTGGTTATCCATCCAACTGAGCGTACCCCTTAAAGAATTAGTGTATTTTATAGATTAAAATCCCAATCGCACTCCTTGAAAGTCCTTGAAAATAATTCATGGGTCCGCCACTACTACAACGGAATACAAAAAACAAAATTGACAGTACATGTGGAAGATCATAAAGTTGCAGAATAACTAAATGTCTTTAAATTCTATCATCACAACTTCTGAGTTCTGAAATCCAAATGTAAAAAATCTTTATTGAACACACCATGCATGCATACAAGCTTACACAATTGAACATAAGTTATTTCTTGATAACGCCTCATCTTTGCACATTCAAGACAATCATCTAGGATCGTCTCGGTACTATGTTTGTAAGCAAACCCTTTATCCTCGAGCTTCTTCGATCCCCATTTGATATCTCTCCCATAAACACGGAATCCAAGAAAGTTTAGCATATTAACATGCATTATGTCCTATTTGTTTGGTTTGATAATGATATAAGTTGTTGCTTCATAACTTACTCTTGGTTCATTTGCGAGTAGGTTTTTAGATAATGCTTTGCGATTTCTGCACTTGTTACATACGAGCTAGCACATAAGAATCTTCCGGTTACTGATGGTGTCTCTGCACAAAAGATATGTGCTTGACAAACGTCCTCGATGTGAACAATCGGACTTTTTCCAAGAAATTCTTCTATGAACCTTAGTGGTTGGTAATTTGCGGCATCGTTGGCAATTGGTGATATCAACGATAACACACTGTTTGATGGGTATGGTAGACATCCTCCACCACCCACCACCCCACAACTTAATGTCACCACCTCCAACTCATTTGCTTTCTCTTCTCCAATTTTCAAAATTTCTTGCTCTGATTTTGTTTTGGCTTCTGTGTAGTCCTACAAATAACCACGCAAAAAGAAATCAGAATCGTTTTTTTGTTTTTTGTTTTTTTAAGGTGTGAATTATTCACGAATGTCCGGAAGTCTAGCATACGTTGTCTTAAACCCCTCAATGAGAAACTCCTATCACCCAGACTCAAACTTAAGACCTGGAGGGGAAAACTCACCCGAGCCCACCATAAATGAAACTTAAATACCCCTGACCACCACTAGAGCACTAGTGATAAATCAAAATAGTTGACGTAAAACACTAATGGTCTTATGTGGCATGAAAGCATACCAACTAGATCACCACTTCCAAAACACATGTGAAACAAACATCCCCTTTATAAATAAAAATCTGAAAAAGTTTGATAATTTAACCTTATAGAACTCATCTCTATAAGGGACATTGATATGAAGGGGTGTCCAACAACTCTCATCCATGGTCTTCTTATAACCACTCCCATCATCTTTTAAAGGTGAAGCTGCCGAAACGGAAGCGGTGTAGATGAGCCGCTTCACTGACCCTGAAAGTATGCATGCCTCGGCGATCTTCTTCACTGCGCAGACCGTCACCTCAACCACATTGTTGGACTACATACCAAACCCACAAAATCAGGAAACCAAATTTAACTTCCAAGTTTGAGGCATATTCATGAGCTTCAAATTGAGTACAACTTTTTATTACTTTGCATACTATATGTCACTATATATGTCAGGTTATTGCATAAACCTTTAAGAAATATTATATATGTTTTAGGGAATTAAATTACTAAATTCAAGAATGTAACATCACCTTGTAGCTGCCAGTATTGTGAAATAAAGGGTATGCCACGTGGAAAACAAAAACACAACCTTGTATTGCTTTTTCAAACTCTTCTGGTTTGCAAATATCAGCTTCAAACAAATGAAGCCTTTCTTCTGCATATGGAAAACTTTTCAAAAGTCCCACTTTTGATTCATCACCTACCATCAAAATAATATTAAATTAATACATAGGAGGTTTGATCACTTGGTGTAAGTGGTTACCCACACTACTAAGTCAATAGTATTTATTTTGGACTAGTGTAACATGCAGGTACGCGTTTTAGGTTTTAGGTGCATAAGCTGTGGATAAGAGAATAATTTCACAGTTAAGCGTGCTCAGGTGTAAGTAGTATATGGATAGGTGACCTTTTGTGTTTTTGCCTGCATGGCCGTGGCACTCGTATATATAGATGATGACAAGAATTAAGAAATGTACCAAGGTTTCGTAGAGTAGCATAGACAGTGTAACCGTGTTGTAGAAGTGAGTGAACCAGGGCTGAACCGATGTAGCCGGCACCTCCAGTGACACAAACCTTGCAGTTGCCCTTACTCTCCATTTTCTGATCTCAAGTTGAACTGGCCCAATCTTTATAAATAGATGGCTTGCAAGTGCCGTGTACACTTAAGTCAACAAATCTTTTTTATATTATAGAGTTAATTGCCCGGATGGTCCCTATGGTTTCACGTTTTTTCACATTTAGTCCTCACCTTTTGGAAATAGTAGGTATGCTCCATATGGTTTGTTATTTTGTTACTCGGATAGTCCCTTGAGCAAATGTCAGGGGACTATCCGAGTAACAAAATAACAAATCATAGGGAGCAAACCTGCAATTTCCAAACTAACTGATATTTACTCAGTGGACTATCCGAGTAACAAAATAACAAACTATAGGAAGCATACCTGCTATTTTCAAAAGGTGGGGACTAAACATGAAAAAACATGAAACCACATGAACCATCCGGGCAATTAACTCTTTATTATATTATAAATATATAGATTTCAATTTTGATGTAGTTATCTAGAAACATGGGGCATATGCATGGATTGAAATATATTCTCGCCTACACCAAATGTTATGAGAACAAATGTAAAAAACGTGTTCTTGGTCAAAAGAGATTCAAATTCAAAGAATTCTTTACACTTTTATTATTATTATTATTATTATTATTATTATTATTATTATTATTATTATTATTATTATTATTATTATTATTATTATTATTATTATTATTATTATTATTATTATTATTACTATTATTATTATTATTATTATTATTATTATTCGAATACAATATTAAAAACTTAATTTACATATTTGAATTTACATGTATTCGTAAATAAAGAAAATTTATACATGTGTAAGTTTGCTATTTATATTTGTGTAAATTTGTTGTATTTATACATGTGTAAAAAAATTATTAAGAGTGATTTTCATAGGAGGAATGAATTATTTTAAAAGTAAATTCCTATAATGTTTTATTTTAATGACAGTGAGATTTTGTATTTAAAAAACTTGATTTTGATTGGTTTTTTATTCGTTCTCACAATTCTCGTGTGAGAACCGTGAGAACAAATGAAAAAATCGCGAGAACTTACAAAAAAACAATTCAATTTCAAAAAAAAATTGACACTTATAATTATTATTCGAATATTATATTATAAAATTAGATTTACACGTTTAAATTTACATTTATTCGTATATAAAAAAATACACATGTGTGAATTTATTATATTTATATATATCTATCAATTTTATTAAAAATGATTTTGAGATGAGAGATGAATTATTTAAAGAGTAAATTATTTTTTAATTGTTTTATTTTAATTATAATGAGTTTGTATCGAAAAAAAATGATTTTGATTGATTTTTATTCGTTCTCACTGTTCTCACAATATTTAGTGTTACAATATAACCTATATATAAGGTAGGATCCTAAGAGTAGAACATCCTATTTGAGAAACTTGAAAAGTATTTTAGACCACAAATTTCTACAAGCCAATATTTTTTTACTTCTAATCATACGTTTTTAATTTTAAACACGTATATACATACATGTATAATTAAAAGATTGACAATGTACACATGTGTATATGTATAGTTTAAACATGTTTATAATTTTAATTTTTACTTCTAACCGCACGTTTGGTTCTCATGGTTCTCGCAATAAGAGTGATACTCAAATGAAACCTATCATATATATATATATATATATATATATATATATATATATATATATATATATATATATATATATAGGTAGAGGATCATGTAAAAAAGGCCCAAAGTGTGAGAAGTGTGAGAAATATTGTGGAGATGACATGTGTCCTGTAACAACTCTCCAAAACACCCCGAAATAAGCCGAAACGTAAACCGGACACGCAAATCGAGACGCGGCACGCAAAACGAGACAGGTCCACCTGGACAGTCCAAGCGCCACGCGCCAGAGACACCTGTCTCTGTCGCGACGCGCTGGAGGTGTCAAGGTGACGTGTCACCGTTTCGCGCCATCTAGCAACCCTACACTTGTGACCAGGCTGACCTAGCCTAGCTAGGCACCTCAGGCGCCACGCGAGAGGGAACCCAAATCCCCGTGCGACGCGTGGGGGAGGTCAAAAATCGGGTATAAAAGGAGCAGCGTGGGACTGAGTTATGTGCTCAAAATCAAAAGAAAAAATCGATCGTATACTATCTCTATCCCCGTTCTCTGAATAACACCCCCCCTAAAACCCTAAACCCCTAAACCTGCGAAGCGCTGCCCGCTGTAAGTAACTTAACCCCCGATCACTAATTACTATCCTACCCAATCGATCTAGAATCGCCAACGCATGTCTAGGCTCTGCCCGACTACGTTCGTTGGAGTTCTGTCGAGTGTTGTATGGACACCCTACCCAATCGATCTAGAATCGCCAACGCATGTCTAGGCTCTGCCCGACTACGTTCGTTGGAGTTCTGTCGAGTGTTGTATGGTTAAAATGACTTGGGTTAACTTACTAACACATGTGCATTGTATGTTTTAATAGAAATACCAGGAAGTAATCAAGAACCATCACCAGGAACTCCGTATGAATACTTAAAGTGTTCAAGGCGAGTACATTCTCTTTTTGTAAATCTTTTTGTGAGTTAAAATGTGTTACCAAAACCTCAAATGTTTTAATTATGTTTAACAGTGATTGAGTATATGTATTCTACAATTACTGCCGGTATGTTGGGGTTTTGTATACATTGCTAGTCCAAAGTCACGGGAATGTGACAGGAACCGTTACTGTTGGGTGACAGGGCCCAAAGTAATATGACCCACAAGTCAGGATTGACAGTACTGATTGAGTAATTATGTAGATATAAACATTGTAAATGCGGATGCTCCTCAATAACTGTAAAGTATAATCACTTGTTTTAATAAAACTGAGATGGATTGCCAATATTTCTTGCTGATAAAATGTTTTTAAAACGCGTTTCAGGTAACTTAATGTGAAGCTAACAGAAGCCAGCTGGAGAGCACTGAAGGCTTAGAAAAGTGGCTATAAAAGTTACCTAAATAAAAAGGAGTTTCTGTTTTCCATAAATTAGGGTCTGTCCCTAAAAATATGTATTGTAATAGAAACATGAGTTTTACCCCCATTTGTTTAATATAAAAGTTTGGTGTTTTGAAACTCTGATATTTATTTTCTAACTATGATCCTGATGTCAAAATTCCGCTGCCAAATTAATAAACACCGGTACCACCAGCTCTGTGTCTCGCAGCCCCTGCTCCCGGGGTGGGGTCGGGGGCTGCGACATAAGGTGGTATCAGAGCTATGCCACTGGTTTAAGCCATTTAGGTGTTCTTTTGAAATACCTAAATTTTAAACTAATGTGTTAGAAAATATCCGCGACTTTATATGTATATATTATTTGGTATTATTTTACTAACTTCTTTAGTTTATAGAATGAGTGATTAGGGTACTTCTGACGCTTATCGTCACCTACCTCATTCTCTGATGGATGATGGAACATCCCAGCTAACCACAGACTACACCACTGATTCCGAAGATGTTTTTGTTTTCAAACCCAAATCTGTAGAACATTTTCCCCCCTGAAAAGAGAAATTGGTTTAGTAGAGCCAAAGTAGAGAAAAGGAAACGACTGAGACAAGCTCAGCAACGGGCCATAGCAGCTAGAACTGAGAGAAACACCCGAAACCCCGAAGTTTAACCCTTGTGGGAGGAAGAATTGGATAGGCAGCTAGCAAATTTTCACATGTTTGGAAATGCAGAAGGAGAACCTAATTTTAATCAAGTAGCAAATCCAGAACCCACGTTACTTCCCTTATTTCCTAACCAACCCATAAACCTAGAGCAGAACCAGGAAAATCAATTTCCAATACCAGCCTTTGACCCCAATGAGATACCTAGAATTCCAGCCCCAAACCCTTTAGATCCATGGTGGGCTATAACTGGGCAATTCAGAACCTGCTAGAAAACCCAATCCCATATGAAGAACGAGTTCCACCTTACCCTGAACCAGTGCCAGCCCCAATACTACCCAGGGAACATGTGGAAGAACTCCGCCAGCTTGGAGATGAATTGGTAGAGGAAGGAAACCGAAGCTCGTCTGGAAGTATGACGAGCGAGAAATGCAGTTTTAAGGAAGCCATAGCTTAACATATAATATATATATGTGTGTGTATTTTGTAACGTTAAAAAAGTAATATCACTTATATAAGTATATCGATGCATAGGCTCGTAATATTTGAATTCCAGTTATGCTTGTACTAGATGCATAAGTATGAAGAGAGTAAAAGTCGCAATGTTCGACGATTTGGTTCACTGTGTTAGTTTAATTGTTATTTAATTTATTCTGTGATATTAATACCTACTAAATGTTTATAATTCAGATGTCAGACGAAGTAAATCAGGAAATCCAGAATAACGATAATAACGAGAATCAAATGAAAAAAGTGCTATCGAACACATAGTGGCCCAAGGAATCATAGATGTTATGCCCTATATTATCGACACCATTAAAAAGGCAGGAAATAATGATTCCATAAATGGGAATAAACGTGTACCCCTGAATCTAATCACAGCGTGAATGGAAATCCTGAACTGTTAATCCAAGCTCCAATTCCAAAAAGAAGAAGAACCATCTCATATGGTTGTTCTTATAAAGAATTCTTATCATGCAAACCGATAAAATTCTCAGGTAATGAAGGAGCTATTTCAGCCTTGCGCTGGATAGAAAAGACAGAAGCCGTCCTCAAGATAAGTAAATGTGAAAATGAAGATAAAGTCATGTATGCTTCTAATCTTTTTAAAGATGCAGCTTTAGAGTGGTGGAATACCATTCTTCAGTCCAAAGGAAATGACAGAGTTTACAGTATGAAATGGAACAACTTTAAGGAAATAGTTGAAAGGAAATTCTGCCCTCCTAATGAAAAGGAGCAGATTGCTAATAAATTCCTAAATCATAGAATGACTGGGGTAAATTACAGAGAATATACTACCACATTCTTTGAATATGCAAGGATTGTACCAACCCTGGCCTCACCAGAACCAATATTAATCTCCCGTTACATCTGGGGATTAATCGGTGAGATCAGACATGTAGTCAAAGCAGCTAGACCACAAACCATAGAAGAAGCAGTAGAGCTAGCAAACACTTTGACAGATGAATTGATACGTACGCAAGAAGAAAACCAGAAAATGAACCTAGCTCAAAAGATCACACAGGAACTACGTTATGGAAATTCCAACCATGGGAAAGGAGCAAGTTCTTCTTCACCCCCGTGTAAGTACTGCAAAAGGAGACATTCAGGAAAATGCTCTATATACTGCAATTTTTGCAAATTTCCAGGGCATAAGGAAAAAGACTGCAGAAAGAAAATCAGCAATGGGCTATGCCACCACTGCGGGGAAGCCGGTCATATTAGAACTAACTGCCCGAAACTAGCTCTAGCGGCAAACAACAAAGCAAGGACGACGGAAGGACCCAAGAAGACTGCCAGAGCATTCGTGCTGACTACCGAAGAAGCCAAGATGATTCCGGATGTGATTGCCGGTACGTTTTTAGTTAATGATGTTTATGCAAAAGTATTGTTTGACTCTAGTGCAAACCAAAGTTTAATTAATACTTCCTTTTGCAATTTTCTTAATCAACCATTAACTAAACTTCACCAAAACTGTCTGGTGGAGACGGCAAATGGATCTTCTATCCAAATAAGCAAAATCCTGTGAGGAGCAAAGATAGGAATTTTAAATCAGAATTTTTTTGCTAACCTTTTCCAATGGATCTTGCCGGGTTTGATGTCGTGTTAGGAATGGATTGGTTGGTAGCCAATCAGGCACGAATAATATGTGATCAAAAGTCTGTAGAAGTAAATGTGCCATCTGGTGAAAGGATCACAATTAAAGGAGATAAGTCGACAAGATCAACAAAGTTCATCTCTGTGATGAAAGCTGCAAGCTATGCACGGAAAGGAGGAATAGTGTATATGATTTCCGTAATCATTAACACTAAAGGAAAAGAATTAAAGGATATTCCTGTGATATCTAATTTCTCAGATGTCTTCCCAGAAGAGTTGCCTGGATTACCACCAGATCGAGAGGTTAATTTAGAATTCACCTAATACCAGGAATGACACCGATTGCCAAAGCACCCTATCGCCTAGCACCGACGGAGATGCAAGAATTGAAGAAACAACTGGACGAATTACTAGAGAAAGGTTTCATACAACCCAGCTCATCGCCATGGGGAGCACTAATGTTATTTGTCAAGAAGAAAGACGGATCTATGCGTATGTGCATTGATTACAGGGAATTGAATAAGGTTACAATTAAAAATCGGTACCCATTACCGAGAATCGATGATCTGTTTGACCAACTCCAAGGAGTCCGATTCTTTTCTAAGATCGACTTACGCTCAGGATATCATCAGTTGAAAGTACAGGAAGAGGACATTCCTAAAACAGCTTTCCGAACAAGGTACGGCCATTATGAATTTACTGTCATGCCATTTGGTTTAACCAATGCCCCAGCTGCATTTATGGACATGATGAACAGGATATGTAAACCATACCTGGATAAATTCATAATTGTTTTTATAGATGATATTCTAATTTACTCTAAAAGTAAGGAAGATCACGCAGAGCATTTGCATATACTCCTGTCATTGCTAAGGAAGGAAAAGCTTTACGCAAAATTCTCAAAATGTGAATTCTGGTTACAAGAAGTGCAATTCCTTGGACATCTGGTGGACCACAAAGGAATTCATGTGGATCCCACAAAGATCAAAGCAATTACCAAATGGAAGGTCCCAGAATCACCAACGGAAGTAAGAAGTTTTCTAGGATTGGCAGGATATTATAGACGTTTTATTCAAGATTTTTCTAAGATAGCCATCTCATTAACTAAGCTAACTAGCAAATCGGTTAAATTTGAATGGGGACCAAAGCAGGAGAAGCATTCAGGATTTTGAAGCAAAAGTTAACCAACGCACCAATACTCGCTTTGCCAGAAGGAACTGAAGACTTCGTAGTTTATTGTGATACGTCTAAGTTAGGTTATGGATGTGTGTTGATGCAACGTCAAAAGGTTATTGCTTATGCCTCCAGACAACTTAAGAAGCATGAAGAGAATTATACAACCCATGATCTAGAGTTAGGAGCAATAATTTTTGTTCTTAAGATTTGGAGACACTATCTTTATGGTAGTAAGTTTGTAGTATTCACAGATCACAAGAGTTTAAGATATATCTTTGGACAAAAGGAATTAAACATGAGACAGAGGCGACGGATGGAAATCCTTAGTGATTATGATTGCGATATCCAGTATCATGCAGGAAAAGCTAACGTAGTAGCTGATGCTTTAAGTCGAAAGTATCATGAGAAGCCAAAAAGGGTACGCTCTCTTAGACTAAACCTGCAGATATTTTTAAATGAGCAAATTAAACAAACACAGGAAACAGCAATCAAGGACGATACTGAAGGATTAAAAGGAATGATTAAAGAATTAGAGAAAGAACAGATGGAATTTGGAGATTCCATAAAAACAGAATTTGGATCCCTATCCAAGGAGATCTACGAAAGCGAATACTAGAAGAAGCCCATAAGACTAAGTATACAATGCATCCTGGAAGTGATAAGATGTATAAAGAATTGAGAAAGAATTTCTGGTGGATATGAATGAAAAAGGATGTAGCAAGCTACGTTGCTAAATGTCTAACATGTTCACAGGTTAAAGCTGAACATCAGAAACCTTCAGGCCTGTTGCAACAATTGGAAATCCCTATTTGGAAATGGGAAATGATAACCATGGACTTTGTTACCAAACTACCCAGGACACGAAAAGGTAATGATACTATCTGGGTGATTGTAGACCGGTTAACGAAATCTGCTCATTTCTTACCGATGAAGGAAACGTTCAGTATGGAACAATTAGCTAAATTATATGTAAATGAAATAGTTTCATTGCATGGAATTCTTTTATCTATTGTATCTGATAGGGACAGTCGTTTTACCTCTCATTTTTGGACAAGTTTCCAAAAAGAAATGGGAACCAAACTCAATCTAAGTACAGCATATCATCCTCAAACAGATGGTCAAAGTGAAAGGACAATTCAAACAATGGAAGACATGCTTAGAGCTTGTGTAATTGATTTCGGAGGAAATTGGGATGAACATTTGCCTTTGATAGAATTTTCCTACAACAATAGCTATCATACCAGCATCAATGCTGCACCATTGAATCCCTCTACGGGCGGAAATGTCGAACTCCAGTATGCTGGGCAGAGATTGGAGAAAAGCAACTATCAGGTCCTGAAATTGTGCAAGAAACAACTGACAAGATCATTCAAGTCAAGGAAAGACTGAAAGCGGCTCAAGATCGCCAAAAGAGTTATGCAGATAACAGACGTAAACCCTTGGAATTTCAAGTCGGAGATAAAGTGCTATTAAAAGTCTCACCCTGGAAAGGAGTTGTAAGATTGGGCAAGAAAGGAAAACTAAGCCCAAGGTATGTTGGACCTTTTAAGATTGTCAAACGAATAGGGCCAGTAGCCTATCAGCTATAATTGCCAGAGGAAATGGCAGGAATACATGATGTATTTCATATATGCAATCTCAAGAAGTGTATAGCAGACGAATCATTGGTGATACCTCTTCAAGATGTAGAGGTAAATGAGAAACTAAAATTCGTCGAGAAACCCATTCAGATTGAAGATAGAAAGATCAAGAATCTCAAACGCAAGAGATTAATTCTGGTAAAAGTAAAATGGGATTCAAGGAGAGGACCAGAATATACATGGGAACTAGAGTCAGAAATGCAAAGAAAGTATCCACACCAATTCAAGTGAATCTCGAGGACGAGATTTAAAACAAGGTGGGGAGGATGTAACAACTCTCCAAAACACCCCGAAATTAGCCGAAACGTAAAACCGGACACGCAAATCGAGACGAGGCATGCAAAACGAGACAGGTCCACCTGGACAGTCCAGGCGCCACGCGCCAGAGACACATGTCTCTATCGCGACGCGCGGGAGGTGTCAAGGTGACGTGTCATCGTTTCGCGCCATCTGGCAACCCTACACTTGTGACCAGGCTAACCTAGCCTGGCTAGGCACCTCAGGCGCCACGCGAGAGGGAACCCAGATCCCCGTGCGACACGCGGGGGAGGTCAAAATCGGGTATAAAAGGAGCAGCGCGGGACTGAGTTCTGTGCTCAAAATCGAACGAAAAATTCGATCGTATACGATCTATATCCCCATTTCTCTGAACAACACCCCCCTAAAACCCTAAACCCCTAACCTGCGAAGCGCTGCCCGTAACTTAACCCCCGATCACTAATTACTATCCTACCCAATCGATCTAGAATCGCCAACGCATGGTTAAACTGACTTGGGTTAACTTACTAACACATGTGCATTGTATGTTTTAATAGAAATACCAGGAAGTAATCAAGAAGCATCACCAGGAACTCCGTAAGAATACTTAAAGTGTTCAAGGCGAGTACATTCTCTTTTTGTAAATCTTTTTGTGAGTCAAAATGTGTTACCAAAACCTCAAATGTTTTAATTATGCTTAACAGTGATTGATTATATGTATTCTACAATTACTGCCGGTATGTTGGGGTTTTGTATACATTGCTAGTCCAAAGTCACAGGAATGTGACAGGAACCGTTACTGTTGGGTGACAGGGCCCAAAGTAATATGACCCACAAGCCAGGATTGACAGTACTGATTGAGTAATTATGTAGATATAAACATTGTAAATGCGGATGCTCCTCAATAACTGTAAAGTATAATCACTTGTTTTGATAAAACTGAGATGGATTCGCCAGTATTTCTTGCTGATAAAATGTTTTTAAAACGCGTTTCAGTTAACTTAATGTGAAGCTAACAGAAGCCAGCTGGAAAGCACTGAAGGCTTAGAAAAGTGGCTATAAAAGTTACCTAAATAAAAAGGAGTTTTTGTTTTCCATAAATTAGGATATGTCCCTAAAAATATGTATTGTAATAGAAACATGGGTTTTACCCCCCATTTGTTTAATATAAAAGTTTGGTGTTTTGAAACTCTGATATTTATTTTCTAACTACGATCCTGATGTCGAAATTCCGCTGCCAAATTAATAAACACTGGTACCACCAGCTCTGTGTCTCGTGGCCCCCGCTCCCGAGGTGGGGTCGGGGGCTGCGACATGTCCTCAATCTAAATTAATTAAAAAGGGTAAACAAGTAATTTTTTCATTAATTCAATTAATTGATAACCTTCCATAACCGCCACCCTTTATTATAGGAATACGAATGGTATATAGTGTTATAGTGTTATATATTTCTGTAACAGGTCTATGATGGATGTATAGTGTTATACAGAATGTATTCTTAGTATAGTGTTTTAAACCTGCATTTTCACATGGTGTTTTAGACCTCCATTTCCAGAATGTGTTCTTCGTATAATGTTCATAGTATGGTTATTCTACATGGTGTTTTAAACCTGCATGCATGGTGTTTTAAATCTGCATGCTAGTAGATGTTCAAGATTCCATATGTTAAAACACCATGGTGTTTTAAACCTACATTCTAGTAGAAGTTCTTCGCATGTTTATCGTATAGTGTTTTACACCTGCATTCCAGTATGTGTTTAAAACACCACGCTTTGAATCACAATACAACTAAAACACCGCTGTATGAACATAGACAAAAACATCATGGACTAAACATCTGATCGAAACATATTTTTTTCTCTATATAAATATAGCAATATGGTACTCATATTAAAGATTAAAAAACGTTCGTTATTATGGTGTAATTTTTTAAAAAAGAAGTTACATATAAAAAGTTATTGACATTTAAAAAAGACGGGGGAAATTGCATGTCCATTAATGTTAGTTTCTTAATTTAAAAATGTTAAATCTACCTTTATACCAAAATTAATATGTTTAATAGTAAACATTATTTAAATTTTGCCATTATGATCTCAACCATTAAATTCTAGATCCAAAGGTGTAGATTCTTTCTTACACTTCTCACAAAACACACCCTTTTTACAATAACTTCACCATATATATATATATTATATATATATATATATATATATATATATATATATATATAGGAAGGTTCTATGCGAAACACTAAATATTGCGAGAACACGCAAAACACAATGAATCACTCTTTTTTTTCAATCCTAAAACCTAAAAAGTAAATGAAAATGTTACAAATGTAAGATTTATTGTTTCTTACACTAAGATTCAAAACAAAATATGGAAAATTTGCACTTTTTATATAACCTACACATATGTAGGTTAAATTATCAACATGTATGTAAGCTATGTGTATGTTAAAATATATGGGTTTTTATGTATATATAATACACAATGAATATAAGAAACATAAAATTTGAAAAATATGAACCTTAAATCCCAAAATTTAGTGTTATAGAGTTGTTCTTTTTATTATCCCAATAGTTAGTGTTCTGTAATGATTATCATTATATATATATATAATCTCCATCTACTTATATGGTTGCTTTGAGAAAATACTCAAAAGCAAAAGTATGTTAAAAGGGTTGAAATGATTACTACCTCTTGCATTTTTCATTCAACTAGTCAGATGCCCTGCCCACGTTGCGGGGCGATGGCTGAATAATGAGCGAGTGTTAGGCAGCTCATCGACGGGGGGAAATTGTATGTCCATTAATGTTAGTTTCTTAATTTAAAAATATTAAATTTACATTTATACCAAAATTAATATGTTTAATAGTAAACATTATTTACAATTTTGCCATTATGATCTCAACCATTAAATTCTAGATCCAAAGGTGTAGATTCTTTCTTACACTTCTCACAAAACACACCCTTTTTACAATAACTCCACCATATATATATATATATATATATAGGAAGGTTCTATGCAAAACACTAAATATTGCGAGAACACGCAGAACACAACGAATCACTCATTTTTTCAATCCTAAAACCTAAAAAGTAAATGAAAATGTTACAAATGTAAGATTTATTGTTTCTTACACTAAAATTCAAAACAAAATATGGAAAATTTGCACTTTTTGTATAACCTACACATATGTAGGTTAAATTATCAACATGTATGTAAGCTATGTGTATGTTAAAATATATGGGTTTTTATGTATATATAATACACAATGAATATAAGAAACATAAAATTTGAACCTTAAATCCCAAAATTTAGTGTTATAGAGTTGTTCTTTTTATTCTCCCAATAGTTAGTGTTCTGTAATGATTATCATTATATATATATATAATCTCCATCTACTTATATGGTTGCTTTGAGAAAATACTCAAAAGCAAAAGTATGTTAAAAGGGTTGAAATGATTACTACCTCTTGCATTTTTCATTCAACTAGTTAGATGCCCTGCCCGCGTTGCGGGGCGATGGCCGAATAATGAGCCAGTGTTAGGCAGCTCATCGACGGGGGGAAATTGTATGTCCATTAATGTTAGTTTCTTAATTTAAAAATGTTAAATTTACATTTATACCAAAATTAATATGTTTAATAGTAAACATTATTTACAATTTTGCCATTATGATCTCAACCATTAAATTCTAGATCCAAAGGTGTAGATTCTTTCTTACACTTCTCACAAAACACACCCTTTTTACAATAACTCCACCATATTATATATATATATATATATATAGGAAGGTTTTATGCAAAACACTAAATATTGCGAGAACACGCAGAACACAATGAATCACTCATTTTTTCAATCCTAAAACCTAAAAAGTAAATGAAAATGTTACAAATGTAAGATTTATTGTTTCTTACACTAAATTCAAAACAAAATATGGAAAATTTGCACTTTTTGTATAACCTACACATATGTAGGTTAAATTATCAACATGTATGTAAGCTATGTGTATGTTAAAATATATGGGTTTTTATGTATATATAATACACAATGAATATAAGAAACATAAAATTTGAAAATTTTGAACCTTAAATCCCAAAATTTAGTGTTATAGAGTTGTTCTTTTTATTCTCCCAATAGTTAGTGTTCTGTAATGATTATCATTATATATATATATATATATATAATCTCCATCTACTTATATGGTTGCTTTGAGAAAATACTCAAAAGCAAAAGTATGTTAAAAGGGTTGAAATGATTACTACCTCTTGCATTTTTCATTCAACTAGTTAGATGCCCTGCCCGCGTTGCGGGGCGATGGCCGAATAATGAGCGAGTGTTAGGCAGCTCATCGACGGGGGGAAATTGTATGTCCATTAATGTTAGTTTCTTAATTTAAAAATGTTAAATTTACATTTATACCAAAATTAATATGTTTAATAGTAAACATTATTTACAATTTTGCCATTATGATCTCAACCATTAAATTCTAGATCCAAAGGTGTAGATTCTTTCTTACACTTCTCACAAAACACACCCTTTTTACAATAACTCCACCATATATATATATATATAGGAAGGTTCTATGCAAAACACTAAATATTGCGAGAACACGCAGAACACAATGAATCGCTCATTTTTACAATCCTAAAACCTAAAAAGTAAATGAAAATGTTACAAATGTAAGATTTATTGTTTCTTACACTAAAATTCAAAACAAAATATGGAAAATTTGCACTTTTTGTATAACCTACACATATGTTGGTTAAATTATCAACATGTATGTAAGCTATGTGTATGTTAAAATATATGGGTTTTTATGTATATATAATACACAATGAATATAAGAAACATAAAATTTGAAAAATATGAACCTTAAATCCCAAAATTTAGTGTTATAGAGTTGTTCTTTTTATTCTCCCAATAGTTAGTGTTCTGTAATGGTTATCATTATATATATATATAATCTCCATCTACTTATATGGTTGCTTTGAGAAAATACTCAAAAGCAAAAGTATGTTAAAAGGGTTGAAATGATTACTACCTCTTGCATTTTTCATTCAACTAGTTAGATGCCCTGCCCGCGTTGCGGGGCGATGGTCGAATAATGAGCGAGTGTTAGGCAGCTCATCGACACGGAAAACAATTAAATCGAGTCAACCAATAAAAACATAACACTTTTATAATTTTGCTAAAAAAACTACAACAATGGCAATACTGTTATTTTTAACTAATGGAAAGTTATAGTTTTTTCACTGGTGTAAAAAGCGAAATGTATTTAGGTAGAGAAGGTTTTCATCCTCTTATAACAATGGTTTGATTGTCACCCTAAACCGATTTGGAATTTACATCTTCACCCTCTCTTAGGGAGCCAATGTCCTCGTTGGCACATCTGCTCGGCCCCTAGCTTTGATACCATTTGTAAAGTGATGGCAGTACTGGAAATTAAAAGCAGGGGCAAAAGTGTAAATCTGCGCAAGGGCGAATTCGTACTTTAGAACTTAGGGCAACACAGTAATATAAATTTAAACTAAAGGCACAACCGTAATTTTAGGCCGGAGGCAACCATATTTTTATTTTGAACCAAGGGCATAGTCGTAATTTTGAGTTGGAGCGAAAAGCGTGATTTTCTTTTGAACATGGGCAAAAACGTAATTTTTAACTTAGGGCGAAATCATAATTTTTTAAACGGAGAAAAATCGTAATTTTAAGGTGGGTGCGAGAACAATTTTTTTTCATTTGAACAGGGGTGAAAACGTAATTTTCAGCTGAGGGCGAAATTGTAATTTTGAGTCGTGGGCAAAATCGTAATTTTTTGCTGGGGCCAAAAGCGTAGTTTTATTTTGAGTAGGGGCAAAATCGTAATTTTAAATTGCGAGCAAACCCGTAATTTTACAGCGTAAACAAATAATAAACGGTTGGTCTAATGGGAGAGTGGCAAGCCAGCTGTCTGGCACTATTCCGGGGTAATCCCGTAATTTTACAGTCTTAACATATAATAAACGGTTGGTCCAATGAGAGAGTGCCAGGCGAGCTGCCTGACACTATTCCTTTTTTTATAATAAAATTACTGTTCAAAGCGTTTGATTTTAATGTATTGATAATGATAATATATGTTGTTATTTAGGTAATTAAAACAATTGACTAAAGAATTTTTGGTTGCTTTGGAGAATTGTCGCTATGAACTTATTGTGTATATTGAAATGATTACTACCTCTTCTATTTTTCATTCAATTTAGTCATCGTATTTAGGTAATTAAAACAATTGACTAAAGACTTTTTGGTTGCTTTGGAGAATTGTCGCTATGAACTTGTGTATATTGAAAAGATTACTACCTCTTGTATTTTCATTCAATATATATTGTTATCGTATTTAGGTAATTAAAACAATTGACTAAAGACTTTTTGGTTGCTTTGGAGAATTGTCGCTATGAACTTGTTGTGTAAATTATATTAAAGAGTAATTAAATTTTATTCTTGATGGTTTGGGTTAAATTAAGGTTTGATCCATGATTCATGATTTTTAAAGGTTCAGATTCTCTAAAAACTGTTTTTTTAATGATAAACACTTTTTCTTTATTAAAATGTCAAAGTAACAAATTACAAACAAGCGGCTGGTAAACGACAACAAGCTGCGTTGCAACCCCCTTTTGAATTGCAAAACCAATCCTACTAAAGACGAAACAACCCTTAAAGGTTGAGAGATTACTATTCACAACCCGTTGGACCCTGTTTAGGAATTCCATGGCCTCTGAGGCTAGAGAACCAAATGTCTCAAAAGCGAATGGGATAAACACATGTTGATTCTCTAAACAAGTCTTCTCGTGTTTAGCGACTTTGCCTGATTCCGCCTTCAACGCAGCCTGGCCAGCAACAAACCCATTATCTCTGAGCCCAACAAGAGGGGACACCCCATCGAGCGGATTCGTCAGAAAGTTTACCGGGGCCTTCTTTTTTGCCGAAATCCCTGTCCGCTTTAGAACATCAAACAGAGTATCCCTTACCAAATCATGCCTATATTTAAAACCAGGTAACTCCTTACAATGGACCGCATGCACCACCAAAAGTATCTAAACAAACCTTGCGGCAAACTGGGCAGGATTCATCAACCGGAAACAAAAGGATCATTAGCCGGTACTTAAGAATTGTCTAGTATTCCACTACTGACATATATTAGCCTAGTCTTTCAATGGAGAAAACTATTACGAAATCCTGAGCATGAAAAGCCCGAAAACAATGAAACACGGCTTTCAAAGAAGGTATTACTAACAATAAAAATGATAGAAAACAAGAAGTAATACCAATACTATTATTATTTATCTTCATACGTGAAAAGAAAAGACTAAATGCAATGATCCAATAGCAAAATATCAATTCTCTACCTGTTGGGAAATTTGACAATTTGTTGTGGACCAGCCATGTATGACTTATTCATTTTTAGTTACAGCCACAAATGTTTGTTCAGAAATTAAAACCACCAAAGAGAAGAAGGAAATTGGAATTTCTTTTCTTGAACTGACACCCAATAATAATCAAGAAACTCAAAACCTAAAAAAAATTCTAATGACACGATTGAGGCAGCACATTGCAGTAAACAAGATTACATGATAGCATTCGTAACCAATAATGCAAGCACAAGTAAAGATATCAAGTTGGCGAAAGAGTTTGGGTGACACTACTAGAAGATACATCTTTCTTGACACGTGAACAGTTACACACATTTATTTTATAACATTCAGTAGTGTGTGTCAAGAAAAAAAATATTATGTACAAAATTCAATAAATTTATGACATCTTTTTGTGTGTCACCTTTTTAGCGTCATAAAAAACAAGACCATTTTGACATTCTAAAAGCGTGTGTCAAGAAAAAAAATGTCATGGTTTATAAAATTCAACAAATTTATGACTCTTTTTTGTGTGTCATTATTTTAGCATTATAAAAAAAGAAACAAAATCATTTTACGACATTCTAAAATGTGTGTTAAAGAAAAAATATCATGGTTTGCAAAATTCAACAAATTTATGACACTCTTTTTTGTATGTCATCTTTTTTCCGTCATAAAAAAACATTATATTTTCTAAATTAAACGTATTTGTAAAATCTATCACAAGTTGCGACAGACATTTGATCAGTTGTCATTCGGTTTGTCACAATACTGGTGTGATTATGGCAATCGGGTATAGCAACCAAAAGTATATCAACATATATTTTATATCCATCAAAAACCATATGGATGATACAAAAATCGAAACTGATGTCGGAGTCGTTTCGGTTCATCAATCACAAACATATAACTATTAAAATAATATGTAATTTGAATACCGTAAAATATTTTATTTCTCACATGTTACAAACCAAGCATGTCACTAGTACAAAAAATTACCTTATTAATTGGCCCCACTTATTTTTCATAAGCCAATTACAACTCCTCAAATATGCATAAATAGTGCTGGAATCACGATTCTATCCTTCCTAGAATTTTACCCGTCTTTTTATATTATTATGTATTACAAATTTAGAGTAATAAAAAGTTGGGTATGGATATACTAGAAAGTTTATTTTTGCTAGGAAGATTAACCATCAATTGATTATTCAAGGGATTAAATGGGTATAGCTGAAAAAAAGGAATGAGGCGTGTAAGTTTGTGTATATGTATTCTAGTCAATCCAGAGCAATAGTTCCTCTCTCCTCCAATTCCCTCCTGTTTTTAAACGTTAATAACCCTTTCCTACGAAATTATTTTTTTATAAAAATTGCACCAAAAGACGAATGTGTTTTTATCTTTAAAACGAGTATACTATTGCTATATTTTCTTAAAAAAAATTCGAAAACCCAGATACGTAAAACGCAATGAAACCTAAAATAAAGATTTTGAAGTTGCAGGTTATAAAACGCAGTGAGTTTTAACATGGTCATGTTTTTGTTCCAACATTTTGCACTCAGGGTCTCTAAAACGTACACTCCAGGTCTAAAACGTAATAGAGTTTGACTTCTATTTAACACAATCATAGTTTTCATATGGTCATGTTTCTGTTCCAACATGATCATGTTTCTATTTAGCATGATCATGTTTTTTAACAGAACTTACCTCACCACTTTCGGGTCTAAAACGCGATTGGGGTTCACATGGCCATGTTTCTATTTTAACATGATCATGTTACTGCAGGTACACAATGTTGGTTTCACAACATGATCATGTTTTTTAACATGATCATATCAGTAGTTTTGTTGTTTCACAACATGATCATGTTTCTGCTTTAACATGATCATGTCAGTTACCTCACCTTTCCATTCCAGCTCTAAAACGCAATGTTGGTTTCACAACATGATCATGTTTCTGTTTTAACATGATCGTGTCAGTTTAGTTCACTTCCAGGTTTAAAACGCACGCAATGGGGGGTTGGCTTTCACAACAACATGATCATGTTTTGTTTTAACATGATCAGTTTAGTTCACTTCCAAGTTTAAAACGCACACAATGGGGGGTTGGCTTTCACAACATGATCATGTTTTGTTTTAACATGATCATGTTTGTTTAGTGTACCTCGCCTGCACCTTCCAGTTTCAACATGATCATGATCATGCTTCTGTTAAACATGATCATGTTCTTTCAGCCTGTAGTCTAAAACGCAATGGGTCCAATTTCAACATGATCATGTTTCTGTTTTAACATGATCATGTCAGTTTAGTTCCCACGTACACTTCAAGTCTAAAACGCAATGGGATAAAAATACAAAAAGATGTGTTTTTTTCATTGTGTTATAAAACACAATGGATTAAAAGTGTCACACCCCGATTTCCACGTATACCCGGTGGGCCCGGTGGGGAATATTGTGACGTGTGTTGATATCATCATAACCAAATAACTCAGAATAGCACAGCGGAAGACTGGGAATTATCATTACAAACCGAAATATTCAAAGTTCAAAATATAACAACAATGGTTTGTAATGAAGATCCACAGGCGGATCAAAATACAATCAAAAGATGATTAACAGACTTGGCACATCTAAGGATTTGCAATATCCTCTTATTGCTACTGAGCAGCTTCCAGCCTATTTACGTATTTGTACCTGTAGTTTAATTATTTTGAAAATACATCAGTTTTCACTGGTAAATACACTCAACCGACACATTTTGAAAACATTTCGTAATCATTTTTATGTACACAATGGTACATATGTTTTATAAATAACTTGGGACAAACTACATCTCATGTTATCAGTTTTACATAACTTGACATACATACGGGGATCGGAATCTATGCCGGTTCATAATTAACCGACACACCACCTATTCCCTTATTGGGAAAACCCACATTGGGTTGTAAATATATAATTCGTTCCTTTATTAGGAACACCCATATTGGGTATATTTCATTTATTTAAACCGTTTCGCATCTGTCAGGTGTATGCCTACACCCCTTGCTTAGGTCGTGGCCACTTACAATTAAATGAGTCAAGGATATCCAGGACACGGTCGCATTAACCCCCAATGTTTAAATCAAGCAATACGAGTCAAAACGGGTTATTTGAATTTCCCGACACATAGGTCTTCGAATCCCATACCCGACCATGCAATAAATATTTTACCGTATCCCAAGCCCGTATAGGAAAAATAGGTTAAGAGTATTTACCTGAGCTTAGCAAGTCCTTTTAATATAAGAAATATAATAAGCCTAGTCGTATCCAATTAATGAAGCGTAGGTACAATTTACCAGAAGGCCCTAGTCTGGAATGATGGTATAAATAACCAATTAGAATGCTAGCGGATCTTATTTAAGTCGTAGACTTAGACCGGCTAGCTTAAAGTATCAAAAACGGTACGACGCACTTGATTAAGCAATGACCGGAAAGAATGTAGTTTAAACGCGACAAGTACAATGACTTGTATAATATGGATAAACATATAACATTCTGATTTTGAAATGAAAATGACAAGGTTAAACCTGTTTCGGTTAAATTGTAACATTTGTATAAATCGGGTCTCCAAAACCCGCTTCGTTTTGTAATCAAATACCAAGTTACGAAATTTCATTAAGTATTTATGAATATTTTGAGTTTAAACGTTACATAATTAATATATAAACTAATCTATAAAAATTATTTTTGATAAAAAGTTAAAATAAAATAAATAAAAAATAGTTGGAGCTGACCGGACTCGAACCCGGGTCAACTGCCTCCAACGATTTATCTATCCATTTCCAAACCACTCCGCCACAAGTTGTTTTCTGTTAGTATTATGAAACGATTAAATTTTATACGCAAACTCGGTTTAACGGTTATTTGATATTTGAATAACGGAAATCGGTAAGCCAAATCGTCAGATCAGTTTTCGTTCGTTTAATTAACTTATAACCGACGCATATCGGTTTCTAACTAAAGTTTAGATTGAATGAACTTCAATTGTTGAGTTTTGAAACCGAAAGACATTTAAGTTACAAATAATTCCGTCTCCAATCATATATACGATTCTGAACTGTCTCAAATACACTCAAAGCCATTTTCGTCGCGTTTTCAAGTCATTTGAGCACAAGAAAACTGTCGCCGGAATTTTCTGCAACTCTCGCCGGAAAACCGTATTCAACATAAACCAGTAAGAATTTCCTCTCTTGCCGTTTCAATCTATTGCTAGGACACTACTAACATTTTTCCGTCACTCAAAGTCAGTCACAGAAGACTTTGCTGGATTTCTGGTTTCGCCGGAGAAATTCTGGAAATTGCCGGAACCACGCTAGTTGACGGTAAACACATTCAATCGTGCTAAAAACCCATGTACTCTGGTTCAATTTCGAATCTAACTCTTAAATTCTGTTGATTAGCCCTCTCAGCCGAAGTTTCAAAAACAGAGTTTTCTGTTCTCGCCGGACTTCCTGAAGAAGACGACCTGTCCGGTATTCCTTTCCCCCAAACTGTTCGGTTATTCATTCAAACTAGTAGGCATGATACTTAAGTAGTAGAACCATGAATCAGTTGTCTGTGTAAAAAAACCAGTAAGTGCAATGAAGAAGATGAATCAAAAATCGAGATAAGAATAAATAAAACTCGGATAATTAACGGGTTAGACACACAGTCCAGCGGTGGACTGTGTGCAAAGTTTATATACAAGTCCCGAGTTCGATCCTTGCTACACACACACGCTGCGTAATAACATTCCTTTTTATTCATAAAACTAACCGGGTTAGATTGAGTAGTTGTTAAGTATAATATAATTCAAGAATATAACCGGGTTAGACACACAGTCCAGCGGTGGACTGTGTGCAACACAAACTGCACGTCACGCGATCGAGTCTCGACACCAACACCGGTTCAATGAGAATAAAACGTTTTTGTAAAATAAAGGAATTTTGGTAAATTCGAATAAGTGTATTAATATAATTAAAACTAGATTTCTAACGGGTTAGTCACGTAGCTCAGTTGGTAGAGCTACGTGCGCGTGAACGGAAGGTCACCGGTTCGAATCCCGCTCGGCGCAAGAATTTCCGCTGACCGAACCGGTCAACGGTCAACGGTCAAACAGTAAAAAAAATATTTTTTTTTTTAATAATTATTTGTTTTATTTAAATTAAAAATCAATTAAAAATACTTAAAAATAACATTTTTAAGGATAGAAAATAGCCATAAACTCACAAAAATATATCTAAAAATCCCATTAAAAATCTTTAATAGAATCCATCCATTTAATATATTTTTCCCATTATTATTTAGGTCAGTGATTTCTCGTTAACTCGTTTCGTCTAAATCGTGCGCATCTCACCAATTCAAATCCAACGCACCCAATGTGAGTGAACCCTTCAAATTCCCCGTTTTAATCATATTTTTGGGGTGTATCATGTGTCTTATTCAATTACTTATTATAACTAAGTTATTGTGCATATATCATATCATGACATGTGTGTTAGTTGTTGTTGTTCAGTAGTTAGAATTGTTTGCAAGTTATTATTTCAGTACATGCAATTGCTGAGGCCGTAGCTCCCCATCCCTTGAGGTTGAGTTTGATCCCCATTTTATTATGTGGTTGATCAAGGCGTGCCCGCACGATCGGCTCCGTTTGATTGAGCCTTGATCGGTTATTTACATTTCAAGTTCATGCAATACGCTCGGCTCCGTTTGATTGAGCCTTGAGTGCACAGTTCAATTTACATTTCAGATCATGCAATACGCTCGGTTCCGTTTGATTGAGCCTTGAGCACACAGTTCAATTTACATTTTCAGTTCATGCAATACGATCGGCTCCGTTTGATTGAGCCTTGATCTCACAGTTCATTTATGTTAATTTTCATATGATGTTGGTATGATCATGTATGTTATCAAATGTTAATGTATGCTATAATTGTAACTGATGTTGCCATTGCTTGATTTCATACGTATGCTCTTTTATGATTATGCACAATATTTTATTGATAAACTAACCAGAAAATCATTATTAAATGTTTATCTATAAGGTTCACTCGCCAACTTATGTTGACCCAAAAACCTCCCATTTTTACACATGATACAGGTGAACCAGCAGCAGCTAGGAACACGTAGGGCCTGGATTAGAAGAAATAAAATGATTTAATGCTTGGATTATTATGTTGGTTATTTTCCTTTGTAATGAATGAACATGTTTGAAGGTTTGAGAAATGTAACTTTGACTTCATTTAATTATGAAACATAATAGTAAATGTCATGTGCTTTGGTGATAACCCAATTATGCCCCGACTCTTATTTTCCGCTGCGGGTCGGGGTGTGACAGATTGGTATCAGAGCAATGACTATAGGGATATAGGATAGGTTATTAGACCCTTAGAGCCTATACTATAGTCGATTAGAAACTTATAAGAATTTTGTGTGTTATATGCCAAATTTCATGATGTTTATATGTTTATGTTAACATGTTACATTTGATATTGTTCAAGCATGTTCATAAGTATGTATTATCAAATAATGCTTATCATGAAATCGTATGATCATAACATATCACATCCATGCAAGCACACACCACATCATGATTGATTTTACAACGATTTTCGTGTTTTCAAATCTCATCAAAGTGAGTTCTCATGACGGGCATGTAGTAACTGGAAGGGTACTAGTACCGGTAGTCGGAACGTCCTGTCTAGGCTGGCATTCGTATAAATCCAAAATAAAGGACCAGTTTGCCTACCTGGGGACCAACGATGAGAGTACGAAATACCTATTAGGCCAAAGCATGCTATACCAAACGTCGTGAGAGCTAATCCCACTTTGAGTTGTCATTGTGTCTACACCTGGACACGTTCCGACCAAACATCTCATGAAACATATTTTGTGGTTAGCATTCGGGGGATGCGAGTGTTAAATTGCCAATACTAATGTGAATCCTACCAAACCAATAGCCATGGGGGCCCACATGACTATATAGGTGAAGGTATGGGGGACATTTGAGGCCCAACATGAGCGAACCCAAGACATCCTTCGGATGTAGTTGCATTATTGATATTTATGTTATTTTCATTTTTTTTTAAGACACATGACACCTAAAAGATACCATAAACTCACAATCTTCTCATTTTATGATCCTGTAGATGTCGTATAGATCGCATCGAAGGAGTAGGAAATCGGAAAAGTCTCAGGAACGATTGGCCACTCATATCGCCAACCAAATGGCCACGATATTACCTGACATCGTAGTACAAGTACAACAAGCTCTTGCTGCAAATCCTACTAACCCTCCTCAACAACAGGACCAGATCATCAACGACCCTCCTACCGGCAAATGCACCTACAAACATTTTAAGTCTTGCGATCCCCCAAAATTCGAAGGGACTGAGGGAGTCACTGCTCTCCAACGTTGGTTCGAGGAGATGGAAAACGTTTTCTTAAACTGCGATTGTCCGGAGGATCGCAAAGTTCGTTATGCCACCGGGAGACTACTTGGTGTAGCTCTCACTTGGTGGAATACTGAGAAGGGAAAGAGGGGAATGGAAGATGCGATGTCCTTAACTTGGGAGGAGTTAAGGGAGATCATGACTAGGCGTTTCTGTCCTAGGAGTGAGATTAAGAAATTGGAAGATGAATTTCATGCCCTGAAACAAAAAGATGGTGATCACTCTACTTACAACAAACGGTTCTTGGAGTTGAACCAGATGGTACCAAACTTATTCACTCCAACCTACCGTCTGATCGAACATTACATTCGAGGACTTCCCTCGAAAATCCAAGATTCGGTCCTCAGTGTTTCACCGGTAACACTCGAAGCTGCCATGGTGTTGGCAACAGAACTAACCGAAAACCGAATTCGTAATGGGAAGTTCAAGGAAGAAAAGAAGAAAGCTCCTGCTGAGGGACAAACCTCAAACCACCACACTCCTTCCTCTAAATTTGGTAACAAGAGGAAGCGCAACAACAGGAACTTTGCAGTCACCCACACCAACACCCCTGTTCCTGCTGCACCCATCACTCAAGCCACTCCTCCACCCGCGCCATACAAAAAACCATACACAGGACCACTACCAAAATGTAACCGTTGTCAGTATCACCACTTCCCTGACTATCCTTGCCAGTACTGTACCAGCTGCGGTCGCGCTGGACACCTTGCACAAACATGCCGCGCACCTCAACGAACAAATCGCCACCAACCTATAACCCAAACCCATCAACAATTTATGGGTCAAGCCCAACAACAACAACCATTTCCACCCACTCAACATTTAGCCCAAACATACTACCAACCCAACTACCCTATGGGCCAACCTATGCGGGCCTGTTTCAATTGTGGGGATCCAAGTCATTTCAGGAACTCATGTCCAAGGCTGGTCAATATTATTCATGCTCAGGCCCAAGCCAACCCTGTGAACCAAGCAAACCAAGCTCCTCCACCTGCTAGAGGAAGGGCTTTCAATATTAACGCAAACCAGGCCAGAGCTGACGGCAATGTGGTCAACGGTACGTTTCTTATAAATGGTAGATATGCCTCTATGTTATTTGATACTGGTGCGGATAGAAGTTTCGTGTCATTAGAGTTTGAACCCATCTTAAGTAAAAATCGAGATAAGCTCGCGGAATCTATAATAGTGGAAGTTGCAGATGGAAAACCAGTTTCGTTAGATTCTATTTTACGCAACTGTACGCTCACCCTAAACAATCACGATTTCTCAGTCGATCTTATTCCTATGAAGCTGGGAAGTTTCGACATCATAGTCGGAATGGATTGGCTTAGTCAGCATAATGCGGAAGTTGTATGTCGTGAGAAATTTATTCGTATTCCTCTTTCAAACGGTCAGACTCTTCGAATTATTGGAGAAACCTCGGCGAAAGGACTCAACTTAATGTCTTGCCTTCAAGCTCAGAAATACCTTCGCAAGAATTATGTCGCGTTTTTAGCCCATATCATCAAGAAGGGGACCGCAGAAAAGAAACTTGAAGATATTCCTGTTGTAAAAGATTTTCCACAAGTTTTTCCTGACGACATTTCAGGACTTCCTCCAATCAGAGATGTCGAGTTTCGTATCGATCTTATACCTGGTGCTACACCAGTGGCAAAATCTCCATATAGGTTAGCCCCCTCTGAAATGCAAGAGCTAGCCAGTCAATTGCAAGAGTTGACTGACAAGGGATTTATACGCCCCAGCTCATCGCCTTGGGGTGCACCTGTACTTTTTGTAAAGAAGAAGGATGGATCTTTCCGCATGTGCATCGATTACAGAGAGCTCAACAAGTTAACTATCAAAAATCGATATCCTTTACCTCGTATAGATGACCTCCTAGACCAACTACAAGGTGCCAGTTGCTTTTCGAAAATCGACCTTCGATCGGGCTATCATCAGCTTAGGGTGCATGAAGAAGACGTCCCTAAAACTGCTTTTCGAACTCGATATGGTCACTATGAATTCATGGTTATGCCGTTTGGATTAACCAACGCACCAGCTGTTTTCATGGACCTAATGAATAGAGTCTGCAAACCTTACCTTGATCGATTTGTTATTGTGTTCATTGACGATATTCTTATCTATTCAAAATCTAAAGCTGATCATGAGCGTCATCTGCGGCTTGTTCTTGCACTTCTAGAAAAGGAAAAGCTTTATGCCAAGTTCTCAAAATGTGAATTCTGGTTAAAAGAGGTGCAATTTCTTGGGCATGTAGTCAATGACAAAGGAATACATGTGGACCCATCAAAGATCAAAGCAGTTCAAGAATGGCAAGCTCCACGTACGCCAACTGAAGTAAGGTCTTTTCTTGGACTTGCTGGTTACTATCGTCGATTCATTTCAAACTTTTCTCGCATTGCGGTGCCACTCACGGCTTTAACCCATAAAGGGAAACCATTTGTATGGGGGCCCAAGCAAGAAGAAGCTTTCCAAACCCTCAAGCAAAGACTTTGTGATGCACCAATTCTCACTCTTCCTGAAGGTTGTGATGATTTTGTAGTCTATTGCGACGCGTCAGGGCAAGGGTTAGGTTGCGTTCTCATGCAAAGAGGAAAAGTTATAGCTTATGCCTCAAGGCAACTCAAGACTCACGAAAAGAACTACACCACTCATGACCTTGAACTGGGAGCCGTTGTATTCGCTCTTAAGATATGGAGACATTATCTTTATGGCACGAAGTGTGAAATATACACTGACCATAAGAGTCTACAACACATCTTCAATCAGAAAGAGTTAAATATGAGGCAGCGCAGATGGGTCGAACTTCTAAATGATTACGACTGTGAAATCAAATACCACCCTGGTAAAGCGAATGTGGTGGCTGATGCACTTAGTCGAAAGGGGTATGCGAACTCCATTCATATTCTATGTTCGCAAATTATAACCAATATTAAGGATCAAATTCGAGAGGCTCAACACGTTTCAATAACAGAGGAAGATGTACAAAAGGAGATGTCCTGTGGAGCCGAGCTAAAGCTGGAAACTAAATCTGATGGTATTTTGTATTACCTAGATCGTATATGGATTCCTAACCATATCAATCTTCGTGAAACACTCATGCATGAAGCCCATAAGTCGCGATATTCTATACACCCAGGAGCCGATAAGATGTATCAAGACCTACGGTACACCTATTGGTGGCCTGGAATGAAGAAAGATATTGCCGTTTTTGTTTCCAAGTGTCTCACTTGTTCTAAAGTAAAGGCTGAACACCAAAGACCCTCAGGACTTCTGGTCCAACCAGAAATACCTGTCTGGAAGTGGGAAAATATAACCATGGATTTTATTACCGGGTTACCTCGCACTTCTAGTGGGTATGACACTATATGGGTGATTATAGACCGACTCACAAAATCAGCTCACTTTATTCCTATTCGAGAAGATTTTAAGAACGAAAAGCTTGCTCGTATTTATATCAGCGAAATCGTCAGCCGTCATGGAGTTCCATTAAGTATTATTTCTGATCGTGATGGTCGTTTCACCTCACGTACATGGCAGGCAGTACAATCCGCTATGGGCACTCGATTAGATCTCAGTACAGCCTATCATCCCCAAACTGATGGACAGTCTGAGCGCACCATTCAAACCCTTGAGGATATGCTTAGAGCATGTGTCATAGACTTCAAGGGAAATTGGGACGCCCACCTACCGTTAGTCGAATTTTCGTACAACAACAGTTATCATTCTAGTATCGGCATGGCACCTTTTGAAGCTTTATATGGTCGAAAGTGTCGATCTCCTGTTTGTTGGCACGAAATTGGGGAAGCTCAAATTACTGGTCCGGAATTGATCCAAGAAACAACAGATAAGATTCATCAAATCAGAAACAATCTTCTAGCGGCTCAAAGTCGTCAAAAGAGTTACGCAGATAAACGACGGAAGCCCTTGGAGTTTAGCGTTGGTGATCATGTGCTTTTAAAAGTGTCACCGTGGAAGGGAGTAGTTCGTTTTGGGCAAAAGGGAAAGCTAGCACCACGTTACGTAGGACCTTTCAAAATACTCGAAAGAGTAGGTCCTGTAGCATACAAGCTTGACCTACCGGAAGAACTCGACAGAATTCATCCCACATTCCACGTGTCGAACTTGAAGAAGTGCCTCGCTGATGAGAATCTTCATATTCCACTAGAGGATATTCAGATTGATGAATCCATGCATTTTATCGAAAGGCCAGTAGAGATTATGGATTATGGAGAAAAGCGTCTACGTCGAAGTCGCATTCCTATTGTTAGGGTACGCTGGGAGTCGAAACGGGGACCTGAATTTACTTGGGAACGTGAAGACTCAATGCGTGAAAAATACCCTCATCTTTTCCCTACTACATCAACTGTTTGAATTTCGGGACGAAATTCCTCAAAGTAGGGGATACTGTAACATTTGTATAAATCGGGTCTCCAAAACCCGCTTCGTTTTGTAATCAAATACCAAGTTACGAAATTTCATTAAGTATTTATGAATATTTTGAGTTTAAACGTTACATAATTAATATATAAACTAATCTATAAAAATTATTTTTGATAAAAAGTTAAAATAAAATAAATAAAAAATAGTTGGAGCTGACCGGACTCGAACCCGGGTCAACTGCCTCCAACGATTTATCTATCCATTTCCAAACCACTCCGCCACAAGTTGTTTTCTGTTAGTATTATGAAACGATTAAATTTTATACGCAAACTCGGTTTAACGGTTATTTGATATTTGAATAACGGAAATCGGTAAGCCAAATCGTCAGATCAGTTTTCGTTCGTTTAATTAACTTATAACCGACGCATATCGGTTTCTAACTAAAGTTTAGATTGAATGAACTTCAATTGTTGAGTTTTGAAACCGAAAGACATTTAAGTTACAAATAATTCCGTCTCCAATCATATATACGATTCTGAACTGTCTCAAATACACTCAAAGCCATTTTCGTCGCGTTTTCAAGTCATTTGAGCACAAGAAAACTGTCGCCGGAATTTTCTGCAACTCTCGCCGGAAAACCGTATTCAACATAAACCAGTAAGAATTTCCTCTCTTGCCGTTTCAATCTATTGCTAGGACACTACTAACATTTTTCCGTCACTCAAAGTCAGTCACAGAAGACTTTGCTGGATTTCTGGTTTCGCCGGAGAAATTCTGGAAATTGCCGGAACCACGCTAGTTGACGGTAAACACATTCAATCGTGCTAAAAACCCATGTACTCTGGTTCAATTTCGAATCTAACTCTTAAATTCTGTTGATTAGCCCTCTCAGCCGAAGTTTCAAAAACAGAGTTTTCTGTTCTCGCCGGACTTCCTGAAGAAGACGACCTGTCCGGTATTCCTTTCCCCCAAACTGTTCGGTTATTCATTCAAACTAGTAGGCATGATACTTAAGTAGTAGAACCATGAATCAGTTGTCTGTGTAAAAAAACCAGTAAGTGCAATGAAGAAGATGAATCAAAAATCGAGATAAGAATAAATAAAACTCGGATAATTAACGGGTTAGACACACAGTCCAGCGGTGGACTGTGTGCAAAGTTTATATACAAGTCCCGAGTTCGATCCTTGCTACACACACACGCTGCGTAATAACATTCCTTTTTATTCATAAAACTAACCGGGTTAGATTGAGTAGTTGTTAAGTATAATATAATTCAAGAATATAACCGGGTTAGACACACAGTCCAGCGGTGGACTGTGTGCAACACAAACTGCACGTCACGCGATCGAGTCTCGACACCAACACCGGTTCAATGAGAATAAAACGTTTTTGTAAAATAAAGGAATTTTGGTAAATTCGAATAAGTGTATTAATATAATTAAAACTAGATTTCTAACGGGTTAGTCACGTAGCTCAGTTGGTAGAGCTACGTGCGCGTGAACGGAAGGTCACCGGTTCGAATCCCGCTCGGCGCAAGAATTTCCGCTGACCGAACCGGTCAACGGTCAACGGTCAAACAGTAAAAAAAATATTTTTTTTTTTTAATAATTATTTGTTTTATTTAAATTAAAAATCAATTAAAAATACTTAAAAATAACATTTTTAAGGATAGAAAATAGCCATAAACTCACAAAAATATATCTAAAAATCCCATTAAAAATCTTTAATAGAATCCATCCATTTAATATATTTTTCCCATTATTATTTAGGTCAGTGATTTCTCGTTAACTCGTTTCGTCTAAATCGTGCGCATCTCACCAATTCAAATCCAACGCACCCAATGTGAGTGAACCCTTCAAATTCCCCGTTTTAATCATATTTTTGGGGTGTATCATGTGTCTTATTCAATTACTTATTATAACTAAGTTATTGTGCATATATCATATCATGACATGTGTGTTAGTTGTTGCTGTTCAGTAGTTAGAATTGTTTGCAAGTTATTATTTCAGTACATGCAATTGCTGAGGCCGTAGCTCCCCATCCCTTGAGGTTGAGTTTGATCCCCATTTTATTATGTGGTTGATCAAGGCGTGCCCGCACGATCGGCTCCGTTTGATTGAGCCTTGATCGGTTATTTACATTTCAAGTTCATGCAATACGCTCGGCTCCGTTTGATTGAGCCTTGAGTGCACAGTTCAATTTACATTTCAGATCATGCAATACGCTCGGTTCCGTTTGATTGAGCCTTGAGCACACAGTTCAATTTACATTTTCAGTTCATGCAATACGATCGGCTCCGTTTGATTGAGCCTTGATCTCACAGTTCATTTATGTTAATTTTCATATGATGTTGGTATGATCATGTATGTTATCAAATGTTAATGTATGCTATAATTGTAACTGATGTTGCCATTGCTTGATTTCATACGTATGCTCTTTTATGATTATGCACAATATTTTATTGATAAACTAACCAGAAAATCATTATTAAATGTTTATCTATAAGGTTCACTCGCCAACTTATGTTGACCCAAAAACCTCCCATTTTTACACATGATACAGGTGAACCAGCAGCAGCTAGGAACACGTAGGGCCTGGATTAGAAGAAATAAAATGATTTAATGCTTGGATTATTATGTTGGTTATTTTCCTTTGTAATGAATGAACATGTTTGAAGGTTTGAGAAATGTAACTTTGACTTCATTTAATTATGAAACATAATAGTAAATGTCATGTGCTTTGGTGATAACCCAATTATGCCCCGACTCTTATTTTCCGCTGCGGGTCGGGGTGTGACATAAATTACGTAAATTAGCCTCGCAGGCTTAACCGTACGAATATAAGCGATACCGGGTAACCGGATGAGTCATGAACGAGTTCCATATGCCAATATACTTTAAACAATTTATAAAATCAGTAGGATATCAACTTGTATACTCGTTAAGGTTTTAAAATAAAATTATGCCTCGTAAGGGCGTTTTGATCATTTAGCGACGTATAAAGGGAACTTGCGAATAATCTGATGTTATGACCATAAACATTCTGTGAAAATACTTTATTTATGATATAATATCAGTACGCAATATATGTGTGTTTTATAGTTTAAGACCAAACGATGCACCGTAGGGGTATTTTGGTAATTTCACACATAGTTTCGAAAGCTTATTTGGGATTCTGAGTTTATATTATGTACCTACTATAGAAATACTTTAAATGAATTATAAAATCATTAGGTAACAAGTCTTGGTTGGTAAATATGGTTTAAAACCATACTATGCGCATAAAAGTCGTTAAATGACGATATTTGCGATATTTTGTGAAAACTGATGTTATGACCAGGTTTAAATATAAAAAATTTGTTATTTAGTATAACATATCACTAGAAAAAGGTTTCATATGAAAAATCATGATTAAAAACCATTTTAAGTGTCGTAAGGGCGTTATCGTCATTTAAGAGCGTAATACAAGAACTTGTGCATAAACTCAGCTTATAAACTGAATTGATATCCCAAAATATCCTAATTATGATATTACATCAGTAGAAAATAAGTTTGGTATGAAAATTTATGATTAAAACCGTTCTACATACCGAAAGGGCTTTACGGTCACTTTAAAGCTTTATTTACGATATATTACGAAAACTCAATTATGGTCAAATTTGTAACATCAAAATATGTTAAACATGTTAACATATCAGTAACTAAATCATTTGCAAGTTTGTTGGCTTTTAAAACCTTATTTTTTAAATAAAACGGTGAAATAGTCAAAGTATGGCATATTTGCGGAAACTCGTATAAAACTCGGTAACTATTATTATCATGTAATATAACCTCAGAGGGTTATGCTACATCATAATACGATCATAACGACACCTTAAATCAGTAGCATACTAATCTAATTCGATTCATAATCGAAAGTCAACGCAGAAGTCAAACTTCACGACTTTCGGTTGCGAACCGATCCTAAAACTGAAATTGACGAGCCGAACTTGTTTACACATGTTCTAATATTTATTACCAAGCTGTTTATGTGTTAAAACATATTTTAAAAAGCCTTTAAACTCAGTTTATGAATATTTCTAAAATCTTACACCCGGTGATTTTTAAAAATATTTTTTTTGACTCGTCAATTGATCTAGCAAACGTGGTAATTAGGAGGTGCCCTTTTGAGGGATTAACACCTACCCTATTTACGATCACATAGCCACATTCGGATTGATCCATGGTTGGACCATAATAGTTTTAATCGAAAGTCAAAGCGTCTATCGAAAACACTTGACTTTTGGCGATGAAAATCTAAACCAAAGAACAAACTATGAAAAGAGCACTTACAAATGATCCTATGAACTGAATAAACTCAGAGGAAAACTCTTAAGTGACCAGGAACCTCCAGAATTGATTATTGGAGAAAGGATTGAAAAGATGCAAAGTTAAACCCATATGTTCATCACATATTCATAAAGATTGAGGATTGCTAGGATCATTCCAGGTGTTATCAAGGGTTAGAGGATCATTACAAGTGCTAGGGAGGTGTCAAAACCTGGTTAAGAGTGGCAAAAACGAGCTAGGTGGCGAGTTGTGAGCTTATACATGGCGAATCAGCATTTTTCTGTCTACAGACCTGCTTACAGACCGTAAGGGTCTTCCTATACGGTCCGTAAGGACCCAGCTCATCCACCAAGTTTCACTTTTTGATAGTTTTGGCCCCTGGACTTGTTTTCGTCGCGTTTTGTCACCTGTAACCCCTTTTAACCTGATTTCAAGGCTCGATAAAGGTGTTAAGGCATAAGTGACTTGGATTATGTCCGGAAATATCCCGGATGTTGGTTCGTTCGGTTGTACGGTTGCGTGTTTCGCTAAAATGCGTAAAACGCATAAACGGACACAAAACGATCGAAATTTCGCAATGATGGACATCCTTGCATCCTTATCAATAAAACATAATATTTTATTGTATGCAATATATTTGGATCCAAATATTGGTTCTGTATATCAAAATACGAGAATTGACAAGTTTCCGCAGTTTGTCAGGAATAGTCCCTGGACTTCCAAACTTGCGTGAAACGTCATAATTAGTGTGTTAAGCCTTCATTGGCATATGATAGGCACCCATAAGAGTATGAATAACATTTTAAGACTCTCAGTTCGTTAAAAGGTCACTCAGAGGCTTAGTTTGATCATGTTGACACTTTTAGTCCCTTATCTTATTAATTTATCGTTCAGATGTAATAATTAACATAACGATGCATTTGGTCCTTCTTGTTTTAGCATGTGGCATACGAGGATCAGCGGGACACGTGTTGGAATTTTACAGGACGGGTTTTTACGAGGTGTTACATCCTCACCCCCTTAAAAGAAATCTCGCCCTTGAGATTTTATTCAAAAGTTAAGAGTTCAACTGTCGCATAGTGGACTCAGCTTCCCATCTATACTAGGGATCTCTATAGGCATCCCAAATTGACCTTTATAATGGGCACATGCTTCCGTAGAAGCTTCTTAACCTGTCGATCCTCGATCAATACTGGTTCTCCAACGAAAACGCAGGTTTTCATTAATTTACATACTTTATGTAATATAGTTAGCAACCGATTAGCTAGTCTTATCCTTTAAAGGAAATCGTGAAACACCTTGTGAATTCTACTGAGCTTCTCAAGTAAGTTTAACTTACAAGCTAGAGACTTGATACATACGATTATCTCGAATGGTCTTCATATATATATATATATATATATATATATATATATATATATATATATATATATATATAATATTCAATTCATCCTTCTTGCCAGAGTACATCTCACTTTTCCAAGGTGATGTCTTTAATAGTATTTTGTTCCTTCTTGCCAGAGTACTCCCTACTCGAGATGTTGAATTCCGTATCGATTTAGTTCCCGGAGCTACTCCCGTGGCTAAAGCTCCTTATCATCTCACACCATTCGAAATGAGCGAGCTATCAAGCCAACTTCAAGAGCCTCTTGATAATGGCTTCATACGCCCGAGCACTTCGCCATGGGACGCTCCTGTCCTTTTCGTGAAAAAGAAGGACGGATCATTCCTTATGTGCATCGATTATCGTGAACTTAATAAACTCACGATAAAGAACTGTTACCCTCTTCCTCGTATCGACGACTTATTTGATCAGCTTCAAGGTGCTACTTGTTTTCCTAAGATCGATCTTCATTCTGGTTATCATCGTTACGTGTATTGGAAGAAGATATTCCGAAAACTGCCTTTCGTACCCATTATGGCCATTTCGAATTCGTGGTCATGCCTTTTGGTCTTACCAATGCACCCGTGGTTTTCATGGACTTGATGAACCGTGTGTGTAAAGCTTTCTTAGATCGTTTCGTCATTGTTTTCATCGATGATATCCTTATCTATTCGAAGTCGAGAGACGAACACATGCGTCATCTCCGTTTAGTCCTCGAACTTCTTCAAGGAAATCGCCTTTATGCTAAGTTCTCAAAATGTGAATTCTGGCTCGAAGAATTGGCCACATCGTGAATAGTCAAGGAATTCACGTCGACCCTGCAAAGATTGAAGCCGTCAAGAGTTGGATTACTCCGAAGAATGCCTCCGAAATCCGTTCATTCCTAGGATTGGCGGGTTACTACTGTCGATTCATCGCTGACTTCTCGAAAATCGTCGTTCCGCTTACCGCTTTAACTCATAAAGACAAACCTTTTGTTTGGGATTCCAAGCAAGAGGAAGCGTTTCAAACCCTCAAGCGTATGCTATGCAACGCTCCCGTTCTCGCTTTACCCGACGAAAACGACGATTTCGTTGTTTATTGTGATGCCTCAAACCTTGGCCTTGGTTGTGTCCTCATGCAACGAGACAAGGTTATCGCGTATGCATCTCGACAACTCAAGATCCATGAGAAGAACTACACTACCCAAGATCTCGAACTCGATACAGTTGTTTTTGCATTAAAGATATGGCGACACTAACTTTACAGTACAAAGTGTACGGTCTTCACCGACCATAAGAGCTTACAACATATCTTTAATCAAAAGGAACTGAATATGCGCCAATGCAGATGGGTTGAACTTCTCAACGATTACGATTGTGAGATACGCTACCATCCCGGCAAAGCAAACGTCATCGCTAATGCTCTCAGTCGACGAAGCTATGTGTATAGTGTTCGTAACTCTCAAGCTTTGAATGATCTCGAAATCATGATTCACTCCGCTCAATTCGCCTGTTTTAACGAGAATACTTTCGAAGATGAATGAAGTGTGGTGCCGAAACTCAGCTCGTATCTAAGCCTAATGGTATTTATTACTATCTCGATCATATTTTGATTCCTACTCGTGATAATCTCCGTGAATTGCTAATGACCGAAGCTCATAAATCTCGATATTCCCATCACCCCGGTGCCGACAAGATGTACCAGGACCTTCGTCCCCAGTACTGGTGGTCGGGCATGAAAAAGGATATCGCCTTATACGTCTCAAAGTGTTTAACTTGTTCGAAAGTTAAAGCCGAACATCAAAGGCCCTCTGGCTTGCTCGAACAACCCGAAATCCCGATGTGGAAGTGGGAGAGTATAGCTATGGACTTCATTACTAAACTTCCCCGCACTTCATCCGGTCACGATAGCATTTGGGTCATCGTTGATCGTCTTACCAAATCTGTGCACTTCATTGCTATACGAGAAGACTTTAAGGTCGAATGGTTAGCCCGAATCTATACCGACGAAGTCATTTGTCGACACGGGACCCCTCGTGACATCATTTCTGACCGCGACGCTCTCTTTACCTCGCGTCTCTATGAGACCTTTCAATCCGCTCTCGGTACTACTCTCAATCTCAGTACCGCTTTTCACCCTTAAACTGACGGTCAGACTGAACGAACGATCCGCACCCTCGAAGACATGCTTCGTGCGTGCATCATAGATTTCGGTGGTAACTGGGATACGCATTTACCTTTAATCGAATTCTCGTACAATAATAGTTATCATACCAGCATTCAAATGGCTCCTTTTGAGGCACTGTGTGGAAGAAAATGTCGATCGCCTATTGCATGGCACGAGATCAGAGAAGCACAAATCACTGGTCCCGAGCTAACTCAAGAAACAACGGACAAGATCCTCCAAATCAGAGAAAATCTCTTGTAAGCTCGGAGTCGTCAAAAGAGTTACGCTGATAAACGCCGCAAGCCCCTGCAGTTTGAAGTGGGAGATCACGTTCTCCTAAAGGTTGCACCTTGGAAAGGAGTGGTCCGCTTCGGCTAGAAAAGAAAGATAGCGCTTCGATACGTTGGTCCCTTTAAGATTCTGGAAAGGATCGGTAAAGTAGCCTATCGTCTCGAATTACCGGAGGAACTCAATAATGTACATCCGACTTTCCACGTGTCTAATCTCAAAAAGTGCTTAGCCGATGAAAATCTCCATGTACCCCTCGAAGATCTGCAAATCAACGAGACTCTCTATTTCGTGGAAAAGCCTGTGGAAATCATGGACTGAGAGACCAAGAAACTCCGACGCTCTCGCATCCCTATCGTGAAAGTCCGATGGGAGGGCAAACGCGGCGCTGAGTTTACTTGGGAATTGGAAAGTGATATGAAGGCCAAGTACCCGCATCTATTTGTTACAGCTACTACTTGAATTTCGGGACGAAAAGTAGGGGAGACTGTAACAACTCGAAAATTCGATTGTTATCTTCCATTTTGTTTTCCCCTTTATCTACTTTTGTATTCCCGATATTTGGTTTATAATAAAGTTTATGTTAAGTAATTATGGTGTTTTACGTTATTATCGCATCTAATCGCTTATTAAATCGCATCGCCAATCTCATCGCATCGCCAATCTCATCGCATCGCGAATCGCACTTATTTATGCGGTTTTATATTACTTATGTGTTATGTGTGTTTGTGGTTATGATTACGCTCGCTATCGCATCGCTCTCGCATTCTCGAATTGCTAAATCGCACTATTATATCAACTATAACGTTTAATATAACTAATTAATACGAACTGAATCGCCAAAAGAACACTTAACGCGAAATCGGCAAACGAAACTTGGTCACCAGGCCAAGTTCGGCCGAACTTGGCTACCCCAAGTTCGCCCGAACTTACCTGATAACACAAGGATCCCTCATACACCTCAAGTTCGCTCGAACTTGTACAAATATGTACAAGTTCGGCCGAACTTAGCTGCTTATTCTTGAAAATCTAGCAAGTTCATCGGAACTTGCATGAAAACATGCAAGTTCGACCGAACTTGATCTCACCAGCCTTACATTTTGCCTTCTCCTATAAATACCAAGCTCTATTCTCTCATTTGAACTTGCTGCAACTTCGCCCAGAGCTCTCAAAACCCGAAACCTTCATGTTCTAAGTAAGAATCGACCCAATTTCAACTACAATGATGTTCAACAACGTGTACAACGATTTTGGCACAAGGCGTAGCCTTCGTTTTCATCAAAACTCATTCTTTTACGAAAATATTCATCTTTTTCTTCCAAAACTTCTGTTTTAATCTTAGATCTACACAATACGAGTTTGTTTGGTGTTAGCAGAGGCTTCTCAAACACGAGATCTAAAGGATCTCGGCTTGTAAGTTATAGATCTGAGAAAAACCTTTGATAAACATTGATTTCTACATAAAATACGGACTTTTGATGATGTTTTGTTCATCTTCTGATATGAGACGAAACATCTATCATTCAAGATCCCAGATCTGGAAGCACAAGGACGTTTATGTTCGTTTACATAAGCCGGACTAACCCGAACGAACCCCGAGTTCGCCCGGATTAGCCCACGCTTTTGTAAAACGGCTAAAACAGCTCTAAAAGGCCTCTCTGACCCAAGTTTTCTCAGTAGCACAGGGTTGGAGGATGAACACTCGATTTTCCTCAGCAAACGACGCGAAAACGCAAGATTTTGGACCCGAAAACATCAAGTTCGCTCAGGAATCCCCAGCTCACTGGTCAAGTTCGACCGAACTTGCACCCATATGGGTCAAGTTCGACCGAACTTAAGTCAATTTCTCCAAGTTTCTTACAAGTTCGCTCGGATTTGTCTAGTTTCTTAGGAAACTAAACAAGTTCGCCCGAACTTGGCATCTCAGTAAGGAATTCTTAAAAGTTCGCCCGAACTTGACAAGTTTCTCAAAGAAACTCATCAAGTTCGACCGAACTTGACTCTAAACCCACCAAATTAATACAAGTTCGCTCGAACTTGCGTGTTTACACACAAGTTCGCCCAAACTTGGCTACTGCCCAACCAAGACTTAACCGTTTCAACTTGTCGGAGACTGATGCACTTCCGTTCGCGTATGCAGGCTCATTCGGCGCACTTCTCGACTTTCCTCAGACCCTGAACTCTTACCTAAACGCACCCACAGTGAGTATACTTGACCCATTTTTGCTTTAACGCACTTTTTGGGTGTTACATACGTTCCTATATCAAAATCACTTCACAAATCAAACTGTTTATCACACGCGAATAATCCGATTATATATGCTCAATACGTGATGCTAGAAACATGTGACTAGGACTTATTTTCGTTAACTTGCCTCCTTAGCTAGTATGGTACTATAGTGTGGCTTACACCCGACGGGGTCTAGTTAGGATGTGTCACACCCCGACCGGCAGCGGAAAAGGTGATCGGGGCATGATTGGGTTATCATCAAAGCTCATGACATTTATTTTAACGTTCCATTTTCATTAATACAACTTAATGGAAATTTACAAACATAATTACATCATGACCTAGGCATCAATCTAAGCTTCTTTGTTTTCTTCTAAGGCATTTCCTATGTTTTCCTTGCTTCATCCTGTTCACCTGTATCATGTGTAAAAAGGTTTTTGGATCAACAAAAAGTTAGCGAGTGAATCCTATGGAAAACATTTGAACAATTTTATTTAATTGATTATGAAATAAAGTGCACAACCACACATGAGTAAAAAATAGATGTAAACTTATTCATAAATCAATTTAATATTAAACAATACACACATGAACAATAATGGGTCGTTTAGAGGCACGCGTTGCTCAACTCGTCTCTCACGAGGAACTGATGGGCCTAATGAATGAATTGCATAAACATGATAATATGAAGGACATAACTACAAACAATATAAACTCAATAATACACACATGAACAATAATGGATTGGTTTTGAGGCACGCGTTGCTCAACTCGTCTCCCACGAGGAACTGATGGGCTTAATGAATGAATTTCATATAAGTTGACAAAACGAAATACATGATCACAACAATATAAACAATCTAAGTTTAGATCACGATATGGTATGGCACAAGTTTAAATAAACGAGTTAATTATTTTGTGACACATGACACACCCCAAAACGTGTAATTAAAAAGGGGAAGTTGTAAGATTCACTCACAGTGGGGTGCGTTCGGTTGATGATGTTGAATGCACGCGAAGTGGTTTTAACCACGAGTGAAATTAACCTAGATAAATAGCATTATGGTTTGATAAGTAAACGGATTTTATTAATCCATTTTAGTAGGATTGTTGGGTGTATTTTTGTGAGTTTAAGGCTATTTTCTAACCTTAAAAATGTTATTTTTAAGTATTTTTAATTGATTTTTAATTAAAATAAATAAATAAAAATAATAAAAAAAGTTGACTTTTTTTTACCGTTGACCGTTGACCGTTGACCTTGACTGTTTGACCGGTTCGTATGCGTGTAAGTGTGCGCTGGGTGAGGCTCGAACCCGAGACCTCCCGTACGCGTGCACGCAGCTCTACCAACTGAGCTACGTGTCTAACCCGAAATATTTCTGTTTTTAATTATATTTATATATTAATTAGATTAATCCGAAAATCAACTTATTCCTAAAAAGATTTTAATCAGTGACTCGATGCGCTCCACAGGTCTCGAACCCGGGACCTGTGGTTTATGTTAACACACAATCCACCGCTGGACTGTGTGTCCAACTTGTTAAATAAACTGATTTTTATTATACTTAAATACAAACTAAGTATTTTCATTTCTGACTTAAATAAAAAGTTTGATAATTGTTCGGACCGGTGCGGTAGTCCGGACTCGAACTCGTGTCCTGTGATTAAACATACACACAGCCCACCACTGGACTGTGTGTCTAACTTGGTTATATTCCGGTTATTATTAAACTTAACATGTACAGCGGTGACTCCGGTTCGGTTAACAAAAAAAGACATTTTTATTAAGGCAGCATGCGTGGGACAAGATTCGAACTCGAGACGTTTACGTGTTTAATGTGCACACAGTCCACCGCTGGACTGTGTGTCTAACCCGAGTTATAACTTGATTTTAATTATACTTATATGTTACCGAAACTTCGTCTTCTTCGTCAGTTTTAACCAGAAACGATGACTGACTGGTTCGAGGTTTTAATCATGTTTGTTAGCGTGTTTCAGTTAATTACAGGTGAGATATAAACAAAAAGAAAGAAAATTAGGCGTAAAGTATACCGACTGGACTCCTCTGTTTCTCCGGCGAAACTCCGGTGACAGCAAAAGATTCCGGCGTCGTGTGTCTTGCGGCAGAGAGTCTTCAGCAAGCTTGAAAAGGATGTGGGTGACTTCGGTATAAGCTCAGGGGGTTTAGTAAGGCTCAGAAGTGAAGGGTTCGGTTTTCCGACGATGTGCAGAAATTTTCCGGCGAGTGGAATTACGTCGGGTAAAGGTGCGGTTTTGAGCGAAAAAGCTTGCAGAGGTTTGAGGGGGTATTTATAAGGCAAGTCGTCGATGAATTTGGTCCGATTTCCGACTTGATTCAAAGTCATTACGTTTTCCGGCGGTTATAGCTTGTGTCGCGGGTTCAGGCGTCGGTTATAACCGATGTGGGTTTAAATGTTTACGTTAAGACTTGAAGAAACCGTCCAGTCTCGCGAGATCGCCGGGATTTCCGACGACTGAAATTTGGGCGCCGGTTTTGAATTCGAGAATCATGATATGAATTAATTGATTCTAATAATTAACAAAGAACACTAGTGGCGCAGTGGTTGAGTGTGTGTGCGGTAAGACTTTGCTGGACCGGTTGACTGGCCCGGGTTCGAAACCCGGCAGAAACATTTAATTTTTATTTCATTATTTTTAACAATTTTTCAAAAACAAATTATATATTCCAATATAATAATTAATTATGTATCGTTTAAAATTAATTTGGGCATTAAATACGCCACGAAATTTTAAACTGATTGTTCGGTTAATAAACGGAGCGGGTTTGGTAAAATCCGTTTTTTTACGGATGTTACAGTATCCCCTGCTTTTTAGAAATTTCGTCCCGAAATTTAAATAGTGATATATTTGACTAAAAGAATGATGGTGCTTAGTTTGACAGTTACATGCTTAGAAAAAGTAAGGTTTTAAGTTTTTGTTTGAGGCGGTAACGTTCCTTGTAAGGGTTAAGTACCCTATTACAGGAATCGCTTTTTGTTGCCTACTGCAAAAGTATTGATAAGCATAATTGATTTGCTAAATATGATATCATGCATAAGAGTTTGGATATGTTTGGAAGGATATGGTTATATCCTAAGGCAAAACTTCTAATACTACAACCTACATGGAACTTCTCATAACCGTCTAACAATACCTTTGATCCTTTGACAAGAATACTTATATATAGGAAGTACCAGCGGCGTATCCACCATATTCTTGTCAAATTTTCATTGGTTTTATCAGTAAGTTATGATTGGTTCTATGACTATAGAACATAAATAAACACAACAGCTAATATTTGAATCCACATTCTGATAGCATATATGTTTGAATGGTGACAGTTCCTCTCTCGTTTGTTATGATGGAGAGGTTAGTTTATGTAGAAATGGAACACAATCCAATTTCTTTAAATAGCGAGATGATATAAATGTAACACAAATTTTAACCCAGGGCAATACTAAATCCTACATGGAACTTCTCATAACCGCCTGATAATGCCTCTGATCCTTTGGCAAGAATACTTATATATAGGAAGTACCAGCGGCGTATCCACCATATTCTTGCCAAATTTTCATTGGTTTTATCCACAAGTTATGATTAGTTACCAAGAAACTACTAAATCCTACATAGAACTTCTCATAACCGTCTGACAATGCCTCTGATCCTTTGACAAGAATACTTATATATAGGAAGTACCAGCGGCGTATCCACCATATTCTCGTCAAATTTTCATTGGTTTTATCAGTGAATTATGATTAGTCCTATGTGACTCTACAACCAATACAACAAACACAAGATACTGAAAATGAAAAATGTCTGTGCGATCAAGGCTCAATCAAACGGAGCCGATCGTATTGCATGTACTGAAAATGAAAATGTCTGTGTGATCAAGGCTCAATCAAGCGGAGCCGATCGTATTGCATGTACTGAAAATAATAAATTTAATCTAAACAACAATCACACAAACAGCCTATACATGGAACCTCTCATAACCGCCTGATAATGCCTCTGATCCTTTGACAAGAATACTTATATATAGGAAGTACCAGCGGCGTATCCACCATATTCTCGTCAAATTCTCATTGACTTTATCCGCAAGTTATGATTAGTTCTATGTGACTCTACAACAAACACAACAACCACAAGATACTGATAATGAAAATGTCTGTGCGATCAAGGCTCAATCAAACGGAGCCGATCGTATTGCATGTACTGAAAAATGAAAATGTCTGTGCGATCAAGGCTCAATCAAACGGAGCCGATCGTATGTGGGCACGCCAGGTTCAACCTCATAATGAAATGGGGAACATGCTCAACGCTCATAATGTAATGGGGAGCGGCGGCCTATGAAATTGCATGTACTGAAAATAATAAACAATAGTTACTCAAACAGTTTACACATGGAACCTCTCATAACCGCCAGATAATGCTTCTGATCCTTTGACAAGAATATTTATATATAGGAAGTACCAGCGGCATATCCACCATATTCTTGTCAAAGTTTCATTGGCTTTATCCTTAAGTTATGATTAGTTCTATGTGATTCTAAAACATAAAGAAAAACATAAAACTAAACGATTGGAGTCGAATCTGGATCTTCGGTGAAGAGGACTAGTTGGGTATCTTCGTTTGGGCCGTCATTATCTTCGACAGGATTGGCGTTGATGTTGAAGACTCTTCCTCTTGCTGGTGGCCTAGCGGTTGGGTTTTCTTGGTTTACTTGGTTAACTGGGTTTGATTGGGCTTGAGCGTTTATGATGTTCCAATCGAGGGCACGTGTTTCTAAAGTGGGTAGGGTCGCCATAATTGAAACAAGCTCGAACATATGGGAACATGGGGTATTGGGGTTGTTGATAGGTTTGGTTCATGGTTTGAGTAGGGGGAGAGATTTGGTTTTGAAAGGTGCGGCAAACCTTGCTCAAATGACCATAGCGTCCACAAGTTGCACATAGTCGACAAGGTAAGGTAAGGGAATGGTGATAAAAACAGTTGTTGCATAGAGGGTGAGGTCCAAGATATGGTTTCTTATTTGGGTAAGTTGAGTTGGGTGCCACTTGAGTGATTGGGATAGCTTGGATGGGTATGGCGTGTGAAATTGGTTGGTTTCGTTGGGTAGTAGCGAAAAGTTGCCCGTCTCTTTTTCTCTTAAAATTGGGTTGAGAAGGGATTTCGGTTTGGGTGTAGTCGGAGGTTTCAGTCGATGCTTTATCCTTCTTCTTCTCCTCCTTGAAGTCTTTGTTCCGGATTCGGTTCTCGGTGTGTTCTGTAACTAACTCCATTGCCGCTTCCAAGGTTGCAGGCGTGGTACTTATTACAGAGTCTTGAATCTTTGACGGAAGACCACGAATGTAGTGCTCGATCAAATGGTAAAGGGGAGTGAACATGTTGGGAACCATTTGATGTAACTCGAGGAATCTTTTGTTGTATGTGGTGTGGTCTCCTTCCTTTTGCTTCAACGAATAAAATTCATCTTCTAATTTCTTGATTTCGCTCCTTGGGCAAAATCGTCTGGTCATGATTTCCTTCAATTCGTTCCAAGTTAAAGTCATAGCATCTTCAACACCTCGTTTGGCCTTCTCTGTATTCCACCAAGTAAGTGCTGTTACATATAAACGACCGGTAGCATATCGCACTTTGCGATTGTCAGGGCAATCGCAATTTAGAAAAGTGTTCTCCATTTCTTCAAACCAATGGAGGAGAGCAGTGACACCTTCAGTCCCTTTGTATTTCGGAGGGTCGCATGATTTGAAATGCTTGTAGGTGCATTTAGTGGTATTTGGGGGAGAGTTGATAACGTTTTGATTTTCTTGACTGACAGGATTAGCGGTAAGTGCTTGTTGTACTTGGATTACAATGTTGGGTATTACGGCAGCCATTTGTTGAGCGATTAGGGCAGCCATGCGCTCGCGGGCTTTTCCTGCTCTCATCTTCCTACGGGCGTGGTTAGAAGACATCTACAAGGAATACATGTCAAGAGTATGAGTTGGATGCTTTTGGGATCATGGGTCGCATTCAGGAATGGACGTTCATAAAATAATTATAGAAAAATAAATCTACTACATCCATAGGATGTCTTGGGCTTTGCTCGCCATTAGGCCCTACATGCCGCCATACTTCACCTTCGTAATCATGTGGGCCCCCATGAGTACCGGGTTTTTCATATGGTTCGCATGTGTTAGCCTGGTTGCGTACACTAAAACCCGGAGAAAATCGAGAAATATGTATACAACGTGTGATATTCGGAATGTGTCCAGGTGTAGACACGGTGACACCTCAAAGTGGGTTAGTTCGAACGACGTTTGGTGTGGCATGCTTTGGCCTAATAGGTCCTTCGTACTCTCATCGTTAGTCCCCAGGTAGGCAAACTGGTCCGTTATATTGGATTTATACGAATGCCAACCTAGACAGGACGTTCCGACTACCGGTACTTGTACCCTTCCAGTTACTACATGCCCGTCGCAGAACTTACTTTGATGAGATTTGAAAATTGCAACAAAATCTTTGAATAATGAGAGTATGAAAATGAATTGAATATATGAACATTGATATATGTATAATGAATATGTATATAAGTATGTATGTTTGACTGTAAGTATAAACAAATATGAAACAAATAAATATCACAAGTTTGTATGTAACCACCTAATCAATTAAAATTTAGGCAGACTATAGTATAGGCTCTAAGGGTCTAATAACCTATCCTATATCCCTATAGTCATGGCTCTGATACCAATCTGTCACACCCCAACCCGCAGCGGAAAAGGTGATCGGGGCATGATTGGGTTATCATCAAAGCTCATGACATTTATTTTAACGTTCCATATTCATTAATACAACTTAATGGAAATTTACAAACATAATTACATCATGACCTAGGCATCAATCTAAGCTTCTTTGTTTTCTTCTAAGGCATTTCCTATGTTTTCCTTGCTTCATCCTGTTCACCTGTATCATGTGTAAAAGGGTTTTTGGATCAACAAAAAGTTGGCGAGTGAATCCTATGGAAAACATTTGAACAATTTTATTTAATTGATTATGAAATAAAGTGCACAACCACACATGAGTAAAAAATAGATGTAAACTTATTCATAAATCAATTTAATATTAAACAATACACACATGAACAATAATGGGTCGTTTAGAGGCACGCGTTGCTCAACTCGTCTCTCACGAGGAACTGATGGGCCTAATGAATGAATTGCATAAACATGATAATATGAAGGACATAACTACAAACAATATAAACTCAATAATACACACATGAACAATAATGGATTGGTTTTGAGGCACGCGTTGCTCAACTTGTCTCCCACGAGGAACTGATGGGCTTAATGAATGAATTTCATATAAGTTGACAAAACGAAATACATGATCACAACAATATAAACAATCTAAGTTTAGATCACGATATGGTATGGCACAAGTTTAAATAAATGAGTTAATTATTTTGTGACACATGACACACCCAAAACGTGTAATTAAAAAGGGGAAGTTGTAAGATTCACTCACAGTGGGTGCGTTCGGTTGATGATGTTGAATGCACGCGAAGTGGTTTTAACCACGAGTGAAATTAACCTAGATAAATAGCATTATGGTTTGGTAAGTAAACGGATTTTATTAATCCATTTTAGTAGGATTGTTGGGTGTATTTTTGTGAGTTTAAGGCTATTTTCTAACCTTAAAAATGTTATTTTTAAGTATTTTTTAATTGATTTTTAATTAAAATAAATAAATAAAAATAATAAAAAAAGTTGACTTTTTTTTACCGTTGACCGTTGACCTTGACTGTTTGACCGGTTCGTATGCGTGTAAGTGTGCGCTGGGTGAGGCTCGAACCCGAGACCTCCCGTACGCGTGCACGCAGCTCTACCAACTGAGCTACGTGTCTAACCCGAAATATTTCTGTTTTTAATTATATTTATATATTAATTAGATTAATCCGAAAATCAACTTATTCCTAAAAAGATTTTAATCAGTGACTCGGTGCGCTCCACAGGTCTCGAACCCGGGACCTGTGGTTTAAACACACAGTCCACCGCTGGACTGTGTGTCCAACTTGTTAAATAAACTGATTTTTATTATACTTAAATACAAACTAAGTATTTTCATTTCTGACTTAAATAAAAAGTTTGATAATTGTTCGGACCGGTGCGGTAGTCCGGACTCGAACTCGTGTCCTGTGATTAAACATACACACAGCCCACCACTGGACTGTGTGTCTAACTTGGTTATTATTCCGGTTATTATTAAACTTAACATGTACAGCGGTGACTCCGGTTCGGTTAACAAAAAAAGACATTTTTATTAAGGCAGCATGCGTGGGACAAGATTCGAACTCGAGACGTTTACGTGTTTAATGTGCACACAGTCCACCGCTGGACTGTGTGTCTAACCCGAGTTATAACTTGATTTTAATTATACTTATATGTTACCGAAACTTCGTCTTCTTCGTCAGTTTTAACCAGAAACGATGACTGACTGGTTCGAGGTTTTAATCATGTTTGTTAGCGTGTTTCAGTTAATTACAGGTGAGATATAAATAAAAAGAAAGAAAATTAGGCGTAAAGTATACCGACTGGACTCCTCTGTTTCTCCGGCGAAACTCCGGTGACAGCAAAAGATTCCGGCGTCGTGTGTCTTGCGGCAGAGAGTCTTCAGCAAGCTTGAAAAGGATGTGGGTGACTTCGGTATAAGCTCAGGGGGTTTAGTAAGGCTCAGAAGTGAAGGGTTCGGTTTTTCGGCGATGTGCAGAAATTTTCCGGCGAGTGGAATTACGTCGGGTAAAGGTGCGGTTTTGAGCGAAAAAGCTTGCAGAGGTTTGAGGGGGTATTTATAAGGCAAGTCGTCGATGAATTTGGTCCGATTTCCGACTTGATTCAAAGTCATTACGTTTTCCGGCGGTTATAGCTTGTGTCGCGGGTTCAGGCGTCGGTTATAACCGATGTGGGTTTAAATGTTTACGTTAAGACTTGAAGAAACCGTCCAATCTCGCGAGATCGCCGGGATTTCCGACGACTGAAATTTGGGCGGCGGTTTTGAATTCGAGAATCATGATATGAATTAATTGATTCTAATAATTAACAAAGAACACTAGTGGCGCAGTGGTTGAGTGTGTGTGCGGTAAGACTTTGCTGGACCGGTTGACTGACCCGGGTTCGAAACCCGGCAGAAACATTTAATTTTTATTTCATTATTTTTAACAATTTTTCAAAAACAAATTATATATTCCAATATAATAATTAATTATGTATCGTTTAAAATTAATTTGGGCATTAAATACGCCACGAAATTTTAAACTGATTGTTCGGTTAATAAACGGAGCGGGTTTGGTAAAATCCGTTTTTTTACGGATGTTACAGGATGGACGCGCAAGCCTTCTCACGGTAGTTAGCATGAGAAATAAGCCTATGTTAATCTGTGTGAAAATGTTTCGGTGTATCATGATATGTAGTTAGATTATCACGCGAACGGTTTCTTTATTATGCTAGTATTACAAACCTCGTATGTTCACCTTTACTTATTTGTATTGACTTGTATTTTAACGTATGTAACAGGTTGAGGATTTTAGCTTGTATGCTTAACATAGTTTAGTTTGTCTTTATTTAGTTTAGTTTCCAAGTGAATAAATCTAGGGGATATCGAACCTGGTTGAGTTTTATGAGAAATCTCCGTTTTGTAATAATTTTTTAAATGTTACGTTTAATAGTATGGGATATTAAGCAGGCTGTGATATGTTAAATAATTGTTATGGAACATCTCGTGAAATCAATCTGGTCGCCTAGTGCCACTAACCCTGATGTTTCCGCCATCGGTTAGGGTGTGACAAGGACAATCGCAGGTCTTATTAGTTGGACTTCCCCAACTTCTGTTCCACAAACAGTGTCTGACACTTTCTTCCACACAAGGCCTCCAAAGGAGCAACCTTGATGCTTATATAAAACACTATAACTAGGGTAAAATGGTAATTCCAACCATCACCCAAATCGATCTTAAAATGGTACTCAACCCTTTTGTAGTTAGTCGAACAAATTATCGATCTTGGCTGCAGATAACGATTCTCAATCTCTACATTTTAAGCTTGCGGTAATCAACGCTCAACCACATCAAACTGTCTTTCTTAATAATCAAAATTGGAGATTCCAAAGTGGCGAGCTAGACTGTACAAGCCTTTCTTCAAAACTTCATTCAATTGGGGTCTTAATTATTCTTTTCTTTTTCCGTCGGTGTTAATTGATATGGGGCTTTTTGCAACCGGTCGAGCTCCTAGTAAATGATGTCAAATTTTAACTCCACTTGGCTCTCAGGAGGTAAATCGTGTAGTTCTTTAAAGAAGATATTAAGATAAACAGAAATGATATAGTTTAAATCTCAGCCTTTGATTCATCTGACGTCGCTTGTGTCATTTTGATGACACATTCGCCCTTCAAATACTTGGATGCCTTGAGTAGAGGCACCTACTCAAGCATCTCGATACGAAATATCTCCTTGAATACCGTTTGCTGATTTTAGTACAATATGACTGTTGGAAGATCCTAGTGGTTCCATGCATTAAACCTTTATGTTGATCAGGCATGAAAGCAATCTATGGGACACACTAAGATACTGCCAATTACCATATGGCGCTTTTATCAAACTAGTTTGGCATTCGTAGTCGATAGAAATCAAAGAGATTAATAAGTAAATAAAATAATTTAAATAATAATAATATTAAAAAATTCGTCGTACTTCAACCGAAGGAAGAGCATGACTGATTTTAGAGTATCCATAAAAAAGGGGCGATTTCTATGGTTTCACCGGTAGGTTCTACCTTATACTTAATATATGGGGTTCTCATGAATATATATAAAAGTCTTATGGACTTATGGTTTATGAAATACTTATTGTGACTGAAGTAAAACAGGACTCTTAGCAAACATGACCTTAATTACTGATGAGGAGCGTACCTGATAACATTATTGATGCTTACTGTCTATGGCATTTAGCAGGAAAATATTCAGGCGGTTCCTTTTTTAGCCTCTCCAGGTTTAGATGCATCATCTTTGGCTGCTTTAGGGCAATTAGTACTGACGTGGCCTTTGTCTCCGTAGTTGAAGCATACCGCATTCTTAATGTCCCTACATTCATGGGATTGATGACCAGTTCTTTTACAAATACCACATTGTTTTGGCTTTTGGTCTGTTCGACACTATCCCTAGTGCCTTTTGCTGCAGGTCTCGCACGTAGGCTTTTCATCCGACTTTTGCTGGTTCTTATTGAATCCAAACTTCCCCTTTTTCATAGATTTCTGGAAGTTATCCTTCTCCCTTCTTCATTTCTCTTTTACCATCCAAATTCTTCATTGATAGAGATAAGAAATCCGTCTCTATCCTTTCCAACTCATAAGGTGGACAATATGTTTCTTTAATTAGGTCCTTAAACTTGGACCAATTCAAATTATACAAATATACCTTTCCAGCAGACTGTACCATAGCTTTCCACCATATTAGGGCATCGCCCTTAAATGATTGTGATACAAATTTCACAGTATCTTTGTCAGCGCAACCACTGATCTCGACTACGGTTTATATTTCATCTAACCATCTAAGGGCTTCAACTGCCCCTTCTTCCCCATTGAAATCGCGGGGTTTACAGGATACGAAGTACTTGTATGAACACCCATCCTTATTGGAATACATCTTATCATGATGTTCCTGTCTCTTAGTCTTACTCCTCACATTTGACGAGTGTACCTCACTATCCCTAGGATTCGAACGAGGTATTGATGATTGTTTCGATAAATGTTTGGAGTGAGAAGCGCTCGACTCCTGTTGTTCTCAGTATAGGCATTTATAGCCTTGCCAACCTCCGTGGTAATTAAAGCTTGTAAGTCCTTATTACTTATGACAATGTTGTCATCGACATTATAGTCATTTTGCTTACTGTTAACTTCTCCAGAATTTGCCATATCCGCTGCTTGGTACTAAACACCAAATTATATCTTTGTTAGTTGGTCATTCGCATTTGATGACTCATTGTATATTCATAATGGTATTATTAAACCATATTGGCTTTAAGTTGGATATATAAATCCTTTGCCTTTTGGATTAGTGTGTTCAAAGTCACATCTATTTGTCTTTGACATCTTAAATGTATGTCTAGAATATATATATAACCTAGGCCTCAAAGGACCATCATATGTTTTATAGATCGGACATAGTCCAGAAGTATCAGACAGTGGATCATAAAGTCACATCCGTCTTTGTCGTAATGACAATTTAAGTAGCTCGTAAGTTTGTCACAAAGGACTTAAAATATGGCACAATTGGCCTTTTTAATAAAATATATAAATATGGCACGAACGGCCTTGTCACTAATGGACATATTGGTATGGCACAAAAGGCCTCGTCAATAATGGACATTTTAAGATATATAAGCCGCAATCATATTGATCAAGGGGCTTTAGGGTTTGAACATAGTTCATTACTTTGGACAGGGAGTTGTAGATCACCACTGTCATTGTTGAAGTTAACGATATTATTAGCCCGTAGGCAAATCAATTGACATCTCGAACGGATGTTAAAATAATAATTATAGGACTAATAATGGTAGTCACGATCGTATTGATCTATGAGGCTTGGGCATAGCCCACCACCTTGGACAGGGAACCATAAAGGTCACAACTATCATTGCTTTATTGACAATATAGCCCGAAGGCAAAACACCACTAATGGGTGTTAAATTATAGCTCAATGGTATTGCATCACTAATGGATGTTAAATCATGGTCCGTAGACACTTCATCACTAATGGATGTTAAATTATGGCTCGTAAGCACTACATCACTAATGGATGTTATTCCATGGCCCATAGGCACTACATCACTAATGGATGTTAAATTATGGCTCGTAAGCACTACATCACTAATGGATGTTAAATTATAATCATCATACTGATGATATATGTCGGGATCAAATTCGATCACATAAGCTATAAGGTTTGGACATAGTCCTTCACCCAGACGGCTAGTGTGGTTCCTCAAGTCACACTACCAGGAGTCTTAACATTACTTGAATGCTAATAAGGAATAATTGTCTTAATGGTTTAACATTATAGCCATGGTCGCATTGACCATAGAGGCTTGGAGGTTTGAACATAGTTCACCACCTCTGGATAGAAGAGAAATCTCAACCTTAACTATCATGGTAGAGGCTTTACTTATTAACTACCATTTTATATTTGCCAATTAATGTGAACTTGCCACTTTGGCTGGGGTAAACCATTAAGAAGATCTTTTGAGATTATTTCACGGATCGATAAAGTTCGAATTAAAATCGAGACGATCGCTTGAACAAGGATGTAAGTAATACATATTTATAATAATTCCAAATCTTTCCATAAATCATTAGGAAATTACGATAGTGCCTTAAACAAGACTTTTAATAACTAACTTGTTCACGCAGGGACTTTTAAAAGCACACAAGTCCACACAGGGACTAAAAAGAATATATATATGTCCATATAAGGACTAAAAGAAATAACATGTCCACGAGAGACTATAATGAAATAGTATGTTCACAAAGGAACAATAATGAAATAACATGTTCACGAAGGAACTATAATGAAATAACATGTTCACATAGGAACTTAAGTCGAAGAATATGTCCACCTAGGGACTATAATAAACAAATGTCCACATAGGGACTATGCAGAAGAAACATGTCCACATAAGGACTTAAAGGAAAAAAGAAATACAATTAAAATGAAGGATTCTTTAGAGCGTCCTTTAATTCATTCCCTGTTGTTCCTCTTCTTGGCTTGTCGCGTATGGCGTTAACACAAAAGTTTCAAATAGATAGTGTAAAAACTCCGAATCATGATCTGTTGTAGAAGCAAAATCCAAGGATTCAATGGTTAAAGAATGAAATGGATCACGGATTGGAGTTTGGAAAGCATAATGTTTTAGAATTCCATGAACTTAGATGTATAAAATATGGGTCATAAGTATCCACTGGTAAAATATTTGAAGTTGGAGACTCAGGGACCTCTGGTATGGACTCCACAAATACAGACTTCAAAATTTGAGTCTCAGGGACCTCCAGAATGGACTCTAAAGTCTGGTTAAAGGTTTAAATAGGGTTGGGTTTAGGAATAGGCTTATAATTGTCTTTCCTCCAAACCGGTCGCACGCTTATCCTAACCGTGGTACGAAGCATAGCATTCTACGGCTTCAAATGGGAAGAATCTCCATTAACAGCTTCCTTGCTTGGCGACTTGTTTCAGAAATACATAAAATCAAAAGAAAGATTTATAAATACAGGGATGAGAGCATTCCTATGTCAAGTCTAGACTCGAAAGGTATAAGGAATATGCTACTGTGTCATTTGAAATTAAACACAAAGGCTAGTGTTTAATTCACTCAAACATTGGCTCTGATACCAACCTGTCACACCCCGATTTTCGCGTATACCCGGTGGGCCTGGTGGTGAATATTGTGACATATGTTGATATCATCATAACCAAACAACTCAGAATAGCACAGCGAAAGACTTGGAATTAAAATATCATTACAAACCGAAATATTCAAAGTTCAAAATATAACAACAATGGTTTGTAACGAAGATCCACAGGCGGATCAAAATACAATCAAAAGATGATTAACAGACTTGGAACATCTAAGGATTTGCAAGATCCTCTTATTGCTACTGAGCAGCTTCCAGCCTATTTACGTATTTGTACCTGTAGTTTAATTATTTTGAAAATACGTCAGTTTTCACTGGTAAATACAGTCAACCGACAAATTTTGAAAACATTTCGTAATCATTTTTATGTACACAATGGTACATATGTTTTATAAATAACTTGGGACAAACTATATCTCATGTTATCAGTTTTACATAACTTGACATACATACGGGGGCCGGAACGATTCATGATTAACTGACACACCACATATTCCCTTATTGGGAAAACCCACACTAGGTTGTAAATATATAATTTGTTCTTTATTAGGAACACCCATATTGGGTATATTTCATTTATTTAAACCGTTTCGCATCTGTCAGGTGTATGCCTACACCCCTTGCTTAGGTCGTGGCCACTTACAATTAAATGAGTCAAGGATATCCAGGACACGGCCGCATTAACCCCCAATGTTTAAGTCAAGTAATACGAATCAAAACGGGTTATTTGAATTTCCCGACACATAGGTCTTCGAATCCCATACCCGACCATGCAGTAAATATTTTACCGTATCCCAAGCCCGTATAGGGAAAATAGGTTAAGAGTATTTACCAGAGCTTAGCAAGTCCTTTTAATATAAGAAATATAATAAGCCTAGCCGTATCCAATTAATGAAGCGTAAGTACAATTTACCAGAAGGCCCTAGTCTGGAATGATGGTATAAATAACCAATTAGAATGCTAGCGGATCTTATTTAAGTCGTAGACTTAGACCGGCTAGCTTAAAGTATCAAAAACGGTACGACGCACTTGATTAAGCAATGACCGGAAAGAATGTAGTTTAAACCCGACAAGTACAATGACTTGTATAATATGGATAAACATATAACATTCTGGATTTTGAAATGAAAATGACAAGGTTAAACCTGTTTCGGTTAAATTACGTAAATTAGCCTCGCAGGCTTAACCGTACGCATATAAGCGATACCGGGTAACCGGATGAGTCATGAACGATTTCCATATGCCAATATACTTTAAACAATTTATAATATCAGTAGGATATCAACTTGTATACTCGTTAAGGTTTTAAAATCAAATTATGCCTCATAAGGGCGTTTTGGTCATTTAGCGACGTATAAAAGGAACTTGCGTATAATCTGATGTTACGACCATAAACATTCTAAGAAAATACTTTACTTATGATATTATCAGTACGCTACCGAATATATGTGTGTTTTATAGTTTAAAACCAAACGATGCACCGTAGGGGTATTTTGGTAATTTCACACATAGTTTCGAAAGCTTATTTGGGATTCTGAGTTTATATTATGTACCTATTGTATAAATACTTTAAATGAATTATAAAATCATTAGGTAACAAGTCTTGGTTGGTAAATATGGTTTAAAACCATGCTATGCGCCGAAAAGGCGTAAAAGTCGTTAAATGAGGATATTTGCGATATTTTGTGAAAACTGATGTTATGACCAGGTTTAAATATATAAAATATGTTATCTAGTATAACATATCACTAGAAAAAGGTTTCATATGAAAAATTATGATTAAAAACCATTTTAAATGTCGTAAGGGCGTTATCGTCATTTAAGAGCGTAATACAAGAACTTGTGCATAAACTCAGCTTATAAACTGAATTGATATCCCAAAATATCCTAATTATGGTATTACATCTGTAGGCAATAAGTTTGGTATGAAAATTTATGATTAAAACCGTTCTACGCACCGAAAGGGCTTTACGGTCACTTTAAAGCTTTATTTACGATATATTACGAAAACTCAATTTATGGTCAGATTTGTAACATCAAAATATGTTAAACATGTTGACATATCAGTAACTAAATCATTTCAAGTTTGTTGGCTTTTAAAACCTTATTTTTAAATAAAATGGCGAAATAGTCAAAGTATGGCATATTTGCGGAAACTCGCATAAAACTCGGATAACTATTATTATCATGTAATATAATCTCAGAGGTTATGCTACATCATAATACGATCATAACGAGACCTTAAATCAGTAGCATACTAATCTAATTCGATTCATAATCAAAAGTCAACACAGAAGTCAAACTTCACGACTTTCGGTTGCGAGTCGATCCTAAAACTGAAATTGACGAGCCGAACTTGTTTACACGTGTTCTAATATTTATTACCAAGCTGTTTATGTGTTAAAACATATTTTAGAAAGCCTTTAAACTCAGTTTATGAATATTTCTAAAATCTTACCCGTCGACTTTTAAAAATATATTTTTTTTGACTCGTCAATTGAAATAGCAAACGTGGTAATTAGGAGGTGCCCTTTTGAGGGATTAACACCTACCTATTTACGATCACATAGCCACATTCGGATTGATCCATGGTTGGACCATAATAGTTTTAATCGAAAGTCAAAGCGTTTATTGAAAACACTTGACTTTTGGCTATGAAAATCTAAACGAAAGAACAAACTATGAAAAGAGCACTTACAAATGATCCTATGAACTGAATAAACTCAGAGGAAAACTCCTAAGTGATCAGGAACCTCCAGAATTGATTATTGAAGAAAGGATTGAAAAGATGCAAAGTTAAACCCATATGTTTATCACATATTCATAAATATTGAGGATTACTAGGATCATTCCAGGCGTTATCAAGGGTTAGAGGATCATTACAAGTGCTAGGGAGGTGTCAAAACCTGGTTAAGAGTGGCAAAAACGAGCTAGGTGGCGAGTTGTGAGCTTATACATGGTGAATCAGCATTTTTTGTCTACAGACTTGCTTACGGACCGTAAGGGTCTTCCTATACGGTGCGTAAGGACCCAGCTCAGCCACCAAGTTTCACTTTTTGACAATTTTGGCCCCTGGACTTGTTTTCGTCGCGTTTTGTCACCCGTAACCCCTTTTAACCTAATTTCAAGGCTCGATAAAGGTGTTGAGGCATAAGTGACTTGGATTATGTTCGGAAATATCCCGGATGTCGGTTCGTTCGGTTCTACGGTTGCGCTTTTTCGCTAAAATGCGTAAAACGCTTAAACGGACACAAAAACGATCGAAATATCGCAACGATGGACATCCTTGCATCCTTATCAATAAAACATAATATTTTATTGTATGCAATATTTTTGGATCCATATATTGGGTCTGTATATCAAAATACGAGAATTGACAAGTTTCCGCAGTTTGTCAGGAATAGTCCCTGGACTTCCAAACTTGCCTGAAACGTCATAATTAGTGTGTTAAGCCTTCATTGGCATATGATAGGCACCCATAAAAGTATGAATAACATTTTAAGACTCTCGGTTCGTTAAAAGGTCACTTAGAGGCTTAGTTTGAGCATGTTGACACTTTTAGTCCCTTATCTTATTAATTTATCGTTCAGATGTTATAATTAACATTACGATGCATTTGGTCCTTCTTGTTTTAGCACGTGGCATACGAGGATCAGTGGGACACGTGTTGAAATTTTACAGGACGGGTTTTTACGAGGTGTTACAAAAAGCATAAAACAAATTTATTTTTTATTGTTTTATAAAACGCAGTGTACTAAAAACACAAAGAATTTTTTGTTTCTATAACGCAATAAGCTAAAAATACAAAGAAATGTCTTTTTTTCTAAAACGCAATGGACTAAAAACAAAGAAATGTGTTGTTTCTAAAACGCAATGGACTAAAAACAAAAAAAAATGTGTTTTTTCATTCTTTTGTAAAATACAATGACTTAATTCAAAAACCCATATCGTAAAACGCAATTAAAAAATTTCTTACATAGATCGAAGCCGACTTCTTCGAATTTCTTCAACGACTGACGAAATTTGAATGTTAGAAACATTTATCAACGATCGAATCGAACGAATCGAGTGATTCACTTTAAAATCACGATAAAAAAATGAAAAATTGTATGAAATTAAACTGGGTTTCTTTAAAAAAAGTTGAAGAACACGTTGATTGAGTCTTTGAATCACTGATTGATGACGAAAAATCGTACTATGATGTAGTGATTATTGAATAGAAAGTGAAAAAAGGTTGAAGATTGTGGTTTTTGAAAATGAAGTGTTCTGAAGTCGCAGGGAAAAATGAAGGGAGAAGATGACATAAGATTGACTAAAATACCCTCCCCTTTATTTTTCAATTTTGCCACATGTCTTAACACCATTGTTTTCTATCCTTCCTAGCCAAATTATACTTCCTATTTGATCTTCTCCCATAAAAAGTTATGTGATGGCTTGATCCGCATCAATAGTGTAATGGACAACGGTGACAACAATGGTGTTGGATCTGAGAGAGTGTGGTGTCTGTGTTTTTTATTTAAAGTAGAACAAATATGGAAATTCTTGCTAAACAGTTAATACAAACACATCATCTTCAACACAACTGGATTTGGAAAATGATTGCATAATGATTTCATTTCATTCAATATTTACAATACAACCATAGTACAGAATGTACTCCCCCTTAACATGTGAACTTTCTCTCACTTAGTTCTTATGTCATTTGGCTCTAAGTGTTAACTGTTACGTTGAGGATGAAGAACTATATATAGGAGGAGAGAACTACTGGTGACGTCACCATAAAAGTGACCCTAAACAACCTTATTAATGATGTAACTTCCAACAGTTATGCAAAAATGCTAGATAGTTACTAAAGACGCTAGTACGTTAAAACTATTGTAAATAAAGATAATACAGTTGAATTTTCAAAATTGCTAGAAGGATTCCAACATTTTTGGAATCCAGTACTTCTGGTCTTGTTTGACTTGGTCTTCTCGTCTTCAGCTTTGAGTTTTGTTGACTAGTTGACCAGCACTTTAACAATCCAGCACTTGTACTTCTGTTCTTCTATTCTTTGATCCAACAGTTCTGTTCCAACACTTTTGGTGGTTGTTTTGTGGAGCTTTAAAGGGGGGAAACTTCTGGACTTAGATTGTACTTCAACTTATTCCATTAGACAGGAAGATGGTTCCATTGGGTTTTGTCTTTCATTATCAACAGATCTTACATAACTCAACAATCTCCCCCTAGATCTATTGATGTCATCCCTCTTATTAGTGCATGTCTTTTATTCTTTATTTGACGGAGCCCATCAGTCTTTCTCTAATCATGCCTTTGATTCCAAGTTCAAGATTCAGAACTTGATCATCATCAGTATCTCTTTCCATTTCAAGATCAAGAATGACCTTGATAATTTCTGGACTCAGACTTTGAACTGCATACCCTTCCAGTCTTCCATCTGACTTAGCCCAATACTTTTCATCTTTTAGAATATAACTCCTAACACTTTTTTTACTTTTAACTTTGATCCTCTATACTTTTCATCTTTTACAAAATTTTCATTAACGCTTCGTTCTAAATTTTGCGAGTAAACACGCAACAATGTGCTGTGTGGTTCATCATTTTACGTCTATTTTTCCCGTTTAACGTCCCCATCGCAACGCATTAAGTCCTATCTCGGCTTAGTTATTCTTTTCTATGTTTTACGTTTCGATCAAATTTTTTCACATTAACACGCCGCAACGGGCGTGTGTTGTTCACCGTTTTCATGTCTACTTTTCGTCCGGTGTTATTTTTTTGTTTTTTTATCTCTGTTGATTTACGAGCATTTCCGGTGTTAGTGGTTGTTGGTGATGGTGCGTCATTAATGCTTCTTGGCACGGTTTTACACCCGTTTTTGCTCTTTAGATACATCACATTGAAATAAAAATTGTAAGCCTTTTATGTTTGCACTTGATTAAAACTCGATCTAACTTACGTGTCTACTTTTATTTGTTTCCCCGTTTATGTTTGCAGATAACTGATATACTGTACTTTTTCAAGCTTCAGTGTTTTAGAAATGTAGCTTGTTAACTAGATAAATGGTGAAAGATAGTGACGCTTCATATTCATTATCATATATCGAACGTGTTTCCTAGCCATATAACATGAAAATATACCGTCCGTTAGTATGAAAGTATATAACTTATAACCACAAGCATGGTATTCTATGAAAAATTAATACAAACCAACTAATCTTATAAAACTAAAAAAAGTTCAACCTGAACCGTTCTTGAATGGTTTACCCGGTCAAATCGACCCAGTCGCTTGCTTTGCTGGTTTCCAGTACCATAGATAACGATTCGACCCAAAAATTTTGTCATAACGGACCGAATTGGACCCTGAGACCAATGAGCAAACCAAAATATCCACTTCAACCCAATGACAATGTCAACTGTCGAACACATCGAGTAATGGACACATCTTTTACAAAAACGAAACATGGACTATGTTGGGAGTGTTGAGCCAAAAACGAAGCTCTATCATTAAGTGACGTAAGTCAAATAGCATAACTTATATTGCGGATACAAGTCACTATTAAAGCATTCTTTTTATTTCGGAAAGTTCAAGTGACCAAACAGTCAAACACTATGAAAAGAAAATGTAGATAAAACATTAATCAAAAAGCTCAAGGAATGAAAATGAATGGCTAAGTCATATTTAGAACATCAACCTTGATCTTTTAAACACCTAAACTTGTAAGACCTTCGACCATAGAGAAATGGCAAAATATGTATGTCGTACTTTGCTGCATAATTTGGTCTAGTTGAATAGTCTAAAATTGCTTACTTTTGGGTTGCAATGTAGGTTTTCAAGCAGGCTCGTAAAGACCCAACATGTGACCATCAATACAGCGCATTGCAGCAACCTGCCAACGAAGCAGGAAAAATTAGGTGTTCTATTGATTATCTAGTGCATATAAAGTACAAGCGGCAATTCAACTCATTTACTGTCAGATTGCAGTAATGTTTTATCTTTATTTGGTCAAACGACTAAAACGGAAACATGTTAAACAGGTCGAAAAGATGCCAAAAGAGTATTCTTAATGCATACAACCGACCAAATCGCTTTAGTAGAAAAAGATAAAAATTGGTACTGTAAAAATAAAAACTATATAATCATATTTTAAGACGTTATCTATAACAAAAAAGTTTTGGGCCAATTCAACCCTACCCAGCCCATTTCATGACACAAAAAGAACTTATTTTGCCAGTTAACCACTTAACCAGACGTCCAGACCCACTCATTTTGCCACCTACAGTATAAAACGGGTGGTTAGAACGTCTGTCTACATTCTACAAGACACAACAAACTTCCAGTATAGCTTAAAAATCTCTCTTAGAAACTATAAGATTAAAAGATTGAAAAGCCAGAGAAGAAAAACAATCATTAGCAGTGGAATTGAAATCAAGAAAATCGGCAAAAGGTCATGATTATGGTAGTAATATTACCTTTCCATGGACCTCATACTTAATAGGTCCGTCCATCTCTGCACCTAAAGCCATGAGTTTAGTCACGCTATTGTTGATGTCAGGCACGGTGAATGATAACATTGACGAGTATCCCTTCTGGACTGCAATGTCACTGCAAGTAATGGATATTACAAACAGAAATAGCACACTTAATTATCGAGGGAGTAATAAACTGAAGATGCGAGGGGTCGATATTACAAAGACGAAGGAAATAAGATCAGGATTCACCTAGAAGAGTGCATGAGAGCGAGCTTGAGAGGGCCAGATTCGAGTTCAGCCCACCGGAGAGTACACACGTTTATGCTGAAATCAAGTCCTTCTTTGTAGAACCTAGCAGCTTTCGGTACATCTTTGTGCAGTTGCAGTATCCATCTAACCGAAGCCGCCCCAGCCGCCACCATGCTCTATATCTCCACCGACCGAACAAAATAACCAATTCTAAACTCTACGCCTCTATTCACTTTCCAGCGGCGGCTTCTCTGATCACTCCAGCAAGCTAAATCACAACTCAGAAGTTAAAACATCGTACATCTTTAGGCCTTTGTAACTCTACGAATATTTATATAATTAGACATGTATCGAACAATCAACGATATGAAGAGATCAAATAAACAAGTTAGTAGCCAAACTGCAAGCTAATATAACATACATTATTCATTCACATGACTCATATAATCAATCCAAAAGTGAATTTATCATTTTTACACACCAGATTTCAAACAGAGACAGAAGCAACCAAAATAACTCAATCCATTTACCAAATAAGCCTCAATTTAAACTCAAACCTATGAAGCTATACAGAAAATGATAAAAAAAAATGTGTTGTAGTATAATAACAGAAAACAATTTCAGAATTAAATCAAACTGAAGAAACCCTAAAACTCAGAACCAATTACTTGCCTATCAAACTAACGGAGTCGAATGTAATGAGATGCAGAAGGCCGAGGCGGACCAGGGAGATCAGGCGGTGCCGGCGGCAGTAGCCGGGAAGCGGTAGTGCGGAGTGGCGTCCGGTGAGTACGATAGCCGAGACTCAAATGCGATTTACCGTTAACGTGCCCAGGCGGCGTTGGGCTTATTCTAATTTCTTATGGATACTATAAGTTTATAACCCAATACCTCATATGTCCAGTTTTGCATTTTACCATGGCCCAATTAATACATTTATTATTATTTTTATTTTTTGTGAACGGCAAAGATTCTCACATATAAACCCACCCTGCTCGGGGTTATGTACAAGGTTGACTCCTCGACCCTCATGAGACCGTGCCCCCCGATGCGCGGGAACCGGATGAAATCCGTAAACCCTCGCCCCCGTTAGGTTCGAACCCGGGATTAAAGCCCTGATTCGTCCCTTCACCTAGATGTTCCTCGAAAATGGCCCGAGCGAAAATCGAACATGCGTCTCCACTAGGGAGGGCAGACTAATTTACCACTAGACCAACTTCTCGAAACATTAATATATTTATTTTTAGTTGTTATTTAAGGTTGTTGTTACCGACTAACGTCCTTTCCGTATGGCATGGGTGGCCGGCAATACGTGAACACTGGTCCTACATCGATGTTACCGGGCGTGAAAGAATGGGCGTGAGATAGTCCATGCTAGTGAAGGAGAAGGTTTGGTTGGCCCAATGGTCTCAACCAATCCAGTCCACCCTTCCTTTTATTTTAATTAGATATATTTAATACGGAAATTATATTTAATATATGAAATCACTATACACTGCTAATGATGTTGTAGCCTAGTGGTTGCAATGGAGGTGGGAAGGTTTACCACCTACTGGGTTCCTGCCCAGAAAATGCGCAGGTTCAAATCCCACTTCAATCGAGCTTTGGTTATGTATAGCCCTAACCGAGATGCAGTTAAAAAAAATCACTATACACTAAATGATTGAAAGCTTATGTGTACATTGTATTGATAAGTTACTTGTTAACATGACAATAAACATTTATAAAACAATAAAGCTATCGGGGTGTCGGTTGAAACATTATTTGCCATATTGTACTATTAATTAAATGGTACACCACCATCCTTCTTGATTGATGGTGGTTTGCATGATTTGAGACACGTTTACCACGGCTATCCCATTTGATATTTTGAGACAAACATATATTAAAAAATAAAGGGGATAGTGGTTTGGGTCATAACCGCACTCTTAAGGTAGTGGTTTTGAATGATGGATTAAAGTTGAGTGGCATGGCTCCTATGTGGAGTGTCATAGTGGTCATTAGGATCATGACGAGACCCTTTATCCTAACACATGGTCTAAACTATCAATCACTAAAACAAACAAGTGGCACGCTTCTCTTTTTTCTGTTATTAAACCTCATGATACGTATTTTTTTCTGTTATGACATTTAAAATGTGATGTTTTATAACATTTTGAATATATTGTGACATTTTATTTTTATCTATGTTTTGGTGTAAATATTATTTAATAATGAGTTGTACATGATAATGTACAAGTCATCAAATCACAAACTTAGAAGTCGTCAAAGGTGCCATAAGGTTTACTTATTATTTATTTTTTTTCCTCTTGTAACCTTTAAATTAAGACGCTCATAAAACTCCAGTGCTAGTGTCGTGACGTGATTAGCTTTATCAACATTTGTCATGATTTTCTTTTCTCACCGGGTGAATACGAATATACAAATCATCATAATCAAGTTTTATATATTCTTTAAGTTAAATACCATAAGCATCCTTTAAAACAAAAAAAAAGTTATATTAAATAAAGGTGATTATTCTTAAAGCTTTAAAAACTCAAAACTTGTAGAAAGTCGTCATGATGTGGCGCGTGCGTTTGAATGTAGAGTGAGATGTATTTGAGTATGTCTAAACATATACACTTAAGCTAGGTGTATTGTGTATACAAGCATCGTTGTAAAAGTTGTTAGGCGCTCTCTAGTCAGAGTTAAGAGTACTCAAAAGGTACTCGGTCTAGGCGGAGAGTACTCATGTCTCAGCAGCCTACCTTGTAACGATTACTCAGGGAGCATTCAGCTTCCGAGACCTTGTATTACGACATTATGTACGAGTAATAAACATTGCATGTGGGCCATTGTGCGGGACACTATCTACATAAGCAAAGACCATTAAAAACACCAAAAAATATTTGGACACGTAGTTATACCATTGGAGTTGATTTATATGCATTGTTATTACACGTGTAGAAAGCTTGTTCTATGAATAGCGTAGTGCATCAACGCATTAAAAAAGTTGTTATACGCGTTGTTTTTAACATATAGCAATGATACACTTGGATTAGAGAGGAGAAGGACTTGATTTTACTATATACTCTTTTTAGTGAAGTATATAAAACTAAACTGATTTCAAAAACGAAACTAGATAAAAGGTTGGCAACACATATTAGTCTTTTACCTAACAATCATAAAGATATGTGTTGTACATACAAGAGTCCCCACAACACGCACGTGGTATTCGCTCCACCATTTAGCCTCTACAACAGCTCCACTACCGCAAGCATTATCTTATTTGTCCATTCTATTATTCGTGATGCTCATGCATCAGGTACCCTGTATATCTGGCCCCTCTCACCACCAATATTGTCCGCTTTGTCTTCGATGGGTTGGCCATCCAGAAACTCACGGATTTTTTTTTGGTTGCTCCAATGGAGACTTTCTAGGAGGTCACCTATCCTAGAACTACTCTCACCTGAGCACGCTTAACTGTGGAGTTCTCCTCTCATCCACTAGCATTAAACCCAAAACGCGTTGGTGGTTTTAAGAGGCAGGAGATTCTTTATGAACCAAGATCTCTCCTGGTCACGACCGATGTGGGATTTGCCTAAAGTATCACAATGGTCTATGTTAATCTTTCGATAGTCGGTATCATATCTTCACATACCCCGCTTTCATGTCATGCCGTGTTGGTGTCACATCAACTCATACGATATCAATGGCAAATTAATTTCTTTTTAATTAAAATATTCTCACTATGTTACGTTAGACATTTATTTTGTCAAACGAATGATCCAAATTTATTTTCTCACTTTCTAAAACTTTCATTTATTTATCCTTTCCCACAGTAAATATACCCATAGAAAAACTCATATTTATATATTTCATTGTATATAGTTTGTATTATGAAAATGATATGTTTGTCCTTGTCATAATAAATATAAAACGCTTCAATCTCTCTCACTTAAGCCCTAAACGTTATGGTAACACATAGACATAGGGGCTCTTTATTTACCTATTAATGAGGCTCTTAATGATTCAGACCTTTTACTGGTTCAGCACTTAATCATTCAGACTGTTTGTTTCACGAGCAAATGTCTGAATGGTTCAGACATTTGCCTCTGAATGGTTAAGCATTATACTGAGTCTGAATGGTTAAGACCTCTAATCTGAATTGTTCAGACACTTGCATCTGAACGGTTAAGCATTATACTGGCTCTTAATGGTTCAGACCTCTTACTGGTTCAGCACTTAATGGTTCAGACCTCTTAATCGTTCAGCACTTAACCATTCAGAAGTTGCCAAACAGCCCCATAGTCTTATGACTAGTTTCTCCTTCTTCCCATAAACTTGAAACTTAGAGATTTGCGTAAATGTCATGGATTTGATAATGGATGATATTTATCATAATGGGTAATTGAAGAAACACCGAACTAATCCAGAGATTAGTTATGGAGTGTGTTTCGTCCAATAAAGGTTAATCTTCTTCTCCAGGTCGGAAACTCCTTAAGCCGCCTTGCAAAACACTTAAAACACCCCGTTAAGCTCGTTACGAGGGGGAAATAGGGGGAAGCCCCTCGTAACCACCTCTGGCGTGAGAATAAGTAATCGTTTTGAGGGTTAAATATGAGTATTTTGTGAGAGAGCAGAGAGAGACAGAGAGAGAGAGAGATCCTTAAACCTGGAGGTCAAGTGTCCTATTTATAGCCGGGGTGAATCGTAGAGGAAATGGGCTCATGGGCTTTGGGCCTGAGGTAGGCGACAAGGAATATCCATCTGATCTCCTCTGTTGAGGTCGTTTAGTGGTCTCAGGTTTTGTCGCTACCTGTCGCATTGCTAATGGAGCCACGTGTCCTGACAGTTGTCCTTGTTGTCGGGTCTGTCTTTGGCCGTTAGTGGAGATCATGGGGCAGTGGTCGGCGCAACCTGAGTGGTGCCACGTGTCAATACTTGTGTACTCTTTGTCAGTTGTACGTTTACACATCGTGGAGCACGATCTTCTACAGCTGTCGTGTCGTTATTGGTCCGTAGCTCTGGTTATTGTACTCTTCGTACGGGTTTTCGGCTTCCACGCGTCGTTATCCAAATGTGTTACTCTTCGCGCGTGGTTCATATGGGCTTGTTCTCTTTCCATATTAGTTTAAGTGTTCTTATGTTGTCTTTGTATGCTAGTTGTACTTGCGCGGGCTCTGGCCTGGTCTTGGTAGCCCGCGCGGAATATTGCTTGCTTATACTTGTGATTGTGGTGGGTATGGTTATGTGCGCGGTTATGGGTGTTTACCCGTTAACCGGCGCATGATTTTGGACGATACCCCTTCAAGTCCCCCCAGTCCAGTGCTTCTTCCATGCGCGAAGTAAATGGGTGGAGCTCTGGACTCAAGATGATGTCTTTCCCCGCGCTGTCTTTTTGTTTGAAGTATATAGAACTTGCGGCTCTACGGCGCATGGGAGTTGTTTCGTGTTGAAGGAATGACCTGTTGTTCTTTTGAGCGGGAAGATTCTTGGGATTCAAAAAATGGTAGTTGCTAACAGGTTGGTGATGATGTTGACGTGTGAGTAGACTGCTGACACTGTAGACGTCATGCCGTCACTGTGTCAGGCATGTCGTTCCGGCTTCTGTCAGGCGATTGACGGCCACGCGCGCGTGGTAACCGTCGTTCCGCTTTTTCTGCCTGACGTGTCGTTTTCCTATTGGCCGTTCGTCCCAATTGTCGGACACAGTTACCATCGCATTAAATGCGATGGGTATAAATATCAGGTATCCTCTCCTTGAGAATCATTTCTCCTCTTGACTTCATCTTCTTTTCTTCGGATCTTCAAATCTTCAAAGCCATTTATTGAAGATCTTCAAACTGTTCTTCATCATTCTCCAGATTTCTTCTAAATACTTAACCTTTTTCCATTTTCGACTCGTGATTATGTCTGAACAACACGAAGATACTGAAGTAGAAGAGGTTGGTGGAAGCATGCCACCCTTAAAATGGGATCAGGCGTCTTTTGAGCAGATCGTGAGGGGGAATGAGTTTGTCGTCGAGTGGGATGCTACGTTTCCTTTAACCGGGGCAGACTGCTGCTGATGCTCCCCGGGATATATAACTCTCTTCGCCGACTTTTTTGGAGAAGGTAACTTCCGTTTACCGGCGACGCGTTTATTTGGAGCTCTGATATCACACTATGGTATACATATGTCTCAGCTCAGCCCTTTAGGGATGGTGAGGGTTAGGCATTTTGAGTTTTACCTACGATCTCAAGGAAAAAAAAACCTATTGTCGACAAGTTCTGCGCTTTCTATCAAATGCAGGCCTACTTGGGTTTCTACTCCTTCGCCACGCGTAGATCTAAGAGGCCTTTGATTAACCCTCCTAAGAGTTATCATGACTGGAAGGGTAAGTTTTTCTTCATACGGGAAGAGGTGATTCCTGTTGCTATGGATTTTCGTCACCCGGTCCCCATACCGAAGGAGGATTTGAAGATACCTAGGGAAGCTAGGTGGTACGAACAATTGTGCCCCCTTCCTAATAGGGCTTTTGGAGAGTTCACGCTTGTGGCTACATGGATGAGTGATAAATGGCCGCCTTCGAACACAAGCGTCCCTGTACTTTTGCTGGAGGGTCAAGGTACTTGTTGTTTTTGTGCTCTTACGTTTTATGTATGTGTATCGTCTTGTTTTCGCTGCTATCTTTTACAGTATTTTTCTTTTGCAGAGGTACCTCTTATTATCATGCTTTTTCTACTCATGTGTTGTTATGGGTACCCGGCCTTTGCGCGAGGGGGAGGAAATCTGGTATGCCCAGATTCATGGGAACTTCATGTATCCGGCTCCTGGCTCTTTTGCGCGCCTGTTATTGCTACTGAAGGTGCGCTTCCCGTGAATCCTAGGCCTTGTCGCGCTATAACTCCTGCTGGGAAAGATGTTGTCTTGCTCTCCAGTGGGGAGTCTATAGCTTCCTCGGATCATGGTTTACCAAATCCCACTCCTATGTGTGCAGGTAGTTTACGTAACTTAGGCATGTATCCTGAGGATCAGAAGCCTAAGCGCCAAAGCAAAAGGAAGAAAGCTGCTGCTACCGATGTTAAAACGGAGATGCCTGCTGCTGCTTCAGACGTGACATCTCGTCAAGGTACGCGTCGCTTTCAACAGCGCCAATTGGATGACTATATTATTGTTGCTGACTCCATTGAGGCCTTGGATTTCTTAGGCAAGGCTAGTGATGGTTCTGGAGCCAAAGGTGTTCAGGGCGCTGGTTCAGCAGAACATGACGCCGCGCCTTCTTTTAGCCCGGCTGGTGATGAGGAGGGGTCTCCTCCGGCGCTTGTTAATAAACCTTCTCTTAAGCTACCACGATCTGAATCTAGCGGTCAAGGTGGAGCGTCTCCCAAGAAGGTTGTGTTTACTAAACCTGTCATCGAGAAGAAAGTAGACATTGCTTCGTTGATGACCTCCATCTCGCCTGGTAAGGTTTTCGTGATTGCCCTAAACCGAAATCTTGTTTTGTCACTGTGCTTATGTTTTGTTTTGCTTTATGGTGCAGAACCCAAGAAAGCCCCTATTAAATTCAAGATTATTCCTCCAAAGTCTGGAGATCAATCATCTGTACCGCCGCCTGCTGATTCTGTTTACAAACTGCCAGACTCTGTTCAGGTTATTCATGAGGATCCATTTTCCTCTTTGAAGGATGTTGAAGCCCAATCCTCTGGTAGTTCTGCACTCAAGGAACCTGTTAGAGGTGAGGCGCGAGACTTGGGATTAGATACAGGTGAGTTTTCTAATGCTGATCGGTCTGTGCCAGCGGTGTTCAAGTCAAAGGGCAATCTGGTCAACCGAGCAAGGCAGCTGCAGATGTGCATGTTTCTTCGAATGGGCCGGTAGAGGCTAGTAAAACTGATGAGCCTGTGGATGCAAATAAAATTCTTAAGAAGGTTCTTACTGAGGTCATTGGTGGTGAACGAAAGACGCTCAGCTTTCGCGCTAGAGAGAAGGAGCCTTACCCTATTCGTCCTGAGGATACCCTAGGCGATCACTACTATCGTTCATACACGAGAGTCGCGCCGGGGATATTCATGTTCCTGTGTGGAAGTTGAAACAAGGGGATACACTTCTCAAGTTTCCTGAATATAGAGAGTGGTTGAACGGCATATTTCCTCCAGCAAGGTGAACTTTCAGAAACGACGTCAACATGAACGTCTTTACCAATCACATGTCGTTGCTCATGCTAATAATGTTTCAACTACTCACCAAATTGTGCGGGAATGGCGCACTATGTATCGAGAGCACGCTTAGGTTGAGGCTTATCGCCGGCGTTTATCATCTGACCACGAAAAATTTAAGAAGGCCAATGAGGAACTTGCTGCTGAGCGAAGTAAGTTGGATGCTGATAAGAAAAGTGAAGAGTGGGGTGTGTTGGGGTGGAAGAAGAAGTTAGAGGCTTGTGAAGCCCTTCTTGCTAAGGAGCGGTCGGAATGGAAGGAGGCTTGTGATCGGGATAATCGCAAGATGTGCGCCGCGCACAACGAGATAAACAAATTAAAGGCTAACGTCGAAGCTTCTGCCAAGACCATTGTTGAGCTCACTGGTAAAACTCGGGTCTGACCAAGGCTAATTCAGAGCTGGAAGAGCAACTTGCCGCCGCCAAACTTCGCCAAGAACATGCCGAAAAGGACCAGGTTCATACTCATCTTGAGTCTATTCAGTTGCATAAGGATTTTGAGGAACTTAGAACGTTCATCCCTTCCCAGGAGAGCTGAAAGAAACGATCGTCTCTCGTGATAGAGACTTGGCTGGCAAGGACGCTGAGCTCGTAGAACTCAGGCGTCTATTGCGTGAGTCAGAGGCGAAGGTTGGTGATGAAAATGCACGAGCTGACGCTGCTGAGAAGCTCGTCGGGTCTCCCAGTCTGCACTGAACGTTGCTCAAGAGAATTACTCTGAAACTCAGACGACTGTGGAACCGCTTGTGAATGCTTCTGAGTGGTTAAAGGATTATGGCATTCCTTATGTAAGTTTGTACCTTTTTACGCTCCTCCTTTCTTGTGAACGACTTACCTAATTCTATGTGTTATTATGCGATGAAGGTTGCGAACGCCGTGCTCAATTCTCCTGAATTGGATCAAATTGTGGCGGCGCTCACTGTTGCAGCGCGCCAGGTTGGTCATTTTGAAGGTTATCAGGAGTGTGCGGGTCACGTCCGTGAAGTTGTGGAAAAAGATTGGAGGCTAGTCATTGTTCTGTTACTGGCGATGTTTGGACAGCCTTCACTACTCACCAGCGAGCCTACAACAATCTTCGTCTTCCCATCATGCAGTTGGTCTCTGAAGCCTAAGGCATGATGATTATGTCGCGCGCCTGAAGGATATCTTCGAGCCTACAGAAGCAATAGACCTTTCTGATGATGAAGATGACGATGAAGCGGATGATGGTGGTGATGGCGGTGGTGTCGAATAGGTTAGGTATTGTCTAGTGATTAGTCGTTTTTTTGTTAAAGGCTCGTGTGCCTTGCGTCGGTTGTTCTTTTAGTTCGTAAAATTGAATGGGACACACCCCCTTTATGAAGATGACTATTTTTATGTCTTGATTTAATTTGTAGTTGGAAGTTATTAACTTTGATTTGGTAGTGCGAGAGTATGTGCGTTGACGCGTACCTTCATTTGCTGAAGACTGCGTGATTACGGGTATTTCTAGCGCTTCGACATTATTTGTCGTGTAATCGTCTTGTTGTGACACATCTTAATGGCTGGATCATTCGATGCGATACTTATTATAATTACTGTCATGTTTTTATAACTTTGTTTAGGTAGCGTGAATAAGTGGCTAGTAAACTTTGGATCTCGTAGCTATAGGCGAATTCCGCGCGTATAAAGGACTTCGTCATTTTTAGTTATTTGTTTGCCACGTTTTTATGCGCACCAAAAGTTGTCATGCATTTATAACGAGTATCGCAATTTGCAGCGAAAATAGCGAGTTTCATTAAACCGATGGCTGGACATTAGGCTCTCTGCCTTTGATTACAAGAGTACTAGACAATAGGCTCGCGGCCTTTTATTACAAGAGTAACACCTAGCTGGGTTCTCGACCTTCGTGAAATTAAAAAGCGTTGCTTACATGTAACACTTGCGTAATTGTTGCGCGTTCCAAGTGCGTGGTACGAGCTGATCGTTCAGCGTTCGGAGCTTGTATGCGCCTTTTCCCAGAACCTCGTGAATGATGTAAGGGCCTTCCCATTTGGGTGCTAGTTTCCCGGGGCGTTCTGCATTAGAAGCCTCGTTATCGCGGAAGACGTATTCCCCTGGGTAAAAGGTGCAGACGCGCACCCTCGAATTGTAATATTTCTCTAGCTTGGACTTGTATTTCGCTTTTTTGATCGCAGCATTTTCACGTCTTTCTTCGAGCAAGTCGAGGTCTAGTCGACGTTCTGCTTCGTTATCTACCGCGTTGACGGCCATCAAGCGGGGTGAAGGCAAACCTATCTAAGCTGGGATGACTGCCTCTGAACCGTAAACCAAACTAAAAGGTGTCTCGCCATTGCTAATTTTGGGCATAGTTCGGTGAGCCCATAGTATACTTGGGAGCTCATCGACCCAGCCCTGCGCTTGGTTCCTAAGTGGGCCTTAATCCATTCAACGATGCTTTTGTTTACATTCTCAACCTGGCCGTTCCCTTGCAGGTGCGCGACCGAGGAGAAGGTGTGTTCGATGTTTAACTCCTTCATCCATGCCTGTAATTCTTCTACCGCGAAATTGGTGCCGTTATCCGTTATGATGCGCAATGGTCGGCCGAAGCGGCAGATTATATGTTCCCAGATGAACTTACGTACCATCATTGCGGATGTGGAAGCCAGTGCTTTCGCTTCTACCCATTTCGTAAAGTAATCGACCGCCACGATGATAAATTTAACTACACCCGTGCACCATTGAACGGACCCACCATGTCTATGCCCCATTCTGGAAAGGCCATGCCGTTGAGACTGGAACGAGATCGTTTTTGGGTCTGAGTGTTTTCGGCGCGTGCCTCTGGCATGAATCACACTTGCGCAGCTCGCGTACTGCATCCAGGTGCATTCTTGGCCAATAATATCCTGCGTTCATTATTTTTGCCACGACCATTCGTGGTCCCGCATGGATCCCACAAATCCCTTCATGTATTTCGCGTATCAAGTACTCGGCGTCTTGGGGGTCTACGCAGCGTAGCAGTGGCCCTAGATATGATCGTCGATGCAGGATTTTGGTATTAAAGCGCCTTGTTCAGAATTTGCGCGCCTCTGCCTTGTTTGTTGGCAAAGAATCGTTTTGTAAATACTGCATGATGGGAGTCATCCATGATGGCGACCCTATTTCCACCACGTTCACCTGCCGCAGAGGGACAGATAGGTTTTTTTAACACTTCGATCCTGACGTCTTTCGCGAGGTGTTCAAAAGCGGTTGCTGTGAGTTTGCTTAATGCATCTGCTGGCTTGTTTTCGCTCATATTAATGTGTACGACTTTGACGCTTTTAAAGTTCTGAATTAGTTGTTTGGCTTGCTCTAGGTACAGTATCATTGTTTCTCCTTTGGCGTCATATAAACCATTAATTTGCCCTGCCACCGGTAAGGAATCGACATGCGCGTGCAAATGCTTTGCCCCCATCTTCGTTGCTAACCTCAAACCTGCTAGGAAAGCTTCGTATTCTACCTCATTGTTCGTGCTCTTGAAATTTAACCGTATAGTGTAAGTGAACTCGCTTTTCTCTGGGCTGACCAATCTCAAACCTACCCCTGGCCATCTTCATTTGAAGCCCCATCGGTATACAGTAGCCAGATTTCTCCGCCTTCTTTCGTTGTGGATTCGACGGAACTACATTCTGGGATTTTTCCTTCCGGAACCTGTGTTGTGAAATCCGCGAGGATTTGCCCTTGATTGCTGGGCGCGGGCGGTACACAATATTGTGTCCCCCAACTCGATCGCCCATTTCGCTAGTATTCCTGAAATCTCTGGCTTCTTTAGTATATTTCCAATGTCGTAATTTGTCAAGACGTGTATTACGTGGTCTGCGAAGTATCTCCGCAGCCTACGCGAGGCGTGAACTAAAGCTAAGACAAGCTTTTCCATGATTGAATAACGTGTTTCTGGGTCGTTCTGCATTCTGCTCACGTAATAAATTGGAGTTTGCACCGCGTTTCTTTCCACAACTAACGTTGCGCCGACTGCTTTGTCTGACGCGGATAAGTATAGTAGCAGGGGTTCTTTTTTGAATGGCGCCGTTAGCGTTGGTAAGTGCATCAGGCACTCCTTCATTTCTTTGAAGGCGACCTCGGCTTCCGGCGTCCATTTAAATTCTTTCGCTTTACGCAATTCCGGAGTGTGCTTATGAATGGGAAAGATTTTGCTGCGTGGTTTGCTAGGAAACGATTGAGCGCGGCTAGTCTGCCGGCTAATCTTTGCATATCCTTGACGTTTCTCGGTGAGGGAATTCTTTCGATGGCTTGGATTTTTTCAGGGTTTACTTTGAAACCACCTTTCGTGACCTTGAACACAAGGAACTTCCCCTCTTCCATTCCAAATGAACATTTGCTCGGATTCAGCTTCATGTTTACACTCCTTAAGGACTTGAAAGTCTTTTCGACGTCCTTCAGCATTTGGTCCTCTTCTGGGTTCATTATTACCAGATCATCGATATACACCTCTATGTGCTTGCCAATATCCTCGCCGAAGGTTTTATCCATTAAGCGCTGATATGTAGCTCCGGCGTTGCGCAATCCGAATGACATCTTTGTGTAACAGAAAATACCCATCCCGGTTCTAAAAGCCGTCTTATCTTCGTCTTTCAGCGCCATTTGGATTTCGTGATACCCCTTGTAACAATCCAGGAAACACTTCCATCTTAACGGTGCCAGCGAATCGATCTTTTTATCTATTTCTGGCAAGGAATAACAATCTTTTGGACATGCTTGTTCAGGTCCTTGTAATCGACGCACATGCACCATCCACCGCTTGCTTTCTCTACCATGACTGGGTTGGCAACCCACGTTTGGTATCTCACTTCGCGCAGGATCCCAGCTAGTAAGAGTTCTGAAACTTGCTCATTCATTGCTTTTGTTTTTGCTTCTCCTAAGCTTCGCTTCCTTTGGACTTTTGGTTCAACCGTAGGAAAGGTATTCAAGCAGTGTTCAGTGATGTCGTGCGGGACCCCAGTCATGTCAGCTGGAGTCCAAGCGAAGGTATCCATATTGCAGAATAATAATTGCTTCAAGAAGCTCCGTATGTTGTCCGACATCGCAGGCCCTAATGTCACCGTCTGCTCTGGGTATTTCCGAATTAATACCCACTTTTCCGGTTCGTTGCTAACAAGATGTTTCGTTTTCTTGGGTGGCGGCTGTCACACCCCGACCCGCAGCGGAAAAGGTGATCGGGGCATGATTGGGTTTTCATCAAAGCTCATGACATTTATTAAAATGTTTCATATTTATTATTACAATTTAAAAGGAATCATACAATCAAATCAAACAATTACAATATGTTCTATACATCCTTCTAAACTTCATTATTTTTCTTCTAAGGCATTTTCCTATGTTTTTCCTTGCTTCATCCTGTTCACCTGTATCATGTGTAAAAATGGTTTTTGGGTCAACAAAAAGTTGGCGAGTGAACCTTGTTAGAAAACATTTATTATTTATTTCTTGTTGTATTTAATATGGAAAAATTGTGCAATAATCATATGTGAGCAAACGTAAATAAACATACAATAGCAATAACCATAACAAACAATAACATACAATAACAAACCATAACAAACAATAACATACAATAACAAACCAACTTGCATGAATATATAACATGAATGAAACTGTATATGTTGGCAACGTCACGTTCACGCTCATAATGTAATGGGGAACGGACGGCCAATGATAAATGTCTGTGCGATCAAGGCTCAATCAAACGGAGCCGATCGTATGTTGGCAACGCCTGGTTCACGCTCATAATGTAATGGGGAACAGCTCAACGTTCATAATGTAATGGGGAGCGGCGGCCTATGATAAATGTCTGTGCGATCAAGGCTCAATCAAAGGGAGCCGATCGTATGTTGGCAACGCCTGGTTCACGCTCATAATGTAATGGGGAACAGCTCAACGCTCATAATGTAATGGGGAGCGGCGGCCTATGATAATGTATGTACTGAAAATGATAAATTTAATCTAAACAATAACCACACACAAACAGTTGATACATGTTGGATACACATTTGTTCATGGATATGATAGATGCACAATAGTTTAAATGTAATAAATAATAAGACACATGATACGCCCCAAAAATGTGATTAAAACGGGGAATTTGTAGAGATTCACTCACATTGGGTGCGTTCGGCTGATGATGTTGAATGCGCACGAGTTTAGAGGATTGATCGACGAGGAATAACTAACCTAATTAATAACGAAAAGGTACGGTAAATAAGTGGATTTTATTAATCAATTTTAATAGGATTTTTGGATATATTTTTGTGAGTTTAAGGCTATTTTCTAACTTTAAAAACGTTATTTTTAAGTATTTTTAATTGATTTTTAAATTAAATAAATAAATAAAAATAATAAAAAAAATGTTGACTTTTTGACTTTGACCGTTGACCGTTGACCATGACCGTTGACCGGTTCGGTCAGTTATATATTTGCACTGAGTGAGGTTCGAACTCGTGACCTCCCGTACGCGTGCACGCAGCTCTACCAACTGAGCTACGTGTCTAACCCGAAATATTTCTGTTTTTAATTATATTTATACACTATTTAAGTTAATCCAAAAATCATTTATTTTAAAAAGGATTTTATTGTATCGACTCGGTGTTCTCCACATGTCTCGAACCCGGGACCTGTGGTTTAGTTTGGCACACAGTCCACCGTTGAACTGTGTGTCTAACTTGGTAAATATTCCGGTTTTTATTATACTTAACAGTTAACTACGAGTGGATCCGGTTCAGTTTAAAAAGGAACATTTTTATTACCGAGAATGTGCGTGTGTCAAGGATCGAACTCGGGACGTATGCGTATTGTTTGCACACAGTCCACCGCTGGATTGTGTGTCCAACCCGTTCATAATACTGATTTTAATTAATCTTATACACTAGGCCGACTTCATCTTCTTCGTTCAAAACACAGACATCGGTTAACCAAACTGTTACTTGTTAAGTTAAATTAACGAACTTTATAAGCAATTAAAAGGTAATGAACGGAGAGGGTTTGGGGAAAGGATGTACCGAGCAGGTGTCTTTCACAGAACTCCGGCAAGGATTCGTCGGCTCTGTTTTGTGAACTTCGGCTGTTAGGATCAATTAGCAGTTTTGATTGCTTAGACGTGAAATTGAGTTACTAAACAATGATAAACAGAAGGTTTTGGTGACTATACCGATTCACAACGAGATTCTGGAAATTCCAAAAGTTTTCCGGCGAAAGTTGAATATTCGGCAACGACGTCTGGGATTGATTCTGGGTGATGGATTGAAGTTAGCAATAGTCTAACAACGGATTGAAACAGAAAGAGTCGAGGTATTTACCGTTGTGAGGTGAGTCTCGGTTTTCCGGCGACTTGCAGAGAATTCCGGCGATGTATTTCTTGCGACAGAGATTCTTCAGGGAGTTTAAGGTGAGTGTAGGTGATGTCGGTATGAGCTCTAAAAATCTTATTTTAGAGTAAACAGAAAGGATGGAATGAATTCGGTTTTCCGGTGAAAATTTCCGGTTAATTTGCAGAGGATTCCGGCGACTGCGTCGAGGTTTTCTGAGCGAAATGGAGAGTGTAATTTTGATAAACTCGCGAGCTCACTGATGAATAAAGTATAATTCAGGTTTAATTGCATTTCCGATTTCGAATTCAACATTTTCGGTTATGGTTTGATGATTTGAATGAGTGACATTAAGGTTTTTCAGTTATAACCGGCGTCGATGTAAATGCATCGGTTATGACAGAAGAAAACGTCAATGATTGACGAATTCGTCGGGATTTCCGGCGAGAATGATTTGGGCGCGCTGAGTGACAGATTTTGACTTCGAGTTTTATATTAAGTATTAATTGTTTCAGTATTTCACCAAGTAACACAAGTGGCGGAGTGGTAGGATGTGTGTGAGTTAAGACTTGGGATTTACCAGGCTGACCCGGGTTCGAAACCCGGCTTCAGCATTTAATTTTTTTCTCACTATTTTTTAATAAATTTTCAAATATAAATTTTATATTCTAATATACTTATTAATTATGTATCGTTTAAAATTAATTTGAGCATTAAATATGCAACGAAATTTTTAACTGGTTGTTCGGTTAATAAACGAAGCGGGTTTGGTTAACCCGGTTTTTTTTACGGATGTTACAGCGGCGCGTCCTATATCGCCATTACCTCTTTCTTGGAATAAATGAGTGCGACTCTCCCTTGAGTAGGAAATCCTATCGCTGAATGTGTCGGGGATACTATCATGTGCAACCGACCTTGTGTTTCTCTCCCTAGCAAGATGTCATGGCGGGAGTTAGCTGGCATGACCATGAATGTTACTTCGATTGTTCTTGACTTCTTCCCGTCACCCAACGTGACTGGGAATGAGATTTGACCCAGCGGGAAGACTGTTTCGTTGTAGAAACCAGACAACGGGTAGTCGACTGGCTCTAATCCTGCTTTGTCTTATTGGTCAAGTTGATTGAAACATTGTTCGTAAATGATGTCTGATGTGCTGCCCGAGTCGATGAACAGTACTCCGTTTCGTAGTGTCTAAATATCCCAGTGATTACTATGGGACGAGTGGCTCGGGGTCCCCCTTTCACCACCGGGAAAACCACTTGTTGTTAGCGCCGTGATTCATTGCTTAGCCGTTTTCCTTTATCTTCTGCGCGCCAACGTTTTGATTGTTCCTCTACCGTGTGTGTTTCTAATCGCACCTTCTTTTGGTTGTTCTCTTCGTGATGTTGCAGTTGTCTTGTTTCTTTGCGCACATTTTTTACTAAATTGCTTAGCTTACCGCTTTTCAGGGCTTTCTCAATTTCCACACGCAAAGAGATACAGTTTTCAGTTTGATGTCCTTGTATCTTTTTGAAATTCACAATACAAGTTCGAATCTTGGCCCTTCTTGTTTGTCATTTGTGGAGGCGCTTTGAAGTCGACATTCTCTGTCATGAGGACCACTTTCAGTGTCTTGGACAATGGTGTCCAATGTCTGTCTCTGTTTTCATTTTTGACTGTTTTTCTGTATCCGATTCTATCAATCGTTGTACGCGCGTCTTCGCGGTACCTTGGTATATTGCGTTGCCGATCATGTTCGATTGTTGTGTGCGACTCATAATCGCTTGATCTGTGAGGGTTCCAACTTGACCCTTTGTTTCGTCGGCTACGTCTACTGGAGTCATATGTGGTTGCCCTTTAATACCGATCATCCGAACGATGAGTCGATCTATTTCCCATTAAGTTTGTGGAGTTTGTATAGAGTTGTAGTTTTTGTATAGAGTCGTAGTTTGTAGTATTTTGTAGTTTTTTTAGAGTCGGTACTGCTTTGGTTTTTCTTTGTTTTTGATTATGCAGGTTTAATTTGTGCCACCCGTACTCAATCGCCATTCGGGTGATTTTGGAGCTGCTTTTCGACGACGAGGATTTTCCAATTGTACGAGTGTCAGAGTAGCCGATTGCGAATGGAATGTTATACGGTCGAGCTGGATTGGACGAATTTGAGCTTACGCGATTATAAAACCAGCTAAGTCCTTTCCAATTTTCCCTTTGTCTTTTATTTCCTATTTATTTTAGTTTTTTTTAGTCGGTTTCTATTCCTACATTGAGGGCAATGTAGAGTTTAAGTGTGGGGATGAGAAACTATCGTTTAGTGTCTAGTTAGTAGTGTCTTGAGTCATAAATTTGATAAAAAAAATTTAAACATTCAAAAAAAAAGAATAGAAAATGTCTTTTGAATTAGAAGTTTGCAAATAAAGACGGAAAATGATAGAAAAAACAGATTTTTGTTCGGGGTCGAATAATGATAATATGAGAAAAAATAGTCGAGCTTGTGTCTAGTTTGGAATATGCGGGTAGGCTCGAGTCGGTTCTAGGTTTCTTTGATACTAATATACCTTAATTGTCAGTTTGCTAGTGGGTTCTCATCTAGGAAAAATGGGAAATTGAAACCGCCAAAAATAGTATAAGGAATGACGTTATAAGCCAAAATCGTTAGAATTTTTAATCATGAAAAAATTGCAAGAAAAAATAAATTGAGCTAGAAACTAAGAAAAGTAGCATAGGTCTACGTAATCTCAGTTGGGGATAGTGACTCTGACTTAGATTGCCACTGTGATGCGTGAAATTAAGTTGCATAAAAAATTTCCGAAGCCTATTGTAATCCGAGTTGGGATAGCGACTCTACAGCCGGAATACCTATGGGTTAGGTAAAGCAACATCGACACTCAAAGAAAAGAAAAAAAAAGAGAGAAAGAATAGGAAAAAAATGGTTTCAAATTCTTTTGATTTTGGTATAAAACGGTTAGGAATTGGTCCAGTGATCATTCTTTTTGTTCTATAAGCTTGAGGCGGGAGTAGATGTACTGTGGCTTCTAGTGTGAGACACAAAGTTATTAAACTAAATTGCATGATAAGGGCTTGGAAACGTGTTTGGGTTTAAGAGAACAAGTATATTTGCAATCGCATCTAACATGAGTTTTGACTTTAATAAGTATAAATAACTTTTGACCCGAATGATTGTCTGTCTCTGATTCCGTTTGCATAAGTCTTTTTCAGGGACGAAAAAAGGTTAAGTGTGGGGATATTTGATGTGGGGTAAAATATACATATTTGTCCCATGTAAATTGTATAATTTTTGTATAGGTTTTATTTATTGTTATTTAGTTTTTAGTGTATATTATATTCTTTTGTGTTTTGCCAGGTCCTGGTGCAAATGGAGCGAAAACAAGAAATAAGGAAATAATCAGCCAGTTTGGTAGAGTAGGGTGTCAGTGACCGAATTATAATTGCCGCTATTTTTCTTGAGTGGGTCGAGACCACTATCTCTATTTTATAAGCTAAGGGACCTGAAGTGAAATAAATGTAAAATGGAAAATTCAATGTGACATGAGATGAAAGTGAAGGGACCATAGGTCCCACAATGGGTGAAACATGGAATTAATTCCCAAAAGTCATCACAACTAACATACACGTGAATCGTGAATTGTGAATGTGAATTGTGAATTGGATGTTGACCGAGTATAATGCTTATGACCAAATGTTTTATTTATTTGTGGGCCGATTGGATGCATACTGAGTCCATTCCTTTGTTCTTTTAAAGACCCGCTAAGCATGGCCCAATGGTGGAAGATTGTAGTTGGAGTTAAATACAATACCTACGGATTATGGAGGAAGCAGCCGCAATTTTGAGGAAATATTATTTTGGAAGCTGCCATCGACATCATACACCAAACACTAAACGAAGAGAGAGAGCCGCAATTTTGAGGAAATATTGAGGAGAGGCTGCCATCTAGAGATCAGAGAGGAAAAGGGTTGTTCAAGCTTCACCGTTCAAAATATGAGTCCGGGTTTGCAAAGAATTAATTTATTAGTTTGATAAACTTTATGTTATTCGACTATGATTTATTATTTATTTGAGACTTGTTTCTTTTTCTTGACTATGGTTCTTGGCTAGACTTCTTTAACTGCCTAGACTAAGATGATTGGATTGAATAGTTTAGACCTTTTTCGTTAATTACATGTTTGTTATGGATTAATTGTGTTCTGTAAGCAGTTTAGTTATCTGGCTTGGTGTATATGCATGCTTTGATTTGGTTTTCTGTTTTCTATTTCTTCATATGATTCTTGGTGACTGTCTATATCACGGAATAGAGTCGTATTAGGTTGTGAATTTTGGTGAGTGTCTATATCACAGAATAAGTTCATAATCTTTAGGGTTAAGTGGTCATTCAACCTTAGAAGTAGTAGTTAACAGGTTACTAGATTTTAGTGTTCTACTAGTCCTAATACCTGGAAACTGATGGGCTATTGATAGGTCTTACCCGGCGAATTGCTATTGTCGGTCTTTGGAAAAAGTCCATACCTTTGTTGAGCCGTCGGTTTTATTAGTCTATCAAGTCAAGTTTAGATACTCAAACTACCCTAGATCTATAATTGAAAAAGAGTAGGTCGTCATTAGGGTACTCACACAATATTAGACAACTGGAAAGACGTCTAATCAACCGGTAGGATTAACGGACTAGGTAACGCCATAAGTTTCACCTCGAGAAGGGTTGAGGGGCTTAGCTGGTATTTAATATGTTCAGTATCATAAGATCCCGGTTCCAGAAAACGAGTAATTAACTTAATCGGTAAACGCTTAAAATCAACCCAGGATTCTAGTCTAGGTAGTCTTCATCATCTCTGAGAACAATCTTCATCCTTAGTTCGTATTAGTTAATTTAGTCGTTAATTAGTTTTAATATAGATTTCCTTAAATTTCTAGACAAGAGTATTTTACCTATTAGGCCAAAGCATGTTCCCTAACTCGAAAGATCTTACGAATCACTTTGGAATAGTCGACGTTTCTCTACCCGAAACAATCCCATGTTTTATTGAGCCAATCTTTTATGTTATCTCAATTTTTATGTGATTTTATACTTGTTACCTTATTCATTTGAAGCCGTTACACAATTCGCATGTTATCGCAATAAAAAACAATAATAACCCTCGTGAACAAACTAAATTTATACTCCTTATACGCATTTATACGTGTTTGTACATGCCATACTTGTTAAATTCATGCTAACTACGTGAACCATATGTGATACACCATGCTTACATACTTATACATGCCAAACTTATTTTACATTATGATTCAAGTCTCACCCTTTCTTTCCCTTTCGAACTTCTAGATGGCATCTCCAAGCTCATCTGATGAACACAAGAAGAGCAAGAAGAACTCTCGTTCCAACTCCAAGAAAGAACTCGCAAACCTCGTCGCTGAACAAATGGCCGACCATATCATGCCTGATATCGTTAGTAAGATCCAATCGAACACTGAAAAACTTCATGGTTCGGTCGACTCCAAGGTGGAAAAACCCAAGACCCAATTCGTATTCAAGCACTTCATTACTTGTAAACCCTTAGAGTTTACATGGAAGGATGGCGCCACAGCGTTGCTGACTTGGTTCGAAGCCATGGAACTCGCGTTCCGTCACAGTGGCTGTCCCGACGATCTGCGTACCCAAAACGCCACAGGGGTGTTCCGATCGAGAGCTCTCGATTGGTGGACCTCCGAACGCAGCACAAGAGGGGACGATGCAGCCCACGCCCTACCATGGTCCGAGTTGAAGAAAATCATGAGAGACGAATTCTGCCCTCCACACAAGCTTAGGAAGCTAGAACAAGAGTTTTGGTACCTCAAGCAAAATGGGGATGATAATGATGGTTTAACCCAACGCTTCAAGAAGCTTAGTATCCTTTGCCCCACCCAAGTTGATACCACCAAGAAGGCTATCAACAAGTACATCCATTGCCTACCGGATTCTTTCATGAACCTCGTGGAAGCTGCTTTCCCAGCAACTATCGAGGAAACCTACCGCTTGGCTGCTCGCCTTAACAGCAACCAGGTCGAGCGCAGGGATGTCACGAAGGCCTCGCTGAAAAGCGCGCACCAAGCAACCACCGAACCTGCCACTGTTGAACCCTCACCTAAAAACCCTATAAACAACAACAACCCCAAGAACAAGAAGCGGGAGGCTTCTGGTCAAAATTGCGCGGTTGTTACTCCGCCAAACCCTCAACCCATCCAAGCCGTTGCAGCCATCGTTCCTGCTAACCCTGATCAGCCAAGGCAGGGCTACATTGGGTCTCACCCCCAGTGTACGACCTGTTTACGCCATCATCCCACTGGTACCCCATGCCGCAAGTGTGCCCAATGTCAAAGGTTTGGACACTTTGCTAACCGTTGCCGCAACTTCCCTCAACCCCAAAACACCCAGCCTCAAGCCCTCATGCCTAACCCTGCTCAACCTCAAACCCAACCTCAAAATGCTCATGTGCGAGCATGTTTTAAGTGCAGTGACCCGAGCCATCTTGCCAACGTTTGTCCTCAGCGCAACGTCAGCCAGCAGCAACAACCTCAACCGGCACGCGAAAGAGCATTTGCCCTCACCAACGCTCAGGCTCAAAGTTCAAACGACGTTATCACTGGTACATTCCTTGTTAACCATGTTTATGCTTCATGTCTATTTGATACTGGCACCGATAGAAGTTTTGTTTCGACTGAATTTGAACCTTTACTTAAGTGCGTACGTTCCAAATTGCCTAATCCTTTCGCTGTCGAAGTCGCAAATGGTAAAACCGTCTCTGTTGATTCTATCCTTTCTAATTGCTCCTTGATTCTAAACGATCATATGTTTTCTATTGATCTCATTCCCATGCAATTGGGAAGCTTCGATATCATAGTAGGCACGGACTGGCTTAAGCGAGTTTGTGCTGAAGTTGTTTGCTTCGAGAAATTTATTCGTCTTCCACTTCCAAACAGTGATTCATTGCACGTCTATGGCGAGAAACCTTCCAAAGGTCTCAAGCTTATGTCGTGTATTTAAGCAAACAAATATTTGCGCAAGGAGTACTTTGCCTTTCTGGCCCATGTTGTGGAAAAGAAAGACAAGGGCCCGAGTGTGAGCGACGTTCCTGTTGTTTGCGATTCCTTTATGTCTTTCCAAAGGATCTTCCTGGTCCTCCGCCTCCTCGTTTTGTTGACTTTCGTATTGACCTCATCCCTGGCGCAACTCCTGTTGCGAAAGCTCCTTATCGTTTAGCACCCTCGGAGATGCAAGAGCTATCTAGCCAACTTAAAGAGCTTCTTGATAAAGGCTTTATACGCCCTAGTACTTCCCCTTGGGGCGCTCCCGTTTTGTTCGTCAAGAAGAAAGATGGGTCTTTTCTGATGTGCATTGACTATCGTGAACTCAATAAACTTACAGTCAAGAACCGATACCCACTTCCTCGTATAGACGATCTCTTTGATCAACTTCAAGGTGCGACCTTGTTTCTCGAAAATCGACCTCCGTTCTGGCTACCATCAACTTCGAGTTTTCGAGGGAGATGTACCTAAGACTGCCTTTCGCACACGTTACGGACACTATGAGTTCGTGGTCATGCCTTTTGGTTTGACTAACGCACCTGCAGTGTTTATGGATCTCATGAACCGCGTGTGTAAACCTTTCCTCGATCAATTCGTAATCGTATTCATCGAAGATATTCTCATCTACTCCAAGACGAAAGAAGAACATGGGCGACATTTGCAACTTATTCTTCAACTTTTGCGTACCGAACGTCTTTATGCCAAATTCTCCAAGTGTGAATTTTGGCTAAAAGAGGTTCAATTTCTTGGTCACACCGTCAATGAACTCGGTATACATGTTGACCCCGCAAAGATAGAAGCTCTGAAGAATTGGATTGCACCTAAATCGCCTTCTGAAATTCGTTCATTTCTCGATTTAGCTGGTTATTATTGTCGTTTCATCTCGAACTTCTCCAAGATCGCCGTTCTTTAACGTCGTTGACTCAAAAAGATAAACCTTTTGTTTGGGGTCCCGAACAGGAGGAGTCTTTTCAAACCCTCAAGATCATGCTCTGTAATGCTCCCATCCTTGCACTTCCTGATGGAAACGACGATTTCGTCGTGTATTGTGATGCTTCAAACCAAGGTCTTGGTTGCGTTCTTATGCAACGGGACAAGGTTATCGCTTACGCGTCGAGACAACTCAAGATTCATGAGAAAAACTATACTACGCACGACCTTGAACTTGGTGCAGTTGTTTTTGCGTTAAAGATTTGGCGACACTACCTTTATGGTACAAAGTGTACGGTCTTACCGACCATAAGAGCCTTCAACATATCTTTGATCAAAAGGAACTCAACATGCGTCAACGTCGTTGGGTAGAATTGTTAAACGACTACGAATGTGACATTCGCTACCACCCTGGTAAGGAAAATGTTGTAGCCGATGCACTTAGTCGTAAAACTCATGTCAAGAGTATTCGTTGTCACCAATGTCACACCCCGACCCGCAGCGGATTAAAAGTCGGGGCATAAATGGGTTATCACCAAAGCTCATGATGTTTACTAAAATGTTTCATATTTATTAAATTCAAATTACAACTTAAATATCCAAAACAAAATTCATACAATTACAAGAAATTGAAACTATTTAATTATTCCAAAGCTTAAACTTGTTATTCTTCTAGGCATTCCTATGTGTTTCTTATCTCAGCTGGATTACCTGTATCATGTGTAAAACGGGGGATATTTTGGGTCAACAAAAGTTGGCGAGTGAACCTTGATAAAACATTGTTACTAATTTCTTGTTTTATTTAATAAGGAAAATTTGTGCAATAATCACATGTGAGCAAACATATATAGATAAACAAACACAAACCACTTTGAATGAGTATATGATATGAATGATGATGTATGTGAGATCAAGGCTCAATCAGACGAGCCGAATCTAATGAGGCACCTGATGCTCAACCCGTCTCCCACGGGGAACTGATGGGCCTAATGAAATGCGTGCACTGACAATGATAAATCCAATCTACATATAATTCACACAACAATTGATACACATTTGATCACGGATATGATGTATGCACAAGTGTTTATATATATAATAAAAGAATTATACGACACATGATACACCCCAAAACATGATTAAAACGGGGAATTGATAGAGATTCACTCACAATTGGTGCGTTCTTTGATGACGTTGGATACGCACGAATTTAGGATTCAATCGACGAGGGAAAAACTAGCATAGATAATAACAAAATGATTCGATAAATAAATAAATTTTATTTAAGATTAATATTTTTTTAATTAGTGCTCTTAATGGAATTTTTAGATTTATTTTTGTGAGTTTAAGGAAATTTTCTAACTTTAAAAATCTTATTTTTAAGTATTTTTAAATAATTTTTCAATTAAATAAATAAATAAAAAGAAAATAAAAGGTTGACTTTTTGACCGTTGACCGTTGACCGGGTCTTGACCGGTCAGACTGTGTTTTTTTATGCGCTGAGTGAGGTTCGAACTCGGGACCTCTCGTATACGTGCACGCAGCTCTACCAACTGAGCTACGTGTCTAACCCGAAATATTCTCTGTTTTAATTATATTTATATACTAATTAACTTTAAACTTATTTGGTTTTTATTAAAAATGATTTATATGGCCGAACCGGTTGCAGAGACCTGGAGTCGAACTCGGGTCCTTCGGTTCGAGTGCGCACAGCCCAACCAGTTGGGCTGTGTGTCTAATCTGTTTAACTAATGGATTATATTACTCTTATAAACATTCTGTGACTTGATCTGATTAAGTTCTAAAAATGTTGGTTTTATTTCTGAAAGTCGGTAACGTGTGCGATTCGAACTCGGGACGTGCATATTGTATTTGCACATAGTCCACCGCTGGACTGTGTGTCTAACCCGGTTTAATATCCGTTTTTAATTATACTAATACACGTTTTCATCTTCGTCTTCTTCGCTTAAAAATTACAGAACAGTGAAATCCTACTGTTCTGGTTAATCGATCATAACTTATACTTGTTTGAAATGGAAAGAGGATTAAGTGATATGGTATACCAAGTCGGAGCGTTTTCTTCAGATTTCCGGCAGTGTTCGTCGGCTCTGATTTTGCGATTTCCGGCTGTATGAACTGTTTTAACAGTTTTGATTATTGGTTTGAACAATTAAAGTATAAATCAAAAGATAGCAGAGAAGTTTAGACAGTTATACCGTCTGATGAACGAATACAGTTTTCTGATCAACGATTCCGGCGATGTTCCGGCGAAATTGGAAATCTCCGGCGACGAGCTTTTGAGGAAATGCAACTTCGGAAAGAAAGTGCAGTTGAGAGCGAAAGGTTTACGAGATGTTTGAGTGAGTATTTATAGGGATGAACATCTGAATTGGGTTTGAATCGAGGTCAAGGTTCGCGGTCAAAGGTTTTCCGGCGGTTATGACCGAAATTGACTGCCGGCAACGGTTATAACTGGCGTCGAGATTAAATTTTGTGTTTCAGTCAAAGGAAAGGTAGCCAAAATCGCGGAACGTCGGTTTTTCCGGTGAGTGCGAGTTCTGGGCGCGCTGATTGCATATTTGACTTTTCGGTTTTATTATAAATCCTATTTGTTTCCGTGTTTATTACAAAAGCAATGTGTGGCGGAGTGGTGTGGTGTGTGTTGTGTTTGTGGGTGACTCGGGTTCGAAACCCGGCGTCTCCATTTTATTTTTTCTCACTATTTATTATTATTTATAAATTATGATTTTTAAATTCTAATATATTTATTAATTATGTATTGTTTAAAATTAATATGAACCATAAATACGCAACGAAACTTATAACTGACTATTTGATTGATAAACGAAGCGGGTTTGGAAACCCGTTTTTCGACGAATTTTACAACCAAATCGTGGGAAAACTTCATGAGCTAATTCGCCAAGCACAATTTGTCGTCATCAACGAGGGTAACCTTGATAACGAGTTGAATTGTGGAGTCGAGAACCCGCTCGCAGCTAAACCCGATGGTATCCTTTACTACCATGATCGCATTTGGATTCCCAATCGTCTTAACCTTCAAAACACCTTGATGGATGAAGCCCACAAATCCCGATACTCCATTCATCCTGGCGCCGACAAAATGTACCATGACCTTCGTGCATCTTATTGGTGGCCTGGGATGAAGAAAGATATCGCTCTCTACATCTCGAAGTGCCTTACATGTTCTAAGGTGAAAGCTGAACATCAACGCCCCTCTGGCTTACTCGAAATTCCCGTTTGGAAATGGGAGAGTATTGCTATGGATTTCATTACCAAGCTTCCTCGTACTTCGTCTGGTCATGACAGTATATGGGTTATCATTGACCGATTGTCCAAATCCGCTCATTTCCTTGCCATTTGTGAAGATTACAAAGTCGAGAAATTGGCTCGTATTTACACGGATGAAATCATTAGTCGTCATGGTACTCCCGTTGACATCATTTCCGATCGCGATGCTCGTTTCACCTCCCGCCTTTGGCAAACATTTCAATCTGCCATTGGCACTCGTCTTATCCTTAGCACCGCTTTCCATCCTCAATCTGACGGTCAAACTGAGCGTACTATCCAAACCTTAGAGGATATGCTTCGGTCATGCGTAATCGATTTTGGCGGCAATTGGGATTCACACTTACCATTGGTAGAATTCTCGTACAATAATAGTTATCACGCGAGTATTCAAATGGCTCCATTTGAAGCATTGTATGGTCGTAAGAGTCGTTCGCCTATTTGTTGGCACGAGATCGGAGACTCTCAAATCACCGGTCCCAAACTGATACAAGAGACAATGGACAAGATCTTACAAATCCGTGATAACCTCCTCAAAGCTCGAAGCCGCAAAAGAGTTATGCCGACAGAAGACGCAAACCATTAGAATTCAACGTGGGTGATAACGTACTTCTCAAAGTATCCCCTTGGAAAGGTGTTGTTCGATTTGGTAAGAAAGGCAAGCTCGCTCCTCGCTATGTAGGTCCTTTCAAGATTCTCGAGAGGATTGGCAAGGTAGCATATCGTCTGGATCTGCCTCAAGCGCTCAACAACGTTCATCCTGTCTTTCATGTTTCAAACCTAAAGAAGTGTCTAGCTGAAGAAGGACTTCAAGTTCCGCTCGAAGATCTTCAAATCAATGAGACTTGCATTTTGTGGAGAAACCAGTTGAAATCATGGACCGAGGAATCAAGCAATTAAGGCGCAGTCGAATTCCTATCGTCAAGGTTCGATGGGAAGGTAAGCGTGGCGATGAATTTACTTGGGAACTCAAGAGTGATATGAAGACTAAGTACCCGCATCTCTTCGTTGCATCTTTCTAAATTTCGGGACGAAATTTCATAAAGGAGGGGAGGCTGTAACGCCCAGCGTTTTCATACTTTCCGTATTTAGAAGGCTCATGATGTATTTCTATTTTTGGAAACCCTTGTATCTTGTATTCGTCCTTTCGTTGTAATCTTTGTAATCATTGTAAACCGAGACTTTGAATCATAATGAAAACTCATATTGTTATTCTCATTCGTGTTATACTTAGTCATAATCATTTTATACTTATACATTCAAACATGTAACGCATACTTGTGATATTCGTAAACGTGTGATGAACTTGCAAATACTTGACGTACATACATTATACGATACTTATACATGATACATATATGCATTCATACTTGGTTATAATATTTCTTACGATAAACAAACTTAAAACCCCTTAAAATGCACTTTTTATGCTTATAACACCCCTAAACCCTTAAATGTAAACTCCAGGGGGCTGAATTTCAAAAAATGAAACTTCTCCCAGCTTCTCGTGGGCCGCCAGCGTGTCCCCCATTCCTTCTCGCGGCCCGCCAGCTGTCTGTTTCGGCAGAAAGTTGTTTAAGCTCATGGATTGGTCAATTTTGGTGCACAAGGATTGTGCTTCTTGCATTAAACACCCACCTAACTAACCCTAATCACATCCTATAAAACCCAACCCATTCCTACACTTATCCACTTTGCAAACTCCACTAAAACACTCTCTAATCACTTCAAATCTGCTAATAATCTCATAATTTAAGCAGAAAGTTCAAGGTCTTCAAAGTGAGTTCTAGCTCACTTCCACTTCACCTTTTTCATTGTTCTTTCTTTCTTAGCACTTGGGACACCTCTAGGATTGTTTCCTTAGGTTTTTCCATGGAAACCGAGATGGAACTCCTTCATATTTGAGGTTGAAGTGCAAGAAACTTTCTGATTTTAACAAAACTCTTTCAAAACTTATGTTTTCATCAAACAACTTTGTGTTCATGAGCTTACAATCAAAGCTATGATTAGTGAGACTAACCAAGGTTGTTAAACATGTAAATAAGAGTGTTTTAACACTCTAAACTTTCTGTTTTGAAGAGCTTTAAGCTCACAAGTGATGCCAAGCCAAAAGCTTGATGATAGCGTGTCCACCTTGGTTAGCTTGGGCTATCCTAACTTTGGGACCACACATCATTTGATGATTTTCATCATTATCCCAAGTAGCTTGCTAGTCCTAAAGTGTCACAACACCGCCTAGCCGTCGACGGGTGTCGATGTGTGCTTCTCGGGTTGTAGTTCACTTGGCTACTTGGTATAGTGCCGACACACTTTACATTCTTGTCATTTACATTTTTATTCTTGTTCTAAGACCTCCTTGTTACCTATGGTAACTTGTGTAGTGGTGAACATCATACGAGGTTCCAAAGTGGATGGTTAATCCTCCCACCTCCTACTTGAATTACATGACACTAAGAGGTACCTAAGTGGATGGTTCATCCTCCCACCTCCTACATGATTATATAACTATATATATATATATATATATATATATATCTATAAACTATAATATAATCATTGGAACCGAACCCTTGATAATGACTAAATAAGTATCTATCAAGTTAATAAGTTTGTCACTATGTGTGTAGTTCCTTGTCAACGATTCTTATAGATCTTGAACCTATGAAACCACACCTAATCCTTATGGGTTATTATAAGTGTCAAAGAAAAGTGCTATACCTTAGTGTGTATTTTTTATACGGTACTTTGAATGCATTATTCCAAATCCCGTATCTCTCATTATCATTCCAACGCTCACACCTACATTTTCCTCTTATAGGATAACTCGATGTTCATTCCGCAACACAAACAACTCTTCACGGACTTTGCTAATCAGAAGCTTGCAAAACCGTGAGTATACTCGAACCCCCTTTTACGTTTACCACTTTTGGGGTGTAACATGTTTACATATCAAAACAACACTAAACTTATGCTTTACTACTTGCACGAACAATCCATTATACATGAACGCTTTTATACGTATGTTATGCTTATACTAGGACCGAACGTATGTGATACCATAGTCATTAGCATATTTTGAGCCTCCATTTGACATGTATAGCGCTATAGGAGTAACGTACCACCCGTGAACGAGTGGTCATGTTGAATTATTTATACTAGTTGCGTAAACAGAGGGTTGACTAGAAATATCGCATGCCTTGTATATGCTCGTATGTAAACTTAGTTGCCATGTGGATTTGTTTAACTTATAATTATACGTATGCTATGCTCAAACTTGTATACCTGCCTTTGCTTTTGCATTGAACTCGTATTTTAAACATGTTACAGGTTGAGAAGGTTGATGCCATGAAAACGAAGTAGCGATGATGCTAGATACACATTTAGACGTTTAGGTTTATTATTGATGTATCAAATTTTGTCTTAGTTAATGTTGTATTTGAAATTTTCCCTTGTATTGTAATGACATTATGCCATGAAATGAAATTCGGATTTAATTAATTATTGTCGCAATTAGTATTATGAGCAATGAGCAATCTATTTCGTCCCACCTCGATGTTTCCGCCATCGATTGGGGTGTGACATGGCTGAAGTGTGCTAGAAACTTCTCTTGAAAGTCAGGCCAAGACTTGATTCTACCCGCGGGGAGGCTATCATACCATGCGCGAGCAGCTCCTGTGAGGGTTTGGACGAACAAATGGCATCACGTTAGCATCGTCCATGCGCCTAAAACTCCCACACTTGTAAATACTTGAATATGATCATCGGGGTTGTTAACCCATTGAACTTCCCTACAGTTTGCGGGAGTTTTGCTTTTTCCAATGGCGCGATGGCTATTGCCCTTATAAATTTTGACTGTTCGGCTATTGCTGCAAGCCGTTACACTAGGTTGAAATCGTGCTCGGCAGACTCATTGTACACTACGCGCCTTCTTGGTTTGTAAGATTCAAGGTTGTTTTGTAGCCGATTGAAGACGGATGACGTCTCGTCTGGATGATACGTGTGATCTTTTCGTCAGTGTCGTCGCCCCATTCGTTGTTGATGTTGCGCGGCCCCAGCCGGCTACTGAGGGGGATTTTGCGTCGCTGGACTGGATCTGGTGCTTGATTTATGTCTTGTCGTAAGTTGTCGTGTGACCATCTTCCCTTCGGATGTTTTCTTGGGTCGGTCGCCGTGCTGTTGGCGTGACCAATGGTGTCTGGCTAGTATGCGTTTGCGCCGCTCCTTGTTGCGCACGAAGGTGTGCGTATATGACGTTCAGGTTGCTTTGGCTTTTTGCAAACCATGATTCTGGTGTTTCGCCCTCTGGTAAACCTGGTAACGCAATGGTTGAAGGACCAGCGACGTTACTTGATGGAGTTACCGTTTGGGCAGGTTGTGGGCCACTTGCGCGGACACCTCCTTCGTACTCTCGTCAACAAGTTGGTTTTGGACGTGTGTGTTGTCCATTACTAAGCATGTTAGAGGGTTCGTTACGAAGTTTTGGAGGAAATTCCCGAGATCGGTCATTGTGACAACTTGACTTAGAGAAGAAAATGAAGTGATATCAAAAATCCGTGGGCGCCAATAAAGAAACACCGAACTAATCCAGAGATTAATTATGGAGCGTGTTTCGTTCAATAAAGGTTAATCTTCTTCTCCAGGTCGGAAACTCCTTAAGCCGCCCTGCAAAACACTTAAAACACCCGTTAAGCTCGTTACGAGGGGGAAATAGGGGGATGCCCCTCGTAACCACCTCTGGCGTGAGAATAAGTGATTGCTTTGAGGGTTAAATATGAGTATTTTGTGAGAGAGCAGAGAGATAGAGATCCTTAAACTGGAGGTCAAGTGTCCTATTTATAGTCGGGGTGAATCGTAGAGGAAATGGGCTCATGCGCTTTGGGCCTGAGGTAGGCGACAAGGAATATCCATCTGGTCTCCTCTTTTGAGGTCGTTTAGTGGTCTCAGGTTTTGTCGCTACCTGTCGCATTGCTAATGGAGCCACGTGTCCTGACAGTTGTCCTTGTTGTCTGGTCTGTCTTTAGCCGTTAGTGGAGATCATGGGGCAGTGGTCGGCGCAACCTGAGTGGTGCCACGTGTCAATACTTGTGTACTCTTTGTCAGTTGTACGTTTGCACATCGTGGAGCACGATCTTCTACAGGCTGTCGTGCCGTTATTGGTCCGTAGCTCTGCTTATTGTACTCTCCGTACGGGTTTTCGGCTTCCACGCGCCTTATCCAAATGTGTTACTCTTCGAGCGTGGTTCATATGGGCTTGTTCTCTTTCCATATTAGTTTAAGTGTTCTTATATTGTCTTTGTATGCTAGTTGTACTTGCATGGGGCTCTGGCCTGGTCTTGGTAGCCCGCGCGGAATATTGCTTACTTACACTTGTGATTGTGGTGGATATGGTTATGTGCGCGATTATGGATGTTTACCCGTTAACCGGCGCATGATTTTGCACCATACCCCTTCAGTAATATAGTTTTTTAATAAATATAAACTCACACAAGTTTTGAAAGAATATGTAAGTATATAATTTCTTTTTTTTTTTAAAGCTCTATGAAAAAAAAAGTAGACGCAGCATAATCACATGAACATCTTATAATTTAACTCGTGCTAAACGAAAAACAATTTCAAAACCTCATATCCGATGTTCCTTATAAGATGTGTTATCGCTTGAAAATATAAGGCGTCACTTAAAATATAACATACATATAAAGTTATATAAATAAGGGTTTTTTTTTTACAAGTGTCACATGAGGACATTGATACTCACCATTTAGATCCGCCCCTTGTCATGATGATATGTGAGATTAAAGAAAGTCATAATTACGACAGGCGGCTGAAGGGTAATCCAAATAAGGCGGTGGTTTTGAGCCACACTTTTCAAGGGGTCTTCATTAATAAATCATTTCTTTATTATATATGTAGTAATCTAAATTGTTATATATCGCATGCATTCCTAAATAATAAATCAGTAATTTGGGCCACACCTTCCGTTAGCCAACTCATTTTAGGTTATTATCTTTTCACAAAAAAGTCTCAATTTTTGAATTTGTTTTAGGCCTTAAAAAGGTGGAGTTGGTGCTTATTACGATTCATGCAAATAAATAGATAATTGAAGTAATAATGTTTCATTAAGATACGAACGTTAGGCAATAGACAATGGTGCAACATTGATGGAAAGAACCGAATTTGGGACCACATTTCGCACACTTGGCTTGCTTTCAAATAGACAATGGTGCAACACTTGGGGAAAGACCGAATTTGGGACCACATTTCAGCACCACTTGGCTCTGCTTACCGAAACCACTTGCTTTTTATTTATCATGTTTTTTTTTACTTTCTAAAAAAGGCAGAACATGTGGATTGAATAGTTTCAATAAAAGTTGGCAGTGCACAAATGAATCATGATACAAAAAAGTGATTCTCATCAATTGCAAGAGATGTGTTCTCTTTTTTTAGTGTTATCGGCATTTTTTTTTCTTAAAATAATAATTACAACTTTCGTTTTAATACATAATCAGTAGAAAACTAAAACAACGTATAGACATTAAACACGTTTTTATTTGCGTTTACATTGTTCTAGGAGCCCGTTACAAAATTGTGTATTCTTAGGGCGGAGGGAGTGGCGGCAAACCTACTCGGCACCACACGGCAAACTTAGATGGGCGGTAAAGGCTTGTAGATTCGGTGAAGGGGTGAAGGTGGTTGTTTGCTGCTGCTGCTGTGTTATTTAAAATATATAAAAAAAATTTAACCCAAATATAAAAGTTGTGTAAAGATCAAATAAAAATAAACTTAACGTACTAAACATACAAACTGAAAGAAAAGAGAAAAACACGCGGTGACATTTTGGTAATTATCAGCAATTATCAAATTACTCTACAAATGATCCTGTAGAGTAATTTAATCTTTTGTATAGTAATTTTGTAAAATGTTCTTGTAGAGTAATTTTATTCTACTAGGGTAATTATCAAATTACTCTACAAATGATCCTGTAGAGTAATTTTGATCTTCTGTAGAGTAATTTTGTAAACTGATCCTATAGAGTAATTTTGATATTGTAGAGTAATTTTGTTAGCATTTAGTTATGGTGTATAGCTTTATGGTCTAATTTTTAGCTTTTAGTTTTTTTTTTTTTTTTTTTTTTTTTTGGGAGGGGGGTTAGGTTTTTTAGCATTTAGTTATAGGGTTTAGCTTTATGTTTAGTTTTTAGCTTTTAGTTTGGGGTATGTTTTTCTAGGTTTTTAGGGGGTGGGGGGTTAATTTTTTTTTTTTTTTGGGGGGGGGGGGGGGGGGTAGGTTTTTTTAGGTTTTTGGGGGTGGGGGGGGGGTTAGGTTTTTTTAATCAAAATTACTCTATAAGAATATTTTACAAAATTACTGTATAAGATCAAAATTACTCTACAAGATCAAATTATCTACAAAACATTTTACAAAATTACTCGACAAGACCAAAATTACTCTACAAATGATCCTGTAGAGTAATTTTGAAGTCCAGATATTTACGAAAATGCCACCGTGTTGTTTTGTCTTTTCCTTCAGTTTGTACGTTTTGTATGTTAACTTTATTTGTACTGACTTAACTCTCTAAAAGTTACCAATTCATCAAGTGTCTAACCATTGCCAACACTTTTCAACATAGTTTAAACTCTTTAGGTGAAATGACGTGGCACTCTCTGATTGGTTGATTTTAAAGTTCGTCACTTTCAAGTGTTTAACCACTCCCTTCTAGGGTTGTTCATTTTTATCCAAAACCCGAAACCCAACCCGAATTCAAAGCCACCCGAACCGGAATTAGCGAATATCCGAAAAACCCGAACCCGACCTACCCGAACTTTAAATGGTTTGGTTATCTGGTCACTTTTTCCCCACCAAAAACCCGAACAATGTAACATCCGTCAAAAACGGATTTTACCAAACCCGCTCCGTTTATTAACCGAACAATCAGTTAAAAATTTTGTTGCCAATTTAATGCCCAAAATATTTTTAAACGATACATAATTAATTATTATATGGGAAGATATAATTTGTTTTTGAAAAACTGTCAAAAATAAGAAAATAAAAATGTTTTGGCACTGCCGGGTTTCGAACCCGGGTCAGTCAGCCGGTCAACACAGACTTAACATTCAACCCTTAAACCACTGCGCCACTGATGTTTCTTGTTAAATGTTAGAATCATTTAATTCATAACATGACTTTCCGAATTCAAAACCGGCGCCCAAATACAGTCGTCGGAAATCCCGGCGATCTCGCCAAGAATTTACGACTTTTTCAGTTATAACGTAAACTTTAACTCATCATCGGTTATAACCGACGCCAGAACTCGCGACACAAGTTATAACCGCCGGAGACTTTCTAACCGACGAATCAAGTCGGAAATTGGACCAAGTTCATCGATAACCTGCCCTATAAATACTCCCTCGAACCTCTGCAAACATTTTCGCTCAAAACCGCACCCTTTCTCGGCGAAAACTCACTCGCCGGAAAACTTCTGTATCTCGCCGGAAAACCGAGACCTTCACTTTTAAGCCTTACTAAACCCCCTGAGCTTATACCGAAGTCACCCACATCCTTTTCAAGCTTTCTGAAGACTCGCTGCTGCAAGACACACGACGCCGGAACCTGTTGCTGTCGCCGGAGTTCTGCCGGAGAAACAGAGGAATCCAGTCGGTATACCTCACGCTTAAATCGTTCATTCTTTTTCTTTAATCTCACCTGTAATTAACTAAAAAACGCTAAAGAAACCGATTAAAACATTGAACCAGTCGGACTTCCGATTCTGGTTAAAACTGACGAAGAAGACGAAGTTCGGTAACATATAAGTATAATTAAAATCAAGTTATTACTCGGGTTAGACACACAGTCCAGCGGTGGACTGTGTGCACAATAAACACACTAACGTCTCGAGTTCGAATCTTGTCCCACACACGCTGCCTTAATAAAAATGTCTTTTTTTCTTAACTGAACCGGATTCATTTCATATATATGTTAAGTAAATTAATAACCGGAATAATAACCAGGTTATACACACAGTCCAGTGGTGGACTGTGTGAATGTTTAAACGCACGTCACGAGTTCGAGTCCGGTCTACTGCACCGACTCGGACAATTATCTAACTTTTTAAAATAAGACAGAAATGAAAATGTTCAGTTTGTATTTAAGTATAATAAAAATCGGTTTATATAACATGTGAAACACACAGTCCAGCGGTGGACTGTGTGTTAACTCAACCCACAGGTCCCGGGTTCGAGACCTGTGGAGCGCACCGGTCCGATTCAGTTAAATAGTTTTTAAAAATAATTGATTTTCGGTTTAATCTAATTAGTATATAAATATAATTAAAAACAGATATATTTCGGGTTAGACACGTAGCTCAGTTGGTAGAGCTGCGTGCACGCGTAAGGGAGGTCTCGGGTTCGAGCCTCACTCAGCGCACATATACTCGCATTCGAACGGTCAAAGTTAACAGTCAACGGTCAATGGTCAACGGTCAACGGTCAAAAAAGTCAAAATTTTTTATTATTTTTATTTATTTATTTTAATTAAAAATCAATTAAAAATACTTAAAAATAACATTTTTAAGGTTAGAAAATAGCCTTAAGCTCACAAAAATACACCCAACAATCCTACTAAAATGGATTAATAAAATCCGTTTACTTACCAAACCATAATGCTATCTATCTAGGTTAATTTCACTCGTGGTTAAAACCACTTCGCGTGCATTCAACATCATCAACCGAACGCACCCACTGTGAGTGAATCTTACAACTCCCCCTTTTTAATTACACGTTTTGGGGTGTGTCATGTGTCACAAAATAATTAACTCGTTTATTTAAACTTGTGCCATACCATATCGTGATCTAAACTTAGATTGTTTATATTGTTGTAGTTATGTCTTTCATATTATCATGTTTATGCAATTCATTCATTAGGCCCATTAGTTCCTCGTGAGAGACGAGTTGAGCAACGCGTGCCTCTAAACGTTCCATTATTGTTCATGTGTGCTTTATTTAATATCTAATGATTGTTGAATAAGTTACATCTATTTTTACTCATGTTTGGTTATGCACTTATTTCATAATCAATTAAATAAACTTGTTCAAATGTTTTCCATAGGATTCACTCGCCAACTTTTTGTTGATCCAAAAACCTTTTTACACATGATACAGGTGAACAGGATGAAGCAAGGAAAACATAGGAAATGCCTTAGAAGAGAACAAAGAAGCTTAGATTGATAGTTAGAACATGTTGTAATATTTATTGTAAATTTCCATTAAATTGTATTAATGAATATGAAACGTTAAAATAAATGTCATGAGCTTTGATGATAACCCAATCATGCCCCGATCACCTTTTCCGCTGCGGGTCGGGGTGTGACAGATTGGTATCAGAGCCATGACTATAGGGATATAGGATAGGTTATTAGACCCTTAGAGCCTATACTATAGTCTGCCTAAATTTTAATTGATTAGGTGGTTACATACAAACTTGTGATATTTATTTGTTTCATATTTGTTTATATTTACAGTCAAACATACATGCTTATATACATATTCATTATATGTATATCAATGTTCATATATTCAATTCATTTTCATACTCTCATTATTCAAAGATTTTGTTGCAATTTTCAAATCTCATCAAAGTAAGTTCTGCGACGGGCATGTAGTAACTGGAAGGGTACAAGTACCGGTAGTCGGAACGTCCTGTCTAGGTTGGCATTCGTATAAATCCAATATAACGGACCAGTTTGCCTACCTGGGGACCAACGATGATAGTACGAAGGATCTATTAGGCCAAAGCATGCCACACCAAACGTCGTTCGAACTAACCCACTTTGAGGTGTCACCGTGTCTACACCTGGACACACCTGGACACACTCCGAATATCACACGTTGTATACATATTTCTCGATTTTCTCCGGGTTTTAGTGTACGCAACCAGGCAAACCCATGCGAACCATATGAAAAACCGGTATTCATGGGGGCCCACATGATTACAAAGGTAAAGTATGGCGGCATGTAGGGCCTAATGGCGAGCAAAGCCCAAGACATCCTATGGATGTAGTAGATTTATTTTTCTATAATTATTTTATGAATGTTCATTCCGAATGCGATCCATGATCCCAAAAGCATCCAACTCATACTCTTGTCATGTATTCCTTGTAGATGTCTTCTAACCACGCCCGTATGAAGACAAGAGCAGGAAAAGCCCGCGAACGCATGGCTGCCCTAATCGCTCAGCAAATGGCTGCCGTAATACCCACCATTGTAATCCAAGTACAACAAGCACTTACCGCTAATCCTGTCAATCAAGAAAACCAAAACATTATCAACTCTCCCCCAAATACCACTAAATGCACCTACAAGCAATTCAAATCATGCGACCCTCCAAAATACAAAGGGACTGAAGGCGTCACCGCTCTCCTCCATTGGTTTGAAGAGATGGAGAACACTTTTCTAAATTGCGATTGCCCCGATGATCGCAAAGTGCGATATGCTACCGGTCGATTATATGGGATAGAACTTACTTGGTGGAATACAGAGAACGCCAAACGAGGTGTGGAAGATGCTATGACCTTAACTTGGAACGAATTGAAGGAAATCATGACCAGACGATTTTGCCCAAGGAGCGAAATCAAGAAATTAGAAGATGAATTTTATTCGTTGAAGCAAAAGGAAGGAGACCACACCACATACAACAAAAGATTCCTCGAGTTACATCAAATGGTTCCCAACATGTTCACTCCCCTCTACCGTTTGATCGAGCATTACATTCGTGGTCTTCCGTCAAAGATTCAAGACTCTGTAATAAGTACCAAGCCTGCAACTTTGGAAGCAGCAATGGAGTTAGCTACAGAGCTCACCGAGAACCGAATCCGGAACAAAGACTTCAAGGAGGAGAAGAAGAAGGATAAAGAATCGACTGAAACCTCCGACTCCACCCAAACCGAATCCCCTTCTCAACCCACTTCTAAGAGAAAAAGAGACGGGCAACTTTTCGCTGCTACCCAACGTAATCAACCAGTTTTACAAGCCATACCAATCCAAGCTATCCCAATCACTCAAGTGGCACCCAACTCAACCTACCCAAATAAGAAACCATATCTTGGACCTCACCCTCAATGCAACAACTGTTTTTATCACCATCCCCTTACCTTACCTTGTCGACTATGTGCAACTTGTGGACGCTATGGTCATTTGAGCAAGGTTTGCCGCACCCTTCAAAACCAAATCTCTTCCCCTACTCAAACCATGAACCAAACCTATCAACAACCCCAATACCCCATGTTTCCATATGTTCGAGCTTGTTTCAATTGTGGCAACCCTACCCACTTCAGAAACACATGCCCTCAATTGGATAACATCATCAACACTCAAGCCCAATCAAACCCAGTTAACCAAGTAAACCAAGAAAACCCAACCGCTAGGCCACCAGCAAGAGGAAGAGTCTTCAACATCAACGCCAATCCTGTCGAAGATAATGACGGCCCAAACGAAGATACCCAACTAGTCCTCTTCACCGAAAATCCAGATTCAACTCCTATCGTTTAGTTTTATGTTTTTCTTTATCACATAGAACCAAACATAACTTAAGGATAAAGCCAATGAAACTTTGACAAGAATATGGTGGATACGCCGCTGGTACTTCCTATATATAAGTATTCTTGTCAAAGGATCAGAAGCATTATCTGGCGGTTATGAGAGGTTCCATGTGTAGACTGATAGAATAATTATTGTTTATTATTTCAGTAAATGCAATTTCATAGGCCGCCGCTCCCCATTTTATGAGCGTTGAGCATGTTCCCCATTTCATTATGAGGTTGAACCTGGCGTGCCCACATTTTTTTTCATTTTCAGTACATGCAATTTCATAGGCCGCCGCTCCCCATTTTATGAGCGTTGAGCATGTTCCCCATTTCATTATGAGGTTGAACCTGGCGTGCCCACATTTTTTTCTCAGTATATGCAATACGATCGGCTCCGTTTGATTGAGCCTTGATCGCACAGACAATTTCATTATCAGTATCTTGTGTTTGTTGTAGAGTCGCATAGAACTAATCATAACTTGCGGATAAAGTCAATGAGAATTTGACAAGAATATGGTGGATACGCCGCTGGTACTTCCTATATATAAGTATTCTTGTCAAATGATCGGAGGCATTATCAGGCGGTTATGAGAGGTTCCATGCATAGGCTGTTTGTGTGATTGTTGTTTAGATTAAGTTTATTATTTTCAGTACATGCAATACGATCGGCTCCGTTTGATTGAGCCTTGATCGCATAGACATTTTCATTTTCAGTACATGCAATACGATCGGCTCCGTTTGATTGAGCCTTGATCGCACAGACATTTTCATTATCAGTATTTTGTGGTTGTGGTGTTTGTAGTAGAGTCACATAGAACTAATCATAACTTGTGGGTAAAGTCAATGAAAATTTGACAAGAATATGGTGGATACGCCGCTGGTACTTCCTATATATAAGTATTCTTGTCAAATGATCGGAGGCATTATCAGGCGGTTATGAGAGGTTCCATGTATAGGCTGTTTGTAGATTAAGTTTATTATTTTCAGTACATGCAATACGATCGGCTCCGTTTGATTAAGCCTTGATCGCACAGACAATTTCATTTTCAGTACATGCAATACGATCGGCTCCGTTTGATTGAGCCTTGATCGCACAGACATTTTTCATTTTCAGTATTTATGAGTTTGTTGTATTGGTTGTAGAGTCACATAGGACTAATCATAATTCACTGATAAAACCAATGAAAATTTGACGAGAATATGGTGGATACGCCGCTGGTACTTCCTATATATAAGTATTCTTGTCAAAGGATCAGAGGCATTGTCAGACGATTATGAGAAGTTCTATGTAGGATTTAGTAGTTTCTTGGTAACTAATCATTACTTGTGGATAAAACCAATGAAAATTTGGCAAGAATATGGTGGATACGCCGCTGGTACTTCCTATATATAAGTATTCTTGCCAAAGGATCAGAGGCATTATCAGGCGGTTATGAGAAGTTCCATGTAGGATTTAGTACTGCCTTGGTTGAAATTTGTGTTACATTTATATTATCTTGCTATTTAAAGAGATTGGATTGTGTTCCATTTCTACATAAACTAACCTCTCCATCATAACAAACGAGAGAGGAACTGCCACCATTCAAACATATATGCTATCAGAATGTGGATTCAAATATTAGCTGTTGTGTTTATTTATGTTCTATAGTCATAGAACCAATCATAACTTACTAATATTAGCTGTTGTGTTTATTTATGTTCAAATATTAGCTGTTGTGTTTATTTATGTTCCATGTAGGTTGTAGTATTAGAAGTTTTGCCTTAGGATATAACCATACCCTTCCAAACATATCCAAACTCTTATGCATGATATCATATTAGCGAATAAATTCTGCTTATCAATACTTTTACAGTAGGCAACAAAAAGCGACTCCTGTGATAGGGTACTTAACCCTTACAAGGGACGTTACCGCCTCAAACAAAAATTTAAACTCTTACTTTTCTTCTAAGTATGTAACTGCAAACTAAACACCATCATTCTTCTAGTCAAATATATCACTATTTAAATTTCGGGACGAAATTTCTAAAAAGCAGGGGATACTGTAACATCCGTCAAAAACGGATTTTACCAAACCCGCTCCGTTTATTAACCGAACAATCAGTTAAAAATTTCGTTGCGAATTTAATGCCCAAAATATTTTTAAACGATACATAATTAATTATTATATGGGAAGATATAATTTGTTTTTGAAAAACTGTCAAAAATAAGAAAATAAAAATGTTTTGGCACTGCCGGGTTTCGAACCCGGGTCAGTCAGCCAGTCAACACAGACTTAACATTCAACCCTTAAACCACTGCGCCACTGATGTTTCTTGTTAAATGTTAGAATCATTTAATTCATAACATGACTTTCCGAATTCAAAACCGGCGCCCAAATACAGTCGTCGGAAATCCTGGCGATCTCGCCAAGAATTTACGACTTTTTCAGTTATAACGTAAACTTTAACTCATCATCGGTTATAACCGACGCCAGAACTCGCGACACAAGTTATAACCGCCGGAGACTTTCTAACCGACGAATCAAGTCGGAAATTGGACCAAGTTCATCGATAACCTGCCCTATAAATACTCCCTCGAACCTCTGCAAACATTTTCGCTCAAAACCGCACCCTTTCTCGGCGAAAACTCACTCGCCGGAAAACTTATGTATCTCGCCGGAAAACCGAGACCTTCACTTTTAAGCCTTACTAAACCCCTGAGCTTATACCGAAGTCACCCACATCCTTTTCAAGCTTTCTGAAGACTCGCTGCTGCAAGACACACGACGCCGGAACCTGTTGCTGTCGCCGGAGTTCTGCCGGGAGAAACAGAGGAATCCAGTCGGTATACCTCACGCTTAAATCGTTCATTCTTTTTCTTTAATCTCACCTGTAATTAACTAAAAAACGCTAAAGAAACCGATTAAAACATTGAACCAGTCGGACTTCCGATTCTGGTTAAAACTGACGAAGAAGACGAAGTTCGGTAACATATAAGTATAATTAAAATCAAGTTATTACTCGGGTTAGACACACAGTCCAGCGGTGGACTGTGTGCACAATAAACACACTAACGTCTCGAGTTCGAATCTTGTCCCACACACGCTGCCTTAATAAATATGTCTTTTTTTTAACTGAACCGGATTCATTTCATATATATGTTAAGTAAATTAATAACCGGAATAATAACCAAGTTATACACACAGTCCAGTGGTGGACTGTGTGAATGTTTAAACGCACGTCACGAGTTCGAGTTCGGTCTACTGCACCGACTCGGACAATTATCTAACTTTTTAAAATAATACAGAAATGAAAATGTTCAGTTTGTATTTAAGTATAATAAAAATCGGTTTATATAACATGTGAAACACACAGTCCAGCGGTGGACTGTGTGTTAACTCAATCCACAGGTCCCGGGTTCGAGACCTGTGGAGCGCACCGGTCCGATTCAGTTAAATAGTTTTTAAAAATAATTGATTTTCTGTTTTATCTAATTAGTATATAAATATAATTAAAAACAGATATATTTCGGGTTAGACACGTAGCTCAGTTGGTAGAGCTGCGTGCACGCGTACGGGAGGTCTCGGGTTCGAGCCTCACTCAGCGCACATATACTCGCATTCGAACCGGTCAAAGTCAACGGTCAATGGTCAACGGTCAACGGTCAAAAAAGTCAAAATTTTTTATTATTTTTATTTATTTATTTTAATTAAAAATCAATTAAAAATACTTAAAAATAACATTTTTAAGGTTAGAAAATAGCCTTAAACTCACAAAAATACACCCAACAATCCTACTAAAATGGATTAATAAAATCCGTTTACTTACCAAACCATAATGCTATCTATCTAGGTTAATTTCACTCGTGGTTAAAACCACTTCGCGTGCATTCAACATCATCAACCGAACACACCACTGTGAGTGAATCTTACAACTCCCCTTTTTAATTACACGTTTTGGGGTGTGTCATGTGTCACAAAATAATTAACTCGTTTATTTAAACTTGTGCCATACCATATCGTGATCTAAACTTAGATTGTTTATATTGTTGTAGTTATGTCTTTCATATTATCATGTTTATGCAATTCATTCATTAGGCCCATCAGTTCCTCGTGAGAGACGAGTTGAGCAACGCGTGCCTCTAAACGTTCCATTATTGTTCATGTGTGCTTTATTTAATATCTAATGATTGTTGAATAAGTTACATCTATTTTTACTCATGTTTGGTTATGCACTTATTTCATAATCAATTAAATAAACTTGTTCAAATGTTTTCCATAGGATTCACTCGCCAACTTTTTGTTGATCCAAAAACCTTTTTACACATGATACAGGTGAACAGGATGAAGCAAGGAAAACATAGGAAATGCCTTAGAAGAGAACAAAGAAGCTTAGATTGATAGTTAGAACATGTTGTAATATTTATTGTAAATTTTCCCGTTAAATTGTATTAATGAATATGAAACGTTAAAATAAATGTCATGAGCTTTGATGATAACCCAATCATGCCCGATCACCTTTTCCGTGCGGGTCGGGGTGTGACAAACAACCCGACCTGAAAAACCTGAAACACGAAACCCGAATAAAAACCCGAACATTTATTGTTTTTTTCTTATAGAAATGTTTTGGTTTGAGTCTTTAATATATGGAACATTAAGTTTTGGGACTTTTAAATATTATAAGGGGTGTTTGGGATTGCGTTTTCAACCTGATTTTCTGATTATTGTGTTTTGAAATCGCAAAAAATCTATTTTGAGTGTTTGGTAAAAAATTAATAAAAAATGATTTTTTACGTTTTGTAGAGTTCAAAACGTGATAATCTATAAGTTGGTCACCCCTTGCTGCAGGAAAACGTGATAATCCAAAAACTGATTTTTTACGTTTTCACTTATTTATTTTTTAAAATATATATACTTGCAAAACACTCAAATAGTTGATTATCCGATTATTGTGATATCAAACAACATAATCAAATCCAAACAATGTTGATTATCTGATTATTGTGATATCAAACAACATAATCAAATCCAAACACTATTTTTCTACAACACGTTTTGTTACACCCAATATGAATTTTGATTAAATTTTGTAAAAAAAAAAACATTTATTTTTCATTTTACATCTAAACCCGAAAACCGAAAAAACCCGACCCGAACTAATCGGAACCCGAATAACCCAAACCCGACTTACCCGAACTTTAAATGGGTCGGTTATCGGGTTAATTTTTCCTAGACAAAAACCCGAACAACCCACCCGAAAAAACCCAAAACCCGAATAAAAAAGCCGATGAACACCCCTACTCCCTTCACCCTTACAATTGTAAGTTAGATACTTGGATCTGGTTAGTTTTTTTTTTTTTTTTTCCTTTTTAAGAAGTTTTTATTTATTTTGGCTTTTAACCTTCAGCATTTAGTATGTGTATTTACAAACCTTCAACTTTCTAAAATCTATATAATCACTTTTACGTGCTTATATTTATGTATGTGTCGATATAAATTCAGCTTGATTACTGTTTTTTTATTTTTTTTTCTTTTAGTAATTTTTTTAGTCTTTACCATTCAACATTTATTATTGACAGTTACAACCCTTCAATTTTCTAAAAACTTTATAATTATTTTCTGTCCCCACCATAACGCGCAATACCACTTTTAACTTAAAAAACATGATTTTTTACTTATTTTTATGTATGTATCGGTATAAGATCAGGTTGGTGTTCGGTGTAAATTTTTTTCGTAAAAAATTGAACCATGTATAATAAGTTTTCATGCTTATTTTTATGTAAATATTTAGTTTATCTACGTTTTAACGTCACTTTTGTTTAGAAACGATTCATGTATTTACTGCACAAATCCAAGTTACTTTACATTTCAATCCGCCTCATCACGTGAGGAGATTTACTAATCCCGTCATTTATAGTCTACATGCAAGAGGAATGTCTTATAAATAGTTGAACAAATATGTAGCGTAAACAAAAACAAGTAATTATTATTTTAATATTAAAACTGAGTCGTTCTTAAGTTATTTAAGATAAAATCATTGGTTTGAACCTAACTTGGAATTCGTTTAATAAAAGATTTTTCACCTATCGAACTTCACTATCGTTGTGAGGCTGAAAGAACTTATTATCCATATATATAAATAAATATATAATTTCTTTTTGTTTTATATCATAACTATCTTCATATAAAAATATGAAAGAAGAACTAAATGATTGTCACACCCCAACCGATGGCGGAAACATCGAGGTTAGTGGCACTAGCCGACCATATGTCTCACGAGAAATTTCCATAACACTATTCATTCAACATATTTTAACGTCTAATATCCCATACTATTAAACAATACGTCATCAACAATGTCACGAAATACATAATTTTCTCATAAAACAATAAGGTTCGATTTCCCCTAAATTTCATACATGAGTTCCAAATCAGAAATACATCAACAAGCTAACTAAACGAACAATCTAGGCATAACTCCATGCATGCAAAGCTAAAATCATCAACCTGTTACATGTGTTAAAATACAAGTCAATACAATTAAGTAAAGGTGAGCATACAGGTTTTAGTAGTACTAATATAGTGGAGAAGCCGTTTGCGGGATAATCCAATTACATATCATAATACACCAAAATACATCACACAGATTTTTCTGAGTGTGGGAAGTCTGAGTTTGGCCAGTCAAGTTCGGTCGAACTTGGGGTCACCCAAGTTCGAGCGAACTTGGGTCACCAAGTCGAGCGATCTTGGCCCAACTCAGTTTTTCCTCGTTTATCGATTGTTCGGCGCTGTATTCGAGTTATAAGGTAACGTTAAGTGATTAAGCGATATAGTAAGCGTTATATTTGATATAATAGTGCGATTTACGATTCGAGTGTGCGAAGCGATTCGATAACGATTGTAATCATAACCACAAACACACATAACACATAAATAATATAAACCACATAATTAACTGCGTTTTGCGGTGCGATTAAGATAAGCGATGCAATTTAATAAGCGATTAGATGCGATATATTGTAGATAATCATAATTAGTTAACATAAACTTCATTATAAACCGAATCTCGGCATTACAAAAGATAGATCTAACGGGGAAAATAATAGAAAAGATAACAACGAAATTTAGAGTTGTTATAGTCTCCCTACTTTAGGAAATTTCGTCCCAAATTTAAGTAGCGGCTGTAACAAAGAGGTGCGGGTACTTGGCCTTCATGTCACTTTCCAATTCCCAAGTGAACTCGGCGCCGCGTTTGCCTTCCCATCGGACCTTCACGATAGGATGCGAGAGCGTCGGAGTTTCTTGGTCTCTTGATCCATGATTTCCACAGGCTTTTCCACGAAATGGAGAGTCTCGTTGATTTGCATATCTTCGAGAGGTACATGGAGATTCTCTTCGGCTAGGCATTTCTTGAGGTTAGACACGTGGAAAGTCGGATGTACGTTGTTGAGTTCCTCCGGTAATTCGAGTCGGTAAGCACTTTCCCAATTCTTTCCAGAATCTTAAAGGGTTCTACGTATCGAGGCGCTAGCTTTCCTTTCTTTCCGAAGCAGACAACTCCTTTCCAAGGTGCAACCTTTAGGAGTACGTGATCTCCCACTTCGAACTGTAGGGCTTGCGGCGTTTATCGGCGTAACTCTTTTGACGACTCCGAGCTTTCAAAAGATTGTCTCTGATTTGGAGTATCTTGTCCGTCGTTTCTTGAATTAGCTCGGGAACGTGATTTGTGCTTCTCCGATCTCGTGCCATGCAATAGGCGATCGACATTTTCTTTCATACAGTGCCTCAAAAGGAGTCATTTGAATGCTGGTATGATAACTATTATTGTACAAGAATTCATTAAAGGCAAATGTGTATCCTAGTTACCACCGAAATCTATACTGCACGCACGAAGCATGTCTTTGAGGGTGCGGATCGTGCGCTCAGTCTGACCGTCGGTTTGAGGGTGAAAAGCGGTACTGAAATTGAGAGTAGTACCGAGAGCGGATTGAAAAATCTCCCATAGACGTGAAGTAAAGCGACCGTCGCGGTCAGAGATGATGTCACGAGGCGTCCCGTGTCGACAAATGACTTCGTCGGTATAGATTCGGGTGAAGCGTTCTAACTTAAAGTCTTCTCGTATAGCAATGAAGTGCGCAGATTTGGTAAGACGATCAACGATAACCCAAATGCTATCGTGACCAGAGGAAGTGCGGGGGAGCTTCGTAATAAAGTCCATAGCTATACTCTCCCATTTCCACATCGAGATTTCGAGTTGTTCGATTAAGCTAGAGGGCCTTTGATGCTCGGCTTTAACCTTCGAGCAGGTCAAGGACTTTGAAACGTACAAGGCGATATCCTTTTTCATGTCCGGCCACCAGTACTTGGGACGAAGGTCCTGGTACATTTTGTCAGCACCGGGGTGAATGGAATATCGAGATTTATGAGCTTCGGTCATTAGCAATTCACGAAGGTTGTCATGGATAGGAATCCAAATGCGATCGACGTAATAATAGATACCGTTAGGTTTGACAACAAGTTGAGTTTCGGCACCACATTTCATTTCTTCCTCCAAAGTATTCTCGTTAAAACAAGCAAATTGAGCGGAGGGAATCAAAATTTCAAGATTATTCAAAGCTTGAGAGTCACGAACACTATACACATAGCTTCGTCGACTTAGAGCATCGGTGACGACGTTTGCTTTGCCGGGATGGTACCGTATCTCACAATCGTAATCGTTGAGAATTTCAACCCATCTGCGTTGGCGCAAGTTTAGTTCTTTTTTATTAAAGATATGTTGTAAGCTCTTATGGTCGGTGAAGACCGTACACTTAGTACCGTAAAGATAGTGTCGCCATATCTTCAATGCAAAAACACTTCACCGAGTTCGAGATCGTGGGTGTAGTTCTTTTCTGGATCTTGAGTTGTCGAGACGCATACGCGATAACCTTGTCTCGTTGCATGAGAACGCAACCAAGACCAAGATTAGAGGCATCGCAATAGACAACGAAATCGTCATTTCTGTCGAGTAGGGCGAGAACAGGGGCGTTGCATAGCATACGATTGAGAGTTTGGAAAGTTTCCTCTTGCTTGGAATCCCAAACAAAAGGTTTATCGTTATGAGTTAAAGTAGTAAGCGGAACGCGATTTTCGATAAGTCGGCAATGAATTGACGGTAGTAACCCACCAATCCAAGAAATGAACGGATTTCGGAAGCATTTTTCAGTGTAATCCAACTCTTGACGGCTTTGATCTTTGAAGGGTCGACGTGAATTCCTTGACTATTGACGACGTGGCCGAGAAATTGGACTTCTTCAAGCCAAAATTCACATTTTGAAAACTTAGCATAAAGGCGATTTCCTTGGAGAAGTTCGAGTACTAAACGGAGATGACGCGCATGTTCGTCACTCGACTTCGAATAGATAAGGATATCATCGATAAAAACATTGACTAAACGATCTAAGAAGGCTTTACACACACGGTTCATCAAATCCATGAAGACCGGGGGTGCATTGGTAAGACCAAAGGGCATGACCACGAATTCGAAATGGCCATAGCGGGTACGAAAGGCGGTTTTCGGAATATCTTCTTCGAGTACACGCAACTGATGATAACCGGAACGTAAGTCGATCTTAGAAAAACAAGTAGCACCTTGAAGCTGATCAAATAAGTCGTCGATATGAGGAAGAGGGTAGCGTTCTTTATCGTGAGTTTGTTAAGTTCACGATAATCGATGCATATTCGGAACGTCCCATCTTTCTTTTTCACAAAAAAACGGGTGCGCCCCAAGTGAAGTGCTTGGGCGTATGAAACCTTTATTAAGAGCTATTGAAAGTTGGCTCGATAGCTCGCGCATTTCTGAGGGTGCGAGGCGATAAGGAGCTTTAGCTACGGGAGTAGGTCCGATAACGGAATTCGACATCTCGAGTAGGGGGTAAACCGGGTAAATCGTCGGGAAAGACTTTAGGAAATTCACAAACAAAAGGAACATCTTTGAAAGTCTTCTTTTCTTTCCCGGGTTCCCGATATGGGCGAGGAAGGCAACACATTGCTTTCGCAAACATTTGTGTGCTCGGGTACATGACAAAAGCATCAACTTCTTTGAGCAAGTCTCACCATAGACATGAAGTTGATCACCGTTAGGGAGAGGGAAGCGAATCATCTTATCGAAGCATACAACTTCAGCATGGTTTTCACGAAGAAAATCCATACCTACTATGATATCGAAGCTACCTAACTGCATAGGTATGAGATCGATCGAGAAGACATGGTTGTTGAGATCGAGAGAACAACCACGTAGGACGGATGTGACGGTGACGGATTTTCTGGTGGCGACTTCAACATTGAAAGTCCTTGGGAGTTTAGCGCGTTTACATTTAAAACCTTTTCGAATTCTAGTGACACAAAACAATTATCGGCACCAGTATCAAATAAACATGAAGCATAAATACCATTGACAAGGAACGTACCATTGACAACATTGTTGTCATTCTGGGCCTGGCGGTGATTCAGGTTGAAAGCTCTTCCACGCGCAGCTTGTTGTTGCTGCTGAGGCTGCGGTGGTGGCTGCTGTTGGGGCTGCTGTTGCTGCGGCTCTTGCTTAACGGTACGGTTCGGGCAGACATTTGCAAAGTGGTTTGGATCACCACACACTAGCACACACGTGCCTTTGGAGCTGCTGCTTGTTGCTGCTGGTTGTTTTGGGGAGTACGCTGAGGAGCTGGCAGTGCTGGAGTTGAGGAGCTGGCTGACGAGGCCGGTACGGCAACTGACAGTAAAGTGGCTGTACATATTGCAGCTTGTGCAAAAACGGCAGTTTCCACCCACTACATGATGATATGTGCACTTAGGGCACAGTGGGTGAGGGCCAGTGTACGCACGTTTAGTTGGGGGTGCGTCCTGAGCAGGAGCCTGGTAAGGCTGAGAGTTGAGCGGTGTAGCAGCGGCGTAGTTATTGCTAGGGTTTCCTCTTTTGCGTCCCTGACGCTTTCCCTTCGGGTCATTGGATGGTTCGATAGCAGCAGTTGGTTCGACGACAGCTTGATTGGCAACTTTAGCATGGTTCTTGAAATAACCATCTTGAACTCGCTGATCGTTGATCTCAGTGGCGAGCATGTAGGTTTCCTCGATGGTTGTAGTACGAGCAACTTTTACAAAATTCACGACACATTCGGGTAGGCCACGGATATACTTGTTGATAGCTTTCTCAGTAGTATCAACTTGGCTGGGACAGTATGATGCTCAAAATCTTGAATCGAGCGGTGAATCCAACATTGTCGGGACCATCTTGTTTGATTCCCCAAAACTCGTTCTCGAGCTTTTGCATCTCGTGCGGAGGAAGAACTCCTTCATCATCACTTCCTTGAGTTATTCCCAAGACAGATTATAGGCTTCATCATTACCGCGCCTATTCCTTTCGGCGGTCCACCAGTCGAGAGCACGGGACTGGAAGTACTCTTGAAGGTCATCGGAGCATCCACTTTGCCTAAAGGTGACCTCAATGGCGTCAAACCATTGAACATAGAAGTCGGTCCATCGTTGCCCGTGAAGGCGAGAGGTGCACAAGCCTTGAAATTTTTGAAACTGAACCGTGGTTTGGGGTTTTCGGCTTTCGAGTCGACCGATAAGTTACTGCTCACAGCATGAATTTCTGAGACGATTTGCGGGATGACCTTAGCCATTTCCTTGGCTACCATAGTAGCGATACGCTTGTCGGCGTTGATGCGCTGGAGATTCCTCCTGGTATGTGATCCCAGTGAAGACATCTACATTGAAGGATTTGATAGGGTGAGATTCGATTATAATAAGTTTATGTTTAAAGTATTTATTATTATTATTATTATTCATACAAAGCACATAAGCACTTAGGCAAGAAAACACGTAGACAGGCAAACACGAAAGCACATAAGCACATAGCACATAAGCACGTAAGCACATAATCCACGTAAGCACATATTTTGCACATATTCACCATCTTATGAGTAAAGCGTAGCACGTTGGAGATGCGATAAAATAGCGAGATATAAGCGATATATAAGCGAGTAATACCGCGCATGAGGCACACATGTCCTCATAGGCATAAGCGAGTTAAGCGATTAGTTTGGTTGATGTATTAATTTAGCGTTTTAGATTTCGAGAGCTGTGCGAGTAGTGCATGCGTTTATGGAGCGTAAAGCGATAAAGCGTGAAATCGTTAATGCGAGAAATAAATAAAGCGAGAAATCGAATAAAGCGAAAATTCTCAAAACTTTAAACACATAAATAATAAATTCGATGATGCCTAAAGCGACGATATAGGCTTAAATCAATTGGGAGTGTCCGGGGTTTTGAGACGTTGACTACCTAAAGTGATTCGAAAATTCTCTTAATTCGGACACAAGATTTGGCCTAATAGACAAATGCTCTTGCCGTAACGGTTAACGGCATTTATCCTTCCAGTTACGTCGTGTTCCGAGTCATCGAAATATTCGAGACTTTGGTGAGACTGAAAATTGATTAGCGGAATTGATTATTAAGATGCGGGTTTCACCCCTAACTTAACAACTTTATTCCTAGATAGAAATGGAGATTTTCGTCGAGGTTTGGATATCACTCCTAACTCAACGAAGGTATCTCATGCGATATAGATTGCGCGGAATGAATGATCTCATCGAGAATTCTCGGTTTTCACACCTAATCTCGATTTGATCACTCGTTTTGTGTGATACGAGCGTTTCCAAGCGTGTATATTGTATTAGCCTTAGGAAAGGCACATTTAAGCATTTATGGCATGTAGTTTAGCATTTAAGTCAAAGATAGGTCAATCGGGTACTTAAACATGCTACTAGGTCGATCATGGCAATTCTACCTATTATCCTAAGGTTATGGGCTCTGATACAAATCTGTGACACTCCAACTGATGGCGAAAACATCGGGGTTAGTGGCACTAGGCGACCAGATTGTCTCACGAGAAATTTCCTTAACACTATTCATTCAACAATATTTTAACGTCTAATATCCCATACTATTAAACAATACGTCATCAACAAAGTCACGAAATACATAATTTTCTCATAAAACAATAAGGTTCGATTTCCCCTAGATTTCATACATGAGTTCCAAATCAGAAATACATCAACAAGCTAACTAAACGAACTAATCTAAGCATAACTCCATGCATCCAAAGCTAAAATCATCAACCTGTTACATGCGTTAAAATACAAGTCAATACAATTAAGTAAAGGTGAGCATACAGGTTTTAGTAGTACTAGTACAGTGGAGAAGCCGACCGCGAGATAATCCAATTACATATCATGATACACCAAAACACATCACACAGATAAACATAGGCTTATTTCTCATGCTAACTACGTGAGAAGGCTTGCGCGTCCATCCTAACTAGACCCCGTCGGGTGTAAGCCACACTATAGTACCATACTAGCTAAGGAGGCAAGTTAACGAAAATAAGTCCTAGTCACATGTTTCTAGTATCACGTATTAAGCATATATATCATAATTAGTTAACATAAACTTCATTATAAACCGAATTTCAGGATTACAAAAGATAGATCTAACGGGGAAAACAATAGAAAAGATAACAACGAAATTTAGAGTTGTTGCAATGATAATATGATATATTGACCGGTTTAATGAGAAAAGTTTGGTTACTTTTTGCTACAATTGCTAATTAATAATGCATTAGTTCCTCGTACTAACATTTTTAAGAGTTTCACTACCTTTTAATATAACTACTATATATGATTAATATGACCTTTTATAAAGTTCTCAATGACAAAAATAATTATTTATGCCCTATGGTAACCTTATAAGTATAAAATCAGTAGCTTCAATTTTACGTATAACTTGATCCCCCCAAGCATTAATCTATAACAAAATAAGATATATATGAAATACAAATCAATATAATATAAGTATTAAATATAAAACAAAATAAATAATTTTAATTCGTAAAAATAAGTACATAAAACCGTGTTTAAGTAATAGTTTATGATTTACAATATATGCATATCGGTAAATCATGTCGTGCAGTGAGCTATAGCTCAATTGACATTAGAGGTGAAGAAGATTTGGATTTAAGGTCATAGGTCGCAAGTTCAAATCTAGCTCCAACCAGGTTTTACCACAATTGGCTTTCGGGCAGCGGTATGCATATCGGTATATCATGTCGTGCCAGTGAGCTATAGCTCAATTGACATTAGAGGTGAAGAAGATTTGGATTTAAGGTCATAGGTCGCAAGTTCAAATCTAGCTCCAACCAGGTTTTACCACAATTGGCTTTCGGGCAGCGGGTTTTCCCCGAAAATTAAGATGGTGAGTTTGAGCTACCTAACGTTGTCTGAAATCACGGATGTATAGATCGCTTTTACCATTAGGTTACTCCGAGTAACATAGCTTTTATTTCATTGGTCGCTCAAAAAGAAAGCATACCATGGTCGTTTGTGAATCTTAGCCGTGGAAGCTGTTACAATAAAGAAAGTTTGGATAGTGATTGTTTCTATTTGGCTTGTCGCTGTAATTTAGAGTCGTACCTTAGTAGCATTTATTATAAGAACAATTTTCATATTTAAAAGAATTATTGAACCATATATGTATATGTATTTGGTGTGGTGATTTAAACTTATATAATAACGTAAAATACACTATGATATTATTAAAGCTCATATATTGTATATGTGGTATGGATTTAAATTCATTTTAAATAAAAAAACAGAGGAGATATTTTAGGGGGGCAATGGAATGATGCAATCACAATTCTCATATCACTCTTTATGAAAGGGCATAAATAGTTTTTTTTTTTAATGCGAGCCTCATAACTAAGTCGTTCTCATAATACAAAATAACATTTTAGACGTCTAAGTTATTTGTAATTCCTTACTTTAATCAAACATCATTGATTTATCGTTCTCATAATACAAATAACCTCTAGACGTCTAAGTTATTTGTAATTCCTTACTTTAATCAAACATCAATGATTTATTTTTTTAGAGTTTGAATGTCTTTTAAAATTAAAACCCAATATAAGATAACTTAAAACATGTATATAAAAATAACTTAAAACATATATATTGCATCTTGTGAAATTAAATTTCCAGCTTTTCAAAACGTATAACGATTAGATATTTAAGAACTAGTTTACATCATGATTTATTTGGTCCAAACTAAATTTTACAATTATTTTTTAATTCTTTTTATTATGTCAAAAGGCTTTACAGTACATCGTCTTGTAAAATCCAAGGTTCAATCTTCATGATGACAAATAAATGTATGTATTGGTATAAATAAAGAGTGTGTAAGTTGTCGTTATAAAAAATCAACAAAGTGTGTGGGCTAATATTTTCTTTTATATTTTTTATTACTTTAATATATACATACATATATATGGGGTAAAGTTCATGCGAGAACCATTTTTATTGTGAGAATCACGAGAACCACTAAAGTAACATACTACATCACCACCCAAAACCTAAAAAAACATAACCCCCACCCCCAAGCTAAATGCTAAAAAACTAAACCATAAAGCTAAACCCCCTCGCTAAATGCTAATAACTACACCCCCAAAAGACCTAAAAAAATCTAAAAACCGCTCAAATTTTTTTTTTTTATAAAAAATGTTAAAATAATTGGATGGTTTTAGATTTTTTAGATATTTTTGGTTGTGTTCACATTGGTTCCCGCAATAAAGGGTGGTTCCTCGGATCCTTCTCTTATATATATATATATATATATATGGCCAGGTTCATTTGTGAACAACCTCCTTGATTGTGAACACTAGTGAACGAAATCATAGCCTTTGATTATTAATACAAAAGTATAAATCAATGAACATTATTTGATGATAAAAATACACTAGTGTATTTTACGATTTGATGATTTAAATCAATGGCTAGTATTTGTTCAACTGTTCACTCAGTTCACAAATACACTAGTATTGAAATCATTACTTATGAAAAGTAAGTTTGTATCATTGTATATGCTCGTAAGTCTTAACAATAGCCAACTTCCAAATGCCCAGCTTTTACAATTTGGTTTTTTACAAGTTAATAATGTATACGGTTCTTAAAGCTATTTTATAGCTAAGATTCTCTTAAGATGATTGCAAGAGTTACAATAGAGACAACACAAAAGCAAACTCTATCTTTATCGAATTTTCACTTTTGAATTTGAATAACATTGCACGCGTGTATCTTTAACTACCTTCAACTTCCTCATCAATAAGAATAGGAATAGTATAGTAACCATCAGTAGCATGAAGGTAGGCTTACGAGGCCCATATCATTCATATGGGGATCCCAATTCAGTTTTTTTCCTAATTATTAATTTTTATTGTGAAATTAAATAGCTTGTTATATATTTTATGATTTTTTTGTAAACTCGTTATATATTATAGGAAATTTTTGTAAATCCGAAGCATTAGGGACAGATATCCGGGCCTGAGATTAGTTTTAAACTTTTCTTGGGTTTGAGGCAAGGCATGGTATTAGCTAATATCAAACTTGATATCCCAAAACAAACTTACCCGTTTACCTCAACCATCTTCATAAAAAATATTTTAATTTTTTTTCTTTTTTTCTTGAGTAATAGAAATAGAAATATAGAATAATACTAACCCACTAATTGCTTATATTTGTAATCTATTTGGGTGAACAAAACAATTAAAAAAATAATAGAATAGTAAAAAATCAACGTCGGAATCTTAACGGTAAGTTTTAGCAAGCTAACGAGAATCACAACGAATAATGTGTAATCAGGAACCTGATGGATATGAGAATCGGATACAAGACACAACTTTACAATCCGATATTAAATTGAGGTTATCAATACCCATCCCATTACCACCCTTAAGCAAAAATTTAGTCAACAACAACTCAACAAGTTGCACTTTCGATACTAATCACAAGAACACATATTCAACATTAACACACCACCAATACTACCTCTAAGACCACCGTTGTGATTTAACTAAAAATTGGATAACGTCCTACCACGTCACTACCACGTATGCAGTGAGGATTAACTAACCCACCCTTTAACTATTACATTCTGGTTACTAAAAGTAAAAACAAAAAAAAGAAGAAGAAAAATGGTGATTGGTTAAGGTTCTATGGGCTCGACGTCTCTCTCTCCAACGCCTGTTATTAGGTTAACGCCCCACTAGATGACGCCCTTGCTTAATGCCCTTGTTTTGGTGTTTCAAATCATTACGACTGATGTGGAGGGGTCGCCACTCCACAGTAGGTAGCCTTAAGTAGCAAACAACATGTAAGTAGCACATGTTTCCATTAGTAGAAGCATGCTCTTCAACAGTAAATCCATCTATACGTGATATTGGTTTAAGGATCATATACCCATAAAGAATTTATAGTTGTAAACATAATTGTTATACACATTTACGATTCTATTATAGATTTATTACTTTAGAACAATCGTATTGTGTTTGGATTCACGTGTCCAACACTATTACTTTCAAGTCCGTGTAAGGTTTGACCTACCAACCCACTTCTGACCCCTATAACATCGTACTATCACACAATAAATAAGTTGAAAGTAAAGTTAATAAGTTATCAAGCTAGCAAAAGGTGAGAACATACGGACACCAACAACAATGTAAAATATTGAAAATGTACAAACTGTGATGACAAAGTGCAAATACAACGTTATCTAATATGCCTAAGTGTATATGCTTTCTATTAATTGTGTATGACATAATGGGCAAAAGGCATTTAAAGACATGCAATGGTATTAAACACATATAATAATATGTTCTCAAGGTAGAAGATGTGGAGGGTTCAAATCCTACAATGTGCAGGTATATAAGTATTCGAAAGTACTTAGTTTTCACGTTAAAAAAACACATAATCTAAAGAAGCGCGAGAACGTCATCAAGAAACAAACGTCTATTGGAATGAGTTGTCAGGCACCTAAAAACAACATTCCGGGCCAGTCTCGAGCTCATACACTATATCCATTCTCCATATAATGTAGTTGTGAAGAAACAAAGAGGTATGCCAACACCGGAAATGCAACTCTAACTTCGTTAAGAAAGGGTAAGGAGAGTCAACCATTTATAAACGACCAAAAAGCTAGACGTATGTCCCCATGATTTTTCCTTTGGATGCCATGAAAAATATGCAGATGATCCTTTGATAAGCCACCAACATTTCACCACATTACTAACATGATTTATGCTACAAAACAAACCAGAAACCGACAAATCTTGTGATTCTAAATAAATTAATTTGCTTACCGTCATAGATAACATATCCTCGTTCCATATAAATTTATACACGTGTTTAGACATGTCCAAACTTTCATGCCTTGATCAAGAAATTTAATATCAACATACACGAATAACGAATAACAAACACTTACGAGTACTTTTCACGTGTATATCGAATTTTATTAGCAAAGCGTACATTTTGTCGACAATACACAAAGAAAAGATGAAACTAGTCGCCGCGATTGAGGTGCCACATAACTACTTTGATATAAACTTAATTGATGTAAAACATAAATAAATACATTACTATGCACATAACATATCTCTTTCAACTATATAAAATTTCTTTTAAAATAATATATTTTTTTAAAACGGCCAATGAAAGACAAAATTATTTATAAGACGTTAACCGCAGATTAACATAACAATTTAATAATGTTTCTTAATAGCAAAACTAATATTACAGAAGTTAAAATGGCATAGAAAAAAGAAAACAATCAAACAAGAACCATGGGTAAATAAATCAATTAGTAAATTGCCATTTTACTTTTTGAGATTGGTCTAAATTTGTCATTTTAGTCCAAATAATTTTTTTTTCACCTGTGGGTCCCTGATTTTTCTCTTTTGTTGCCATTTTGATCACATTGCCTAACTCAGTTTAAAAACCTGGTTATAATCATGAGTATTTTTGGCATTAACGAAAAAAGGTTTCTAAATTACCATTTTCTTCCAAAACTATTTTAGAATTTTTAATCATTATATATATATATATATATATTATATGATAATTATAATATAATTATAGTAACAATTTTTATGAATATTACTGCTATAGTTGTTATAAAAAGAATACATAGATAGTGGTGGCAGGTGGAGATAGTGGTGTTGTTTTATAAATGAAAGGGTTTTCATATATATATTATACATATAAAGGGGTAAACATGTTTTTGGATGAAAATTGCAATTACCAACCTATTTAGTGTGAGTTAATTGAGTTTTTCTGACAGAGTTAGGCAATGTAATCAAAATGGCAAATGGCAATAAAAGAGATAAGTCAGGACCCAGAGACAAAAGAAAATTATTTGAACTAAAATGTCAAATTTAAACAAAAATCAGGGACGAAAATGACAATTTACTTTAAATCAATGCATGGGCGGTACAAACTTCAAACAAACTCGTGAAAACGACGACGTAATGGAATGGTGAGTAACATGCTTCGTGTCAGTTACAAATGCCAAACGCATGACAGCTGGGGGGGACTTATCTGCTGCTTCACGCGCCTCGCTGGATCAAGATATTTTCCAAGATCAATCCAACCTCAACCGTTAGATCACTAATTCCTTAATGCGCTTCATGTTTCTACTAATATAGTATTGCCATTACGCTGTTAGGGTTCATACCACCAGAAACAGAAACAGATTCGTATCTTTTTCCCTCTCCCCATTGCACATTCTGGTTTTCCTCTCATTATTTATTCTCATTATAATAATTAATAATAATAAAAATAATAATCATCTCCTTGGTGACTCATAGTTTTCATACTCATGTGTGAAGATTCAACGATGGTTTCTTCTTCTCCTTCCGTTGATGGTTTGTTTTCTTTCTTTCCGATTCACATTTTACAAATTTTTCGTTTTGTTGATATTTTATGTATTTGTGATTGAGTTAATTTCTTGGGTTGTTGTTTTGATTGATGTGAATGTTTTTGTTGTTAATTTGATACGAACCGAGTTAATGATTGTGGGTTATGTGAGTTATGAGTGTTTTTATGGTTGTGTTAAATTTTGTTGATTTGTATGGCAAAGTTTGTTGATGGAGTTATGGTGTTTCTATGTTATGTGTTTGGGTGGATTGTGGAATGATCTGTGGGTTGGTTTAATTCTATATTCTGTACTTGATCTGGATTCAGGAATGTCAATTGATTTCTGGTTTGTAAAATATATTATATTATTAATCTGATCTGTTTTATAATGGAATTGGCTTTATATTAATTTTTATTATTATTATTGTTTTAATGGAGGAACCTTATTTTTATTTTGAAGAAAAAAACTAACCTACTCCAAAGTACAGTTATACCTGCACCTTGCAGGATTTAAAATTTGAACATTCCACCTCTTGGTCAGGGGAGACTCCTTACCAACACACCATTCCGGACCGGTTTGTTCTGAGATGTTGGTCCAGTGGTCAAAACGCCAGCCCTCCCTAGTGGAGACGCAGTTTCGATTCCCGCCTTGAGCCATTTTCGATGGACATCTGGATTCTGGGTGAAGGGATGAACCGGGGCTTTTGAATCCCGGGTTCGAACCTGACGGGGGCGAGGGTTTACGGATTCCATCTGGTTCCCTTGCATCAGGGGGCAGGGTCTCATGGCGGTCGAGGAGTCGACCTTGGACATAGCCTCGAGCAGGGTGGGTTTACACGTGGGATTCTTTGCCGTTTAAACAGAAAAATTACCTGGACCGGTTTAATGAGCCTAACCCTTGTAAAGCAAATATTTTCATTAATTTATTGGTTAGTAAATGGACTTTTAAGGTTGATATGCAATAGTGCAATACTGGGCAAGTGTTCAATGCGGTTAGTTGGGTTGGGGAGGAGTTAAGGTGAAAATGCATCAGATGGTCCCAACTGTGCAACCTCTAACGTAGTCGTAACCGCCTGATTCCTGAGATTTCACCTGCCTAGTGTAAGCTGTGTTTTACCTGGTTCCACTGGTTAACAGTGTATTGATGGGTCTGGTGAGTTTTTTTTACGGTTCTCTCATTTAACAAAAGAACTCTTGACTAATATGGTACAGTTATTAACTAGTGTTTTAGGCTTTACCTAACATGTGTATTTGTACCAAATTTGTGATATTGCTTGGGTTTAGTAAATGCAACTTTATATGTAACAAACAATATATTCTTAAATCACTAGCAGATCCTAGAAAACAAGCATATCAACTTTGATCCCTAGCATATCTATTTGTTACCTACATCAAATTAAAACCTTGTAGCAATAATTTAATGGTTCTTTATCAACCATTAGACTTCGTTGTATTTGACCTCTGCCTTTAGTTGTAACATGATTATTGGTTGAAAATATGTAAAAACTCATCTTAACTCTCAAGGGTCCTTTCATTAAATTGCTTTTTAAGTTCCCTTTTTAATATTTTTTTATGTTAACTGCCAAGCCTTCAAGTTATTACCCTTTCATTAAATGTCCGCATGCCCTTAAGGCTCTGGCAAAACTTCTTATATAGAAACCGGGCCAGCAAGAAACTGGAACCCGAAGGATTACACATTAACGTCTCGAACATTAAATTCTAACCATCTATCCCAATCGATATTACAATATTTCGATCTGTTCATAATATTTATGTCCATTATCTGTTAAGATGGCTGTCCTTTTCAAATGTAATACTTATGTCCATTTTTTAGTCCAATTTAGTTTTAATGCTGTTATGCTTTGATTATGTCAAAAGGTCCCTTGATGCTTGGATATTAACTTCACTTGCATATCTTTTAGCTTGTATAGTTAAAAAGTTATGTATAATATTGATTTTGACATTTAACTTTTGTTATGCAGTTTTGAAGTCTAATTCGAAATCCGACGGAAAGAAGTACATAACATCCGAGGAGTTAAAGAAGCACAACAAGCCTAACGACTTGTGGATCTCGATACAGGGAAAAGTTACAATGTTACAGAGTGGGCTAAAATACACCCGGGTGGTGAAATCCCGCTCATGAATCTTGCTGGTCAGGATGTAACCGATGCATTTATCGCGTTCCATCCTGGCTCAGCATGGGAACACCTTAGCAAACTCTTCACCGGTTATCACTTAAAAGATTACCAAGTCTCTGCGGTGTCGAAAGATTACAGAAAACTCACTTCCGAGTTTGCAAAAGCCGGGATGTTTGAAAAGAAAGGGCACGGTGTGATTTACTCGCTTTGTTTCGTGTCTCTGCTTCTTTCCGGTTGCGTGTACGGGGTGTTGTTTTCTAATAGCTTCTGGGTGCATATGCTAGCCGGAGCGTTATTGGGTTTAGCCTGGATCCAAATCGCGTATTGGGTCATGACGCTGGTCATTATCAAATGATGTCGACGCGTGGGTGGAATAAATTCGCGGGGATTTTTATTGGGAATTGTATAACGGGGATAAGCATCGCGTGGTGGAAGTGGACACATAACGCGCATCACATCGCGTGTAACAGCCTCGATTATGATCCAGACCTTCAACACCTGCCGATGCTAGCCGTTTCTTCTAGACTGTTCAACTCCTTGACATCCGTGTTCTACGGGAGACAATTGACGTTCGACCGGTTGGCTCGATTTTTCGTGAGCTACCAACACTACTCATACTACCCGATCATGTGTGTCGCGAGGGTCAACCTTTACCTACAAACTTTACTATTACTACTCTCGAAAAGGAAGGTTCCCGACAAGGGGTTAAACATTCTCGGGACCCTCGTTTTCTGGACGTGGTTTCCGCTTCTCGTGTCTTGCCTACCGAACTGGCCCGAACGAGTTGCGTTCGTCTTGGTTAGCTTCTGTGTGACCGGGATTCAACATGTTCAGTTCACATTGAACCACTTTGCGGCTAATGTTTACGTGGGTCCACCAACGGGAAACGACTGGTTCGAGAAGCAAACCAATGGGACGATCGACATCGCATGCTCGTCTTACATGGATTGGTTCTTCGGCGGTCTACAGTTCCAGCTCGAGCACCATTTGTTTCCGAGGTTGCCTCGGTGCCATTTAAGGTCCATCGCTCCTATCGTTAGAGAACTTTGCAAGAAACATAACTTGCCGTACACAAGCGTATCATTCTTCGATGCCAATGTAATGACGCTTAAAACGCTTAGAACCGCGGCTCTACAGGCTCGTGATCTGATGAACCCGACTCCACAGAACTTGCTATGGGAAGCTTTCAACACTCATGGTTGAAGCCTTTGTGTAAAAGTTTTTGAGCTTTTATGTATCTTAAAACTAAATTTGGATCATGATTATTTATAAATTTTGGATTGTTATTATAATCCATTGTTAGTTTTCATTTCATTTACTGTTACATAGATCGACCCAATTGCTAAATAATTGAAACACTTTATTTCTTAACATAAAAAAGATGATATATAAGTTACGAATAAAAGGATATATTTTTAGTTATTTAATATACTTTTTAGCAATGTTTTAAAAACCAGTATTTTAATCGTATCGAGTTAGACTTAGAAATGGTTTAACCGGTTGAACCGGGTTATACTGGGCGGTTCAACCGTGTTGACTAATTAACTCTATAAATCCATAAAATATAATTTCAACTTAAAAAATAATCTAAAACTACATCATTTCATATTAAAAAAAATATTCCAAAAGTTAATCCATAACCAAAAATTAACCAAAAGTTCATGATTAAATTAGAGATGGGCATAATCGGGTTTATTATTACCCGGAACCGGTTCCAACCCGGACCCGGTTCTGCTTGGATGTCATTGGAACCGGGTCCAGTTCCTACCCGGGTTCACACCCAAGAATATGGAACCGTGTAGAACCGGGTACGGGTATTATGGAACTGGGTATGGTGTGGAACCGGTTTCTGACAGTATTGGGAACCGAACATGTGATTTGTTATTTAAAATCTGCCATTTTACTATTCAGAACCGGTTCCTGACAGTCAAACCTGCCATTTACTATTCAGAATTCAGAACCGGTTCCTGACAGTCAAACCTGCCATTTACTATTCAGAACCGGTTCCACATAAATGTTACCGTTGGAAACCAGTTCCTTATTAAAAAAATCGGTTTTTTGTTGTATATTAACCCCTTCCTACTTACCATTTCTAAACTTAACATTCACCATCATCAACTTACAAAATCAATCAACTTTTAAGTTCTTGCAAATACCTATGACATGCAACGATGAAGTTGTTACGGTCTTAGCGACAAAAAGAAACCCTGCTATATGGAAGAATTTTGATCTCTGTTTAATGTCTGACAGCCACGAGATGGCTAGATGCAAAGATTGTGGAAAATTTATGAAGGTCGCGGCCAACTCAACCCTTAAGAAACACACTGAGCGGCATTGCTCATTGACGAAGGCAAAGAAAAATGAGACGGGAGAAGGTTCCGGCACCGGTTCTTCAAATGTTTGATGTAACCCGTTAATGTTTCTTTCTATTGTGTTTGTTATGTTTGATTTTTATTATTAGTTACATTGATAAATAAAAATAGTAACAATAATAGGTTAAATTAAATTAAAAAAAAATTAATCGGTTACATTATATAAAAAAATTAACGGTTACAAAAAAAATAAAAAATTACTCAGAACCGGTTCCAGTAAGATCTTATTTCTTTGATCGTTTACTAGCGGCAGGTGCAACACTTTCCGATGAGTTTCTCTTAGGTGCGGGTACCTCGGTACAATCGTCGTCCGAATCGTTAGTCTCCACTTCTTCGTCCTCCTCTTCGTCAACAATTTTATGCTCTAACTCAACTTCATCTTCTAGACTAGTTTTATGTTGAACACGATCAAGAACATCCAAATGGTCCTTTAAGCATATTGCCATCTCTAGCGATTCCGGAGTTAGTCTTGTTCTTCTAATTGACAAAACCCTGCCACTAAGAGAAAACACACTTTCCGAAGCTACCGTGGAAGCTTGGACCGTTAGTATATCACGAGCCATGGTGGCTAGAATCGGGTATTCGGATTCTTTCGATTTCCACCATGCCAAAACATCAAATTTCCTATACTCCTTGTGGTCATAGTAAGCGAATACTGATTTTTTTTATATCTCCCAAGTTCACTTGTTGGTTCACTACCCCTTTGTTGTCTAGTCGTCTCGTCTCTAACGACATTCAACATGGTTATAAGTGGATCCCCGCTTGTTTCATCGTTAGAGGCCGTGGACCGAGACTCAAACAAATTTGTATGATTTTTTTCACATATTTTTTTAAATAATGATCATAAAGTTTGGCCATACACTCATTGAATATTTTTTTTGTTTTTGCTTTTAAAGTTTGATCCTCCTCATGCATATCCAACTTGTCATAAATTTCATCAATTAAAGCTTCAACACCCGATACGTTTAAAGCTGGATTTAAAGCGGCGGCATATAGAAAAACGGGTGGTAATTCTAAAATATATTTTTAAAATTTTTGAATCATTGGTCTCATCATATTCCTTAACATGTCACTAGAATTTTCAAAATTTTTAAAATTAGTTGTTATCAAATACAATTGGTCCACAACTTTAGAACTAGTAGGATAATAAACACCGGAAATCAAAGTCGTAGTTTTAAAAACTTGTAAAAAAGTACTTAGGTTATGAATATTTTCCCAAGCCGTGTCGGGAAAGGGGACGACTAAGTACTCATCACTTAAAGTTGTATGAAAAGATTTTAAAGTGTCCATTTGCTTTATAGCCATTTCAAACATATGACAAGTTGAATTCCAACGAGTCGGTATATCCCAATTCGGTCTAATAATTTTTTGGTTGACATCTTTACAAAGTTTTTTTTATATTTTTGATATCTTTCTTTTCCACTTTTGAAAACATCTTGGAGCATAACTCTAAATGCTATAATAAAATCCGATACAAATTAATATTTTAAACCGGTTTGCACTACTAAGTTAATAATATGTGCAACACATCGTGTGTGGAAAAAACACCATCAACTATTGGTTTGTACTTCAACTTTATTTTTTCAATCACCGTTGTGTTGTTTGAAGCGTTATCAAAGGATATTGAAAATTTTTTTATCTTCTAAACCATATTTAATTATTGTGCCATTTATAATTTTATAAATATTTTCTCCCATATGAGGAGAAGGAAACTCGTCAAACGCAATCGTACGCTTCATCATTTGCCATGTATCGGGATCAACCCAATGAGCGGTGACACATATGTACGATTCCGGTAAACCATGTGGAGCCGACCATACATCACTAGTTAGGTTTACACTAGTTTTTAAATTCTTAAAAAAACAATTAAATCTTTTTTTTGCATTTTCCCATAAACTTAAACAATGACGTTTTAAAGTACGACGACTTACATGATTATAGCGAGGTTGTAGCGTCTCCCGAATAAGCTTAGTAAGATCGGGGTCGTCGAAGTGTCCAAACGGCACGCTTTTTGTATCACCAACTTCGCCATCCGATCGCGAGCTAATTTTTGTTCATAACGAAAAATGGTACCATCTTTGGACAGTGGAACTTGACCGGATGTCATTTCCTTTAAAGCTTGCAATACTTATTAATATGTTTCGTTAACGTTGAGTTTGATTCCTTGGCTAATAACGATCCACAATGTTTACATTGAGCTTTTTGCGAGCCGTCACTCATCTCGACCAACTCCCAATTGCTCCAAACTTCCTTATTGCGATTATGAGACAATGTTCCAACCACATATGGAACCGATTGATCTTGAGGAACATTGTTAACGGATTGGAAATTTATGTTTTTAGAACTCTTTGAGGCCATTTGTTGATTAGTATGTGAAAAAGAACAAGAAAGAAATGTAACAAGAAGAATAGATATGAGAAATTGTGTGCTAAACAATAGATTTCTAAACACTATATATAGAATCGGTTCCAACGGTCAGGAACCGGTTCCAACGGTCAGATTTGTCATTAAATGTTTCTGGGAACAGGTTCCAACGGTAACATTATAACGGCTATAATCGTTCCTACTAGAACTGCATCACCGGGTACTGGTGGAACCGGGTACTAGTGAAACCGGGTACGGGTAGTAACCGGGTACGACCCGATTCAAATGGTAAAATTGTGGAACCGGGTTGGAACCAACGGGTATTTTGAACCCGGAACCGGTTCTACTTAATGTCGGGTAGGAACTGTAACCGGGTCCAGTTCGGTTCTACCGGTTCGGGTTCAGAACCGGTTTTTATGCCCATCTCTAGATTAAATACCCATTATATAGCAATTAACAAACATTATAACAATTAACAACATGAATAATTGAACAAAAGTCAAAAGAAGGTAAAATTGAATGATCGGTTGAAGAACTTAATTTGAAAAACCAATGATTTTCTATCTTTGAGTGAGGAAAAGTTTGATTGATGTGGATTGTCAATTATGGGCGCTAGGTTTACACTTTAGGTAAGAAGGTAAATAGTCTACCTTTTTAGGCACCTAAAGATTAAAATTTCAAAATTTTGACCTTTGGCTGGTATGAACCGGTACCAGTATACAGGCTTAAACCGGTATAACCCAATTACCGGCGGTACAACTTATTTACCGTTTCTTAGTTTACCCGTATGATTCGTGCCGGCTAAGCATCCGGTATCCGGTTTAACCGGTTCAACCGGCCGGTTTAAACCGGTTTTTAAAACATTGCTTTTTAGATGTATGTTTTTATTCCATCTGTCTTTTTCTCACCATCATATTCGCCTCTGCCTCCTTTAAAAGATGCGGTTTTGCTCGGTTACCATTTAGCTGCTTGTTTTTTAACGATTCTAATCGGCAAGAATTTTAATGTTTGACTTTGTATGAATACCGAAAACGACTACTGAACAACTTTATTTAACTTTATTTTAGATAAATCTTGTAGATCATAATAATTGTTTCTGAAAAGGACTACTTAACAAAAACTAATTTTTTAGATGAATATTTACAGAAAAAGCTGTTCCATTTAACATTTTCTTTCTAAAGGGATTAAAAATAATTAGATCTATGATTATAATATTTACCTTACAATCAAATCTTGTTAGATATGATTTACTATGAGAAAAGCATATAAGGCTGTGTGTTGTGGGGTGTGAAAGGAGGGGTGTGCAAAAAGCCGAGTTAGCGGGCACGAGCATGAGGTAGGTAAGGGGTGTACGGCAGAGGTGAACGTGGCGGTTGCGTAGGATAACGTGTCAACTGTCAAGAGCTATAAACCTTCCATTTTAGATTTTGATTGTTTAATCACATTCACACATCTCACACTTTTTTTTTTCCTATTTTTCCCTTTTAATTGATACATCTCACACTATCACATTTCACATGAGCACAAAAATATGTAATATGTTAGTGGTGTGAAAGGAGAAATCGTCTACTGTATATGTAGTGTACCTTTTTTCACATTCACCACAACACAGTCTAACATATACCGACCGTTTAATACAAAATCAAATTTAAGCACCTAATTACGAGAGTTCTATACGTTACTTATGCATAGTGCACAACGAATTTAGCGGAAGAGTGAGTCACAAAACCGCCCTATGTATCATTGTACAATTGATAATTGGATTTTCAAACTAAATCACATAGATATGGCATGTTTGGATTTGTCGTCTCAATTAACAAAATTAAGTTTAAGCTCTACTTTCTTATTTTACTTTTTGAAGTTGAAATGACTAGATTTGAAGAACGGTTTATTACAAGGAAATCCAATTTTCAGAGTAAGTACAAAATTATCAGACTCTAAGTCTAAAATCTATTTTACTGTAATAATTTTTATTTTGATTTTCAATTTCAGAGTAAGTACAAAATTACCTGACTCTTTTAAGTCTAATATCTATTTTACTGTAATAATTTTTATTTTTATTTTCAAAATTAAATCTGAAAACATTCTTTGTATAACACAAAATAAAATATTCATATGACAAACTAATCAAAACTAAAACTAGTTTGAGGAACTAAACTACAAATAACCAAGAGAATGTTTGTTTAGCTCTTCATAAGGCTCTTAATGGTTCAGATTATTTGTTTCGCGAGCAAATGTCTGAATGGTTAAGCATTATATTGAGTCTGAGTGGTTAAACATTAAACCGAGTCTAAATGATTAAGACATCTAATCTAAATTGGTCAGAAATTTGACTCTGAATTATTAAACATTATACTTGCTCTTAATGATTAGACCTCACTAACACCATTTAGAAGTCCCATAATACATATTTAATATCATCATGGAAAATGTTTTATTACATTTTGATATGTCTTTTCACTTTAGAATTAAAATTTTATTATTATTATTATTGTTATTATTCTGACATGACAGATATAATAATAATCATATAAATAGAGCTTAAATAAAATATGTTTGAAGTAACATGACGATAGATAAAAAGGAAACTTTAAACACCTTAATTAATAAACTCCAAAAATAGTCATTTTCACTTGCATCCAACTCCTCCTTCCTTAACCTTTGCTTCTGCAGATCATCTCTCTTCCCCTCATTCTTCCCCCATAATATTCTTCTTCACTCACCAACCCTAACCCTAAATCACCTCAAATCCAACAACACCAATTTCATCTTCTCACATCACCTAACTCATCAACACTTCCACAATTTCATCAAAATTAGCCCGAATTTCGCTCCAATTCATATGATCAATTAATTAATTTCCCCCCAATTTTGTTGTTATGGAAGTGGAGCAATCGAATCAAGCAATGATGTTCAACGAGCCGTCAATGGAGCCGAGTATCAGCTTCGTTAGAGCTCTTCAGGTTTTGATTTCAAATTTAGGTTAATTTGATTTGATTTCTCATTTGTGTCTTGTTTCGATCTGGTTATTGTTGTATGCTTGTAATCGTTGACTTTTGATTTGTTTTGTGTGAGTGAGTGAGTCCATTGCATGTTGAAAAAGCTGAAATGTTTTTGACTTTTGAGTCAAATTGGTCAGCTTTAAAGTCAAGATTCATGTTGCAGATGTTAGGTTTTTGAAGTAAGATTGCAAATCACTATAGTTAGAAGAAAATTTGGTGTTGATTGGTTGAAATCTGCAACAATTCTGCATTGGAGATATATTAGATTTGAAATAGAAATGTTGGATAGATTGATTTTTTTTAACTGATTTAGAAATTGTTGTAGATCTAATTCACTTGCCATTGTTCTTGAAATTCACTGATGGAATTGATTTAGTTAAGGTGTGTTTGGATTTGAGTTTTGAATGTGATTATTCGGACTTCTAGAATAAGAATAAGAATCAGGATAATTATTTTTGCCAAACACTAACAAGTTATTGACATTTCAAGCCGTAACAATCAATTCAGACAGCCAATGAGGTAGTGGTAGAGTGGTCGGGGAAAGAATTGGTGTTCCTTGTGACCCAGGTTCGATTCCCACTCTCCTCATTATATTCTGCGGCATCCAGTTGAAGAGCGAACACGGGTGGCGCCGGTTCGACTTGGATGAGAGGCGAGGTTTTACCGATTATTCCACTGTCGTGCCTTCGGGCGGGTGGAGGTCGGGTTTCCGCGCATCTGGGAGAGCCAAGGGGCTGGCGGCGGTCGAGCAGTCGACCTTGGCCACAGCGCCCGGTGTCACGGTGGTTGGCACGTCGTTCCTTGCCGTTCAAAAAAAAAAACAATCGATTCAGACACATCCAAACAACCCACTTACGCCCTACTGTTGTATAGCAATTGTAACATTTTCTTGATATTATCGTTACCTCTCTGCTCATTGTCTTTATTATGTTATGGTCATAAGATGCATTAAATTCAGGTGTCTGGTCAAACATTGCAGTTTTTCATGAGGAAAATTATTAAAATAGTCTGTTTGGAAATTTTGGATTCATTAAGTCTGTCCTATTAGTATATTATATAATCAAGATGGATGCTTTGACATGGTGTGCTTATCCTTAATTCCTTTGTTTGGATTGCTAAATTAGAAAAGTATATTTTGGTTTAGTGACATAATTTGTTTTCTTGTGTATTTATAGATGTTAAATAATACCTAATTGTCACTTTGTTTGCATTGCTAATATTTGTTTTTGTGTATTTATAAATTTTAAATAATACCTAATTGTCGTTTTTCTAATCATGTTCGATGTTCGTTTTAGGAACTAAAAAATTTAAGGCCTCAACTTTATTCAGCGGCCGAATATTGTGAAAAATCTTATCTTCATAGCGAACAAAAACAAGTGTAAGTATCGTCTAAAAACACACACACACACACACACTATTTCTTATGGAAATTTATACTCATTTTCCTGTAGGGTCCTTGATAACCTGAAAGATTATTCTGTGCGTGCCCTTGTAAACGCGGTTGACCATCTTGGCACTGTTGCTTACAAATTGACCGACATTTTAGAGCAACAAACGTTAGAAATTTCAACAACAGGGTTACACATTTCGTGTTTACATCAGGTGAATAGAAGTCGGTTTTGTCAATAAAATCTTTTGTTCTGACATTATTGATGATTGATTATATATATATATTTCTGTTTCAAGCAACTTCTTACATGCCAAACATACACGGATAGAGAAGCTCTCAGACAACAACAATTGCTAGCCGTTGTGCCTCGACATCACAAGCATTACAGTTTGCCTAGTAAGAATATTAACTTACATTATTAAAACTAGAGTAAAATGCTATTTTCGTCCCTGAGTTTTGGCCAGTCTTGCGACTTTCATCCAAATGTTTGTTATTCTGCGTCTAGATCCAAAAGGTTAGAAATCTTGCCTTTTTCATCCGGCTCATCAACTCCATCCGTTTTTCTCCGTTAAGTCAGGGGTATTTCCGTCTTTTTTGCTAACTTAAAGGGCAATTCGGTCTTTTTCACTAGACCTCCTCTGAAAAAGACCGAATTGTCCTTTAAGTTAACAAAAAGAAGAAAATACATGTGACTTAACGGAGAAAAATGGATGGAATTAACGAGCCGGATAAAAATGGCAAGATTTCAAACCTTTTGGATCCAGATGCGGAAAAACAAACCTTTGGACCAAAGCCCGCAAAGCTGGCCAAACCTAAATGGCAAATATATTAATTAATTTTGTCCTTTATGTTTATAAATAACGAATAACGACTTTACCCTTGCACTTAACCTAGATTCCGTGAGCAAAAAGGTCCATTTTAGCCCTCAGGTTCAAACCGGTGCAAAGCAGAGTCATTATCAGTCACGGCCTCGACAGTTTGTTTCAGGTATAAATTACACGTCATTTCAAATCATCATTCATAAATCCGTAAAATATGCGGGGATGAATCAATCATTGTTTAACCATCGGTTTTTAAATTAGGTACCCCTGCTGCAAATACTCTTTGTTGGCATCTAGCATCCGAAACTAAATCTACATTGAAAAGGAATTCAAGCTCTATGAGGTTTGCATAAACATCGTTTTCTTTCTTGTTTCATACGAGTGATTTAACTTTCGAACATTTGTTAAAAAAATGATTTTTATTTGCAGCATTGACGATCCGAAAACTTCGGGCCGTGCTACTGCGTCTTCTCATGCATCGAGTATGTTGTCTCTTTACTATGCTCAGTATTCAGTTGCACCAGAGTTGTATTTTTAATACTTTTACATGCAGATGGAAATAACAGGGTACAAACAAAATCATCTGAATCTCATCATCGGGTGCATAAAATGGGCCCCGCTTCAAGCACTGCTATTGAGACGCTTGGTATCTCACGACAGGTAATCTCAAATGGTGAATTCGATTTAACTACTTCAAACTATAGGTGCATGTTGAAATGGATCTGGTTGACCCATAATGACTTTGCATCTAATGTTTTCTTTCGACAGGATAACGTGGAGGGTCCGAGGACAGTAATGTCATTTCGGTCGTCCGATAATCCTAGACAAGAGGTTGTCCAGGCTCCTATACGTAGCAAGAGTGTTTTATCGTCTTTTTTTGTGAAACAAAAGACACCAAAACTAAGGACCGGTTTGGTTTCATGAACAAAAGGAACCCTGAACGTTGAACATGCGCTATTGATCTCCCCTCGAGTACTCCTTATACAAGAAGGTGTATATTTCCTTGTCCCTTTTGAATTTGTTTGTGAAATTTGTGTATGTAATATGAGGTGGTCTCACAATTTAATAAAATTCTAGTAAAATGTTTCGATTAAATCATTTTCTTTTAATAAATTTGTTTAGGCTTTGAAGTTTGTTTGCTTCTGAGATTTACGTTCCAACTTGTAACATTTTTTCATTTTGAATGTTGAGAAACCACACACTTCTTAGGGATCTAATGTGATATCAGCTGGATGTTTACCATTTACTGCTTGAAGGTTTATGATGTCTTTACTAGAATACTAAATACTAATTTCATCTTATTATTGTGAGAGTTAAATTACAAAGATAGTCCTCACAGATTGGTCATGTGGTAGTTTTTATGTTAAAATGGTCCATCATAACACGTTTGGTCCTTGATACTGGTTAGATCTCTGTTAAATTGTTGATGAAAATACCTTTGTGCCATACTTTGAAAAAATATAAAATTAAGACTATATGTTGTCGAATGATTAAACCATTGTCACATCACGGTAATGTAGGAATATGAGCAATAACTAAATATCAAATAATTAGTGTAGTAAAAAATAAAAAAAATATAAAATAAAAAAGACACAATTGGACCCCATCTCTCAGGGGCTTGACGCCCGTTAATGCAAATGGAATGGTGGGCTTGCCATTAACACCCTTCATTAGCGTTCCCATGCTGATTTGGCATGGGGTACCAACCACAACACACAGCCTAAATGCTAACAAAACCCCCCTTCCTATGGAAGGTAACACAGTCTGATCCTAACATGAAAACTGTTGGAAATTTAGTGAAAATAGCATTTTTCACAAATATAAGAAATGGTCATTTCCTAATTTTGGACGATAAATAAATATTATAAACTGAGGTTTATATAGATATTTATTTCCGGGTTTGTGTTCTATGTTCGAAGAGCTTCGCAACGAACTAAACCACGTCCAAAACGAAGCTAAGATGAATGAGATATCGATGCTCAAAGTTTGGTGTTTGAAACATTAAATGCTGAAATAATGGGAAAGTAGCACATTGTCCCATATAGGAGGAGTGAGAAACTTAAATGGGTATTTAAGTGGGAACACTCCTTCCTTATTGTTTCATGGAAGCACACACTAAGTGTATCGCGAAGGTGCAAAGCACCCTAACTCGCAAACACCGCGCGCGCGTGGCGTGGGCAATGGCGCACTTGCACTTTGCACGCTCGCAACGCCGCGAGCCGCTTGAGAGCCGCCTTTGTGTTTTTGACCGTGCGCGCGTGGCTCAGCAAAGGCTGCAAGGACCAGGTGGCGCAGACCCTGAGGGCAACGTGGCAAGGGCGCGCAGTACACAGTAGGTGCATGGTGCAGGCATCCAGGTTGTGTGCGCAGATGCCTGACGTGCGCGCGCGCAGCGCACCAAATACCAGTATGGCGCGTGTGTGCGTGACCAGATGCCCCGTGGCGTGCGCGCGCAAGGGCTGGCGCACCAGTAGGCTCGCGCAAGGATGTGAGCCGTACTGGCGCACGCGCAATAGGACGGTGGAGCAAGGATGCTCGCGCAAGGGGTTGCGCACCAGTAAGCTCGCGCAGGGAGTGAGCCACACTAGCGGCGCACCAGCAGGCTGGCGTATGGAGGCGCGCACGCGCGCGACCTGCTGCTTATTGAGTTAATGACAGATCAGTTACACTTCAGCAGTTGAAACAGACGAGTCAAGGGTCTTGACCATGAATGTAACTGACGAATTAAAGTGCATTAAAGCGTTTAATGCAATTTAATTCGTTGAGTTAAATCCTTTTAACCTGTTTCTACACAGATGTAGTATAAATACTGCATTACATCAACACCAGAAGACACACCGAAATTCCAAACATATGTTAAGAATTCTCTAGACGATCATCTTCTTCTTTCTTGCTGCAAGGTACTTCTTCGGGTGGCGTCATCTCCGGCATGCAACTGTTTCGGCTGTTGTATCCTGGAAACAAACGAGTTCTCCTGGGAGACTCGAAATTTGTTTTAAGGGACCCGTGTCTAACACGATCCTCAGCCAAGAACGCTTCTTTTTGTTGAAATTTTTGTTCTTGTTTTTGCTTATTTCAATTGTAATCCGTATTGTAATTTACTGCTTTCTTTATTTTTCTGTTTTTGTAATTCAGTTGAATAAAGTTCATTTATTTTACGCGAAACGGTTCCTACAATCTTGTTCGGTCGAACTTGTAGGAAATTTGGTGAGATTAGCCCAAGTTCGGTCGAACTTGACCCATTTGGGTACAAGTTCGGTCGAACTTGACCTGGTGAACTGGTGATTCTCGAGCGAACTTGATGTTTTCGGGTTCAAAATCTTGCGTTTTCGCGTCGTTTGCTGAGGAAATCGAGTGTTCATCCCTCCAACCCTGTGCTACTGAGCAAACTTAGGTCGGAGAGGTCTTTTAGAGCTGTTTTAGCCGTTTTACAAAAGCGTGGGCTAATCCGGGCGAACTCGGGGTTCGTTCGGATTAGTCCGGCTTGTGTAAACGAACATAAACGTCCTTGTGCTTCCAGATCTGGGATCTTGAATATAGATGCTTCGTTTCATACAGAAAATGAAGAAAACATCATCAAAGTCCGTATCTTTGTAGAAATCAATGGTTTTCAAAGGTTTTTCTCAGATCCATCACTTACAAGCCGGGATCTTACAGATCTCGTGTTTGGGAAGCCTCTACTATCACCAAACGAACTCGTCTTGTGTAGATCTAAGCTTAAAACAAAAGTTTTTGAAGAAAAAGATGAAGATTTTCGTAAAAGAATGGGTTTTGATGAAAACGAAGGCTAAGCCTTGTGCCAAAATCATTGTAAACGTTTGTAAAACGTTGTTGAACATCATTGTAGTCGAAATCGGTTGATTCTTACTTAGAACACAAAGGTTTCGGGTTTTGAGAGCTCTGGAGAACTTCAGCAAGTTCAAATGAGAGAACAGAGCTTGGTATTTATAGGAGAAGGCAAAATGAGGGCTGGTGGAGACCAAGTTCGTCGAACTTGCATGAGAATCATGCAAGTTCGGCGAACTCGCTTGATTTTCAGGAGGATTGGTTAAGTTCGGCCGAACTTGCATATGTATATGCAAGTTCGAGCGGACTTGAGGTTTAATGAAGAAAACTGAGATTGGTCAGCCAAGTTCGGCCGAACTTGGGGTCACCCAAGTTCGAGCGAACTTGATCCAGTTTTGGGTTTTCTTCGTTTGTTTCGCGTAAGGTCGTTGGCTATTCGGTTCGCATTAGTTAGTTATCTTAAGCGTTAAATTACAGCGTTAAGCGTTATAGTTGATATAATAGCGCGATTTAGCGATTCGAGAGTGCAATAGCGATTGTAATCATAATCCGCAAACACACATAACACATAAATAGCATAAAACCACATAATTAACTGCGATTCGCGATGCGATGAGACTAGCGATGTGATTTAATAAACGATTAGATGCGATAATAACGTAAAACACTATAAGTAATTTACATAAACTTTATTATTAACCGAATCTCCGGATTACAAAGGTAGATAAACAGGAAAACAAAATGGAAAGATAACAATCGAATTTTCGAGTTGCTACAGTCTCCCTACTTTAGGGATTTCGTCCCGAAATTCAAGTAGTAGTTGTAACAAATAGATGCGGGTACTTGGCCTTCATATCACTTTCCAATTCCCAAGTAAACTCGGCGCCGCGTTTGCCCTCCCATCAGACTTTCACGATAGGGATGCGAGAGCGTCGTAGTTTCTTAGTCTCTCGGTCCATGATTTCCACAGGCTTTTCCACGAAATGGAGAGTCTCGTTGATTTGCAGATCTTCGAGAGGTACATGGAGATTCTCTTCGGCTAGGCACTTTTTAAGATTAGACACGTGGAAAGTCGGATGTACGTTGTTGAGTTCCTCCGGTAATTCGAGACAATAGGCTACCTTACCAATTCTTTCCAGAATCTTAAAGGGACCAACGTATCGAGGCGCTAGCTTTCCTTTCTTGCCGAAGCGAACCACTCCCTTCCAAGGTGCAACCTTTTGGAGAACGTATCTCCCACTTCGAACTGCAGGGGCTTGCGGCGTTTATCGGCATAACTCTTTTGACGACTCCGAGCTTTCAAGAGATTGTCTCTGATTTGGAGGATCTTGCCGTCGTTTCTTAAATTAGCTCGGGACCGGTGATTTGTGCTTCTCCGATCTCGTGCCGTGCAATAGGTGATCGACATTTTCTTCCATACAGTGCATCAAAAGGAGCCATTTGAATGATGGTATGATAACTATTATTGTACTAGAATTCGATTAAAGGTAAATGTGTATCCCAGTTACCACCGAAATCTATGATACACGCACGAAGCATGTCTTCGAGGGTGCGGATCGTTCGTTCAGTCTGACCGTCGGTTTGAGGGTGAAAAGCGGTACTAGAGATTGAGAGTAGTACCGAGAGCGGATTGAAAAGTCTCCCAGAGACGCGAAGTAAAGCGACCGTCCGGTCAGAGATGATGTCACGAGGCGTCCCGTGTCGACATATAACTTCGCCGGCATAGATTCGGGCTAACCGTTCGACCTTAAAGTCTTCTCGTATAGCAATAAAGTGGGCGGAATTTAGTAAGACGATCAACGATAACCCAAATGTATCATGACCAGATGAAGTACGCGGGAGTTTAGTAATAAAGTCCATGGCTATACTCTCCCACTTCCACATCGGAATCTCGGGTTGTTCGAGTAAACCAGAGGGCCTTTGATGTTCGGCTTTAACCTTTGAACAAGTTAAGCACTTTGAGACGTAAACGGCGATATCATTTTTCATGCCCGGCCACCAGTACTTAGGACGAAGGTCCTGGTACATCTTGTCGGCATCGGGATGAATGGAATATCGAGATTTATGAGCTTCGGTCATTAGCAACTTACGAAGATTATTGCGACTTGGAATCCAAATAGATTGAGATAGTAATAAATACCATCGGATTTAGACACGAGCTGAGTTTCGGCACCACATTTCATTTCTTCTTCCAAAGTATTCATGTTAAAACAAGCGAACTGAGCGGAGCGAATCATGATTTCGAGATCATTCAAACTTGAGAGTCACGGACACTATATGCATAGTTTCGTCGACTTAGAGCAACGGCGACGACGTTTGCTTTGCCGGGATGGTAGCGTATCTCGCAATCGTAATCGTTGAGAAGTTCAACCCATCGGCGTTGGCGCATATTCAGTTCCTTTTGATTGAAGATATGTTGTAAGCTCTTATGCTCGGTGAAGACTGTACACTTAGTACCGTAAAGGTAGTGTCGCCATATCTTCAATGCAAAAACAATTGCTCCGAGTTAGAGATCGTGGGTTGTGTAATTCTTCTCGTGGATCTTGAGTTGTCGAGACGCATACGCGATAACCTTGTCTCGTTTCATAAGGACAAAACCAAGACCAAGGTTCGAGGCATCACAATGAACAACGAAATCGTCGTTTCCGTCAGGTAAAGCGAGTACGGGAGCGTTGCATAGCATACGCTTGAGCGTTTGAAAAGCTTCCTCTTGTTTGGATTCCCAAACAAAAGGTTTGTCTTTATGAGTTAAAGCGGTAAGCGGAACGGCGATCTTCGAGAAGTCGGCGATGAATCGACGGTAGTAACCCGCCAATCCAAGAAATGAACGGATTTCAGAGGCATTCTTCGGCGTAATCCAACTCTTGACGGCTTCAATCTTTGCAGGGTCGACGTGAATTCCTTGACTATTAACGATGTGGCCGAGAAATTGGACTTCTTCGAGCCAGAATTCACATTTTGAAAATTTAGCATAAAGGCGATTACCTTGAAGAAGTTCGAGGACTAAACGGAGATGACGCGCGTGTTCGTCTCTCGACTTCGAATAGATAAGGATATCATCGATGAAAACAATGACGAAACGATCTAAGAAAGCTTTACACATACGGTTAATCAAATCCATGAAGACCGTGGGTGCATTGGTAAGACCAAAAGGCATGACCACGAATTCGAAATGGCCATAACGGGTATGAAGGCGGTTTTCGGAATTTCTTCTTCCAATACGCGTAACTGATGATAACCGGAACGAAGATCGATTTTGGAAAAACAAGTAACACCTTGAAGCTAATCAAATAAGTCGTCGATACAAGGAAGAGGATAGCGGTTCTTTATCGTGAGTTTGTTAAGTTCACGATAATCGATGCACATTCGGAACAATCCATCATTCTTTTTCACGAAAAGGACAGGTGCGCCCCATGGCGAAGTGCTCGGGCGTATGAAACCTTTATCAAGAAGCTCTTGAAGTTGGCTTGATAGCTCGCGCATTTCGGATGGTGCGAGACGATAAGGAGCTTTAGCAACGGGAGTAGCTCCGGGAACTAAATCGATACGGAATTCAACATCTCGAGTAGGGGGTAAACCGGTAAATCGTCGGGAAAGACTTTAGGAAATTCATAAACAACGGGAACGTCTTTATAAGTCTTCTTTTCTTTCTCCGGGTTCACGATATGGGCGAGAAAGGCACCACATCGCTTTTGCAAGCATTTGTGTGCTCGAGTACATGACAAAAGCATCAACTTCTTTGAGGGAGTTTCACCATATACATGAAGCTGATCACCGTTAGGAAGAGGAAAACGAATCATTTTATCGAAGCATACAACTTCAGCATGATTCTCACGAAGAAAATCCATGCCTACTATGATATCGAAACTACCTAACTGCATAGGTATGAGATTGATCGAGAAGACATGGTTGTTGAGATTGAGAGAACAACCACGTAAGACGGAATCAATAGTAACGGATTTTCCGGTGGCGACTTCCACATCGAAAGTCTTTGGAGTTTAGCGCGCTTACATTTTAAAACCTTTTCGACTTCTAACGATACAAAACAATTATGGCACCAGTATCAAAAAAACATGAAGCATAAATACCATTTCCGAGAAACGTACCATTGACAACATTGTTGTCATTCTGAGCATGGCGGTGGTTCAAGTTGAAAGCTCTTCCACGCGCAGCTTGTTGTTGCTACTGAGGCTGCGGTGGTGGCTCTTTCTTGACGGTACGGTTTGGGCAGACATTGGCAAAATGGTTCGGATCACCACACACATAGCACACACGTGCTTTTGGAGCTTGCTGCTGATTGGCCTGAGGAGGAGCGGGTAAAGCTGGAGCTACTAGAGTCTGAGGAGCTGGCTGACACGGCCGGTACGGCAACTCACAGTAAAGTGGCCATATATGTTGCAGTTTGTGCAAAAACGGCAGTTTCCACCCACCACATGATGATAAGTGCACTTAGGGCACAGTGGGTGAGGACCAGTGTATGCACGCTTAGCTGGAGGTGCGTTGGAGCGGCTGAGGGTTTGCTGGAGCGGCGAGAGCATAGTTCTTGCTCGGGTTCCCTCTTTTGCGTCCCTGGCGCTTTCCCTTCGGGTCACTTGGTGGTTCGGTAGCAGCGGTTGGTTCGACGACGGCTTGATTGGCAACTTTTGCATGATTCTTGAAATAACCATCCTGAACTCGCTGATCATTGATCTCAGCGGCGAGCATGAAGGTCTCCTCGATGGTTGTAGTACGAGCGACTTTCACAAAATTCGCGACACATTCGGGTAAGCCACGGATGTACTTGTTGATAGCTTTCTCAGTGGTATCAACTTGGCTTGGACAGATGATGCTCAAAATCTTGAATCGAGCAGTGAATCCAGCATTGTCGGGACCATCCTGTTTGATTCCCCAAAGCTCATTCTTGAGCTTTTGCATTTCGTGTGGATGACAAACCTACTTCAACATCACTTCCTTGAGTTCCTCCCAAGATAGACTGTAGGCTTCATCATTACCACCCCTATTTCTTTCTGCGGTCCACCAGTCGAGAGCACGGGACTAGAAGACTCCGGTAGCATTCACCGTGCGGAGGTCATCGGGGCATTCACGTTGCCTAAAAGTGACCTCAATGGTGTCAAACCAATGGAACATAGCTGTCGGTCCATCGTTGCCCGTGAAGGCGAGAGGTGCACAAGCTTTGAAATTCTTGAAGCTGAATCGCGACATGGGGTTTTCAGCTTTCGAGTCAACTGATGAGTTACTGCTCACAACGTGGATTTCTGAGACAATTTGCGGGATGACCTTAGCCATTTCCTTGGCTACCATGGTAACAATACGCTTGTCGGCGTTGCTGCGCTGAAGGTTCCTTCGGGTGTGCCATCCCATTGAAGACATCTACACGAAGGATTTAGATTAGATGAGATTCGATTATAATAGAGTTATGTTTAAATTTTTATTATTATTATTCACGCAAGGCACAAAAACACCTAAGCACGTATCCACGTAAACACATAAACACGTAGGCACATAAACACGTAAGCACATAGGCACGTAAGCACATAATCACGTAGGCACGTAGCACATATTTTGCACGTATTCACTTCTAATTACCCATCATGCGTAGCGCGATATTAGATGCGAGATATAAAGAGATGTATGCGATACATAATAGCGAGATAATCGAGATAGGAGAGACAAGCGATTTAGTTTGGTTGGTGTATTAATTTAGAGTTTTAGATTACGAGAGTTGTGCGAGTAGTGCATGCGTTTGATGGAGCGTAAATGCGATAAATCGAGAAATAAAATAAGCGAGAAACCGAAAAGCGAAAATTCTCAAAATTTAAACACATAAATAATAGTAAACTCGATGATGCGTAAATCGACGATATAGGCTTAAATCAATTGGGAATGTCCGGGGTTTTGAGACGTTTGACACGCCAAAGTGATTCGATTACCCTTTGCATTTGGACCCACACTTTGGCCTAATAGATAAACACTCTCACCGCGAGCGGCTAACGGCGTTTACCCTTCCAGTTAATGCGTGTTCCAGATCATCGGTATAACCGAGACTTTGGTGAGATTGAAAATCGAGAGGCGGAATCAGTTATTAAGATGCGGGTTTCACCCCTAACTTAACAACTTTATCCCTAGTAAGAGATGGAGATTTTCGTCGAGGTTTGGATATCACTCATAACTCAACGAAGATATCTCGTGTGAGAGAATGCGCGAAGTGAATGATCTCGTCGAGAGTTCTCAGTTTTCACACCTATTCTCGATTCGATCACTCGTTTTGTGTGATACGAGCGTTTCCAAGCGTGTATTATTGTATTAGCCTTAGGAAAGGCACATTTAAGCATTTATAACAAGTAGTTTAGCATTTAAGTCGAAGATAGGTTAATCGGGTACTTAAACATGCTACTAGGTCGAATCATGGCAATTCTACCTACCATCCTAAGTTATGGAGTGGCTCTGATACCAATCTGTTTCACCCCAACCGATGGCGGAACCATCGGGGTTAGTGGCACTAGGCGACCAGATTGATTTCACGAGATGTTCCATAACAATCATTTAACATATCACAACTTGCTTAATATCCCATACTATTAAACGTAACATTTAAACAATTATTACAAAACGGAGATTTCTCATAAAATTCAACCGGGTTCGATTTCCCCTAGATTTCATACATAAATCCCAAATCCAAAATACATCAACAAACTAACTAAACAAAACAAATTAACTAAGCAACATCCAAGCATCCACGCTAAATCCTCAACCTGTTACATACGTTAAAATACAAGTCAATACAATTAAGTAAAGGTGAGCATACGAGTTTTGTAACACTAGCATAATAGAGAAACCGTTCGCGAAATAATCTAACTACATATCATGATACACCGAAACATTTCACACAGATTAACATAGGCTTATTTCTCATGCTAACTACCGTGAGAAGGCTTGTGTCACACCCCAACCGATGGCGGAAACATCGGGTTAGTGGCACTAGGCCACCAGATTGATTTCATGAGATGTTCCATAACAATCATTTAACATATCACAACCTGCTTAATATCCCATACTATTAAACGTAACATTTAAATAATTATTACAAAACGGAGATTTCTCATAAAATTCAACCAGGTTCGATTTCCCCTAGATTTCATACATAAGTTCTAAATCAGAAATACATCAACATACTAACTAAACAACTAATCTAAACATAGCAATATCCAAGCATCCATGCTAAATCTTCAACCTGTTACATACGTTAAAATACAAGTCAATACAATTAAGTAAATGTGAGCATACAAGTTTTGTACTACTAGCATAATTAAGAAACCGTTTGCGAAATAGTCTATCTACATATCATGATACACCGAAACATTTCACACAGATTAACATAGGCTTATTTCTCATGCTAACTACCGTGAGAAGGCTTGCGCGTCCATCCTAACTAGACCCCGTCGGGTGTTAGCCAAACTATAGTACCATACTAGCTAAGGAGGCAAGTTAACGAATAATAGTCCTAGTTACATGTTTCTAGCATCACGTATTGAGCATATATAATAAGATTATTCGCGTGTGATAAACAGTTTGATTTGTGAAGTGATTTTGATATAGGAACGTATGTAACACCCAAAAAGTGCGTTTAAGTAAAATGGGTCAAGTATACTCTCTGTGGGTACGTTTAGGTAAGAGTTCGGGATCTGCGGAGAGTCGAGAAGAGCGCCGGATTAGCCTGCATACGCAAACGGAAGTGCATCAGTCTCCGAGAAGCTAAAACGGCTAAGTCTTGGTTGGGCAGTAGCCAAGTTCGAGCGAACTTGTAGGAATTTGGTGAGTTTATATCCAAGTTCGGTCGAACTTGATGAGTTTCCTAAGAAACTTGTCAAGTTCGGGCGTACTTGTAGGAAAACCTTACTGACAAGGCAAGTTCGGTCGAACTTGTATGGTTTCCTAAGAACCAGGCAAGTTCGGGCGAACTTGCAAGAGATTTGGTGAAGAAACACTCAAGTTCGGTCGAACTTGACCCAAATGGGTACAAGTTCGGTCGAACTTGACCTGTGAGCTGGTGACTCTCGAGCGAACTTGATGTTTTCGGGTCCAAAATCTTGCGTTTTCGCGTCGTTTGCTGAGGAAAATCGAGTGTTCATCCCTCCAACCCTGTGCTACTAAGCAAACTTAGGTCGGAGAGGTCTTTTAGAGCTGTTTTAGCCGTTTTACAAAAGCGTGGGCTAATCCGGGCGAACTCGGGGTTCGTTCGGATTAGTCCGGCTTGTGTAAAACGTCATAAACGTCCTTGTGCTTCTAGATCTGGGATCTTGAATGATAGATGCTTCGTTTCATACTAGAAAATGAACTTGCAGCAAGTTCAAATGAGAGAACAGAGCTAGGAATTTATAGGAGAAGCCAAAATGAGGGCTGATGGAGACCAAGTTCGGTCGAACTTGCATGAAATTCATGCAAGTTCGGGCGAACTTGCTAGGTTTTCATGAGGAACCAGTCAAGTTCGGCCGAACTTGCTGAATCTCTAAGGATTCAGACAAGTTCGAGCGAACTTGGGGTTAAAAGGGAAGATTTGTTTTGGCCAGTCAAGTTCGGCCGAACTTGGGGTCACCAACTTCGAGCGAACTTGACCCAAATGTTGGGTTTTCTTCGTTTGTTTCGCGTTAAGAGTTCGCTTGGCTATTCGGTTCGTATTAGCTAGTTATATTAAGCGTTAAATTAAAGCGTTAAGCGTTATAGTTGATATAATAGCGCGATTTAGTGATTCGAGAGTGCGAGAGCGATGCGATAGCGAGCGTAATCATAACCACAAACACACATAACACATAATTAACATATAACCACATAAACAACTGCGATTTGTGATGAGATGAGATTAACGATGCGATTTAATAAGCGACTAGATGCGATAAATCATACATAATCATAATTAGTTAACATAAACTTCATTAATAAGAGAATCTCGGATTTACAAAGGATAGATACAATCGATAACAAAGAAAAAGATAACAACGAATTTCCGAGTGGTTACATCTTGCGCGTCAATCCTAACTAGACCCCGTCGGGTGTTAGCCAAACTATAGTACCATACTAGCTAAGGAGGCAAGTTAACGAAAATAAGTACTAGTTACATGTTTCTAGCATCACGTATAGAGCATATATAATCAGATTAGTCACGTGTGATAAACACTTTGATTTGTGATGTGGTTTTGATATAGGAACGTGTGTAACACCCAAAAAGTGCGTTAAAGCGGAAATGGGTCAAGTATACTCACTGTTGGTGCGTTTTAGTTAGCTTAGAGATTCTGAGGGGAGTTGCGGAGTGCGCCGGATCAGCCTGTAAACGAACAGAAGTGCATAAGTCTTCCGAAAAGCCGAAACGGTGAAGTTTGAGTATGGCAGTAGCTAAGTTTGGGCGAACTTGTGTGTAAACACACAAGTTCGAGCGAACTTGTATGATTTGAGTGATTTAGAGTCAAGTCCGGTCGAACTTGATCGGTTTCCTTGAGAAACGTGTCAAGTTCGGGCGAACTTTAAGGATTTCTTACTGAGATGACAAGTTCGAGCGAACTTGTATAGTTTCCGAAGAAACTAGGCAAGTTCGGTCGAACTTGTAGGAAATTTGGCGAGATTAGCCCAAGTTCGGTCGAACTTGACCCATTTGGGTGCAAGTTCGGTCGAACTTGACCTGGTGAACTGGTGATTCTCGAGCGAACTTGATGTTTTCGGGTCCAAAATCTTGCGTTTTCGCGTCGTTTGCTGAGGAAAATCGAGTGTTCATCCCTCCAACTCTGTGCTACTGAGCAAACTTAGGTCGAAGAGGTCTTTTAGAGCTGTTTTAGACCGTTTTACAAAAGCGTGGGCTAATCCGGGCGAACTCGGGGTTCGTTCGGATTAGTCCGGCTTGTATAAACCAACATAAACGTCCTTGTGCTTCCAGATATGGATCTTGAATGATAGATGCTTCGTTTCATACCAGAAAATGAACAAAACATCATCAAAGTCCTTATCTTGTGTAGAAATCAATGGTTTTCAAAGGTTTTTCTCAGATCCATCACTTATAAGCCGAGATCTTGCAGATCTCGTGTTTGGGAAGTCTCTACTATCACCAAACGAACTCATATTGTGTAGATCTAAGCTTAAAACAGAAGTTTTGAAGAAAAATGAAGATTTTCGTAAAAGAATGAGTTTTGATGAAAACGAAGGCTATGCCTTGTGCCAAAATCATTGTAAACGTTTGTAAAACGTTGTTGAACATCATTGTAGTTGAAATCGGGTTGATTCTTACTTAGAACACGAAGGTTTCGGTTTTGGGAGCTCTGGCGAACTTGCAGCAAGTTCAAATGAGAGAACAAGCTTGGTATTTATAGGAGAAGGCAAAATGAGGGCTGATGGAGACCAAGTTCGGTCAAACTTGCATGAAATTCATGCAAGTTCGGGCGAACTTGCTAGGTTTTCATGAGGAACCAGTCAAGTTCGGCCAAACTTGCTGAATCTCTAAGGATTCAGACAAGTTCGAGCGAACTTGGGGTTAAAAGGGAAGATTTGTTTTGGCCAGTCAAGTTCGGCCGAACTTGGGGTCACCAACTTCGAGCGAACTTGATCCAAATGTTGGTTTTCTTCGTTTGTTTCGCGTTAAGAGTTCGCTTGGCTATTCGGTTCGTATTAGCTAGTTATATTAAGCGTTAAATTAAAGCGTTAAGCTTTATAGTTGATATAATAGCGCGATTTAGTGATTCGAGAGTGCGAGAGCGATGCGATAGCTAGCGTAATCATAACCACAAACACATATAACACATAATTAACATATAACCACATAAACAACTGCGATTTGCGATGCGATGAGATTAGCGATGCGATTTAATAAGCGATTAGATGCGATAAATCATACATAATCATAATTAGTTAACATAAACTTCATTAATAAGAGAATCTTGGATTTACAAAGGATAGATACAATCGATAAAAAGAAAAAGATAACAACGAATTTCCAAGTTGTTACAAGCTTGCGCGTCCATCCTAACTAGACCCGTGGGGTGTTAGCCAAACTATAGTACCATACTAGCTAAGGAGGCAAGTTAAGGAAAATAAGTACTAGTCACATGTTTCTAGCATCACGTATAGAGCATATATAATCAGATTAGTCGCGTGTCATAAACAATTTGATTTGTGATGTCGTTTTGATATAGGAACGTATGTAACACCCAAAAAGTGCGTTAAAGCAAAAATGAGTCAAGTATACTCACTGTGGGTGCGTTTTAGTTAGCTTAGAGATTCTGAGGGGAGTTGTGGAGTGCGCCGGATCAGCCTGTAAACGAACAGAAGTGCATCAGTCTTCCGAAAAGCCGAAACGGTGAAGTTTGAGTATGGCAGTAGCTAAGTTCGTGCGAACTTGTGTGTAAACACACACGTTCGAGCGAACTTGTATGATTTGAGTGATTTAGAGTCAAGTTCGGTCGAACTTGTAAGGATTTCTTACTGAGATGACAAGTTCGGGCGAACTTGTATAGTTTCCTAAGAAACTAGGCAAGTTCGGTCGAACTTGTAGGAATTGGCGAGATTAGCCCAAGTTCGGTCGAACTTGACCATTTAGGTGCAAGTTCGGTCGAACTTGACCTGGTGAACTGGTGATTCTCGAGCGAACTTGATGTTTTCGGGTCCAAAATCTTGCTTTTCGCGTCGTTTGCTGAGGAAAATCGAGTGTTCATCCCTCCAACCCTGTGCTACTGAGCAAACTTAGGTCGGAGAGGTCTTTTAGAGCTGTTTTAGCCGTTTTACAAAAGCGTGGGCTAATCCGGGCGAACTCGGGTTCGTTCGATTAGTCCGACTTGTATAAACCAACATAAACGTCCTTGTGCTTCCAGATCTGGATCTTGAATGATAGATGCTTCGTTTCATACCAGAAAATGAACAAAACATCATCAAAGTCCGTATCTTGTGTAGAAATCAATGGTTTTCAAAGGTTTTTCTCAGATCCATCACTTACAAGTCGGGATCTTGCAGATCTCGTGTTTGGGAAGCCTCTACTATCACCAAACGAACTCGTATTGTGTAGATCTAAGCTTAAAACAGAACTTTTTGAAGAAAAAAGATGAAGATTTTGTAAAAGAATGGGTTTTGATGAAAACGAAGGCTATGCCTTGTGCCAAAATCGTTGTAAACGTTTGTAAAACGTTGTTGAATATCATTGTAGTCGGAATCGGGTTGATTCTTACTTAGAACACGAAGGTTTCGGGTTTGAGAGCTCTGGGCGAACTTGCAGCAAGTTCAAATGAGAGAACAGAGCTTGGTATTTATAGGGAAGGCAAAATGAGGGCTGGTGGAGACCAAGTTCGGTCGAAATTGCATGAGAATCATGCCAGTTCGGGCGAACTCGCTTGATTTTCGGGAGGATTGGTTAAGTTCAGCCGAACTTGCATATGTATATGCAAGTTCGAGCGGACTTGAGGTTTAATGAAGAAAACTTAGATTGGTCAGCCAAATTCGGTCGAACTTGGGGTTACCCAAGTTCGAGCGAACTTGACCCAGTCTTGGGTTTTCTTCGTTTGTTTCGCGTTAAGGGTTCGTTTGGCTATTCGGTTCGCATTAGTTAGTTATATGAAGCGTTAAATTACAGCGTTAAGCGTTATAGTTGATATAATAGCGTGTTATAGTTGATATAATAACATTCTGGATTTTGATAAGGAATGGACAAGGTTAAACCCGTTTTGGTTTAAATACGCAGACTAGCTACGTAACGCGTATAAGCGAAACCGGGTAACCGTAAGAGTCGTATATAAGTTCCATAATGAGATATGCTTAAAATATGTTATAAAGTCAGTAGCATTTGCAAAGATAGGCCCGAGTAATATTTAAACCGATTTATGCCTTACAAGGGCATTTTGGTCGTTTTTAAGCTTATAAAAGATGTTTAAAGTGAATATGATGTTATGACCTTAAATATTCTGTAAAAATATGTATTTTATCATGTTATAACAATAGGATATCAAATATATGTGTGTTTGATGATTTTGAAACATACTATGTCCCGTAGGGACATTTTAGTAATTTCACGCATAGCTTTGAAGCCGAATTTGGGATTCTGAGTTCGGGACTTGTACTTACTGTTAAGATGTTGAAAATAAGTTTATAAATTAGTAGGTAACAAGTCTTGGCTCATAGTTATGGTTTTAAAACTATGCGCCGAAAAGGCGTAAAAGTCGTTAAAATGACGTTAAATCCATATTTAATATAAACTGAAGTTAGGACCTGTTTTAAATGGCCAGAAATATGTCATTTAACTTATAACATCAGTAAGTTAAAGTTTTGATTATAAAAAGTTTGATTTTTTCTATTTTTCCGTAAAAGGGGTAGTTTAGTCATTTAGCGACGATTAGCGATTCTTAAGTATGCATTCAGGTCATAAACCGAACAAGCATCCCAAACGGTCCTACTTATCATAACATATCAGTAAGTATACCATCCATATGCTCATATGCGCTAAAAATCTTATTTTGCACAAAAAGGACCTATTTGCAAAACTTTAAGGATTTTTTTACGGAACTTATTGAATAACTCGGATTTCATAGGAATCGAGTCACGAAAATTTAAGTAATTATTCTAGACATAAATATGGTCCTAAAATGGTCAAAACTCAGAAGCATGAATAGCTCAAAATGGATCGGAACTGAAAGTCAACAAAAAGTCAACTGTTTGAGACTTTCGGTTACGAACCGAGCCTAGACCAAAAATTGACGAACCGAACCTGTTGACATATGTTCAAATACTTATTTTAAGGTTATTAATGCTTTAAAACATATTTTATAACATCTGGATCGTTAGTTATGAATTTTACAAAAACTGCTCACTTTGACTTTTATTGACTTTTCGGTTGACTCGTCAATTGGCCATGAATCCGTGAAAATCTGAAAATTCCCTCTTGAGGGTTTATTTCCATCATTATGAACACGTAGGAACTTTCGTTACGCACAATGACGGAGTATACACGGATTTAGAGCAAAGTCAAGGCGTAATTACGACGAGACTTTGTTCTAGGCTAAGAACTATAAGAATCCAGTAAGCACGAGTTTGAACACTTACATTAGGTCCAAATGAGCAGTAGGAGCGAAATGGAACACTTAGATTTGATTAGAACTCCTCTTGCATGAACTTGGTGGGTCTAGAGTGCATGAAGATTGTTGCAACTCACAAGATTGTTCATTTTAAGAGCTATGGAGGAGAGAGGGGAGGTTGCCAGGTGTTGTGGTATGAATCCAGGAGTCCACAAGTATCCTAGATGTGGCAAAAGGTGGCAAAAATGCGAGCAAGGTGGCATGAGTTCGTGAAATAGGTGTACAAGAGCAAAGCTGGCAACAACTGCAATCTTTCTGTCGCTCGCACCCTCTCGCGGGGCGCGAGAGGTTTAGGCCTGGCCGGTCGAGGCCTGGCCGGTCGCGGCCAGCGACCGAGTCTTGGGTCAGCCATCCAAGTCTAAAACTTGGCAGATTAAGTCCCCGCACTTATTTAGCTCATAGAACTCTTATTTCTTGCACTTTTGGCCCCTCTACTTCATTCTAAAACATAACAAGGATAGGATAAGTGATTCGACAAACTTTGGTCCCTCCCATTTTGGCACATGGCACACATGGATTACCGGGACACGTGGTCGGAAAAAATATTGGACGTAAAAACACGTAGCGTTACAGCGCGCGCGTGGCGTGGGCGATGGGCGCAATGTGGCGCTTTGATGGCACACTTTGCACTTCGCACGCTCGCAACGCCGCGAGCCGCTTGAGATCCGCCTTTGTATTTTTGACCGTGCGCGCGTGGCTCAGCAAAGGCTGCAAGGACCAGGTGGCGCAGACCCTAGAGGGCAACGTGGCAAGGGGCGCGCAGGTACACAGGTAGTGGCGCATGGTGCAGGCAGTCCAGGTTGTGCGCGCAGATGCCTGACGTGCGCGCGCGCAGCGCACCAAAGTGAACCTGACGCGACTGTGTGACGTGACTAGATGGGTTCCCTGGTGACGTGCGCGCGCAAGGGCTGGCGTACCAGTAGGCTCGCACAAGGATGTGAGCCGTACTGGCACACACGCAATAGGACGGTGGAGCAAGGATGCTCGCGCAAGGGGTTGCGCACCAGTAAGCTGGCGCATGGATGTGAGCCACACTGGCGTGCGCACCAGCAGACTGTCGTATGGAGGCGCGCTCGCGCGACCGGCTGCTTCCAGAGTTAATGACAGATCAGTTACACTTCAGCAGTTGAAACAGACGAGTCAAGGGTCTTGACCAGGAATGTAACTGACGAATTAAAGTGCATTAAAGTCGTTTAATGCAATTTAGTTCGTTGAGTTAAATCCTTTTGACTGTTTCAACACAGATGCAGTATAAATACTGCATTACATCAACACCAGAAGACACACCGAATTCCAAACATATGTTAAGAATTCTCTACTCGATCATCTTTTTCTTTCTTGCTGCAAGGTACTTCTTCGGGTGGCGTCATCTCCGGCAGTGCAACTGTTTCGGCTGTTGTATCCTGGAAACAAACGAGTTCTTCTGGGAGACTCGAAATTTGTTTTAAAGGACCCGTGTCTAACACGATCCTCAGCCAAGAACGCTTCTTTCTGTTGAAATTTTTGTTCTTGTTTTTGCTTATTTCAGTTGTAATCCGTATTGTAATTTACTGCTTTCTTTATTTTTCTGTTTTTGTAATTCAGTTGAATAAAGTTTATTTATTTTACGCGAACGGTTCCTAAAAAACTTAAGCATTTGTGTCGTACATTCGGATACGAAATTAGTTATTTATAAAATACATGGGTTCGGGATGGGTATAATACACGGTGGTACTTATCTTGATTGGCTGAATTCGTTTACTCGCATCAAAATTGAAATATTCATATACTATATAGTTATTATAGTATTAAATTAAAAAGATAATAAATGGTGTGTGAATGTTGTTAGAAAGTTAAAACTATTAAATTTGATAGTTTTCTTCACTGGAGCTACTTGATACAATCTAACGGATCATGCATAGTACTGTTATGATGACAAGATTCATGGGTGAACCCCATTGATTTTTCGCTTGTAGTGTTAATTTTACCAAAAATTTTTGACTTTTTTGTAGTGTAAAATATTAGACTTTTAAGAGTCTTACTCCTATCGATTTGGATTTTAAGAGTCTGACCCCTACTGAGTTTCAGTTCAAACTCCGTCACTGCCAAAATTTATAAATGTAGTTTTTTAAAAGCCTTACCTTTGTCATTCCTAAAGGGCTAGCGACACACTTCGTTGCCCGTTTATTTCGATGTATTAATTTGAAAGTTGGTTTAGTTGATGAGAACTTAACATCTTAAATAACTTTTAAGACATGAAAAGCTTACCCGCAGAAATAAATCATTTAACTTTAAAGATTATTGTTATCACCGACGCGGTACTGCGTACGTTAGCAAATCTCCCAAACAAACACCCTGTTTTCAGATCCAATCGGAAACCCTCCATTGATTCACACAGTCACACCTCAGTCTTCATCACCTACACACACTAAACCAATCCACACAAATTCAATGTCACCAACAACATCTTCATCACTTCATCAAAGACCACTTCACAAACCCTACACTTCACTCTTCCAAAACTCATCATCCGATAACCCCTCAAAACCCTACAATTTCTCCATGATCCTAAACCGAACAACCTTCTTGCTCCTCCTCACTCTCCTCATCATCCTCGGCGTCTTCTCGCCCTGGATCAGTAACAGTTACACGTTTTTCACACCTTCTACGGTGTCGAAATGGAGAGGTTATACGCTACCGGAAGCGGTGTCGTTTGTAGCGAAGAACGGGAGCACGGTGATTGTGTGTGCGGTGAGCCAGCCGTACCTCCCGTTTTTGAATAACTGGTTGATTAGTATTAAGAGGCAGAAGCATCATGAGAAGGTGCTTGTGATTGCTGAGGATTATGCCACGCTGGATATTGTTAATGCCAGGTGGCCTGGTCATGCTGTCTTGATTCCTCCTGCTCCTGATGCTCAAGTTGCTCATAAGTTTGGATCTCAGGTCAGTTTGTTACATAGTCTGTTGTTAGTTTGTTAAGTTTGTTTCATAGTTTGTTAGGTTTGTTGTTACCTTTTGTAGCTGTGATCTCACTGTGTAAAGACATCTGGTTTTCAAGTATTCGTGTTTATTAGTTTGTTGTTAGTTTGTTAGGTTTGTTGTTATCTATTGAAATTGTGATTAGGGATGCAAACGAACCAAACTTTCAGCGAACAGTTCGTGAACCATTCTGCAGCAAGTTCATTTGTGTCTGTTTGTTTGTTAGTTTAGTTAGATGAACGAACATGAACAGAGGCCGCTTTCGTTCATTTATGTTCGTGAGCGTCGGTAACGTATTTGTTTATGTTCGATTGTGTTTGATTCTTCAATAGTGTTTTTAGTTTTTATATTTTATTTAGATAATTCAAAATTCCGACAAATTAAATATTTAGTAAGTGTCAGTGTGTTATATATGATGTTCATGAAGGCTTGTTTGTGTTCGTTTGTTCCCATTTGTGTTCATCAACGTCCGTTTTTGTTCGTTTCCTAAAATTAACAAACGGACACGGACACATTCATTTCCTTAACAAACGAACATGAACATAAAATCTCGTTCGTTAAGTGTTCATGAACAGTTTGTGAACACATATATTTCTTAACAAACGAACACAAACAAGGTCTTGTTTATGTTCGTTTGGTTCGTTTGCAGCCCTAATTTTGATCTCTCTGTGTAGAGAGATCTGGTTTTCAAGTATTCGCAAACAGAGAATAATTCATTGATATCGACCGGCTTTTAGTATAACTGATGCTTCTTTGATAATGTTTATAGGTGTGTTGTTAGTTTGTTAGGTTTGTTGTTGTCTTTGTAAATTGTGATCTATTTTGTATAAAGAGATCTGGTGTTCAGGTATTTGTGACAGAGAATATTATTCATGGATATCGATTAGCTTTTAGTATAACTGATGCTTCTTTGATAATGTTTATAGGTTTGTTGTTATATTTTGAAATTGTGATCTCTGTGTGTAAAGAGAACTGGTTTTCAGTTATTTGGTACATAGAAAATATTATTCATTGATATCGTCCGGTGTTTAGCATAGTTGATGCTTCTTTGATTATATGAATCCTTAACAGTAGGTAAACTTGAAACTTGCAACAGGTTGTTATGTGCTACAATTTTAGATGTCAAAATTGGGTGATTTGTCATTAGTTTTATTGAATTTGTACTAGTTGTATACATTATGATGGCAGTCTTTTAGGGTTAGATCTGTCTGGTTTAGAGCTTTTTAAGTGAGTGTATGATACTGTGTTATTGATAATCTGTGAAAGTGATATGGCTGCTTAACTCAACTTACAAACTGACGAGTGACGACTATATTTGGTGTAAGCATGTTGATCATTCTACTGTTCCTGGTTTATAATGGTTCAGATTCTACTCGCTGTGTACAAGCATTTGAGCTCCATTATTATTATAGGAATCCCTCGCAGTTGGTAAACTTGCAAGTTGCAACACCTTGTTACGTGCTGCAATTTTAGATGTCAAAATCGGCTGATTTGCCATTAGTTTCATGGTTTTCGTCCAATTTTTACAAACCATATGATGGCACACTTATTAGCTTAGATCTACCTGTTTTAGAACCTTTTTAAGTGAGTGTATGATCCTATTTTATTGATATAGATAGTCAACTCAATTTACAAATTGACAATTAATTTATTTACATTTCAGATTCTACCTGATGTGTATGTTGTGTAGAATATGAATGACATAAGTTAATGAATTTGGTTACGTTTGCAGGGCTTCTTCAACTTCACTTCCAGAAGGCCGCGCCATTTACTTCAGATACTAGAGCTTGGATATAATGTGATGTACAATGACGTTGATATGGTCTGGCTAGCGGATCCGTTTCCTTACTTTAAAGGAAATCATGACGTGTACTTTATGGATGACATGTCTGCTGTAAGTATCATTTTCGCTTCTTAGTTTCATGTGCTATTTTAAGTCTTGAAAACACGGGTCAAAATACTTTTGGTTCGTTTTTAATTAGTAACTAACTGTAGATTGTGACCAGGTGAAACCACTGGACCACCCTAATGTCCTGCCACCACCAGGTAAAAAAGGGCGGACTTATATTTGCAGCTGTATGATATACATGCACCCAACACCGGGTGCGAAGCTAGTGATGAAAAAGTGGATTGAAGAGCTTCAAATTCAACCATGGTCAAAAGCAAAGAAAGCTAATGATCAGCCTGGTTTTAACTGGGCATTGAACAAAACAGCAGGACAGGTATGTGAATCATTCGCGTATAATTTTTTCACAAAGCTGTCGATATATTATCAAAATGATTAAGAAAAACAATCCCTTGCAGGTTGATCTGTACCTGTTACCTCAAGCAGCGTTTCCAACTGGTGGATTATACTTCAAGAACAAGACATGGGTAGATGAAACCAAAGGGAAACATGTTGTTATTCATAACAATTACATAGTAGGTTTTGAAAAGAAGATAAAGCGGTTTAAAGACTACAACCTTTGGCTGGTTGATGATCATGCTTCAGAATCGCCACTTGGCAAATTAGAATGAATTCTTCGTTTTTTAGCAACTTTGTTATAAGCTCAGCGGACTTAACGATCTAAACAAATAGAATCTTAATATTATGGTCTCTCCCTTCAGTAGAGCCGAACAACTTTTATTGGATAGCCATGAAGCTCGATTTAGCGAGTTATCCGTTGGTCAAGATTTCCCACAGGCAGAAACACTAAAGCATCAATTGATTTTTGTCTTGATTGTCACATAGCATGAAAACTCACAGGAAATCAAGCCATCTATGTTATCTTTTGTAGAAGTTCTTTAATTTTTGAAGTGCATGATTTTTATATTATGTTATATATTTTCTCTCACAAACACTGAAATCGGCCACATTGGAGTTTGGACATGCGTTAATTTGTATGTAGAAAAAAATGTCAAAATTGGTTTTGAACACTTTCTGTTTGTGTTTTAAGCTGAGTTTATATAAATATTTAGTATTGTTACATGAAATATTGGGCTATCTTCGACTTTCAAGCCCTTTGGATTGGTTTTTATCCAAATTTAGAACTTAAATACAAGAAACTACATATATTAACATAAACCAACGGGGCTTGTAACTTAGCGGCATCACTGGTTTAAAAAATCGCGAAGAGCACAAAAGCGACGAGGTCTAAAACCAAGGCGCAAAAGCGGTGGCCTGTTCGTACATAAGGCGCAAAGTGATTACATAATTAAGTGTTATATATGTCCTATAATGAAAAAAATATAAATGTACAACATAAAAAGCATGTTGTACAACACTCAACTGCACAAAAACAAAAAAAAAGACAGGTACAAAAGGCGCGCCCCTCACCTGCGCCACAGGTCAATTTTTAGCCTAAAAAGCGCGCCTCACATGCGCCTTATGTCACACAAGGCGCAAAGGTTTGCGGCTTAGGTCGCGTCGCGTCTAGGCACGCTTTTTTAAACCAAGACGGCATCAAAGTGTTAAGAGAAATAAGTTTCTTTTCATAAGATTGAGGGTTTAAATCTTACAGTGGACATTACGATATAGATTTAGGAGTACGATTTAGAAGATGTACCAATTAAAAAATATATATAACTTAAAGGTATCAAAGTCATTCATGGTTAGACGCAGAGAGAATAAATATTACCTTTGAACGGCAAACGAACGTATTCCTAAAGTACTCTTATACCTGCATCTTATAGGATTTGAACGGACGGAGAAAAACACTAAAAGGGAGCTAATTAAGAAGTTAATGATTCGGTTGGTTTCTTATAATTTATCTTACTTGTGCTGATGTGCATGGATAACCAGATTAACCAATTTTATTTTTTCATTTGACCCCACGAGTAATTAATTTTGGTAGGTGAAATTGGCCAGTTAACCAAAGTACCAAGATTTTCACTAAAACAACCAAACCAAATGGTTAAACATAATCTAAAACTAGGATCACTTACGGGTCCAGTTCTGCAGTCTCAGCTATATGGCATGGTTGTAAAAATCCCGACTAATTTTTTATTAGTCGTCGATTAATCACCAATCGGAGGTTCACCGATTAATTGACTAGTTCCCCGGTTAAATTTCAACCAAACTTTATAAATCCCGCTAATTATATAAAAAATGGGCCAATGAGGGGTTAACATGTCTATTATAAAAACCTACATATAAAAATGTGTGTATATAACTAAAAATTAATCCCGATTAAAAGCTAGTCGGGACTTCACTGACCGACTAACACCTAGTGATTCTTACAACACTGCTCTATGGTAAAATATATATACCATACACCAAGTAAATAAGATTTAGTTTAACATCATTCTTACATCAAGAACATAACATTTTCCTCCTAAAGCGTTTGGTTAATATGTTTCTGATCCATATTTCTAATGTAATAACATACAGACATGAAACTTAACCTGTTCCGGAAATGTGCAACAAACACATTTTTATATGGCTAAATGTCAATTTTTAGATTTTTATTTGCATAATATATTAATTCAATTTCACAAGATAAACACAAGCTTGTAAGTTGTAATGCATCATTTCACATATTTTGTATATATACAACCACCAACCAAAGCATCTAAACTCTTGAAATAAACACAACCACTAAATTATATCCTACGATAATGAAATTAAACAACAGCCAGTCTAGTCTTGAATCAAACAAGATCTTACCATTTCTCAATCTTTCTTCCTTTGTTTCCAGGGCCCTCTTGGAATCTTACTCACAATCTTACTCACAACCTTATCATCAAAGACTGCATATTGCTTCTTCAACTCGATCATCGCTTTCTCCGCAAATGCATCCACCTCGTCCTCGTACCTCTCGTACAGAACAGGAACCGTGTGTAGAACCACAAAACCTGTTTCGCCATTCCATGAAAAAAACACACATCTTTGTCAAAGCGTAGTTATATAATATAATAGTTGGTATATAAACCAAAACAGTCACACAATCAGGAAACCTAAAGATCTTACTCATGTAAAACAAAGTCAAGAAATTGCACCAGCTACCAACAATAGAGAGCACCCACAATCCAGCAACAACCTGCAAATAATATGTAACTTGAGTCAAAAGTTGCTCTTTTTCTTTTCTTTTTTTAAATCGTATTAACATACAGCTAGGAACTTCTTCAGATCTCTCCCGGACGCAATACCCCGTAACATTTGAATAAAATTATTGATTTCAATCCTTAATGCAGAAGCAAACTGAAGAACGGTGTCTTCTGGAATTTTAACTTCTGGTATGGGTGGAGGAGACCTGTGGATAGATCGGTTAGACTTGAACTTAATATTGAAAATGATGATTGACTTTGAAAAGCTTACTTGTTTATGATTTTAGAGGCACTGGACCACAGAAAGAGAACGGCAAACACAAGAATCGAAATGTGGCAAAGCAAAGTAACAAGATGGTACTCGAGTAATTCAAATACAACCCATAATGCGGTGGCTCCACCGAGTACACTGGCGGATATCTTCTTGTTTCTCCACAAGATTACATTAGCAGCTGCATGATTAACCAAAAAGGACAGTAGAAAGAAAAGGCTGCAACTTGTAACTTTCTTTTGCACATGTATTCATCTATTAAATACTAATTAATAATATATAACAAGACAGTATAACAGTCATTCACCAATCAAATCAGAGAAAATACTGATGAGTTGCCGTTCTTGTAATGCAGTAGACAACTAAACATCTGAGAACGCATGTGTGCTATTAGAAGCTTCCTTCTCACGCTACATGTAACATCCAGCCTCTTGTACCACCAATATTGTTCTCTTTGCCATGAGAAGCTCTTGGATTCGTTTTTTGTTTCCCGAGTAAAGGCTTTTCAGTTTGTCACCCATCCTTATACAACTGCCACTCGAATACGCTTAACTGCTTAACCGTGGAGTTCTCTCATCCACAATGAGAGAACCCCACAGTTAAACGTGTTCAAGTGGAAGTAGTACTAGGATGGATGACCTCCTGATAAGTCTCCACTTAGACACACCAAAAACAAATCCGTGAGCTCCTAATGGGGGAAAACAGACAATATTGGTTGGTATGAGAGACCGAATGTTACACTACATCCCGAAGTAACACTAAGAACTTCATCCGATTAAAGTGATTGTTTCTCTATGCATTAATTTGCAACATTCGAAATCACAATCCAAAAGGTATTCTTCGTTCATTCACAGATCCGTAAAATCACCTGTGAACTAACTAACTAACAGGTACTGAAAACAGCATATCTAAATGTCTTCTAGAAGAATCAAAGACCTAATCTAACCACTAGCGAAACTAACAGATTTAGGAACCTCTCTCAAGTCGAATTCATACCACTTCATATGACTTGTAGATCAATCATTCAATACAAATCACAGAATCAAAATTTCAACCTTCTAAATTCTAAACTGCATATCAAAGCCTAAACCAGAGCTTTCTCAAAGCCCTAACTTCTAATTAAATCATAACTAAGTTGGTTCACAAGTTAAAATATTGGATATCAGTCAAGGACCGATATTTGAGATACCGGTTATCGCTGTGGGATATCGGTAATTTTAATATCATGCTAAATTTATATATATAGCCCCTTTAACACCAACAATTCAGTATACTCTCCTACCATAAACAAACTAACCTTTTGAAACTTGCAAAACACTAACAATTGTAGCAACTAGGAATTGACTAAGACTTAAAACACTGACAACCAACAATTGAGACTTAAAACACAAATAGCGTCAACAAGAAGAAAGACGAATGGTAAACTAAGAAGAAAGGTACTGATATCGGAAAAAATCAGAGATATATCTCAATATCGATATTCTGACGATATTTTGCACCGATATCTCGGCAGGTGACCGAGATATCGGTGATACATAGGGATATTAACTACATAGATCATAACACCAAATTAATCAACAAAGCAGTTGTCAGAAATAACCAGAAACTTTCAACTACGTGAATCACAAAGCTCGAATAAACAGTTTACTAAACAGCAGCAAGTTCAATTTAAAGAATAAACAAATAAAACAAATGTTCCTTACGTTTTCCACCGCCAAAAACCTGATGAACCGGTTTCTCCCTACCGAACAACCGGTTACTCTTCGATTTCAGAGAAGAATCTGGAGCCGGAGCATCATGATGCTTCTTAACATCATCTTCATCAAACTTCGGTTTCTTCTCCGATTCAGAATCTGACGACGACGAAGAAGAATGATCGCGATGAATCTTGTCGGTGATGTTTTCAACGAGCGATTCGTCTGTGGTCTCTATCTCGTCAGCGTGGCCAGCCATAACTGCAAACCCTAACTGATGATCGATGAAATGAAGGCTAATGGTGGTTTAAGTTGCACACAGTAATCTGTGTTGTGAGTGTTGACGGTGGTGTGGTGCGTGTAAGAATATAAATACGTGTCTGGATATTGTGAATAAAGGATCCAAAGTGGGGACACAATCACCGCCTCATAGATTCAAAATAATCGTCCATAATATTCACATATTTAATTTCACACTTATTATTGTATCTAAATTTTGTTATATTCTGTATTGTGATGATAGGGCTAATTTATTTAATTGTCTGATAAACATGTTGTTTGGGTCGACTTTTATATCCGTTTAACTGTACTAGTTGTTATGTTCAGTGTTAACCTTTTTTTTTTTTTTTGAAGGGTGTGAATTACTCGGGAATGTCGGGAGATCTAGCATACGTTGTCTTAATTAAGTCTACATACTCTATCTATCACTCATATTCGAACTTGAGAGCTGGAGAGGAAAACTCATCCGGACCCAACATAGGTGAAACTTAAATACCTAGGCCCACCATAGGTTAACATGTTAAGTGATTGGATTATATAGGAGACAAGAATTCTGTATGAAGCATATGGGAGATGGAGAGGATAACATATGTAGGGTTGACAATTCTGACACGAACACGATAACACGATACGAACCTACACGAAGTTATCATGTTTCGTGTTTAACCTTAACAGATTTTGTGTCTAAAACAGGTTGACACGATAAGACCTTAACAGGTTAAAACCCGTTAACCTGTTAAGACCCGTTAAGCACGTGTTAATAATTAAAAATTTAAAATATTATATGTGGGTGTGAACATGGGATCATCAGTCGTGGGACCTGGGATTAATTATATTGTAACATTCGTGAAAATCGGGTTTCAAAAACCCGATCCGTTTATCAATCAGATATTCCGTTAAAAAGTTCGTTGCGTACTTAACGTGTCGGTAATTTAAAATAATACATAATTAATAAATATTTTAAAGATTTAAGACCACAAGTAATAAATAATAATAATTAATGAAAAATTAAATAAAGAAAACAGAATGGGGTAGCCAGGTTTCGAACCCGGGTCTCCACCCAACCAACACACACAATACACCACTACACTACACACACATATCTGTTAAAATCCTAAAGCAATTAATTTATATACTAAAACAACGCTTGAAATTGAATTCCAAATCTCAGAACCATAACAGTCGGAACATGATTCTAGCAATCAATCCAAATAAACCGTTTTTCCTTTTGATTAACGCATGTAACTGCTTTCAATCATCATATTTAACGAAAATCTTGAATCAATTCGTCTGAGCTGAACGAAATCATTGACCGGTAATCCATGAATGAAACCGAAATTCATCATCCCCTGTTTTATATAAATACCAGACGAATTCCCTTCAGAATTCGTTCATCTCTCTAGCTTACTCTCAAAAACTCGATCGCCTGAAAGGAGCTCTGCCCCACCAGAGAACCACCGGAATCGCCAAAATTCACTCACCGGAAAACCGAACCCATTTCATTTCTTTTGCTTTACTCTAAAATAAGACTTCTAGAGCTCAGACAGAAAGCACCGCACTCACCTCAAACTTCTGGTAGAGCCTCTGTCGCAAGTTGAACTTCGCCGGAATTTTCTTTCAGTCGCCGGAGTTTCTGCACATTACCGGAATCCAACCGGAACTTCCATCGGTATGAGATCTTAATTTTTTCTGTCAGTTTTATTCAGTCCATTTGTTTAATCTGAAACAGAAGATCAGTAAAATCAAAATGTTTAACAAATCTGTTTTTCGGTTCTGAGTTAATGAAGAAGATGAACAGCGAGTCGTTTATAAATATAATTAAAATCAATAATTTAAATGGGTTAGACACATAGTCCAGCGGTGGACTGTGTGCATTTTACATACATGATGCCGGGTTCGAGCCTTGAACATGTCCGTTATGCTGGAATAAAATCCATTTTTTTGAAACCAAAACAGATTGTCCCACAGTATGTTGTTAAATATAATACAAGAACAATATAATACGGGTTAGACACCCAGCCCAGTTGGTCGGGCTGGGTACAAGTTAAGTCGATAGTCACGGGTTCGAAACATGTTCTGCGCGTCCAGTTCAGGCCAGTATAAACATTTAATTAATTAAATTCCAGATTTAAACCAGTAAGTATATAAATATAATTAAAATCAGAAATATTTCGGGTTAGACACGTAGCTCAGTTGGTAGAGCTGCGTGCACGTATACGAGAGGTCACGAGTTCGAACCTCGCCCAGCGCATATAATTAACAGTCCGACCGATCAACGGTCAACGGTCAACAGAGTCAAAAAGTCAACATTTTTTTTTATTTTTTTTACTTATTTGATCAGAAAATTATTTAAAAATACTTAAAAATAATATTTTTAAAGTTAGAAAATGTCCTTAAACTCACAAAAATAAATCTAAAAATCCTATTAAGATTATGAATTAAAAGTATTAATCTCAAATAAAATCCATTTATTTACTGAACCATTTCGTTATTATTTAGGTTAGTTTTTCCCTCGTCGGTTGAATCATAATATTCGTGCGCATTCATCGTCATCAAGGAACGCACCCACTGTGAGTGAATCCTTACAAATTCCCCTTTTTATTCATGTTTTGGGGTGTATCATGTGTCGCTTTAATTATTCCATTTATTTAAACTCGTGCTATTACCATTATATGATCCAAACTCGAGATGTAAATATTGTTTGTTGTAATGTGTGTTTACATTTTATCAAGTTGCGTGCAAATCATTCATTAGGCCCATCAGTTCCTCGTTGGAGACGGGTTGAGCATCAGGTGCCTCATTGTTCATCATTTGGTGTGTGCTTGTGCATTAATTGAGATTATGTGATTATGTTGTTGGTTGTGATGTGTGTTTATATTTTTGTCAAACTGTGTGCAAATCATTCATTAGGCCCATCAGTTCCTCGTGGGAGACGAGTTGGGCATCGCGTGCCTCATTCGATCGGCTTCGTTTGATTGAGCGTTGATCTCATTGTTCATCATTTGGTGTGTGCGTGTGCACTATTTGATATTATGTGTTTTGTGATTAAATTTACATTTACGTTTACTCATATTTGGTTATGCACAATTTTATTCAAATAACCAACATAACTTATCCTTTCAAATGTTTAAATAAGATTCACTCGCCAACTTATGTTGACTCAAAAACCCTATTTTTACACATGATACAGGTGATCCGATTGAGAAAAGAAACACATAGGATGACCTAGAAGAATAAACAAGTTGATGCCTTGGAATGAACGTTTAGTTTTGTTTTCCTTTGTAATTGTACTCTAGTTTGTAATTTGAATGAAAATGTATTTGAACATGTTTGTGTTTGTATGTTTATTGTAACTTCTTATTTAAAGAGAAATAATAAATATGAAACTTTATAGTAAATGTCACGAGCTTTGATGAAAACCCAATCATGCCCCGATCACCATTTCCGCTGCGGGTCGGGGTGTGACATATATAGAATCACACGCGGTTCTTTTTCCACAATCCAAATCCTAATTTTTAAATCTCTCTCATAAACACCACCATTTACAATTCGGTTCACAACTTCCCCAATTCGGTCGTGTTCGTGTCTTAAACAGGTCATGTTCGTGTCTTTAACAGGTCGTGTTCGTGTTTTAAACAGGTCGTATGATACGTTGGTATTTTTTTCGTGTCTTAACAGGTCGTTTCGTGTAACCTGTTTATTAACAGGTTCGTGTTCGTGTTTTGAAAATCTGACACGATAAGATTTCGTGTCGTGTTTGTGTTTACATGTTTCGGGTTCGTGTCTTATCGTGTTCGTGTCTTAACAGATCGGGTTAACCCGTTATGCCAGCCTTAAACATATGTCATTGGTAGTAAGGGTAATTTAGTAATTTCTCATTTGAAACAACTTCCCTTTTGATTTTCAAACGGCTATAACTTTTTTTCATACGTTAACATTTAAAAAAAACAAATTATACCGTGTTAACGAGCATTTCATTCATTTTAATTCGAGCAACCTATTGCTATAGTTTTCTTAAAAAATATAAAGAATTTTGAATACTCATTAGTCCATTACATGCCCACGTGATTTTGAATATCACATCACGTAATGAGTATTCAAAACCATGTAATTATTTTAAAAAAACGATAGCAATAAGTTGCTCGAATTAAAGAGAATAAAATGCTCGTTAATACGGTGTAATTTTTTAAAAATATATTAATGTATAAAAAAGTTATAGCCATTTGAAAATCAGGGAAAAGTTCAGGTGAGAAAGGACCATAATACACTTCATCTATTTATTTCTTCAATAGTTTGAACCTTAGAATTACGAAATGTCACTGCCTAGTTTTGAGAATGACCCAAAAGTCGCGTATCTTTTGTACAAGAATTGTCTCTTATACAAAAGCCATGCTCAACATGTTAATACGTTTAAACTAACAAAAATATACTACCAGTAAACCTGTTTAGATTAATGGATAAATGGGGATGGGTTTGTATACACAAATTTAAACGTTTTGGTGAAGAATAATGTTATTAACATGTATATATAGATGTTGTATAGGGTTTATAATATCAACCCGTCAACCAAACACGATTAACACGGTAATTAGTTATTAAATCCAGGTTGTTAAGATAATTCTTCTGTCCATTGTATTCTTGATTCTTGATCACTACTATTATTTTCACTTTCTAATAAAAATTTACTATAGCGTATCAATTGGAGGTTTTTCTAAAAGCTTGATTTGAACGTATAATTTATCTATCCGAGGTTTTTTTCTAAAAGCTTGGGTCGAACGTAATTATAGCAATGATGGTACATAATTCGTAAAGTTTCTAGTGTGTTGTCGGCCTTATAGAAGCTTGGGCATAAGCGGCGAGTAACCACACGAACGCCCTTTCGGTTTTATAGTCCGTCAAATAATCATGATTTAAAAAAAATCACAGGAATGACCAATCTGATAACCGATTCGGTTTGCATCTATGAACTGTTTGAGGTTAAAATGGTTGATCATAGTTTATCCGGGTTTAAACCAGTTAATGGTTGAACCTAGGGGTGGTAAAAGTGATGGGTTGAGCAGGTTTGGGTCATGGGTTAAGATAGGTTTATTAAGATAAAAGGTTAGGATGGGTATGGGTTAAGAAAAATGTTAGGATGATTTTGGGTTAAGATGAGTTTATTAAGAAAAATGTTAGGATGATTTTGGGTTAAGATGAGTTTATTAAGAAAAATATTAGAGTATATTTTTATAGAACCGAACCAATACCATGTGCTTTTGTTAAGATGATTTTGTTTTCCATAGTAACGAACCGAACCAATACCATGTGAACTTCGGTAACAATATAGAGTATATTTTATGTATTGTAAGCTGTAGCAAGTGTTGGTACCATACCCTTACCATGACTAACTAAACTGGCACCATCCTAGCAACATCATTGCCCTGACGATTTCGACCGAACAACATTAGTACCAGTATCATTATTATTGGAACCGCTATTCGTTTTTATGGTTTTCGACCATTGTAAAACACGTGTCATCATCATTTTGGTCATATCATTATTTTTACTTTTTGGTTGTATCTTTTGGTTACCATACCGAATGATGTTGATACAGATCGTAGACCCGCCGTAACGCGTGAGGAATATTACTAGTAACAATAAATAGGCCCATAAAAGTTATCTTCCTCATCGCTGCTGCAGAGTAACACAATAACTGGAGTTTGTCTCACCGGACCCATCCTCAGAACCCTTCTGGTCCGCCCCTGAGTCGGCCAGTTCCCCAGCCTAAAACCCTACCTAAACCCTCCATCGGATTCAACATCCATGGTTTCTTCTAATCCCCCTTTAGAATTCTCAAAACACACAAACCCCTTTTGTCCTTTTGTTTCAATTCATCTTCCCCTTATTCAAATCCAAAATCCACCATCAATTACTTCCATTCACACACCCCCCAATTCAAACAACACAAACCCACCAAGAAAGTCAACAAGTCAAACCCCAAAGAAAGTCTTACAACCCCTAAATCATACATGAAAGACACAATCACAACCATCTCAAACATCCTCAGGTATTCCACATGGGAGTCTGCCCAACAACACCTTCAAACTCTCACAATCAAATGGGATTCTTACACAATCAACCAAGTGTTAAAAACCCACCCCCCAATGGAAAAATCTTGGCTTTTTTTCAACTGGGCATCTGGGTTGAGAAACTTCAAGCATGATCAGTATACTTACACAACAATGATGGATATTTTTGGGGAAGCAAGGAGGATTTCATCTATGAAGTTTGTGTTTCAGCAGATGCAGGAAAAAGGGGTTAAAGTTGATGTGGTTAGTTACACTTGTATGTTGCATTGGCTTTCGAATGATGGGGATGTTGATGGGTCTGTGAAGTTGTGGGAGGAGATGAAGGAGAAGGGTGTTGATCCGACCGTTGTTTCGTACACGGCGTATATGAAGGTTTTGTTTGACAATGGTCGGGTTAAGAAGGCGACTGAGGTTTATAAGGAGATGATTCGGGCGGGTTGTGTACCGAATTGTTTTACTTACACGGTTTTGATGGAGCATCTTGCTGGTTGTGGTGAGTGAGTTTTTGATATCTTCATATCATGGATTTTTTATGCTGTTGTTTCGGTATGCTTATATTAATTAAAATCCTGGCTGGATTAGTAAATATGCTAGATAACTTATCAATTACTTTATGACTTATGAGTAATGGTGAACCAAATTGTGGAAACAAACATATGATGTGTGTATCTTTTCGTCTGTTTCTTTCATCATTTTGGTCCTTTGGCAATCAAAAGTTGGTATAAGTCTTTAAGATAAGATACACCTAGACGTGCAGTTTCAACCCGTTGGTTTGGGACATGGTTAATTTTGGGCGCGCACACACACACACACACACATATATAGGGGTTAGTTAACGTACAATTGGCCTTAACGTACTATGCGTACGCGATGAGAAATCCGCACGTTATAAACCTCAAAAACGAAATCCCGCATGTTATATCTCTCAAATCCGCATGTTCACAAACTCGGAAAACTTCATCAAACTTGGAAAGACTTGTCTCAAATCCGCATGTTCACCAACTCGGAAGACTTCCCAAAATACACATGTTATATCTCTCAATTCCGCATGTTATATTCTGATCGCGTACGCATCATACGTTAAGGGATATTGTACAATACACTTTCTCTCTCTATATATATGTATGTGTGTGTAGGTAAACTATAATAATAAAGCTAAGAAGAAAATGGGCAAAGTGGTTGAAAGATGACCAAAGTGTACTTTTAATGCATACTACCTCTTAAGTAATTCTTTTCACATATTATTATTGTAAATCGTATGCTATTTACATAATCTTAGAAGATGGACAAAAGGGTGGGTGTTTCTGGTCAACCCATTTGCGTTCGACCCGTACCAAAAATACACTTTTTTGTGACCTTGAGAACCTGATACTGGTAAACCCATGGGTCCAATCAATATCTGCTAACCAATGTGATAAGGTAAACTGGTGACCTTCAAGGGGGTTAAGGTTTCATTCAGAATTCTGGATGTTTATTTGTAGATGAGTGTGATTTTTCCATATGTTCATATCAACATTTAAGGTTAACTATACTTTAACAGATTAAATAATCAGATTAAAGTTGGTTTAAGTCATTAAGATGTGCAATTTCACACCATTGGCTTGGAAACTGGCTAACTTCGTGGTATATATATATATATATATATATATATATATTATATATATATATATAGGGTAGGGATCCTAAGAGAAGTCCACCCTATTTGAGAAACTTGAGAAGCATTCTTGACCATACATTTTTCTAAGCTTTTCGTAATATACACATACGTATAGTTTAAAATTCACTATATACATGTATATTGGATTATACACATATGTATATAGTCAATTTTAACTATACGTATGTGTATATTACGAAAAGCTTAGAAAAAATGTGTGGTCCAGAATGCTTCTCAAGTTTCTCAATTAGCATAGTGCTTCTCACATGATCCTAACCCTATATATATATAGGATTAGGTTCAAGAGTGAACACCGGTGTATTTGCGAACTGTGCGAACTAATCCTGGCCATACACGTGTGTAGATCAATGGCCAGAATTTTATGATGAAATACACTAGTGTATTTTATGATTTGATGATGAAATCCTAGCCATACATGTGTGTAGATCAATGGCCAGGATTTGTTCACTCAGTTCGCAAATACACTAGTGTTCACTCTAGAACCCTACCCTATATATATATATATATATATATATTCTCTAATAGGTTCGATATGTAAAATCTAATAATAAAGCTAAGAAGAAAATGGGTAAAATGGGCAAACCTGTTGAAAGATGAGCATGCTTAGATATTCAGAATGTTCTTTGGTAGATGAGTGTTTGCGAAATTAATGTTTCGTGACCCGTAAGACTTTTCTTACATTAATATTAGTTTTGGGAATTGATTTCAGGAAAATTCAACCAAGTCCTAGACATCTTTATCAAGATGCAAGAAGCAGGAGTACAACCCGATAAAGCTGCATGCAACATCTTAGTTGAAATTTGTTGCAAAGCAGGTGAAACACGGGTTATGATGAAGATTCTTGAATATATGAAAGAAAACTCACTTGTTCTTCGCCAACCTATATGTACAAAAGCTCTTGAAACTTTAAAAAACGCAGGAGAAAGTGATGCTCTTCTTAAGGAATCAAATCGTCACCTATCTATACATTACAAGAAGCCGGAACCCCTAATAATTGATACAGTGTCTGACACAATATCCATGGATCAACGCCTTGTGTTATATCTTTTGACCAGAAAACAATTTGTTGGTGTTGACTTTTTACTAAAAGATATGATGGACAAAAACGTCTTTTTGACCCCCGAGATTGTTTCATCAGTTTTGGACACATACACTGCTCATGAAAGACCTCACGGTGCTCTTTTGGCCTATGAGTACGGCAAGAAAATGGGGATAAAATATGAGAAAATTTTGTATCTTTCTTTGGTGGGTTTGTTTATCAGGACAAATTCTTTCCCAAAGATTGTGGATATTGTCGAAGAAATGGTAAAAAATGGAATCTTTCTTGGAGTTAATCAAAGCGCGTTGTTGATATACAAGCTCGGGTGTGCTAATAAGCCTGTTTCAGCTGCGAAAGTATTTGACGTCTTGCCTGATAATGAGAAGAACACGACAACTTACACTGCTTTAATGGCAGCCTACTTTGCTTCAAGAAATACTTCAAAAGGACTACAGATTTTCAAAAACATGAAGGATGTCGGGATTCCTGTTGTTGCAGGAACTTATAATGTGTTGTTGTCTGGACTCGAAAAAAGCGGGAGAGTCGTTGAGTTTGAGTATTATAGGAAAGAGAAAAAACAGATGCAGAATGTTAGTTTTCTCGGAAAATGAAGAATCTGCGGAAGAAATGAGCTGTAACATGTTGTTTGGTAGGGATTATGCATCTTGAATAACTTGACATAAGTGATTTAAGAGGCGATCGGAGACGGGGAATAAGAAATGTTTTCCGTTATTGTTTTCGATTCTCTCCAAAAGGGGCACAAAAAGAGTAAAACCCTTCGCAATAATATCGCTGCTTGGCCCTTTGCTGCACAACCAGATGCTAGCAGGTAAGGTTCCGCCTTGTTCATGGGCGAAGCTTTTAAGGGGCGGGAGGGGGCGGCCGACCCCCCCAAACTTTTCGCTCAGTAGTGGAGAGTATGTAGCTTTCGTATAGAAATTTTTGCGTATATACGTTTTCGACCCCCCGGTTTTATAGAAATTTTTAGGTCCGGTGACTTACACCCTCCCGGTCGGAAATCTCAAGCTTCGCCACTGGCCTTGTTTATACTTTATTGCACCGGATTTCTTGTTCTTGGTGTTAAATTAATTGCTGAAATTTGAAAAAGTCTGGATGAGTATGATAATTCAATTTGTTTCTTCAATTTCAGCCCGAAGAGGTAAACTTGCCTCCCTCAATTCTGATTTTTATTGGTTCCCCAATCCCTTCTCAGGTTTGTTTATTCTTAGCTCAGTTTCTGTAGTTCTATCTCGTTCTGTTTCTTCCGATTAGTCGATTTTGTTGTTTGGGTTAATTCATGTAAACATATTCTTTTGTGTCTGCCTCTATACCATTTGTTCTTTATAGATGTCTAGGTTTTCTTTTGTACTATCGTTTAAGTTAGTCGTAAGGCTGTCTACATCTTACCCTCCCCAGACCCTACCTTAGCTTTACTATTGGTGGGATTTACTGAGTATGATGATGATTTACATTACTCGTAAAAGGCATATGAACTCATAGGGTGGTTTCATGAAGCATTTAAGCACATAGTGAACAGATAATATCATTCGTATAAGTTAATTTAACATCCTGAAATTTGTGACATTGTCATTATTCGTATCCCTTAGTAGTTCTGTAAATTTAAAGCTCAATTTAAATATGTAAGGTTGCTAATTCTAATGATTAACTTTTGTAAGTATAGTATAGTGCCATTATTTGCATCTCTTCCATGGCCGGCCCTGGGGGTGGGCGGGGAGGACCACCGGCCAGGGCCCGATATTTCGAGGGGCACGCTTTTTTTATGAAAAAAACCCGATATGTATATGTAAAATATTTTTTAATAGGGTACACCCATACAAACACCAACATAGGCCCACTTACAAAACTATTCTTATGGTTTAGATTAGTTATTAACCCATTTGGCATTAGGTTTAGACCTTTAGTGAGCCCAACACCCAATTTCGTTAAGGCCTAAGGGCACGTTTTTTGAGCTCGAACAGGGTACATGGATTCTCAGGGCCGGCCCTATCTCTTATCAATGCTGAACTAGGAAAGAGGTTTTAGGTTAGTGGTCCAATCTATGAGATGCTTCGGGGTGTTTGGATGTATCTTCACTGGAAGACTGTTTTGACCTGGACTCATTCTACTATTTTGAACTGGACTCATTTTGACCCAATCCATTTTTTTCACTATGACGAGAAATCCTAGATCTGTCACTGCTTAGAGCATATATTATTATAATCATTAATCAACAACATTATGCATATTGTAACTTTATGCATCTTGTTTTTATGAAAATCAAGAATATGCAGAAGAAATGACTTGCAACTTGTTTGGTACGGATTATGCATCTTGAAACTTGACATAAGTGATTAATGGGATGATTGAACAGGCAAATGAGAAACGGTCCAGTCGGGTCGGGTCCGGTAACGGGACATGCCGGGTTTGGGTCAGAAAGATGTTTTCCGTTCAGTTTTATTATTCTCTCTGGATAAGAAAGGGGGATAACCTTGGTTTTAAAAAGCTCGCCTAGGCGCAAGGCGAAGTCTGTACATAAAGCGCAGCTGAGGCACACTTTTTTGGAGAAAAATCCACCCTCAGGCGCGCGCCTCATGACATATTTTTTGCTGCAGATTGTGGTACATCATGCTTTTCAGGTTGTACATGTATGTAATTTCAATATGAAAACATATATAAAGCTTATTTGTGTCCAAATATTGGGCAAATGATCCTAGAAACCTATAGAATATATAATCGCCTTGCGCCTCGCGTACAAAAAGCCTGCCGCTTTTGCGCTTTGCTCCTCGGTTTTAGACCTCGTCGCTTTTGTGCGCTTTGTGCTTTTAGAAACCAAGGGGATAAATGAATATTTTTAGAGGCTCGTTTCTAAGTTCATTTTCGCTATGAATCACAAGGGCCAATAAAAACAAGGTGTAGGCACATACTGTCATGTGCACTGCACGTGCTCTAAAAAATTGAAAATCATACAAGAACCAATTTTGAATAGCTGGTCTTGACCCAAACAGGGTTAGTGGTAGTGATGGCCATTTATTTCGTTTTTTATGATATATGTGCATATTGTCAACATTGTCCTTATGATATATGAAGTATAATCTTTTTTTGTTGTTTGCAGCTCTGTAATTTTCAGCAGTTCGAATGGTGTGTTGCAGGGAAACTTTGCAAGTTTTGTCGAATGGGTTTGAACAAACTTGACCCGAATGACAATTGCGTGACCAAATTAGCCAAGCTTATTTTGACTGATCAGTTATACTTTCATAATTCGTAGTTATTTTTAACATTAAAATCCACAGAGGTGATAAAATCGGTCATAAACTCTTGTAATTGTAGTTATTGCCACATTAAGCATAATTACTTGATACGGGCTGACCGTTAGTTGTTCAATAAACTTTGGTCAAGCCGACATCAATGGTTAATGACTCCATGATACGACCCACCCGGTACAACCCGCAAATGACCCAACACTCGACCCGGTTAATAGCCCACTGTTCTTGAAGACTTGGCATCTTATGTATTCGTTAAGCTTTGTTAATGTATTGTGGTGTATACTTTTAGGCAAAACTCCCAAGCAGACATAAGAGCAACGAGCTTCGGAATCGACGAACCAAGACTTGTATATGTAATATATCAATATTGTAATTAGGTAGAGTTTTCTTTGGACGAGGTTCTGGGCATGACTACACCCCACCGTACTTGTAAATTAATATTACTCTAAATCCTTTTGCAAAGTTCTCCGCGAGGCGGACCCAAAGCCAAGGGTGGAGGTGCGGGCGCTACCCTTGAAAGAAATGTTTAGTGTTAATCGTACGTGAATCCCGAGCACCCTCCATGAAGTTGTTGGTTGAATTGTGAAGACCGCAGCGAATCAAAATAAAAATTGCTTGGATTAAAATGAGAGTCGTATTATAACTATCAGAACGAACTATTTGATCGGCATACTCAAAAGTTAGAACGGATTAAACTTATTTTTTCAAGAACAGGATTGTGTGTTTGAGAATATTAAAAGATACCGTATGAACCGATTGTGTGTATTCTGATTGTTTGGAAAATCTCGTTATGATCCTTTGATTCACGGATCAGTTATCTCCAAATAAAATCAACTATCTATGTTAAATATTAGATTTAATATATTTATTATTTAGAGAAATGAGTTGACTAGCCGAAGGCAAAAGCCCATAATCACTAAATTACCACACTGATGTGATTTATAGGCCCAATTAATTCACAAATTAACAAATCAACTAATTAATTAGGCCCAAATCCAGTTACTCACTCGTTGTAATAACCAAGCCCGCCATTAGTGCATCATCTAACTCATATGTAAGGAGAACGCCTATTCAATGAGTTAACCTAATACCACTACAAATATTGATAACCACTAAAATTATCAATATTCATCCCTCATTTTAGTGAAATCCATGATTAACTCAACTTAGTTCTCAAAGATTTCAAACTATGCATAAATGAAAATGTCTTGAGGATTGAATTTTCATCTTAGTAAATTACACGATTCAAGTATTCGAATATCAGGGTGTCTAGGAAATTTTAAAACCCATCATGACACATAACTAATTTTAAATGGAAATTTTAAAACATGTCTTGTCCCATCCTTACTTATTTTCTAGGCCTATTGTGACTTGTTTCATTTTGTTGTCAAGCCTAGTTGAACCACAGAAGGGTATATAGCTGCGACGAAAACCGTATCTAAACACGAGTAGTCCACATCTAGAGATACACAAGCTGAGCTAAGCCCAAGCACGTCTAAACTCAAGCTTGGCATGTTCTGTTCGTAGCTTGTTATTATTGTTCTTTTTTTGCTATAAATATTAGGGGGTAGGGGTGGTCATCACCGATCACTCATCACTCACTCACAACTTCCAATCAAGTTCCGCCATATCATCAACCATTATTCCATCACTCACAACATTTTTTAGTGAAAATGCTCATCACTCACAACACCCAACAATAAACCCTCACATCCCCTTACAATATTCCTTTCTTCACGCGTGATAATATTGACGCGTTATAAAATTTCACCGGTGAAAAATCTGGTGGAAATGGTGTTTTGCAAAGTTTCACGAGTGAAACTCCTTCATCACGTGCAAAATACTTACCACCCCGGTCCCCATAGTGTTTTTATTTTATTTTATAGTGTTTCAAAATTTAAAGTTCTTAATTTTTTACAATTCCATTCGGTTTTTGAACAGGACTAAACCTTCAAAAGATTACAAGTAGGTAACTACATAACATTCAAAAATCAGATAAAATCATGTTGGTGCCTGAAAAAAGAATTATTATACATTGAATTATTGATAGTTCAAAATAACACTAACATTACAACTTGTATCACTACTTGTACATTATGCATCAACACTTGTACCTTGTCACTAAAAGGGCCTGGGTGGCTTCTCCAAAACAGCAGAAAAGAACACCTCTCTATCATCATCTTTATCAACCTTTGGTACAACCACCCATTTGTGCTTTTTGTACCTTAACATGTTAAACCCCTCTAAATAGCCCTCTAAATCCTCCTTTAAACAGAAAAAACTGTCAATCCACAACAACCCTCCTGGCCTAAGTACTCTATCCCAATCATAAAGTATAAAATCCAACGACACATAATCGATCCACCCGTCGAGAAACCGTGTCGTATGAATCAAATCCAACGTGTTATCGAAAAACGGTAGCCGTTGATTTATCGTCATGTAAATAGGTACAAGCCCCCGAAGCGCGATCATTTCACTAAACGGGGCCCCGAGATTAATAGTAGTGGATACAATTGTCACGTTGTGTTCCCGCATCCTCGCAGCAAACGTACCCGTCCCGACGCTAAAATCCAGCCCGATACGTATCTCACCAGGCTTCAAATCAAGAATGTCAGTGATTCGGAAATCAGGAGTCGAGTTTGAAAACGGGTCTGGGTAAACGGGTATAACCCATCTCGGGTTTTCATGATGGGTTAGATTGAAACAATCTGAACATTTGAAAAAACCTTTGCCTGTCTTGTTGTTAGCAAGACAAGCGAAGTTTTTGCATCGGTATTGACTCCACCGCACGTTTTTATCACTGGGAAGGCTCCACATTGACTCGGGGAACGGGAAAGGTTTCGTGTAAAACTGTGGGGCCCGTGCAAAACATCTTCTTGGTAACGGGTCACACCCGTGAACCATTAACCGTTGAGCCAGTTTCCAATCGTCATTGCATATATCACCGACATCATAATTCATATACTCTTCTAGTTCTTCTTTCATTGAAAAACAAGCATGCCCTATGCTTGTAAATGTCCCGTTCGCTCCCATGAAGTTTTGCTTTCCTAATCTATTCGGTTTTACCCGAACATATTTCCGGATTTCTTCGGTTAAAAAGAAATCCGGTGAGATATGAACCGGTTGTGACCGGTTTAAACCCATTACAACCTCGGTTTCCGGACCACCGGACCTTGCAGACTCGATTAGACCCAAAATGTCTGCAAGAAACGAACCGTATCTCAATGACTCGGGTGAATCTTTTTGGGAATCTCGAATATCGGTTAGCTCATGCTCTATCTTCTTGATAACGATTTCTAATATATGGGTTTGAAGATGATCCTTGACGTGAGGATTCGCAGCATGGATGCATTTTGTATCCGATATAAGATACGGCTTCAACGAGTAGAACTTGAAATAAATGATACAAAGAAGTGAAAGAACACCCAATACGGAAACAAACCTGGGAATTCCTCGCGATATACTTAACTTCATCTTCTTCACCCGCCGATCATACAAACGAATGCAATAATCATATGACTCCCATGCTTGTCTAAATGCCGGTAATCATGAAAACGAGTAGCTTCATTGTTAGATAAAGTTAACGAAATTAAAAAAACTATAAACTTTTCGTATTTTTTCAGATAAGAATCTTTTAATTATTGGATTGGGACTGAGTTTCAAGATTTTATATTGATTATTTTAAGTAATAGTTTAGAACAAATGGGAATCAGATTCAAGGTTCTATACCTCTATTGGATTATTCAAATCTAAACAATAAACAACTGGGTTGACAGATGGATCAAGAACAAATTAAAATTGTTTTATAATAATGTGTACCTACATTGTGAAGCACGAAGCATAGAATGCAGCACAAGTTATGCAAAATTTACGACGAAAATAGCAATGGAGTGATGCTTAAATAAAGGAAGTTCTCACCTGCCATAAGAAAAACGTGAACGAGTGCACCAAAATCGCTCGGTTTTCCAGGCAACAGGCTCAAGGAGATTGTTGACCCCCCATCCAATTCGTTTTTATATAGAACCCGAGTTTTTTCATTGAAAAACATGTGTTTGATTCGACCCTTAGCTAGTTGTGTCGGTAGAGAACAAAACTTTGTTATGTTCTGATTCCGTCACTGCACAAGCTTGTTTGTTCGAGCTTAGCTTCAACTCCATTGCATATGATTATGAAATAAATAATATTTGCCCAGATGCTTCAAATCACTGAATCCGTCTTTCGCTATCGATCTCCGCTTATCCTCTCACAAACTGCAAGATCAAGATCTAAAAAATCCAAAAATATTGAACACCAAAATAAGTTAAAAGCTAAATAACCCAATCTCATTGGTGATTGAAAAAGAACAATTTGAATGAAAAGTAACAAAAAGCTTGATATTCTTCATTTGGCCAAAAAACAAAAAAAGTTGGTCAACTTTCATGATCCATTCACAAACAACAAAAAGTCACACATTTTTCAAATATTTCAAATTCTACAAAAATCAACAATTTCACCCAAAATTTGGACCTCCAGAATTTGTTACTAATCAATAAGAACTCAAAGATGCAACCATATCCAATGTTTTCAGAACGGGGCGAGGTGAATCGGTCCGCTGGTCCAACCAACCCATGTAAAGACCAGATGGTAATTGTAAAATTTGAAAAAAATATAACAAAATCCGATCCAACCGCTGAAATATCCAGTTCAACCGGCCGGTCCTGAGGTCTTAATCTCGGTCCAATGCACACCCGGTCCAATACCCTGACCCAGACCGGCCAGTCCGGGTTTCAAAACATTGATCATAACATAAAATTCAAAATCTCAAAGCCTGAAACAATCCTGAATCCACTATTCAAAACACAATTTCCGCATAAAATTACATAATCAATCAATAATCCCTTGCTAATCACGGGTTCACTAAACAACCAACAACTAATAACAAAAAAGATAAAACAAGTCTAAACAAAACATAGGAAAAACATATGGCAACACTTCCATACTATCAACCACCAGATCACCTCCTGCGGCGACCATCCGAATACTGCGAAAGCGGAACAACCTCAGCTAACGGAGTCGACAACGGCGTAGGCAGTGGCGAGTTTCTACAAACAGGACAAGTAGCATTAAGCTTCAACCACGCATCAACACAAGTCAAATGAAAACAATGTTTACAATCCGGCAACATCCGCAACATCTCCGCCTCTTTATACTCACACAAACATATAGCACAACAAACTACATCAAAATCTTTCGAGTACGGAACCTTCGGGTAGGAATTGATCACCGCCTGATCAAGTCCAACGACAGCGTTTTGGTCTTCATCTTCGTTAGTTTCATCTACGAATATTATACTCGGGAGGATTACTCCACCGTCGATGGGGTTTTGGTTATGGCGTTGGTGAAGATGATGACGGTAACGGTGACGGAAGCAGATGTATGAAGCGAGAAACAGGGAGGATAATAAGACGAGGAAGCCGAAGGCAATGGCGATTGCGTAACCGAGGCCGATGTTGGTAAGGTAGTAGTGGGTGGGGCTAGGGTTTGTTGGTGGTGGTGGTGGGGATAGGGTGGACATTGGGGTGGTTTGTGGTGGTGGTGTCCATTTGGGGGTGGGGGTGGTGGGTGTGAGGGTTTAGGAAGGGGTGGGTGGGTGATGAAAGGGTGCATTAAATGAGAGAAAGGGGGGGGGGGGGGGGGGTATTAATGGCGATAAAGAGGAATCAAAGCATCGCCATTGAAGAGGTTTGAAAAACCTCAACGCTCCCGTATTGTACTTTTTTGTGTTAGTTTGGTGGATACATCATGTATGATTTGGTTATTGGAAAATATGTTTTTTTTTTCTATTTTTTTTTATTTTTTTATTTATGTTGGTGAGCTGCTTCGTTTGCGTAAACTATCCGCTATTAGGAATTTCGAACCAAAATTCATATATAATTTTCAGTGCTGCGAAATATATATAAGCTAGCAATAAGCTAGAGAGAGAAAGACTAAACATAGTTAGTTCGGAAATAAATTAATCCGACCAATAAATACTGCCTTTACGGACATTAATAGATTCAAGATTTATTTTGTAGGGCGCAATCGAGATTTTTCCCTAAAGAATATACTAAGATAGTGTTCATTTCATGGATTATAACGAAATTGGAATGAGAATTCGACATAAATTGAAATTTGATTTGTAATTTAGATGTGTTTGTTTTGCAAAACTATAATGAAATTGGGATGAATTTGGAAAAAGATTTTTTTTCCTTATGTTGTTTAATTCCAATTCATTTTCTTTTGAAATCAATAAAATAAGGAGTGAAATCAGCAATCCAATTCTATCAAGATTTCATTCCATTCTATGAAACGAACACTACCTGAGTTTTTTGCCTAAGGGTGGAGGGCCACCTTTCACTCTATCATATCACGTCAATCACTATTTGACACCTCATTGCATCAAATTTTCAATATCACACTTATAATACCTATCTTATAACACTATCACACGCAATCACCATTTGACACATTATTTCTTTATTCACTATCAACAATCAAATCCACACAATATCTCTCCTCCACCGCTCCACGACCGTGATATACATCACGCTATTCGTGAAACACCCACTTGTGAGGTGTTTCACATTCATCACCCGTAATGGGGTGACAGGCGTCCCGACCACCGTAATGAGTAGGTCTGGCTTTGTATATTGTTTACAAGATTTATATTCATATTAAAATTCAGTTTCAAGTTTAACTGAACTATTAGAAAAGATTCAAAGGTAAAAAAATAAATAGTTTATATTCATATTAAAATTTAGATTCAAGTTTAAAATTTAAAAAGTAATTAAAATAAACAATGTCTATGATAAATAAATAAAAAAATATTAAAAAACTATGTATGCATGACCCTAAATTGAATACATATTTTATGATTATTTGGCCTTGTCGTCTAAGTTGATATGAAATCAATGAATCATACACATGTCATATACTAAATCTTCTTTTTCGACATTGAAGAATAACATTGTATCGTTGTCATGTAAAATCTGGCCGATGGTGTAAAAGAAGGAAAAACGAAGAAGGTTAGTAGTGGTGGAAGCAAACAATTGAGATCATGGTAGTGGTTGTTGTTGTTGTTGTGTGTCGTGGGTTCAAGAAGTATATTTAATGAAAAGATTTATATACCTTTCAAAAACCATCTAACTATTATCCATATTTAAACAAAGTTATAAATATCATACATAATTATAACATTTTTTTATTAATAGGGTGATGGTTCATTGTTAAAGTCAAAACTTTTAAACACTTAAGTTTGACAGATGAAGGTTTTGAATTCAAGTTTTACAGACGGTTTAGGTTAAAAAATTATCGTTAAAAGAAATTATAATAGTTTTTATATAAGTAAGAGAGTCTAGCTAAACTCAATATATGAAGTTATGGTTTAAACTTGTTTAGAATTTGATATGAATGCATGTATGATACAAATATAAAGTTATGATTTTAATGTTATGGAGTAACTTTTCTATTTCTCAAATCTGATTATTTCGATTTTATAAATGCTAAATCAAATTTCAAATAGACCAAAAGTATTAGACTGTCTCCAATGCAACGGCCTGCATGTACTACATGTATCCTAGTCATCACTGCCACATCAGCTTTTTACCTATCATTTCCGTATTTACTCTCTCTCCTTTATTTAACTCCAACCCATCTTTTTCACATGCATCTTCTCTCCTCTAGTTTTGGACTCACTTTCTCTCTCTGCACTTAAGTGCACTTCACTACATACAAGACCCATTAAGTGCACCTAGAGATGGGCATAATCAGGTTTTATTATTACCCGGAACCGGTTCCAACCCGCACCCGGTTCTGCTTGGATGTCATTGGAACCGGGTATGGTGTGGAACCGGGTCCAGTTCCTACCCGGGTTCACACCCAAGAATATGGAACCGTGTAGAACCGGGTACGGGTATTATGGAACCGGTATGGGTGGAACGGTATGGTGCGGAACCGGTTCCTGACAGTAAACCTGACTTTTTTTACTGTTCAGAACCGGTTCCTGACAGTAAAACCTGACTTTTTTTATGTTCAGAACCGGTTCCTGACAGTAAAACCTGACTTTTTTACTGTTCAGAAACCGGTTCCTGACAGTCGAAAACCTGACTTTTTACTGTTCACAACCGGTTCCTGACAGTAAACCTGATTTTTTACTGTTCAGAACCGGTTCCTGATAAATGTTACCGTTGGGAACCGTTCCTGATTAAAAAATCGGTTTTTTAGATAAACCCCTCCCTACTTACCATTTCTAAACTTAACACTCACCATCATCAACTTCTAAATCAATCAACTTCTAAGTTCTTGCAAAATAGCTATGGCATGCAACGACGAAGTTGTTACGGTCTTAGAGACGAAAAGAAACCCAGCTATATGGAAGAATTTTGATCTCTGTTTAATAGACAGCCACGAGATGGCTAGATGCAAAGATTGTGGAAAATTTATGAAGGCCGCAGCCAACTCAACCCTTAAGAAACACACTGAGCGGCATTGCCCAGTGACGAAGGCAAAGAAAAATGAGACGGGAGAAGGTTCCGGCACCGGTTCTTCAAATGTTTGATGTAACCCGTTTGGTTTGGTGTTTTAATAAAGTTTGTGTAATGTTTCTTTCTATTGTGTTTGTTATGTTTGATTTTTATTATTGTGTTCGTTAGTCTCCACTTCTTCGGCTATAACCGGTTCCAACGGTAACATTTTAACGGGTATAACCGGTTCCTTCTAGAACTGCATTTCCGGGTACTGGTGGAACCGGGTACTAGTGAAACCGGGTACGGTAGGAACCGGTACAGGTAGGAACCGGGTACGACCCGATTCAAATGGTAAAATTGTGGAACCGGGTTGGAACCAACGGGTATTTTGAACCCGGAACCGGTTCTACTTAATGTCGGGTAGGAACTGGAACCGGTTCCAGTTCGGTTCTACCGGTTCGGGTTCAGAACCGGTTTTTATGCCCATCTCTAAGTGCACCCCACCCCAATGCTTCCTTTACAAATGCACATGCCAAATTTGTAAATGCAACCCCCCAATAAGAAGCGTTGGGGGCAGTCTTATAAACCGATATACTGAAATGAGAGAGAATGATTTTCTAAAGCTATTTCTGTTTTTTTTTGGCAAACAATGGTGCATTCACAACGCTTCCGAGGTGCAAGCGTCTAAATTGACGAACCGGATTTTGACCTAAGTTCAAGTGATATGGCCCTCGTTCGATCCCTTGAGTCCGGTTTCAAATCTGAAACTGCAGACCCTTTGTCTACCGATAGTGGGCGACACACACATAAAAAAATATGTTATTTTTTATTTTATTTTATTTTATATAAAAATTGGGTTATGAGGTGAAGGTTTGTGGTGATTTAATATTATGAGAAAAATTGAGGTTTTTAAAAAAGGTTTAAAATATAACGTGGCATGTTGAGGTTTTTATAACCTAGAGTTGTGAATGCTTTTGTTTTTAGCATCACATAAGTGATCGCTATTTGTTTTTATTGTCTTAAAATAAAAGTCATGGGTTAATACTTAATACATCGTGATACAAATAAGAAACGCTAATATGGAAGAAAATTAGTGACCCTACCAAAGAGCTTTTCTTTTAATATTAGGATCACAAAGATTTACCGTTGTTAGGTTGTATCGAAGAGTATTTTAATTATATAAACTTCTGAAAAGAATATTTATTATTTAAAACAGATATTACATATAAAAATTAAAAAAAAATCAAATACAAAAGGATCTTATTGTAATAAGTGTAGGAAGGAATATTTTAGAAATATTCTTCAATGTGAACACAAAAAAAAATACATAAAAAAACATAACACAATTTTTTTTCAATATTCTATTAAAATAATCGCTACTTTGTCGTCAATAAAAATACAATTTTTTTAGTGAAGATAAAGTAGCGTTTTTTTTAAACAATACTAATTTTTTTTTGGCTTTTTTAGATTTTTTTTAGGTGTTTTGGGGGTTTATATTTTAGTTTTTAGCTTGGGTTGGAAGAGGGGGTATATTTTTTTAGGTTTTTGGAGGGTTTGGTTTTTAGTTTTTAGCATTTAGCTTGGGTTGGGGGGTTAGGTTTTTTGGGGTTTTTTCTGGTGTGTGTGTGTATATATATATATATATTGGGGGGAGGGGTGGGGGTTTAGGTTTTGGGGTGAGAGTGAGGGGTTTAGGTTTTTGCATGTAAATGTTCTTTTCCTCTTATAGACAAGATTATAGACACTTGTCACTCTATGATTCCTTCTTACACTTCTTATTTTAATACTCCTTTATAGAATAAATCAACTCATAAAATTGAGCCTTTATTCATAAATAATCTAAATCACTTTATTTTTACATACTGAAACATGTATTAAATTTAAGTGGTTTTTTCTTAAATGGGCAACTTTAATAAAAACAATTAAAAAAGTTGATTACTATAGCATGAACTTTTTTGTTTATACTTGAAACAAGATTACTATTCCTTAGTATAATTTATACATTGAAATCAAAACTTAAATAACATAAATCAAAACAAAGTTTAATATGATGCTATAGGAAAGTTAAAAATAAATAGTTTAGAAAATGAAAGGATTTATTTTATTATTCATTATGTTGGAGATCTCTTTCTACTCTGTTAATTGAAACACCGTGACTTAACGCTGCTAAATTACTATTCCTAATAGATCTATCATGTAATGTATGCACGCATTTATAAAAGTCGTAGGGTCGGCTCTGAGAATTCAAGTGCCCTGTTCGAGCTAGAAAAATGTGTCCCTTTACCCTGAACGAATTAATGCCTAGATAATCGACAAATTAACGCAAATAATCGATAATCATTAGCTAAATAACACCTAACTAATCAATAATCATACATACCGGAATCAGCAGCCAAAGGCCCTTATCGATTGTCGTTCAAGCCTTCAAGGTTGTGCGTGGCTTCAATCTCCCACTTTTCATTAGTAAACAAAAGTTTGCTAGTTAAATATTTTATAATTATATGATCAAGTTTTTTTATGACAACAGTTTTTCAAACTAAAACTACGATAAATTCACAATAATATGTGAAAAGGTAATCAAATAATTAAATAGTTGAAATGAAATACGAGACAATGGTTGTATCGCTTTTACAAAGACTAATCTATACTAAATGCTAGGCATTAAAATATTTGTATTACACCTAAAAGCGTTACTCATCTTCCCTACCTGATCTACTTCTTCTCTTCAAACTTTCTCTTCAAAATCAAGTTGCAAGAAGTCGCTGGAGACTGCCATGAAAGGTTCAAATCTCATTAGTTTTGCCCTTTTTTCACTTGAACTATTCTACATGATACATTTTTTAAGGGTCCAGCTATAACTGTTCCACATACATCTATCAGATTTTTTTAAATGTGCCTCTCGAAATCACGGGCCCTGACCGGTGGTCCTCCCCACCCACCCAGGGCCGCCTCAGAAAAGTCGGTATTTTATATGTCAAGTCCTTTAACTTTATAGAGATCATTAGCTTTTAGGGATCTCGGTTCTTTTATGAGATTACATTACCAATTGTCTTTTGTTTACATAGACCATAGTTATTTGGACACATTACTTTTATAGTGCCTGAATGTTTTGTTTTAGATTTTATCTGTCATAGATACTAAATATTTATCTTATATAACATAATATATAAAATATATCACACACTACAAATTGATATCTGTCATAGATACTACAGATTTATCTTATATAACATAATATATAAAATATATCACACACTACAAATTGATAATTGGTGATAATTGAGATGTTTGTACTTTTATATTTCGTATTTTTCATTGTAAAACAAAGTTTATGTAATTGTGTTTGTCTTTAATTAGCGCGTTTGTTCGTAACACTTCAGTTTTGAGTGTTTGTTGTACACTACCATGTATTTATATAGAGATGAACCCACTTCTAATATATATAAAAAAAAAACAAACGTACTAAACCACAAACACAAGAGGTGGTAAACCACGTGCATTAATGAACCTTAGGGTGCGTTTGGTATGCGGAATTCAGTTGAATTCAAAGGAATTGGAATATTAATACCATCTCCTAGTGTGTTTGATTTGTTGGAATTGAAATTTCAATTCCATTTTTAATAACATTGCCACCGTCCAGACCCACAATGTCTTTACGACCGACCCGCAATGTCTCGACCAGACCCGGACCACCGCCAACCCACAACGTCTCGACCCAACACAACATGAATAGCCACTGACGTACACCGCCTCAATCCGGCTCGAAGCGGCCCGGCTAACCCCGACTGTCTCGGATTAGTTGTCGTCAACTCTACCCGCCATTATTAGGCCCCATATGTGCATGAACCCATTTCACACAGTTATAATAATAATAATAATAATAATAATAATAATAATAATAATAATAATAATAATAATTGTTTTGGTCAGAAATCACAATAAGGATAATGTAACCAAATCTGATTTTGTGAGGTTGAGTGCTTGAATATCGAATGATTGACAAACAATTGTATAAACATAAATAAAATGTGTACTATGATGAACGCGAGAGTTTATACGAGGAAAAGCCCTTGATCACTAGTAGATCGCCGGCATAAAAACCTCGGATAGTGAAAACTATCACTATCTACTATATTGAACAATCAAGATTACAACTTGGAAATATTGAGCTTGTTACAATGTTGCTAATGTGCGTATCAGAGTAGTGTAGATTGCAGACGTGTGTGTTCGGAAAACTCTCTCCCTCTTTTCAAGCTCAATACACCTTTTATCTAGCTAAAAATTATCCTCAACTAACTATCCGAAAATCTTGGCAATATCTCATGTTCACCAATAACGGTCATGAACTCCTAGCACGTGCTGGTATAATGGCATATTCCCCTTGATTCTCGGTGGGTAGGTCATCTTCGTAAAGCTCCTGCAAAACCAGGCCATAATACACAGAAACAATTGTTAGCTAATTAGAATAATAACGAGGATCAATGATCCTTAGCCTTCCTGCACCGTGTCTTGAGGATCCATGATCCAGACATATAGAAGGATATATGATCCACGAACATTAAAAATCTATCCCTAACAATTGCCCCAAACATGACTAATTAAATGCCCTAAGATTAGTCATGTTTCCGTTAGAAAGAAACTAGCCGTTGCCACTTGCATATATCCGTTGCACAGTATGACGTCACTTGACTTGATAATCTGCAACAAACATCATTATTTATAGCATAGGGATAGAGATCAAATCTCTTATTTAAGCTTGATCTCTGCCTTTTTATACGCATAGATCAACAGGTATCAATCTTTTTTCTCTCTATTCAATCCTCTGTTTCTCCATTATTCTGATCCATGGGAAAGATGGTAACCCGATCCTCTCCTCTCAAAGATCAACCATAAGATCACACCCCAAGAGCCAAAATCTTTTGAAAAATCCTTCAGAGGAGCTTTGCCGTTTCACCGATCCTAAATTGATAAATACGCCCCTGTTTCCCGCAAGAAACAGTTTTCAGACCCTTTGATTCATCACTAAGAAGTGATTGCGAATCAGGCTTCTGGATTGTTTTCTGCCGCTCCATTCTTGATCGGCTATACCTATCCTTTCCCAGTGTTTACTCAAACCTTCTTTTCACATACCGGCATGTGCTACAACCAGGCCATGCCTATGCTGTGGAGGGTATTGTATACTCTGGAGCAGTTGATCAAGAACGAGGGTCTAAGCTTTGGTATCACCGAACTCCCCAACCTGTACAATCTTGTGACTCATGGGTTTCACCGATATCTTTCAAATCCAAATCCGAAATTCACCCCCACTGCTCAAAATCACCAAGAATGATACCAACTGGAAAAACCAGTTATTCTTTGTGAGAAGAGACTCCATTCCTCAGGGGGGTATCTTCCCAAAAAATGGAACTTGAAGGGTAGGGTTTAGGATATGCTGCTTTTTTTATATTGAGGATAATTGATCCTGTTTTTTGTGCATACAGTGACCAGTTACGCTGCCTTGAGAGATTTACTGCCACGCCAATAAGGGTTGCTGCCTTTTGGGCACTTGATTCATCCGTGAGGACCTTTTACCCTAAAATCAAGGATTTAGAAGAAGATACCTCTACCTCTGTCACAATGTCAAGTAAGTATTTGTATACAAATATATGAGAATATTCAACAAAATAGATAGTTTATGGGCACTTATCTGAGTTTGATGTGCATAGGTGCTGCCAAGTCTACATCCAAATCTGCCACCAAGTTTGATCTTGGGGAACTTCAAAGCATCATCTTCCCCACGCTCTATCAAGGCTGAACTGGCCTCAGGCCAAAGTAAGCCAGGAACAAGGGCTATGCCTTCCAGAGCCAAGTCCGGGAGCAAAAGGAAGAAACCGAGCGAATCAACCGAGGATGCCTCCCAGATCAAGCAGCAAATCTCTGACTTCCTTGCTGATGTAAGGATCACTTATTCTTGAATTACACTTGAACTTTGAGGATCACTGATCCTAAAAATTTCGACTTATGCAGAAAATAGCCCAACTTGAAGCCCTCCAAGGGAAACTCCTAGCTGAAGCTGAAGAGCACAACGATGAACTCCGCGCCATTGCTGTGCCAAGGACAAAAGGATCTCCAACTTGGAAAAGGAGGTCAAGCGCTTGGAGAAGGAGATCTTGGTGGATCAGATCCGGGCTAACAAAAGAGATTGGAGGCTGCTGACGAGGCGAAGGTTTCTGCCGTTAGGCTATCCTCAAAGATAGGATAAAGATGGTTGAAGAGGCCATGAATCCTTCTTTTGACAGGGCTGAGTGGGATGTGGCTGCTTGGAAACAGAGGTTGATAAAGCTGGTTGACAAAGAAAATCCTGAGCAGGCACCCATCCCGGAGGCGGAGTCAAGCAGTGTGATGGATCTGGCAGAGGCAGCGGTTGGTGGCAAGGGTGAAGGAGGTGAAGGTGGTGAAGCAACCGTGGAGTAGGTTGCATGGATGGGCGATGATGGATAATTCTAGACGTGGCCAGAGCCTATTTTTTATGTTTTTTGGTTGTTGGTGTTTTTATGGTGAACAATTTGGTCTGTATTTGAACAATAGCTTTTAGGATTAAGGATCACTGATCCTTTTGAACAACAGGGGGTAGCAAAGGTGGATGGTCCTTCTGTTTGTGGAGGATGAAGCCCTTGATGCCCCCCGCCTTTACTTTCCTGCACTTATTAACCCGTTAGTATGGACACCCTTTGCCAACCAAGTGGACGGGCCACGTTTTGCTGGTAGAAGCTTGGGTTAGCAATTTTGACAACCTTTTAAAAAGGGTTTTTATAAATAAATAAAACTTTAGGCTTTTGACTTTCTTTGTTGTTGCTTCTCTTCAATTTTGAATATGTTTATAGTTGTATATGTTAATAGATTTCATAATATTTAGCTAAGAAATTTATAGGAGTTTGTCAAAATATATTTCTTAAAGATAGACATCATATGATCAAGGATCACATATCCTGTTGTCAAAGAATTAGGGTAATACAAATAAACCAGAGATAAAGAAAGATAAATGAATGCTCATACTGGTGAATCCAAGTTAGGATTCTATATCCTTAATACTTACAGTTGTGTCAACCAAAGCATAATAACCGATAAGACTTTAGGATTCAAGATCCTTAGCAGTTAAACTTCGTAAACCTGTAGCAGTATTTATCTTGGGACTAACCAAACATCAAACGAAAGAATCATTAGTTACTGGGGGCAATCCCAACAAACTGGGACAAGCCCAAATAAACTGGGGACAAGCCCAACGTAAGTGACATGAAAATGCCAAAACCTTAGAATTCCGGTGTATGGCCCAAACTGGCGACTAACCAATCGTAAGTGACATGAAAATGCCAAAACCTTAGCTAACGTGAAAACGTTAGAAACCTTAGGACAGATGTATGGTACGTCTACCATTATACTTAGGATCCTACATATAGCCAACAACAATGAAATTGTCAGCCCCTAAAGCGGGTACTGGTCACATTGCCTCGAACTATACTTGGATAACGTGCGCTGCTGGCGGGGTGTTGAAACCCAATTCGTGTGAAAGGTGAAAACCTTTAAACCTTAGAAGGTATTGGATACCTTAAGCTGGGGACAAGCCCAAAGTCTTGGAGAGGTGGCCAACCTCTTGATCCTTTGTAAAAATTCTGCAAAACTTAAAGCTTGATAAAATTGAATGTTGGAAATTCAACATCCCTACTTTATAATAAATAATGAGAAGTATAATAAGAATGAAAGAATTAGTAAAATGTTACCGAATCAAGGATCATATATCCTTTGAGGCTCATTCAAACTGAACATTAGAATAGTTAAGGATCCTTGATCCTTTACATAAAATACTTCTTTAGGTGGATAGCATTCCAAGCTCTTGGAAGAAGGTCACCGTCCATAGTTAACAAACGATATGCCCCCTTTCCTGCCTCGGCTTCAATTAGATAGGGGCTTCCCATTTTGGTGCTAATTTACCATCAGAATGATTCGTGGTATTCTGGAACGCCTTCCTTAATACCATGTCACCAACTTGAAACTTTCTGACCCTTACATTCTTGTTGTAAGCACCAGCCATTCTTTGTTGATAGCTAGCCATCCTTACTCTTGCCATATCTCTAGGCATCTTCCACGTATCCAGGTCTTGAACTATAGTCATCGACATTTGCTTCAGGATACAGATGCTTGTTTGGTGTTGGTACTACATTTATGTAGGGATCACTAATTCAGCTCCAAAGACTAAAGAGTAGGAGTCGACCCTTTGTATTCTTGGAGTTGTCCTATGCCATAAGACATACGGTAATTCCTCGGCCCATTTGCCCTTTTTGGATCCAAGCTTCTTCTTCAAGTTGTTGATGATAATCTTGTTAGATGATTCTGCCTGGCCATTAGCTTGTGGGTGGACTGGTGTTGATGTGGTCATCCTAATCCCCAGCTGTCACAAAAGTTAGTAGTACGATTCCTAATAAACTGGGATTCGTTATCACAAACTATTTCAGAAGGAATACCAAATCTAGTAATGATATTTCTTTTAATAAAGGATATAACTTCCTTTTCTCTGACTTGAGCAAAAGGCTTCAGCTTCTATCCATTTGGAGAAATAGTCGGTCATAGCTAGCATGAACACTTTTCCTCCTGGTACCTTGGGAAACTTGCCTACTATATCCATTCCCACCTCATAAATGGCTAAGAGGAGGATATAGGATGCAGAGGTTCTACGGGCTGATGAAGGATATTACTGTGTCTTTGGCAAGCATCACATTTCCTTGCATACTCCACAGAATCCTTCTTCATTGTAGGCCAATAATATTCTGTTCTGAGGATCCTTGAAAATAGTGCTTTGCCCCAGTATGATTTCCACAATCTCCTTCATGAAAATCCTTCAAGACTTCCTGGATCTCAGGATCCTCAATGCATCGTAGATAGGGTCCTGCAAGAGATCTCTTATATAACATGTTATTAATGATAGTGAATTGGGATACCTTTATCTTTAAGGTTCTAGGATTTTCTCCAATGGGAACATCCCCATTTTGGATATAATTCAGGATTGGAAGGATCCATGATCCTAGAGTTGATTGTGCATCATCCCTAGGTACGATTGCAGCATCGTCCACTATTTCCATTGTCTCACTCTCCTCGATTGCAGGAGTTAGAACATGGATAATGGGTATCTTCACATCATCAAGCATCTTCAATGAGGATCCTAGATTAGCCAAGGCATCTGCTTCTGCATTTTATTCCCTGGGTACCTGCGTTAGACTGAAAAAAGCAAAAGAATCCGCCAATTTCTTGACTATCTCCAAGTATCTAATTAGCTTTTCACCTTTAATGGCATAAGAACCATTGTAATGATTAGTAATTAATAGAGAATCCACAAACACTTGAAGATACCTGATCCTCATATGCTTAGCTAATTGCAAACCTGCTATCAAGGCCTCATACTCTGCCTCGTTATAGTGGTTTGGAATTCACATGCTATTGATTGGGGTATAATGTCCCCTGTGGCGATTTTAGTAGTAGGCCTAGTCCAGTTCCTTTGACATTCGAGGCTCCATCTGTGAAGAGTGTCCAAGGATCCTTGGTCTCCTCAAGTTGTTGTACCTCCAATTCAGCTTCTCTTTGTAGATCACTACTGAAAAGCCACAAAGTCAGCCAAAGCTTGGGACTTAATTGCAGTTCTAGGCTCATACTTAATGTCATATGCACTAAGTTTAACAACCATTTTTGCCATTCTCCAGACATCTCTGGTTTCCTGAGAACATTCTTGATAGGAAAGTTAGTTTTAACGACAATAGTATGAGTTTTGAAATAATGTCTTAATTTAGTAGAAGCCATGATTAGAGCAAGAATAAGTTTTTCTAAATGGGAATACCTGGCCTCAGCATCAAGTAAACTTTTACTTACATAGTATACCAAATGTTGTTGGCCTGCATGATCTTTAACAAGGACCACACTTACTGCTTTACCTGAAACAACTAGGTACAAAGATAATGGTTCCCCATTTTCAGGTTTCATTAAAGCCGGTGCTGAGGATAGGTAATCCTTGAGAGCCTGTAGAGCAGCTTCGTGCTTCTCCGTCCACTCGAACTTCTTATTCTTCCTCAGAATATCAAAGAAATCCTTGCATCTTTCTAACGATTTTGAAATGAATCTGTTCAGGGCGGCGATTCTTCCTGTCAATCTTTGCACATCCTTAGCATTGGCAGGAGACTTGATGTTGATTATAGCCTTTATCTGCTCCGGACTTACTTCGTTCCCTCTCTTGGTCACCATATATCATAAGAACTTTCCAGCTTTAACTCCGAAATGGCATTTGGAAGGATTCAGTTTCATATTATATCGGTCAAGGATATTGAATGCTTCTTCGAGATCCTTAAGGTGATCCTCAGCTCTTTTAGACTTGACCACCATATCATCTATGTATACCTCCATCGTATGTCCAAGTTGTTCTTTGAACATCATATTCACCAGCCTTTTGGTATGTAGCACCTGCATTTTTTAAACCAAAGGGCATAGCAATATAACAATATATGCCGGTGGGTGTCATGAATGCAGTATTCTCTTGATCAGATGGCTCAATCTGAATTTGTTGAAATCCAGATGAAGCATCCATAAAGGTTAACAACTCATGACCCGCCGTAGCATCCACCATGGAGTCAATGTGGGGTAAAGGGAAAGGATCCTTGGGACATGCCTTGTTTAAATCAGTAAAATCGACACATACCCTCCACTTTCCATTTTTCTTTTGAACAACAATCACATTTCGCGAATGCTTTCTCGATTATGCTAGTAGTGCTTAAACCTGTATGCTCACATTTACTTAATTGTATCGACATGTATTTTAACGTATGTAACAGGTTGAGGATTTTAGCTATGGATGCTTGGATGTTGCATGCTTAGCGTAGTTTAGTATTGTTTAGTTAGTTTGTTGATGTATTTCAGATTTTGAACTTATGTATGAAATGTAGGGGAAATCGAACCCGGTTGAATTTTATGAGAAACCTCCGTTTTGTAATAATTGTTTAAATGTTACGTTTAATAGTATGGGATATTAAGAAGGTTGTGATATGTTAAATGATTGTTATGGAACATCTCGTGAAATCAATCTGGTCGCCTAGTGCCACTAACCCCGATGTTTCCGCCATCGGTTGGGGTGTGACAATATATGCCGGTGGTTGTCATGAACGTTGTATCCTCTTGATCAGATGTTTCCATCTGAATTTGCTGAAATCCAGACGAAGCATCCATAAAAGTTAACAACTCATGACCCGCCGTGGCATCCACCATGGAGTCAATGTGGGGTAAAGGGAAAGGATCCTTGGGACATGCCTTGTTTAAGTCAGTAAAATCGACACATACCCTCCACTTTCCATTTTTCTTTTGAACAACAACCACATTGGCTAACCATCTTGGATACTTGACTTCTCTAATCATACCTGCCCTTAGTAACTTGTCTACCTCATCTTGGATGATTGCATTTCTTTCAGGAGCAAACTTTCTCCTCTTTTGGTGTATTGGCCTGAAAGATTTGTCAATACCAAGTTTATGAGTAATAACATCCTTAGATATACCTGTCATATCTTCGTGCTCCCAGGCGAAGGTAGATTTTCTTCGTTTAAGGAAGGATACTAGATCCTGCTCTATGCTCTCCTAGATCCTGGATCCTATACACACCTTGGATTCAGGATCCTCAGGATCTAAGAGTATATCCTTGACGTCCTGTTCTCTTGCCTCCATGACGTCTCTTGGAGGATGCTTTAATTGCTATGCTTCCCTAGACTTGGAAGCAGGTTTCATTGAGGAAGTTTAGCAATTCTTTGCCTCCTGCTGATCACTTTCTATCTTGACTATCCCCCATGGACTTGGAAGCTTGACACATTGGTGGTATGTTGATAGGACAGCCTTCATCTCATGTATCCATGGCTTGCCAAGGATAACATTACAGCAAGATAAGCTATCTATTACACAAAATTTTTGGATAGAATTCACTCCCTCTATGTAAATTGGAAGCTTGATGTCCCCCAATGTATTCTTGGTTTCCCCACTGAATCCCACGAGCACCGATGATCTCGGTATGATCTCAGATTCAGGGATGTTCATCTTTTTGAGGACATCCAACTGGATTATGTTCACTGAACTCCCTCCATCAATAAGAATCCTACAAACAAAATGATTAGAAATAAACAAGGTAATGACAAAACCATCATGATGAGGATCCTGAATGTCTACGCGATCCTCCTCATCAAAGGATATCACTTTTTGCTGTGTGAGGGTAGATGTTCGAACTGGTCTCTCCCCATTCTCCATTTTCGTCTCCTTAGCATGCCTTTTAGCCGCTGAAAACGAAGTTCCACATATATCAGAGCCTCCGGAAATAAAGTTTATGATTTAAGCGTCTGCTGGAGGAGGAGGAGCCCTTTCAGGCACTTTTTCAGTATCCTGAGTCCTTGAACGTTTCCTTCCTAGCAGTTCCTTCAAATATCCTTTGCTGAGAAGATAACCAATCTCCTTCCTCAACGCTATACATTCATCAGTAAGGTGGCCAAAATCCTATGGTAAGCACACCATTTGGATTTATCCTTAGTAGTTCCATGTTTATCAGTTTTCCTTGGCCATCTAGCCTTGTCACCTAAATTCTGCATAGCGACTATTAGTTCATGATTATCCACAGAAAAACAATATTCAGATATTGGAGGATAATCCTCATCGTCTTCGTCTTGTTCAACTGCATTCACATTGTGATTGTCATGTTTAGAATATGGCTTGGATCGATTATTCTTAAAGAACGATCTTTGCTTTTCATGTTTTGAGGATCCTGAGAGTCTCTCCTGGATCCTTTTGTTATCTTCTAAACGAATGAACCTCAATGCTCTGTTCCTTACCTCATCTAAATTCCTGCAAGGTGTCATAACACAGTCATCATAGAATGAGGAATCCTTAAGCAAACCCATTTTGAATGCCTCTACAGCAGTGGCAATATCCAAATTAGGAATTTCCAAGGATTCTCGACTAAACTTAGTGATGTAATATCTTAATGATTCATCACGACCCTGTGTTACCCTATGTAAATCACTAGTTAATTGTTCAAAGGTCCTACTACATGAAAACTGATTATTGAACAAATTAACTAAATGAGAAAATGAAGTAATTGACTAGGGAGGAAGACTTAGCAGCCATTTGAGTGCTAATCCAGTGAGTGTGGATCCGAAGCCCTTGCAAAGGCAGGCTTCCTTTAACCTTTCCGGAATAGGGTTGATCTCCATTCTTTCCTGGTATTGTGCCACATGCTCCTCTGGATCTGTCGTGCCATCGTACAACTTCATGTTGGGGGTTTGAAAGCGTTTTGGTATCTCTGCATTGCATATAGGAGGTGTGAAGCGAGACACCCTGTGACTCCCATCCGGGATCTCATGAATGGGCTTAACCACTCTTGGGACGCTGGATATTATATCCTTAAGCTTCTGAAGTTCCCGTGCCATAGCCTGATTGATACCTGTATCCTGCATGGAACCATAATTAGTACCAAAAGATGTATTGAAATTGTTACCTCCTGATTGGTTTGGAACCGGTATCGCAGAAGTGTATCCAAAAGTAGACACTTCAGGTGCAATAGTTGGCCAGATGAAGCAATAGTCTGCATAGGGATGAAGTCCCCTTTGTGAACTTCAGAATCCTTGAATATTTATCTTCCTGAGGATCCTTGATCTTGAAAGGCATTGGGTCCAGGATACACGGGTGCTGAAGGCCTTGAAGGATACTGCATGGATCCTTGAACCTGAGAGGAGGATCCATGAACCTTATCCCAAGCGAAGGATCCTTGATCCTTAGAAAAGGGTCCTTGATGCTGGAAATAGGATTCCTTTGGTGCAACCGTCTCCAAATATCCTCCTGAGTTGAGGTAGCCTCTTTGATGCTGACATGAGGATCCTTGAGGCTGGAATGGGGATCCATAAGGTTGGTAATGAGTTGTTTGTGGCTGCGTCATTGCCAATGATCCATGCTGTAATCCTGAGGATCCTTGATACTGAACACTAGACGCTTTGGAATGCTGAGTGGTTACTGCTGGAGTGGCGAAATCCATTGTTTGGGCATCAATGGAGAATGATCCTCCGCTGATCTCTTCTGTTTCTTGATTTCATCGATTTCACGAAGGATCCTCTGGTTAGTTTTGTCATGTTGTTCCATGTAGCCTTTCATCTACAAAATCAAAGTAGACAGATCATTGTTAGTAGGTGTAGAGGATGAAACAGTAGAAGCCTTCGAGAAATCTAGTGTTGGCTTCTTCTGAGCATTATCAGCATTCTTCGCCGGTGCAGTGGGAATAGGAAGCAACGGTGTGCTGGCTTGAGATGAGGTAACCGCCGGCATGGCACTTGAACTGGATGTTCACTGAGAAGCCATGTGGTTGAAGAAAATGAACAGAAATGAACGAGATTTTTAGAATTGAAGCACCGATTGCCCTACGGTGGGCGCCAAACTGTTTTGGTCAAAAATCATAATAATGATAATGTAACCAAATCTGATTTTGTGAGGTTGAGTGCTGGAATATGAATGATTGACAAACAATTGTATGAACAGAAATAAAATGTGTACTATGATGAACGCGAGAGTTTATACGAGGAAAAACCCTTGATCACTAGTGTTAGGGGCTGATTTTTAGCATGTCTGGATCATTTATCCTGAGGCTTAACCTGAATCATTTATCCTTAGCATATGAAGCAGGGAGTCTGAGGATCTAGGATCCTTATCTATATGTATGCTTACTAACAATTGTTTCTTTGTATGTTTAACATCTGAAAGCAGGCCTTGGACGTGGAAAGACTTGTTCTAACCGGGAATCGCGGGGAATATGCTTATAATTCCAGCACTTGCAAAGAGCGTCATGACCGTTGGTGGAAAACATGGGTGCATGGCATAGTTAGTTCATTGAGATGAGCTAGATATTTAATAGGATTTTGAGCTTGATAGAACACACCTTTTTCGATATACAACACTTCTGCTACTCTCTCTCGAACACACACACACTAGGAATCATTGTAACAAGCTCAATACCTCCAAAGTTGTAATCGTATTTGTTCAATATAGTTGATAGTGATAGTTTTCACTATCGAGGTTTTTTATGCCGGAGATCAATTGCTGATCAAGGGCTTTTCCTCGTACAAAAATCTTCGTGTTTATCACCATTTACATTTCTAGTTTGTTCAAACATTCATTCGTCATTCAAGCACTCAACCTCACATTCAAAGTTTGGTTACATTATACTTAATCAGATTTTTGACCAAAACAGTTTGGCGCCCACCGTGGGGCAATCGGTGCTTCCATTCTAAAAACTCATTCATTTCTATTCATTTCCATCAATCACATGGCTTCTCAGGGAAAATCCACTTCAAGTGCCATATCAGCGGCTACCACATCTCAGCCTAGTGCATCATTGCCACCTATTCCTCCTGCATATCAGAAGAATACTGAGAATCCTCAGAAGAAAACTACTCTTGTTTACACAGGATCAAAAACCTCTACTGTTTCTTCATCTACAGTTACTAACAATGATGTTTCTACCTTGATTTTGCAGATGAAGAATTACATGGAGAAGCAGGACAAAACCAACCAAAGGATCCTCAGGGAGATTGATGAAATCAAAAAGCAAAAATATCAATGGAGGATCACTCTCCGCTGATACCCAGATCATTGGATTTCACTTCTCTAGCATCAGCAATCCAACATTCTAGGGACCTGGTGTTCAAGTCCAAGAGCCATCCATTTGCCACAGGGATCAATGGCGATGACACAGGCTCAAGGATCCTTAGGATTGCAGTATGGATCATTGGCAATGACGCAGCCACACGCATCTCATTACCAGCCTTATGGATCCTAATCACAATCTTCAGGATCATCATGTCAGCATCAAGGAGGCTATCTCAGTTCAGGAGGATATTTGGAGACAGTTGCACCAAGGAATCCTATTTCCAGCATCAAGGACCCTTTCCTCAGAATCAAGATCCTTTCCTCAGAACCAAGGATCCTCTGTTTGGGACAAGGGTCAAGGATCCTCCTCTCAGGTTCAAGGATCCATGCAGTATCCTTCAAGGCCTTTCCCAACACCCGTGTATCCTAGACCCAATGCTTTTCAGGATCAAGGATCCTCAGGAAGTCAGATATTCAAGGATTCTGAAGTTCACAAAGGGGACTTCATCCCTATGCAGACTATTGCTTCATCTGGTCCAACTATTGCACCTGAAGTGTCCACTTTTGGATACACTTCTGCGATACCGATTCCAAACCAATCAGGAGGTAACAATTTCAATACATCTTTATGGTACTAATTGTGGTTCCATGCATGATACAGGTATCAATCAGGCTATGGCACGGGAACTTCAGAAGCTTAAGGATATGATATCCAACTCCCGGGAGTGGTTTAAGCCCATTCCTGAGATCCGGATGGAAGTCACAGGGTGTCTCGTTTCGCACCTCCTATATGCAATGCTGAGATACCAAAACGCTTTCAAACCCCCAACATGAAGCTGTACGATGGCACGATGATCCGGAGGAGCATGTGGCACAATACCGGGAAAGAATGGAGATCAATCCATTCCAGAAAGGTTAAAGGAAGCTTGTCTTTGTAAGGGCTTCGGATCCACACTCACTGGATCAGCACTCAAATGGCAGCTAGGTCTTCCTCCTACTCAATTACTTCATTTTCTCATTTAGTTAATTTATTCAATATCAGTTTTCATGTAGTAGAACCTTTGAACGATTAACTAGTGATTTATATAGGGTAACACAGGGCGTGATGAATATTGAGAGATTACATCACAAGTTTAGTCGAGAATCCTTAGAAATTCCTAATTTGGATATTGCCACTGCTGTAGAGGCATTCAAAATGGGCTTGCTTAAGGATTCCTCTTTTTATGTTGAACTTGTTATGACACCTTGCAGGAATTTAGACGAAGTAAGAAACAGGGCATTGAGGTTCATTCGTTTAGAAGATGACAAAAGGATCATGAGAGACTCTCAGGATCCTCAAAACAGGAAAAGCAAGGATCATTCTTTAAGAATAATCGATCCAAGCCATATTCTAAACATGACAATCACAATGTGAATGCAGTTGAACAAGACGAAGACGATGAGGGTTATCCTCAATATCTGAATATTGTTTTTCTGTGGATAATCATGAACTAATACTCGCTATGCAGAATTTAGGTGACAAGGCTAGATGCCAAGGAAAACTGATAAACATGGAGCTACTAAGGATAAATCCAAATGGTGTGCTTACCATGAGGATTTGACCACCTTACTGATGAATGTATAGCATTGAGGAAGGAGATTGGTTATCTTCTCAGCAAAGGATATTTGAAGGAACTGCTAGGAAGAAACGTTCAAGGACTCAGGATACTGAAAAAGTGCCTGAAAGGCTCCTCCTCCTCCAGCAGACACTCAAATCATAAACTTTATTTCCGGAGGCTCTGATATCTGTGGAACTTCGTTTTCAGCGGCTAAAAGGCATGCTAAGGAGACGAAGATGGAGAATGGGGAGAGACCAGTTCGAACATCTACCATCACACAGCAAAAAGTGATATCCTTTGATGAGGAGGATCGCGTAGACATTCAGGATCTTCATCATGATGGTTTTGTCATTACCTTGTTTATTCTAATCATTTTGTTCGCAGGATTCTTATTGATGGAGGGAGTTCAGTGAACATAATCCAGTTGGATGTCCTCAAAAAGATGAACATCCCTGAATCTGAGATCATACCAAGATCATCGGTGCTCGTGGGATTCAGTGGGGAAACCAAGAATACATTGGGGGACATCAAGCTTCCAATTTACATAGAGGGAGTGAACTTCTATCCAAAAATTTTGTGTAATAGATAGCTTATCTTGCTGTAAGTTATCCTTGGCAGGCCATGGATACATGAGATGAAGGCGGTCCCATCAACATACCACCAATGTGTCAAGCTTCCAAGTCCATGGGGATAGTCAAGATAGAAAGTAATCAGCAAGAGGCAAAGAATTGCTACACTTCCTCAATGAAACCTGCTTCCAAGTCTAGGGAAGCATAGCAATCAAAGCATCCTCCAAGAGACGTCTTGGAGGCAAGAGAACAGGACGACAAGGATATACTCTTAGATCCTGAGGATCCTGGATCCAAGGTGTATATAGGATCCGGGATCCAGGAGAGCATAGATCAGGATCTAGTATCCTTCCTTAAACGAAGAAAATCTACCTTTGCCTAGAAGCACGAAGATATGACAGGTATATCTAAGGATGTTATTACTCATAAACTTGGCATTGACAGGTCTTTCAAGCCAATTCACCAAAAGAGAAGAAAGTTTGCTCCTGAAAGAAATGCAATCATCCAAGAGGAGGTAGATAAATTGCTAAGGGCAGGTATGATTAGAGAAGTCAAGTATCCAAGATGGTTAGCCAATGTGGTTGTTGTTCAAAAGAAAAATGGAAAGTGGAGGGTATGTGTCGATTTTACTGACTTAAACAAGGCATGTCCCAAGGATCCTTTCCCTTTACCCCACATTGACTCCATGGTGGATGCCACGGCAGGTCATGAGTTGTTAACTTTTATGGATGCTTCGTCTGGATTTCAGCAAATTCAGATGGAAACATCTGATCAAGAGGATACAACGTTCATGACAACCACCGGCATATATTGTCACACCCCAACCGATGGCGGAAACATCGGGGTTAGTGGAACTAGGCGACCAGATTGATTTCACGAGATGTTCCATAACAATCATTTAACATATCACAACCTTCTTAATATCCCATACTATTAAACGTAACATTTAAACAATTATTACAAAACGGAGGTTTCTCATAAAATTCAACCAGGTTCGATTTCCCTACATTTCATACATAAGTTCAAAATCTGAAATACATCAACAAACTAACTAAACAAGACTAAACTACGCTAAGCATGCAACATCCAAGCATCCATAGCTAAAATCCTCAACCTGTTACATACGTTAAAATACATGTCGATACAATTAAGTAAATGTGAGCATACAGGTTTAAGTACTACTAGCATAATCGAGAAAGCATTCGCGAAATATCTAACTACACATCATGATACACCGAAACAATTCACACAGATTAACATAGGCTTATTTCTCATGCTAACTACCGTGAGAAGGCTTGCGCGTCCATCCTAACTAGACCCCGTCGGGTGTAAGCCACACTATAGTACCATACTAGCTAAGGAGGCAAGTTAACGAAAATAAGTCCTAGTTACATGTTTCTAGCATCACGTATTGAGCATATATAATCAGATTATTCGCGTGTGATAAACAGTTTGATTTGTGAAGTGAATTTGATACAGGAACGTATGTAACACCCAAAAAGTGCGTTAAAGCAAAAATGGGTCAACTATACTCACTGTGGGTGCGTTTAGGTAAGAGTTCGGGATCTGAGGAGAGTCGAGAAGAGCGCCGGATCAGCCTGCATACGCGAACGGAAGTGCATCAGTCTCCGAAAAGCAGAAACGGTTAAGTCTTGGTTGGATAGTAGACAAGTTCGGGCGAGTTCGAACTTGTAAGAACCTTTGTGAAGAAACACTCAAGTTCGGTCGAACTTGACCCAAATGGGTACAAGTTCTGTCGAACTTGACCTGGTGAGCTGGTGATTCTCGAGCAAACTTGATGTTTTCGGGTCCAAAATCTTGCGTTTTCGCATCGTTTGTTGAGGAAAATCGAGTGTTCATCCCTCCAACCCTGTGCTACTGAGCAAACTTAGGTCGGAGAGGTCTTTTAGAGTTGTTTTAGCCGTTTTACAAAAGCGTGGGCTAATTCGGGCGAACTCGGGGTTCGTTCGGATTAGTCCGGCTTGTGTAAACCAACATAAACGTCCTTGTGCTTCCAGATCTGGGATCTTGAATGATTGATGCTTCGTTTCATACCAGAATAATGAACAAAACATCATTAAAAGTCCATATCTTGTGTAGAAATCAATGGTTTTCAAAGGTTTTTCTCAAATCTATCACTCACAAGCCGAGATCTTGCAGATCTCGTGTTTGGGAAGTCTCTACTATCGCCAAACGAACTCGTATTGTGTAGATCTAAGCTTAAAACAGAAGTAATTGAAGAAAAAGATGAAGGTTTTCGTAAAAGAATGAGTTTTGATGAAAATGAAGGCTATGCCTTGTGCCAAAATCGTTGTAAACCTTTGTAGATCGTTGATAAACGTTGCTGCAGTGAAATCTGGTTGATTCTTACTTAGAACATGAAGGTTTCGGGTTTTGAGAGCTCTGGGCGAACTTGCAGCAAGTCCAGATGAGAGAACAGAGCTTGGTATTTATAGGAGAAAGCAAAATGAGAGCTGATGGAGACCAAGTTCGGTCGAACTTGCATGAGATTCATGCAAGTTCGGGCGAACTTGCTAGATTCTCAAAGGAGATCAGTCAAGTTTGGCCGAACTTGCTGATTCTGTGAGTAATCAAACAAGTACGAGCGAACTTGAGAGTAAAGAGGGAATCTTGCTTTGGCCAGTCAAGTTCGGCCGAACTTGACCCAAAAATTGGGTTTTCTTCGTTTATTTCGCGTTAAGAGTTTGTTTGGTTATTCGGTTCGCATTAGATAGTTATATTAAGCGTTAAATTAAAGCGTTAAGCGTTTAGTTGATATAATAGTGCGATTTAGCGATTCGAGAGTGCGAGAACAATGCGATAGCGAGCGTAATCATAACCACAAACACACATAACACATAAATAACATAAGACCACATAAATAACTGCGATTTGCGATGCGATGAGATTAGCGATGCGATTTATTAAGCGATTAGATGCGATAATAACGTACAATCACCATAAGTAATCAAAATAAACTTTATTATTAACCGAATCTCGGGATTACAAAAGAAGTACAATGATAAAACAAAGAAAAAAGATAACAACAAATATTCTAGTTGTTACAGTCTCCCCTACTTTAGGGAATTTCGTCCCAAAATTAGGCAGTGGTCGTTACAAAGAGATGCGGATATTTCGTTTTCATATCACTTTCGAGTCCCAAGTGAACTCGGCGCCGCGTTTGCCTTCCTATCGGACTTTCACGATAGGTATGCGTGAGCGTGGAAGTGTCTTGGTTTCTCGAACCATGATCTCAACGGGTTTTTCCACGAAATGGAACGTTTCATTAATTTGCAGATCTTCGAGGGGGACATGCAGATTTTCTTCGGCTAAGCACTTTTTGAGATTTGACACATGGAAAGTCGGATGTACATTATTAAGTTCTTCGGTAATTCGAGACGATAGGCTACTTTACCGATTCTTTCCAGAATCTAAAAGGGTTCTACGTATCGTGGCGCTATCTTTCCTTTCTTTCCGAAGCGGACCACTCCCTCCCAAGGTGCAACCTTTAGGAGTACGTGATCTCCCACTTTGAATTGCAGGGGCTTGCGGCGTTTGTCGACGTAACTCTTTTGGCGACTCCGAGCTTCAAGAGATTGTCTCTGATTTGGAGGATCTTGTCCGTCATTTCTTGAATTAGCTCGGGACCGGTGATTTGTGCTTCTCCGATCTCATGCCATGCAATAGGCGATCGGCATTTTCTTCCATACAGTGCCTCAAAAGGAGCCATTTGAATGCTGGTATGATAACTATTATTGTACGAGAATTCGATTAAAGGTAAATGCGTATCCCAGTTACCAACAAAATCTATGATGCACGTACGAAGCATGTCTTCGAGGGTGCGGATCGTGCGCTCAGTCTGACCGTCGGTTTGAGGATGAAAACCGGTACTGAGATTGAGAGTAGTACCAAGAGCGGATTGAAAAGTCTCCCAGAGACGCGAGGTAAAGCGACCGTCTCGGTCAGAGATGATGTCACCAGGCGTCCCGTGTCGACATATAACTTCGTCGGTATAGATTCGGGCTAACCGTTTGACCTTAAAGTCTTCTCGTATAGCAATAAAATGCGCAGATTTGGTGATACGATCAACGATAACCCAAATGCTATCGTGACCGGATGAAGTGCGGGGAAGTTTAGTAACGAAGTCCATAGCTATACTCTCCCACTTCCATATCGGGATTTCGGGCTGTTCGAGCAAGCCAGAGGGCCTTTGATGTTCGACTTTAACCTTCGAACAAGTTAAGCACTTTGAGACGTACAAGGCGATGTCCTTTTTCATGCCCGGCCACCAATACTTAGGACGAAGGTCCTGGTACATCTTGTCGGCACCGGGATGAATGGAGTATCGGGATTTATGAGCTTCGATCATTAGCAGTTCTCGAAGATTGCCACAACTGGGAATCCAAATACGATCGAGGTAGTAATAAATACCATCAGATTTAGATACAAGCTGAGTTTCGGCACCACATCTCATTTCGTCTTGAAGGGTATTCTCGTTAAAACAAGCGAACTGAGCGGAACGGATGAGGGTTTCAAGTTTAGCACAATCTTGAGAGTCACGAATACCATATACATAGCTTCGTCGACTTAGAGCATCGGCGACGACGTTTGCTTTGCCGGGATGGTAGCGTATCTCGCAATCGTAATCGTTGAGAAGTTCAACCCATCGTCGTTGTCGCATGTTTAGTTCTTTTGATTAAATATATGTTGTAAGCTCTTATGGTCGGTGAAGACCGTACACTTAGTACCGTAAAGGTAGTGTCGCCATATCTTTAATGCAAAAACAACTGCACCGAGTTCGAGATCATGGGTTGTGTAGTTCTTCTCGTGGATCTTGAGTTGTCGAGATGCATACGTGATAACCTTGTCTCGTTGCATGAGAACACAACCAAGACCAAGATTAGAGGCATCGCAGTAAACAACGAAATCGTCGTTTCCGTCGGGTAAAGCGAGGATAGGAGCGTTGCATAGTATACGCTTGAGAGTTTGAGAGGCTTCCTCTTGCTTAGAATCCCAAACAAAAGGTTTATCTTTATGGGTTAAAGCGGTAAGCGGAACGGAAATTTTAGAAAAGTTGGCGATGAATCGACGGTAGTAACCCACCAATCCAAGAAATGAACGGATTTCGGAAGCATTCTTCAGTGTAATCCAACTCTTGACGGCTTCAATCTTTGCAGGGTCGACGTGAATTCTGTTAACGATGTGGCCGAGAAATTGGACTTCTTCGAGCCAGAATTCACATTTAGAGAACTTAGCATAAAGGCGATTTCATTGAAGAAGTTCGAGGACTAAACGGAGATGACGCGCGTGTTCGTCTCTCGACTTCGAATAGATAAGGATATCATCGATGAAAACAATAACGAAACGATCTAAGAAAGCTTTGCACACACGGTTCATCAAATCCATGAAGACCGCAGGTGCATTGGTAAGACCAAAAGGCATGACCACGAATTCGAAATGGCCATAACGGGTTCGAAAGGCGGTTTTAGGAATGTCTTCTTCCAACACGCGTAACTGATGATAACCGGAACGAAGATCGATCTTAGAAAAACAAGTAGCACCTTGAAGCTGATCAAATAAATCGTCGATACGAGGAAGAGTGTAGCAGTTCTTTATCGTGAGTTTGTTAAGTTCACGATAATCGATGCACATTCGGAACGATCCGTCTTTCTTTTTCACGAAAAGGACAGGTGCCCCATGGCGAAGTGCTCGGGCGTATGAAACCTTTATCAAGAAGCTTTTGAAGTTGGCTTGATAGCTCGCGCATTCAGATGGTGCGAGACGATAAGGAGCCTTAGCAACGGGAGGAGCTCCGGGAACTAAATCGATACGGAATTCAACATCTCGAGTAGGGGGTAAACCGGGTAAATTGTCGGGAAAGACGTTAGGTAATTCACAAACAACGGGAACATCTTTATAAGTCTTCTTTTCTTTCTCCGGGTTTACGATATGGGCGAGGAAAGCAACACATCGCTTTTGCAAGCATTTGTGTGCTCGAGTACATGACAAAAGCATCAACTTCTTTGAGGGAGTTTCACCATAAACATGGAGTTGATCACCGTTAGGGAGAGGAAAACGAATCATTTTATCGAAGCATACAACTTCAGCATGATTCTCACGAAGAAAATCCATGCCTACTATGATATCGAAGCTACCTGATTGCATAGGTATGAGATTGATCGAGAAGACATGGTTGTTGAGATCGAGATTACAACCACATAAGACGGAAGTAACGGTAACGGTTCTTCCGGTGGAGAATTCCACATCGAAAGTCTTTGGGAGTTTAGCGCGCTTACATTTTAAAACCTTTTCGAATTCTAACGATACAAAACAATTATCGGAACCAGTATCAAATAAACATGAAGCATAAATACCATTAACGAGAAACGTACCATTGACAGGGCCTGGCGGTGATTGAGATTGAAGGCTCTTCCACGTGCAACTTGTTGTTGCTACTGAGGCTGCAGTGGTGGCTGCTGCTGAGGCTGCTGCTGCTGCTGCTCTTGTTTAACAGTGCGGTTTGGCAAACATTAGCAAAGTGGTTCGGATCACCACACACGAAGCACACTCGTGCCTTTGGAGCTTACTGCTGGTTTGCTTGAGGAGGAGCAGGTAAAGCTGGAGCTGTTGGAGCCTGAGGAGCTGGCTGACAAGTACCACAACGGCAGCTGACTGTAAAGTGGCCATAGATGTTGCAATTTGTGCAAAAACGACAATTGCCACCAACGGCATGATGATATGTGCACTTAGGGCACATAGGGTGCGGACCAGTGTACGCACGCTTTGCTGGCGGTGCATTTGGTGCTGCTGACTGGAGTGGCTGAGGGTTCACTGGAGTGGTAAGAGCAAAGTTCTTGCTCGGGTTTTCCCTTTTGCGACCACGGCGACTGTTCTTGGGCACTCGGGGCTGTTCGGTAGTAGGAGCTGCTGATTCGGTGACTGCCTGATTTGCGACCTTGCTGCTTTTAAAGTAACCAGACTGAACTCGTTTGTCATTAATCTCGGCGGCTAGCTGGTAGGTCTCCTCGATAGCAGTAGGGCGTGCTGCTTGAACAAAGTCAGTGACGCAATCAGGGAGAGCATTGAGGTATTTCTTGATTGCCTTCTTGGTAGTATCCACTTGACCGGGACATATGATGCTCAACTGTTTGAAGCGAGCGGCGAGACCAGCGTTATCGGGACCATCTTGCTTGATATTCCAGAATTCGTTCTCTAACTTCTGGATCTCATAGGGAGGACAAAATTCCTTGATCATAATTTCCTTAAGTTCCTCCCAAGTGAGTCCGTAAGCTTCGTGTTCCCACGCCTGTTGCACTCGGCTGTCCACCAGTCGAGAGCCCTTGATTGAAACATGCCGGTAGCGTTGACAGTGCGCAGAGCCTCGGGACATCCACTCTGGCGGAATGTGACCTCGATAGAGTCAAACCAGTGGAACATGGCACTTGGCCCTTTGATGCCTGAGAAAGTAAGCGGTCCACATGCTTTGAACTGCTTAAAGCTGAAGTGGGGTTTCGGGGCATCTCCCTTGGAGTCAACTGAAGAGTTGCTGCTTACAGCATGAATTTCTGAGACAATTTGCGGGATGACTTTAGCTATCTCCTTGGCTACCATTGTAGCGATACGCTTGTCGGCGTTGCTGCGCTGGAGATTCCTTCGGGTGTGCGATCCCATAGAAGACATCTACACGAAGGATTTAGATTAGATGAGATTCGATTATAATAGAGTTATGTTTAAATATTTATTACTATTATTATTATTATTATTATTATTATTCATACAAGGCACAAAATCACATAAACACATAGGCACGTAATCACGTAAGCACATAAGCACGGAAGCACATAAGCACGTAAGCACATAATCCACGTAAGTACACATTTTGCACGTATTCACCTTCTAATTAACCATCATGCGTAGCGTGATATGAGATGCGAGATATAAGCGAGATATAAGCGATATATAATAGCGAGACAAGCGAGATAATACCGCGTATGAGGCACACGTCCTCATAGGCGTAAGCGACTTAGTTTAGCGTTTTAGATTTCGAGAGCTGTGCGAATAGTGCATACATTCGATGGAGCGTAAATGCGATAAATCGAGAAATCGATGATATGATAAATCATCAAAGCGAGAAATCGAATAAAGCGAAAATTCTCAAAATTTTAAACACATAAATAATAAACTCGATGATGCGTAAATCGACGATATATGCTTAAATCAATTGGGAGTGTCCGGGGTTTTGAGACATTTGACACGCCAAAGTGATTCGACTACCCTTTGCATTTGGACCCACGCTTTGGCCTAATAGATAAACGTTCTCACCGTAAGCGGCTAACGACGTTTACCCTTCCAGTTAATACGTGTTCCAAACCATCAGCATAACCGAGACTTTGGTGAGATTGAAAATCGAATTGCGGAATTAGTTACTAAGATGTGGGTTTCACCCCTAACTTAGCAACTTCATTCCTAGATAGAAATGGAGATTTTCGTCGAGGTTTGGATGTCACTCCTAACTCAATGAAGGTATCTCGTGCGAGAGAATGCGCAGAGTGAATGATCTCGTTGAGAGTTCTCGGTTTTCACACCTATTCTCGACTTGATCACTAGTTTGGTGTGATGCGAGCGTTTCCAAGCGTGTATTATTGTATTAGCCTTAGGAAATGCACATTTAAGCATTTATGACAAGTAGTTTAACATTTAAGTTATAGATAGGTCAATCGGGTACTTAAACATGCTACTAGGTCGAATCATGGCAATTCTACCTATTATCCTAAGTTATGGTGCTCTGATACCAATCTGTCACACTCCAACCGATGGCGGAAACATTAGGGTTAGTGGCACTAGGCGGCCAGATTGATTTCACGAGATGTTCCATAACAATCATTTAATATATCACAACCTGCTTAATATCCCATACTATTAAACGTAACATTTAAACAATTATTACAAAACGGATGTTTCTCATAAAATTCAACCGGGTTCGATTTCCCCTAGATTTCATACATAAGTTCAAAATTTGAAATACATCAACAAACTAACTAAACAAGACTAAACTACGCTAAGCATGCAACATCCAAGCATCCATAGCTAAAATCCTTAACCTGTTACATACGATAAAATACATGTCAATACAATTAAGTAAAGGTGAGCATACAGGTTTAAGTACTACTAGCATAATCGAGAAAGCGTTCGTGAAATAATCTAAGTACACATCATGATACACCAAAACAATTCACACAGATTAACATAGGCTTATTTCTCATGCTAACTACCGTGAGAAGGCTTGCGCGTCCATCCTAACTAGACCCTGTCGGGTGTAAGCCACACTATAGTACCATACTAGCTAAGGAGGCAAGTTAACGAAAATAAGTCCTAGTCACATGTTTCTAGCATCACGTATTAAGCATATATAATCAGATTATTCGCGTGTGATAAACAGTTTGACTTGTGAAGTGATTTTGATATAGGAACGTATGTAACACCCAAAAAGTGCGTTAAAGCGAAAATGGGTCAAGTATACTCACTGTGGGTGCGTTTAGGTAAGATTTCGGGATCTGAGGAGAGTCGAGAAGAGCGCCGGATCAGCCTGCATACGCGAACGAAAGTGCGTCAGGAAAAGCTGAAACGGTTAAGCCTTGGTTGAATAGTAGACAAGTTCGGGTGAACTTGTGTGTAAACACACAAGTTCGAGCGAACTTGTTATGAATTTGGTGAGTTTATAGCCACGTTCGGTCGAACTTGATGATTTTCTTTGAGAAACTTGTCAAGTTCGGGCGAACTTGTAAGATAACCTTACTAAAAAGGCAAGTTCGGTCCAACTTGTGTAGTTTCCTAAGAAACTAGACAAGTTTGGTCGAACTTGTAAGAACCTTGGTGAAGAAACACTCAAGTTCAGTCGAACTTGACCCAAATGGGTACAAGTTCGGTCGAACTTGACCTGGTGAGCTGGTGATTCTCGAGCGAACTTGATGTTTTCGGGTCCAAAATCTTGCGTTTTCGCGTCGTTTATTGAGGAAAATCGAGTGTTCATCCCTCCAACCCTGTGCTACTGAGCAAACTTAGGTCGGATAGGTCTTTTAGAGCTGTTTTAGCCGTTTTACAAAAGCGTGGGCTAATCCGGGCGAACTCGGGGTTCGTTCGGATTAGTCCGGCTTGTGTAAACCAACATAAACGTCCTTGTGCTTCCAGATCTGGGATCTTGAATGATAGATGCTTCGTTTCATACCAGAATAATGAACAAAACATCATCAAAAGTCCGTATCTTGTTTAGAAATCAATGGTTTTCGAAGGTTTTTCTCAGATCTATCGCTCACAAGCCGAGATCTTGCAGATCTCGTGTTTGGGAAGTCTCTACTATTGCCAAACGAACTCGTATTGTGTAGATCTAAGCTTAAAACAGAAGTTTTTGAAGAAAAAGATGAAGGTTTTCGTAAAAGAATGAGTTTTGATGAAAACGAAGGCTATGCCTTGTGCCAAAATCGTTGTAAACCTTTGTAGATCGTTGATAAACGTTGTTGCAGTGAAATCGGGTTGATTCTTACTTAGAACACGAAGGTTTCGGGTTTTGAGAGCTCTGGGCGAACTTGCAGCAAGTCCAAATGAGAGAAAAGAGCTTGGTATTTATAGGAGAAAGCAAAATGAGAGCTGATGGAGACCAAGTTCGGTCGAACTTGCATGAGATTCATGCAAGTTCGGGCGAACTTGCTAGATTCTCAAAGGAGATCAATCAAGTTTGGCCGAACTTGCTGATTCTGTGAGGAATCAGACAAGTTCGAGTGAACTTGAGAGTAAAGAGGGAATCTTGCTTTGGCCAAACTTGGTAACACCAAGTTCGAGCGAACTTGAGCCAAAAGTTGGGTTTTCTTTGTTTATTTCGCGTTAAGAGTTTGTTTGGTTATTCGGTTCGCATTAGATAGTTATATTAAGCGTTAAATTAGTGCGTTAAGCGTTATAGTTGATATAATAGTGCGATTTAGCGATTCAAGAGTGAGAGAGCGATGCGATAGCGAGCGTAATCATAACCACAAACACACATAACACATAAATAACATAAAACCACATAAATAACTGCGATTTGCGATACGATGAGATTAACGATGCGATTTATTAAGCAATTAGATGCGATAATAACGTACAATCACCATAAGTAATCAACATAAACTTTATTATTAACCGAATCTTGGGATTACAAAAGAAGTACAACGATAAAACAAAGAAAAAGATAACAACAAATTTTCGAGTTGTTACATATATTGTTACATTGCTATGCCCTTTGGTTTAAGAAATGCAGGTGCTACGTACCAGAGGCTGGTGAATATGATGTTCAAAGAGCAACTTGGGTATACAATGGAAGTATACATAGATGATATGGTGGTTAAGTCTAAAGGAGCTGAGGATCACCTTAAGGATCTCGAAGAAGCATTCAATATCCTTGACCGATACAATATGAAACTGAATCCTTCCAAATGCCATTTCGGGGTTAAAGCTGGAAAGTTCTTAGGATATATTGTACCAAAGAGGGATCGAAGCAAGTCCGGAGCAGATAAAGGCTATAATCAACATCAAGTCTCCTGCCAATGCTAAGGATGTGCAAAGATTGACAGGAAGAATCGCCGCCATGAACAGATTCATTTCAAAATCCTCAGAAAGATGCAAGGATTTCTATGATATTCTGAGGAAGTATAAGAAGTTCGAGTGGGCGGAGAAGCATGAAGCTGCTCTACAGGCTCTCAAGGATTACCTATCCTCAGCACCGGCTTTAATGAAACCTAAAAATGGGTAACCATTATCCTTATACCTAGCTGTTTCAGGTAAAGCAGTAAGTGCAGTCCTTGTTAAGGATCATGAAGGCCAACAACATCCGGTATACTATATAAGTAAAAGTTTACTTGATACTGAGGCCAGGTATTCTCATTTAGAAAAAAACTTATTCTTGCTCTAATCATGGCTTCGACTAAGTTAAGACATTATTTAGAAACTCATACTATTGTTGTTAAAACTAACTTTCCTATCAAGAATGTTCTTAGGAAACCAGAGATGTCGGGGAGAATGGCAAAATGGGTTGTTAAACTTAGTGCATATAACATTAAGTATGAGTCTAGAACTGCTATTAATTCCCAAGCTTTGGCTGACTTTGTGGCTGATTTTAGTAGTGATCTACAAAGAGAAGCTGAGTTGGAGGTACAACAACTTAGGAGACCAAGGATCCTTGGACACTCTTCACAGATGGAGCCTCGAATGTCAAAGGAACTGGACTTGGCTTACTACTAAAATCGCCACAGGGGGACATTATACCCCAATCAATAGCATGTGAATTCCAAACCACTAATAACGAGGCAGAGTATGAGGCCTTAATAGCATGTTTGCAATTAGCTAAGCACATGAGGATCAGGTATCTTCAAGTATTTGTAGATTCTTTATTGATCACTAATCATTATAACGGATCCTATGCTGTCAAAGGTGAAAAGCTAATTAAATATTTGGAGATAGTCAAGAAATTGGCGGATTCTTTTGCTTTTTTCAGTCTAACACAAGTACCCTGGGAAGAAAATGCAGAAGCAGATGCCTTGGCTAATCTGGGATCCTCATTGAAGATGCCTGATGATGTGAAGATACCCATTATCCATGTTCTAACTCCTCAATCGAGGAGAGTGAGACAATGGAAATAGTGGACGATGCTGCAATCGTACGTAGGATGATGCACAATCAACTCCAGGATCATGGATTCTTCCATCCTGAATTATATCCAAAATGGGGAAGTTCCCATTGGGGAAAATCCTAGAGCCTTCAAGATAAAGGACCCTGATCTACGATGTATTGAGGATCCTGAGATCCAACAAGTCTTGAAGGACTTTCTGAAGGAGATTGTGGAAATCATACTGAGGGCAGAGCACTATTTTCAAGGATCCTCAGAACAGGATATTATTGGCCTACAATGAAGAAGGATGTGTGGAATATGCAAGGAAATGTGATGCTTGCCAAAGACACAGCAATATCCTTCATCAGCCCCAGAGCCTCTGCATCCTATATCCTCCTCTTGGCCATTTATGAGATGGGGTAATGGATATAGTAGGCAAGCTTCCCAAGGCACCAGGAGGAAAAGTGTTCATGTTAGCTATGACTGACTATTTCTCCAAGTGGATAGAAGCTGAAGCCTTTGCTCAAGTCAGAGAAAAGGAAGTTATATCCTTTATTAAAAGAAATATCATTACTAGATTTGGTATTCCTTCTGAGATAGTTTGTGATAACGGATCCCAGTTTATTGGGAATCGTACTACTAACTTTTGTGACAGCTAGGGGATTAGGATGATCACATCAACACCAGTCCACCCACAAGCTATGGCCAGGCAGAATCATCCAACAAGATCATCGTCAACAATTTGAAGAAAAAGCTTGGATCAAAGAAAGGAAAGTGGGCTGAAGAACTACCGTATGTCCTATGGGCAGATAGAACAACTCTCAAGAATGCTACGGGTCAAACTCCTTTTTCCTTAGTCTTTGGAGCTGAAGCAGTGATCCCTACAGAAATGGTAGTACCACAGCCAGAACAAGCATCCGTGATCCTGAAGCAAATTCAAGACTCTAACTCAAGACTTGGACCTGTGGAAGAGCTTAGAGATATGGCAAGAGTAAGGATGGCTAGCTATCAACAAAGAATGGCTGGTGCTTACAATAGAAATGTAAGGGTCAGAAGGTTTCAAGTTGGTGACATGGTATTAAGGAAGGCATTCCAGAATACCACGAATCCTTCCGATGGTAAATTAGCACCAAAATGGGAAGGCCCCTATCTAATTGAAGCCGAGGCAGGAAAGGGGGCATATCGATTACTGACTATGGAGGGTGATCTTCTTCCAAGGCTTGGAATGCTATCCACCTTAAAAATATTTTATGTAAAGGATCAGGGATCCTTAAGTATCCTATGATCAATTCAGGTCGAAGGATCCTCAAAGGATATGAGATTCTTGATTCGGTAACATTTAACTAATGCTTTCATTTTTATTATACTTCTTATAAAGTAAGGATGTTGAATTTTCAACATTCAACCTTATCAAGCTTTAAGTTTTGCAGAAGTTATTACAAAGGATCAAGAGGTTGGCCACCTCTCTAAGACTTTGGGCATGTCCCCAGCTTAAGGTATCCAATACCTTCTATGGTTTAAGGTTTTCACCTTTCACATGAATTGGTTTTGACACCCCGCCAGTAGCGCACGCTATCCAAGTATAGTTCGAGGCAATGGGACCAGTACCCGCTTTAGGGGCTGACAATTTCATTTTGTTGGCTATATTTAGGATCCTAAGTATAATGGTAGACGTACCATACATCCGTTCCTAAGGTTTCTAACGTTTTCACTTAGCTAAGGTTTCGACATTTTCATTCGCTCACGATTGGATAGATGCCAGTTTGGGCCATACTCCAGTTTACACCAGTTATTGGTGGTGTTGTCCCCAGCAATTTGGGCTTGTCCCCAGTTACTGATGAGTCATTCAATTGATGTTTGGCTTAGTCCCAAGTTGTGTGTTATAACAGGTCCCTGAAGCTTAATAAGTAAGGATCCTGGATCCTGTAGTTCTACTGATTTCTATTATGTATTGTTTCGATTGTAAAATTTAAGGATAAAGAATCCTAACTTGTATTCACTGGTATGATCTTTCTTTTGCATTTGCTTTATTTCTGGCTTATCTATGTTACCCTAATCCTTTGACAACAGGATGTATGATCCTTGATCATGAGACGTTCAATTCTGGAGCAATATGTTTTCATAAATACTTTGTATTCTTTTTAACACCTTATGGATTTTTCAGTTAAGTATCCAGAAATTTTTCCAACATATATAGCGATAAACATACTAAAAAAGAAAAGGGACAACAACAAAGATAGTCAAAAGCTTAAAGTTTGTTTATTTATAAAAACCCTTTTTAAAGGTTGTCCTAACCCAAGCTTCTACCAGCAAAACGTGGCCCGTCCACTTGGGTTAGCAAAGGGTGTCCATACTAACGGTTCATTAAGTGCAGGGAAATAAAAGGCGGGGGCATCAAGGGCTTCATCCTCCACAAACAAAAGGACCCATCCACCTTTGTTACCCCCTATTGTTCGAAGGATCAGTGATCCTTAAACCTAAGAAACTATTGTTTAGTTACAGACCATCATTGTTTGAAATCAAACACAACAACCAAAAGACATTAAAAAATGGGCTCCGACCATGTCTAGAAATTTCCATCATCGCCCATTGGTGCATCCTACTCCTTCGCTGCTTCACCATCCTTGCCTTCACCACCTCGCCACCTTCACCCTCCTTAGCCTCCTTAGCATCGCTAGTACCAGCCTCCGGCGTTGGCACCTCGTCAAGCTCAGGCTCCAGCTCTCCTCCAAGCTCCACTAGCCTCACCTTCCAGCCGGGAAGATCCCATTCAGACCTGTCAAATGAAGGATCCAAGGCTTGCTGCACGATCTTGATCCTGGCTCCGAGAATGGCTTGGGCTGCACAAACCTTAGCCTCATCAGCATCCTCCATCCTGACTTTGCTAGCCTGGATGTCGTTGATCATGATCCGCTTCTCCAAGATATTGACCTCCTTCTCCAGCTGGGAGATCTTCTTGTCTTTGGCGGTCAGGAAGGTGCGGAGGTCTGCAATTGTGTCCTCAGCATCGGATAAGCGCTTGGTCAGCACAGCTTGGATTTGGGCTATTTTCTGCAAGAACAGTGGGAAGGATAAGTGATCCTCGATATGAACGTTTTAACCTGAGCATAAGTGATCCTTACCTCAGAGGCAAAATCATAGATATGCTGCTCAAGCTGAGGAATGTCATCAGAAGGCTCAGTAGGCTTCTTCCTCTTGGACCCGGCTCGAGCCTTAGCAGCGACGGGTTTAGGCTCTGGGAAGCTGGATCCTTTGCCTTATTCCTTTTTGACGGACCGGGGAGAGATGTGTTGTCCACATCCTCCAAGGCAAACTTGCTAATGGACTTGCTGGTGGATTTCTGAGCACCTACATTACAAGAAAGAGATAAGTTTTCTATTCATTTTCTTATATATACACATATACTCTCGCTTTAAAGAAAAACTTATTGTTTGCAAATAGAAAACTTACTTGACATTGTGTAGGAGCTGGAAGTATTGGTTTCAGGATCCTTTATCTGTGGCTTGAATGTTCTAATTGTTGGATCCAAACTCCAGAACAGAGCAACCCTTTCTTCAGTTCAGGAGAAATGGCAAGGCAGGCAAAATTACTCACTGCATGCAAATAAAATAAAACAAGTTAGCGATGGAAAAGAAACTTTCTACAAATCTAATACGAGGATCCTATATCCTACCCTTCAAGACCCACTTCTTGGGCAGACTATTCCCTTCTGAAATAGAGTCCCTTCGCACAAAGAATAACTAATTCTTCCATGTGGAACCGTTTTGAGTGGTCTTGAGGATGGGAGCCTGTTGGTGAGGTTTGGCCTTCAACAAGTATCCGTCAGAACCGTAGGTAACGAGGCTGTAAAGATAGGAAAGCTCGGATAGGGTGAAATAGATTCCTTCATTTTTAATAAGCTGTTCTATGGTGAACAGTACCCTCCAGAACACCGGTATGGCTTGACAATAACTTATGCCGGTAAGGGTGAAAAACCCTTGGGTAAAGCTAGGGAATGGTATGTGTAACAAAGAAGGAAAGGTAGAACAGGAAAGCATGCCCAGACATGGGACATGGCGTCACTCTTCATGGTGGCATCATACGGCCTGAAAACCGCCGTCGGAGGGAAACAGGGGCGCAGGCCGATTTCTTGGTCGGTAAATTTGCAAAGCTCTAAGGATGGATTGGCTAGCAGGTCTTGACTCTTAGGGGTTGCATCGTCGCTTTGGTTTTTACCGGGAGAGGATCGTGTAGCCATCTTGGCCATAATAGCAAACATGAAGAATAAAGAGATGGAAGTTGAAAGAGAGAAAGAGTACATGTTATGCTTCCGGGATGAGGATTTTAAAAGGAGATGAATGATCTTTAAATAAATCTTGGACCTTATCTCTATCTATATATCGCAATGATGGTTATAGCCTATCCCATCGGTGACGTCAGAGGGTGTAACGGCTAGTTCTGCATCACAACGGCTAGTCCGCATTGAATGGAAATATGACGAATCTGATTGATGTCATATCCGTCATATTTGGGGGCAATTGTTAGGGCCTGATTTTTTGCATGTCTGGATCATTATCCTAAGGTTTATCCTGAATCATTTATCCTTAGCATATGAAGCAGGGAGTCTGAGGATCTAGGATCCTTATCTATATGTATGCTTACTAACAATTGTTTCCTTGTTTGTTTAACATCTGAATGCAGGCCTTGGACGAGGAAAGACTTGTTCTAACCGGGAATCGCGGGGAATATGCTTATAATTCTAGCACGTGCAAAGGGCGTCATGACCGTTGGTGTAAAACGTGGGTGCATGGCTGAAATTTCGGATAGTTAGTTCATTGAGATGAGCTAGATATTTAATGGGATTTTGAGCTTGATAGAACAAACCTTTTTCGATATACAACACTTCTGCTACTCTCTCTCGAACACACACACACTAGGAATCATTGTAACAAGCTCAATACCTCCAAAGTTGTAATCTTATTTGTTCAATATAGTTGATAGTGATAATTTTCACTATCCGAGGTTTTTTTATGCCGGAGATCAATTGCTGATCAAGGGCTTTTTCCTCATACAAAAATCTTCGTGTTTATCACCATTTACATTTCTAGTTTGTTCAAACATTCATTCGTCATTCAAGCACTCAACCTCACATTCAAAGTTTGGTTACATTATCCTTAATCAGATTTTTGACCAAAACAACTAGTAGATCGCCGGCGTAAAAACCTCGGATAGTGAAAACTATCACTATCTACTATATTGAACAATCAAGATTACAACTTGGAAATATTGAGCTTGTTACAATGTTGCTAATGTGCGTATCAGAGTAGTGTAGATTGCAGACGTGTGTGTTGAAAAACTCTCTCCCTCTTATTCAAGCTCAATACCCCTTTTATCTAGCTAAAAATTATCCTCAACTAACTATCCGAAAATCTTGGCAATATCCCACGTTCACCAATAACGGTCATGAACTCCTAGCACGTGCTGGCATAATGGCATATTCCCTTGATTCTCGGCGGTAGTCATCTTCGTAAAGCTCCTGCAAAACCAGGCCATAATACACAGGAAACAATTGTTAGCTAATTAGAATAATTACGAGGATCAATGATCCTTAGTCTTCCTGCACCGTGTCTTGAGGATCCATGATCCATACATATAGAAGGATATATGATCCACGAACATTAAAATTCTATCCCTAACAGAAGTCATATCCTTCATTAATTGAAACATTATTACTAGATTTAGAATTCCTTCTAAATTATTTGTGATAACGGATCCCAATTTATCTGGAGTAGAACTACTAACTTTTGTGACAGATGGCCAGTTATCAACAAAGAATGGCTGGAGCGTATAACAAGCATGTCAGATCAGAAGATTTCAAGTTGGTGATTTTGTGCTAAGGAAAACATTCTAGAACACTATGAATCTAGCTGATGGTAAATTACCAGCAAAATGGAAGGTCCCTAGTTGTTAGAATCTGAAGCTGGAAAGGGGGCATATCGCTTACTGACTATGGATGGTGATCTTCTCCCAAGAGCCTGGAATGATGTTCATCTGAAGTGATACTTCATGTGAAAAGGATCATGGATCCTTAGAGATTCTGTTATCTAGTCCGGATCGAAGAATCCTCAAAGGATATAAATCCTTCCTTCGGTAACATTTTTACTAATTCTTTCATATCATACTTATTATTTATCATGAGAAAGGGGTGTTGATTTTTAACATCCAATTTTATCAAGTTTTAAGTTTTGCAGAATTTTTACAAAGAATCAAGAGGTTGGCCACCTCTCCAAGACTTTCGGGCTTGTCCCCAGCTTAAGGTATCTATTACCTTCTACGGTTTAAAGGTTTTCACATTTCACACGAATTGAGTTTTGACACCCCGCCAGTAGCGCACGTTATCCAAGTATAGTTCGAGCAATGGGACCAGTACCCGCTTTAGGGGCTGACAATTTCATTGTTGTTGGCTATATGTAGGATCTCAAGTATAATGGTAGGACGTACCATACATCCGTTCATAAGGTTTCTAACGTTTTCACGTTAGCTAAGGTTTTGACATTATCATGTCACTTACGATGGGCTACTCGCCAGTTTGGGCCATAGCAGTATCCTAAGGTTTCTAACATTTTCACGTTAGCTTAAGCTTTGGGGATTTGTCCCCAGTTATCATTGGTTTGTTGCCAGTTTGTTGGGCTTGTCCCTAGTTTATTTGGGCTTGTCCCAGTTTGTTAGGCTTGTCCCCAGTTGTTTGGGCTAGTCCCAGTTTGTTTGGCTTAGTCCCATGTTGATTTCAACAGGTTTTGGAGCCTCGAAGATTTACAAGTTGATTCAAAAAGGATCCTGGATCCTTAAAATTTATCTAACGCTGACTTGTATGTTTGTACAAAGGTAGTTCCTAAGGATACAAAATCCTAACTTAGATTTTCTGGTAGCTTTATTCTTATTTTTGTTTATCTTATTGACTTCACCCAGAACCTTGCAATTAAGGGTATGTGACTTATCTGCATATATCTAATCAGATTTTATCTAAGAATATTATACAAGGATTGGTAAATTTTTGAAAACCTGAATTTTTCTAAATTCTTATAAGGAAAACCTTATTATCTATTTAAATAAAGAGTCACAAACATATCGAACCAAAACTTCGAACACAAATATAGCCAAAAGATTATATTTAAAACCCGTAAGGTTACCAAAATGCTAAACCCGAGCTTCGTCAGCGATCCGTGGCCATCAACTCGGATTGATACAGGGTGTTACTAATTGTTTTAAGTGCAAGAATGTTAAGAATGAAGGGTGTAAAAGGCTTCATCCTCCACAGACAGAAGGATCTTCTGATCTTTAAAGGCACTTGAGGAGTTATCTCTAACCCTATATTTCGCAATGATGGTTATAGCAGGTCTTATCAGTGGCGCCAGGCAGTGTAACGTAGTTACATGCAGCAATGGCTAGTTCGCATTCAACGGAAATATGACATACTTGATCACATCTTATCTGCTATATTTGGGGGCGATTGTTAGGGCATAAATTTTTACAACTATGGATCATGTATTAGAAGCGTTGTCTGTATCACGTATTCTTAGCGGATGCTGCAGGGACTCGGAGGATCAAGATCCTTAACATTACTTATGATTTCTAACAATTATCCACGTTTTTAATGCTTATACGCATGTAATGGACGTAGTGGACTAATTCTCAGCTAGAATCTCGGGAATATTCGTTCAAGATGCCCCACATGTGCTATTTCCACTAATGGTCATGGGAGTGGATCTGTTCTTCCTAAAAAACAGGACCTAGTTGTTAGGTTATTTGTGGAGGGGTTGATCAAGTGTTTTAGGCAGAGATTTTACACACACACACACACCACCCCTCTCGTGACCATCGCAAACCAGAGCTTTCACAACACACTTAGTGTTCGACATTGTACCACACTTTATCAACATCCGAAGTTGTATTGATTTTTACATCTTGTTCAATATAGTTGGTGATCGGTAGTTTCTATCACCTGAGGTTTTTTATGCCGGAGATCATTCATTGATCAAGAGCTTTTTCCTCGTATAAATCTCGGTATTTCATCGTTGATTACATTTCTATCTTGTTAATACAATTATTCATTATTTCAAACACTCAACCTCACAAAATCAGATTTGGTTACATTATCCTTATTGTGATTTTTGACCAAAACAAAATAATAATAATAATAATAATAATAATAATAATAATAATAATAATAATAAAGAAAGAAACGTAACTTATATGGTTGGTTCCTATGGTTTGTTTACCAAGGTAAAAGTGTAAAACGGTAACTTTACATAGTTATATAACAAAAGGTTACCCCATTTATGCCGTGGATAACGCAAGAAAGATACCTTAAGGGACTGCCAACGTAAAAAAAAATACAATTTGACCCAAGCACATCAGCCAACCGTGTACATGAATTATCCCAATTGACTTTTGGAATTAACACAAACATCCAATCCATGAGTTTTATTCTTGATTATATTAGATAACTGAAATACATTAAGTTCTTATTGTATCTGAAAGTGGGTCAAAGTTGATACAATTTGGTAAAATATAAAAGTGGGGGACAAATAAGTATGTGAGTCGAATTTATAAATACACATCCTTCAAATTCAATTACCTAAACGAGACTACGCGTTAAAACATACTTGGAATTTAATGTGATCATCACAATCTTATTTTTCCTTCTTTGAATCGATTTAGGTAAAGAAGTCGGTGAGCGAAGGAAGTTTGACCTCACCCTTGCTAGTTACCGGTATGCTAATATCACCAATGAGTGGAAGGTCAACAACTAGGTTGACTTGAAGCTCGTAATCAATGTCCCAATCTACAGCAATGTCCTTCACCAAGCTTACTAGCACGTTGTGCGGCACCTTAATCTCAACGTCTAGCAATGTGTCACCGTTTCCCTTAAGTGAACCTGGATCAGGTATTGTTCCCGTCGCTATCACACTAGTTCAAAACAACCCAAACTCAGTAATCAAGCATGTCCCTAAAAAGCGTACATACATATTGCATGTACATATAATATGTATGTATAGTTATGTAACACAGATAGTTTTCCGAAATTTGTTCGTATTTTTTAATGCAAAATCTTCGTTTTGTACAAAAAAACATGAAGATGTAAATTATTTTTTTTATAGTGAACAAAAACCTTTCAAAAAAGAAGAAAAACTTAATAACAAATTATTTTTTTAAAGTTCAATTTACAGCTGATAATTTTTTTTTGTCAGACCAAACACTATTTTATATACAACTAAAAAATATCAACGTTAAATAAACATAATAATTATCACTAAAAGATGCATTTATTTGTTGCATAAAAATTACTCGTTTCATAATAAAGATAATAATTATCACTAAAAGAGGATTTATTTGTAGCATAAAATTACTCGTTTCATATAAAACTATTAAGAGTTCGGTTAAAATGGTAATTGAATTAAAATAAAACAAAACAATAAATACAATTCTTATGATGTTATATACATTTATTGTATGTAATAATATCTATTATGACCAGATATTTATAAATAAATAAAATTCATGAACCAAATCAAAATTTTAATTTGTAAAAAGAGATGTCTCCATCAAAAATAAGAATATTGTTGAAAACATAGCACAGTTTTTAAAGGAGAACCCAAATTGGAAAGTTTCTACAATTTTATGATCCATTAAAAACCGGAATAACTTGATCAATCTTTTAAAATTCGATTTTTATAGCGTATCAGATTTAACTCGGAAAAGATTTAACCGGGTGTATCGGGTGGTTTAACCAGGTGTACCAGATGGTTTAACTGGTACAACCAGTCGGTTTGAACCGGTTTCTAAAAATTGAATCTTGATAATCCATGTAAATTTACCATGTCAACAACAATCCATTCTCCATTTGCTCAAATGTTGACATTATTACCTTAAACTGATCTATTAAAGAATATATATTATATATATATATATAATATAGTAATAATTCTAAACTCTAATGTGAACATTGAACTTTTCAAAACTAGAAAAATCAAAACCCTAAATAAGTTTATCTAAACTTTACCAAAAGCCGATCTCGAGTTTAGTAGACCTCCATAGCTAGTTTTCTAAAATGATACATGTACATATAGAACGTGTATGTAATAACATATCATATAGATATGTGAAATAAATGGATCGTGTTGGATTAACTAAACGAACCTGCCAGAACTTTTGAGAACGTAACGGATCTCTCCGATGGGAATAGGCGTGCTGTAAGGGTTCGAAACGTTGACCTTAGCGTTGTAGGTGACCGAGCCAAGGGCGATGCATTTCAGATCAACGTCGGTGACAGTCGCCTCAGGCTTGGCCATGCTCGCCACCGTATCGGAAACAAATTGCTTTGCTTGATCCAGCAAACCAGCCATATCTCCGGTAATGGTTACCAACAGCAATTTTAGAAAGTAATTAAAAGTTGACTGTTTTGCAAGAAGTTATCAGTATTAAGAATATGCTTTTGCTACAAGTTGATAGAAGATGCCCTAACGTTTTATAGTGGGAGGGTCAGGGTGGGGGCAATGATCCGTGGGCTGGGCCTCAAAGAATGGGTCACATGTGAGCTATATTTAATGTCCGATCCAAACCTTCAGAAAATATTAAATAAATATACAAATTTTAATTACATAAATTAATACATAGTTGTAATTTTTTAAATTATTCATTAATAACAAGTTTTGATGAATACAAATTTTAATTACATAAATTAATACGTAGTTGTAATTTTTTAAATTATTCATTAATAACAAGTTTTGATGAATAACGAGGTTATAGCATGTACAAGTTACATGTGGTATGCTTTGAGTTATTATATATTTGTTTTCACTTTTTGCATTTGTTGATAATTATCTTATGTATTAGATCATACTTAATTTAAATAAAATGGTTTTCAGTTTTTCACTAAAGGAATTCTGGCCTAATAACATTCAGGTGTATTATATACTTGTTTTCACTTTTTTGCATTTGTTGATAATTATCTAATGGATTAGATCATACTTATTTTAAATAAAAAGGTTTGGACGAAATAAACTTTGGCCTAGTAACATTCAGGTGTGTAAGATGATGTACATTCCTAAGAGGTCGAAAGTTCAAGTTCTACGGTGAACAATAATAAAATTAGGAGTATATTAAATTGTTGTTTAAAAAAAAGATGATTTTAGGATACATGTATTCAAAACATTTTGTAAAACGTGGAACTCGTCTCACTTTGGTAAATAGGTTAAGACATTTACGTGTTTCTTTTGTTAGAAAAAAAACTATAAACAAAATTAACAAAGTTTTGGATGATACTTAGTCTATGAGATTTTTTAAGATTAAATGAGTATAAAAGTATCTTAAATTCCATTAAATATGTTAGTTGTTGTCTTTAAAAGGTAGCAAATATAGTTGTTACACCATGCATTATATACGAGTGAAGCTGTTTATATAGGCATACGAGTTTGTAAGCAATAGTTACTTGATCCAATTGAGGTTGTTATTAATCTCATTTAGTATAAGGGGCTAAACTAGTAAGAGGTATGAACAAATGAAGAGCCAATATAATGCTTAAACGTTCAGAGACAAATGTTTGACCAATTCAGATTATATGTCTTAACTATTCAGACTCAATATAACGCTTAACCATTAAGAAGCAAATGTCTGAAACATTCAGACATCTGCTCGCGAAACAAACAGTCTGAAAATGTCCTTGAACCATTAAAAACCTCATTAAAAGGTAAACAAATAGCCAAGTTCTCACGTGTCAAACACTTAAAATTAGAGACATATTTTAAACTAGCGTTAGCTTTTATAGTAACACTTTATAATTTTTAAATATCTAAAGTAATTATGATAACATAACTATTAGTACTTACTTAAATTCTGGTTATAATTCCAACACTAAAAAGAAATAAAAAGAGGAAAAGGAAAATATAAAGGATATTGGATTTAAATAACCCCAACTTTCACTTATTAGCCGATAACACTCTCATTTTCGATTTGTAAACCAACACTCCCAACTTTCAACTTGTTGGCCGATAACACTCCCTAACTGACTGAACCCTAACTCAGTTAGCTGATGTCAGCTGCACATCATAAAAAAATGCCATGTCAGCCGCCAAGTCATCTAAAAATGGCATGTCAGCTGCCACGTCATCAAAAAAGCCAGATCAGATGCCACATCAGCAAAAAGGGCCACATCAGCAAAAACTAAGTGGGTTAGGGTTCCGTTAGTTAGGGAGTGTTATCGGCCAATAGCTGAAAGCTGGGAGTGCTGGTGTACAAATCGAAAGTTGGAAGTGTTATCGGCCAATGAGTGAAAGTTAGGGTTATTTAAATACAATATCCTAAAATATAAAGAAGAGGGAAATGAATAGCAGAACATAAAGAGGGAATACATTATACATCTGTCTATTTCCATATGAAGTATGATGTACATGACTACATGATGGTTAGGCTATGCATTTAACTTTTAATCAAGAAGAATCAACGTTATGTGGGAATACAAGAATCACTTAACTGGCTTTAAAGGAATTTTAACAAATATGAAGGTTTTAATGGGCATAACCAAGAGAACCCAGAGTGTGGCAACTATCAAGATGTCATTATAGAAGGATGTGGCCAAATTATGTTAGAAAGACTTCTGTTTTTTTTTTTTAATGTATGTCGAGAATTTTGTATGCCAAAATATGTTGAGAGACTTTTGTTAAAATCGTTACTCAATAGTAATACTAAAACGACTCGTTAATATAAAGAATAAAATGTGAATGTGCTAATTATAAATCTTAAAAAGGATAATCCATTTACATCCTCACACCATCCCTAATGTGAGGAGCTTACGGATCTACCACCTTCGCGTTGCTCAACAATTGTCCCACGAACCACCCATGCTGTCTCTCCTATCCCACAGACTGGTTAACTTTTGTATCTCCCAAACCCCTCACAAAAACTATCGAGTTCTCACACGAAATGATCTTTGATGACATATCAAAAATTCTCTTTTCTTCCCTATCTTCCAAAATCCCCTCTCTCTTCCTTAACTTCCCCACATCGGTGTTTGTGGAATTGACGGTCACTTTGTAACCACCATCCACACAACTTATTTGACATTTACTCATTTAAACTATCAATAAAATTATTTTTACAATAATACATGACGTTGTACAATTTAAAATATATTACTATTACAAATATTCAGCTAATACTTAAGACCCGTACTTTGCCACGAGACCTTCAAACCAAACAAAAGATAGAGTAAAAACATTGAACCACTCTAATAGTAAATTATATTCGGTTTCAACATCGAAAATTAAAAAACCTAGATAAATATAATAATAATAATAATAATAATAATATAAAATTACAAGAACCGTCCATGGAGTATGTCTTTCACCTTTCGTCCTCACTGCACCGTCACGCATGTGTTGCTCTTACACATTTTCCGGCAATTGATCGGCAACTGTGATTTTGCATACTGTGTGAGAGAGAAACCAGCAGAAATCCACATGGCAGCGGCAGCGGTGGTGGCTTCTTTCAAAGGCGGATAGCGTCTACAAAAGAAACCGCGTTGAAGCGTATGGAAACGTACATCGATCAAGCATCACTTGACATTCAAACCAGAGAAATCAACAATTCGCCGGTTTATTCCAGAACCTGCATGAAGCTCGCAAGGTTTCAGTTTCTATTCTATTCTAACCACTAAAATTAAAAATTATCGGTTCATGAACACTGAATCACTGTATTGTTGGATACACTAACGTATAGTCGTACATGTATACATCTGTATGTATTATGTATATCTAAACAATCTAAACATACATGCATCTCAAATATCTCATGTGAAATGAGCAAGGTGTTCATTGATGACGTCAGTCGGACCGACTTACAGAAGTGCAAAATTATCGGCGATCGGACTGTTACTTTGAAATTACGCAACCTTAAAGTGATGTTATCTGTAAAACCGCAATTCTGACATGGATTGTGATTTATGTTATATAAAATAGGGAAGTTGATATGTAGTTAGTTGAGATTTAGGGCTTTTGTTTGCTCATTAGTTAGTTGAGAATTTGCTAGATGATAATGAAACCCTAGGTTTCTGTTTGTGTATTTATGTATCTGTTTGTGTGTGTTATGTAGCATATTATGCATATACATGCTAAAAAGGTTGTAAACTTTAAATTCGTGCGGATTTGTTTGTATAGAATTGGAGTTAGAGTGTTGAATTTCATAGCTTAATATGCAGAGGATCTTCTGTATTGCTGCTTTCCCTTTAGACCTGTTTATGATAATACAAGAATAAAGTTGGTGGGGGAAATAGTGAAATTGTGGCATGAATATCAAATTGTTACTTAATAGTACACGATCCGGCTCCTATGTTATAGGCTTTTGTTATATGAATATCGTGTACTGCAAATTAGCAAACCATATCAACCATCCACAATGTCACGACAATGATGTGTCTTGTGTATTTTTGTTTATCTTTTCTCGGAAACTTGGAACGGTTTCCACAGAAGTGTATATAATGGCCAGACAGTACAGTTTTGTAGCTTGATAAAAGCATGATAAATGATTATGCGTTACCACTTGCAGTGACTCTATTAGCAAATGGACCGTCTAGTCCGATATACGCTGTCTTTGTGCTGTGATTAAGTTTCACTGTTGTAAAACATATGAAACCTAATGAAGTCATCCTATTTTACTTGTTTTAAAGGTTTCAAGGCATTGAAATTAATGTAATGGTAAGTTTACGTGATCAATATCAATTTAACATTTTAAAAGTTCTGTCATTGTCAAATGCAGTAGTATCGATGCAGTTATCGCTATGAATGCATCTCCATCGTCATTATTTCTGCCCCGGCTTGTTTTCATTGTTAAAGAGGTTAGTTGCTGATGGCATGTTTTGTTTCCAGATTACTAATGAAATTTATTCCATATCACTGATTCATCAACACTGGTTATGTTTAAAGCAAGATATGAAAATATTTTTTCAAGAAATATAGTTGTATACATCTGTTAACAATCATGCAGCTCAGTTCCAGTTTACAAATTCAGTACATGATAATTGGGGTAGGGGGTATCATGCCTAAATCTTATTTTATGATCAAAATACCATGATAGTTTACAAATTACACATGCTTTATGACAATGTATAAAAATCAAGTGACAACAAAGGATATTATGAAAATAAAAATCCCAGAGTTTAATGGGTATAGTGGATGAAGAAAGATACAATGAGACTTAATCATGGTTTAATGGTTATAATGGATGAAAAAAGAGTGAAGACTTATTTAATCGTCAATGATGTCCAGGTTATCCGATAAATTTCTTAATATGCTGTACTTGTAGGTTTACAAGTGTAAAACTGTATTGCAGCAACCGTCATTGATGATGCTCATGCTACCTATCAAGGTACACAAGCATAAAACTGAACTAGCGTTCTCACTTTTTTTTCTTGCATTTTATTAGTCTGTTTCCTTTTTGCTAATTTTTGTGCTCTAATTGATTTATAATCACATTCTTCATCAAATCTGTTTCTCTCTATGTACGTGAGTGACTACATAATGTATTATATATATATGTGTGTGTGTGTGTTTCTGTAAACATTCTTGCTACAGGCTGCTTGTCAAGTTGGCTGGTTTTCAGATGTGGATAAACATTGTCTCCTTATGATAGCAAAGGAGGTTGGTTGAAGTTCTTTCTTGGCCTTTTTAGATTATCGACTATATTTCTATCTATGTTTTTCTATGTATTACTGAAGTAGGAACCCTACGTTTTTAATGATTTCTAGGTGAGCTATGGGTTCTCCAGTACAGACAAAATGAATATAGAACCAAGCAACACACATTCATGTGTGTCAAATATAGTTTCAAGGTAATGGTTTAGAACAATATTTGATGCTCAATTATTCCTAAGGTTCATTTACTTGAAGTTATTTTTCACATACAGATTCTATCCAACAATGAAAGTTGAACACATACTTACTTCATTTGATGTTGAGGTAAAAATATGTATACTAGTATGAGTATTCTTTTGTACACAGGGATTAACTATAATGCTTTATTATGTGTTTACACTTGTCAATTTTATTGATTCACAGGCTGGATACGGAACTTTTGTAGCTGATTTTCACATCTCTGTGGGTGCTACACCTCGTCATTGTCGAAGTTTGGTAAGCAATTAATAAGCACTAGAGATATATGTAGCCAGAAAAGCAATTTTGAGGTCCTAAAACATAATGACAAAAATGTACATGCATATTTCATTTTTAATGATTTATTTGAGAAATATCTGCATGTTGATTTTAGCTGTGTTTTCTTTTTCTTTTTTTAGAACGACATATAAATGTGAAATTGTCTTACATCTTAGAGAAATACTATTATCGTTTCCAATTTGATTTGATTATAATGTAAATCCGGAAGTAAATTGATGATGTATTTACTTTATACAGTGGCTATTAGTAGCTCAACTGGACAATATGGAGACATCTGCCTGTATTACCAGCCCACAAAATGTGGAGTTAAGATATATCTTTCGAGTAAAATGCCATTTTTGTCCTTGAAGTTTTGCCAGTTTTGCGACTTTCGTCCTAAGGTTTGTTTTTCCGCATCTGGTTCCAAAAGGTTTGAAATCTTGCCATTTGCATCTGGCTCGTTAACTCCATCCATTTTTCTCGGTTAATTCAGGGGTATTTTCGTCTTTTTACCTACTTGTTTTTGTTATTTGTTTAGTAAGGGTATTTTGAATCCTTGTACATAAAGTGAAAAAGACCGAATTGCCCTTCAAGTTAACAAAAAAGACGGAAATACCCCTGACTTAACGGAGAAAAATGGATGGAGTTGACGAGTTGGATGAAAATGACAAGATTTCAAACCTTTTGGGCCAGATGCGGAAAAACAAACCTTTGACTAACCATGTTGCTTTTGGTCGAAAGTCGCAAAACTTACCTAACCTTAGGGACGAAAATGGCATTTTACTTTATTTCTTTTAAACTTATTCTTTTGAACAGTTTCATGTTGAATTTGTTATCTAACCTTGTACCGTTTACTCCATAGTTTTCTCATAAATGGTTATGAAGTACCGAACAGGACCAAAAGCAACATGGTTAGTCAAGTTCTCACTGAATTTTTTGCAAAACTCGTTGTCATGATAATCCATGTTCTTGTTACATGTGTATCAGGGAATGGGACCACAACTTCCATCAGACGTTACTAAAATGGTAAAGTACGGAGTAAATCTACTACAGGTTTTTGGGGACTTTGATGGTATGCTTACATTTTTATTGCTTCAAACCCGTAGCATATATTGTTCACTTTTTTTTTTGAAAACTTATTTGGTTTATCCAGGACGCTCTATTATTGCCTTAGCTTTTATAAATTCAATATCATATTCGGATCCTTCTCTATTGCAAGATTATCTTGTCCCCATGTCAGTTGATTCAGGCAAGTTAAGGAAATTGCAAGTTCTTTCATACACCACATTGGCAAAACGGGTTGATTGAGTAATGTATCTAAACGGGCTCGGGTCAAAGGGGTTTGTTTTTATGTGCGTCGGGACTCGGGTCTGGTAGAGCCAAATTGCTTTATTGTTCAAACTTTTATAATTAGTTAGTCGTTAAATACGATTACAAAAACTGCACTATTACTTAATATAGATTTTCTAAACATTTAGAGTTTAGACAATTTTGAACCCATTTGACTTGTCATTTTTTAGCCTTTTTTTTGTTGCTCATTTGACTTGAAAAATAATCCAAATTGACCGATACATAATAAGGCGAATTTGCCACCTCTAAAGAAGTGACTTTTTGCGCCTTTTGTTTTTCCTTTTCAGATTGTGCTATTATTGAGATGTCATCACGGATTTCGCTTTACTGTCCCATTAGGTAATTCTTTATTACTAATTTAGTTGCTATTCTTCCAGTTTATCGGTTATAATGAAATTTAATATTTTTAGTTTCTTTATCGACAGTCAACAACGTATAAAAACTCCTGTGAAAGGCCATCTCTGCAAGCATCCTCAGGTAAAATATTGGTATTTCAAATATTTACCAAATGTTTAAAACACCCTTTAATAATGTCATACACCTAAATCAGGATCCACCAATTTTTTTATATGATTGACCAGTTCATCGGACAACATAACTGTTGCAATTTTGATGAATTTGTTATTTCATCCGTTAAGCAATCAAGTCTCTCACAAACTGTGCTTACTGTTACTGCAGTGCTTTGATTACAATCACTTTATTGATGTCAACTCCACCGAACCTACATGGAAGTGCCCTATCTGTAACAATCCAGTCTGCAATCAAGATTTACGCATCGATCAAGATTTTTTCAAGGCAAGCAACAGCACACATGCATATACTCATGTCTCGATGTTATGAAAATATTAACAGCCGGACGTCATCATTAAGTGATTTTTTGATTGAATTTGTTTAGATCTTGAATGAGGTGGCAGAGGATGTTCATGATGTAGTTATATCAGAAGATGGTTCATGGATGGTTGCTGAAACACAAAGTGATACATTGAGTCATGCAACCGTAACAACATCTGCAGTCTCTCTTGGTCAAACACAAGTAAACTTATGTACGAACAAGCAGGCTCAAAGTACAACCGTGTTCACGCCTACTGCAGGCTCTGTTGGTCAAACTCAAGTCAACACCAGTACAACCATGTTCACACCACCTGCAGCTGTAACAAAGCTTGCAGTCTCTCCAGGTCAAACTCAAGTCAACGGCTGTACAACCACACAAGCTAAAAGTACGACGATGTCGAAACCACCTGCAGGATCTTCTGATCAAATTCGAGTCAACGTCAGTACATCAAACCAAGGTCAAAGTACGACGCTCAAACCACCTGCAACTTCAATAAAACCTGAAGTCTCTACAGAAACAGTCAACGTCTGTACATCAAACCAAGGTCAAAGTACGACGTTCACACCACCTGCAACAGTAATACAACCTGAAGTGTCTCCAGGTGGAACTCAAGTCAACGTCTGTACAACCACGCAAGTTAAAACTACAGCGATGTTGACACCACCTGAAGGATCTCCTGCAGATCAAACTCGAGTCAATGTCTGTACATCAAACCAAGGTCAAAGTACAACGTTTACACCACCTGCAACTGTAATAAAACCTGAAGTCTCTCCAGGTCAAACATCAACCTATACAACCACACAGACTCCAAGTACCCCCATGTTCACACCACCAGCATCTAATGAACTCAGAAAAGGAGCGAAACAAGGCAGCCACACCACGCCTGGTGGATCTCAACCACCGCTAAACATAAGCCAGGTGTCGGCAACTCAGCTTCTAGAAGCAAGTGGTGATGCAATGCCATCTGGAAGAATGAGGGGGAGTTTAAGAGGTGACCGACTTCAGGCTGCTCGACTCCAGTACCTTGCACCACCCCAACAACCGGCTCGAGCCAATGAACCATGGTCTAGACCACCAGTACCAAGCCTTCCCTTGCCCTTTATAGTGCCAAAACCCCCACCAATTCTGATCATGCGTGATTTGTGTAATTTGTGTGACTGATATCGGGTGCATCTTGTAGCTTTATTGCATGTAGATATAATGGCTTAAGAATACTAGACCCTGACCATATAAGTGTCTGAAGTTGGTCTTTATTATAATTGATTGGAATATATGACAAATAACATTTACGTTAATTCGTTTACCTTTCTAGTTCCATTTCATGATAAAGTGTATAAAATGTCTCATCATGAGTAGAATTCTATAAGTAAAACCACGTGTTAAAGATCAAACTGATTATCATTTTACAGGTATAAGATGTGTAGGTATACTAATTACATATATGTAACTCTACAAAGTGATGATCAAATTTCTTCAAAGATTAATTATGTGTTGCATGTATGTAATATTCATACTGATCATCTATTTACATCATTTAAAATATTATAAATTTATAATGATCATCCATGTTTTCTCTCTTCAGTTGTTACATATTTACATATATGTTAAAGAAACTGATTTTGGATATGAACGTTCATTTTTTCAATGATATGATCAAATTGATTGTTTATTTTTAAGTTTTGTTGAAAGTGCTATATTACTATTAAAATACCACAAAGCAGTAGAATAAGTTACTTGAAAACGCTAAAAAAACTGATAAAGAATAAGTTATTTGAAAACGCTATAAAAACTTAAAAAGTACCAAAATGACTTTGTTACTTTTTAACATGTTCACATAAATGCTTTCAACATGTTATAGGGTTCTTCTATAGCAATAATGTTAAACCTTAACTAGAGCGAAAAATTTTCATATTCGAATCATGAGCCCTTGATCAATGTCAACTAGATACAGCAGAAATGCATGACTTTAAGCAGTAGTCTAAAAGGGGTTAGTTCACAACTACTACATTTCTTGTCATAAACAAAAACAAATCGTTTTGGGTTTTTCTAACCCATAAATGATCCAACCAAGCCCGAAAAACGCATGCTGGGCATGAACATCAATCAAGTGACTTGAGTTATAGTTGAAAACGGATCGGATCCCAAGATTATGATACGAACTGATCCGGAAGTAACTTACTGATATGTTTTATTTACACATTAACTTGATTTAACACAACATTTAACATATATCTAATGTGAAAACCCAAATAACAGTACACTCAAACACTTGTTAAATCGCCAACATTATTCACAATGCGACATCTATATTGTAGCCATTACGTAGGATACTCTTTGCTACTTTTTGTGAGCTTGTGTGGAAATCTCTAACAACACATGCTGGTAGGTCTACATAGCCTTTTTGGGGTGAAACATGTTTACTTAAACATTAGCATTGTTTATGCCATAACTTTTTATCTTTACACTTATTGTCTTAAACATTACTCTAGGAGCTCACGTTAAACTTAGTACAATCATAACTTCAGCCAAGCCAACTGTAGTAGGTTATAGCGCTATAGGTCTGACAAACTCATCAAACTATTGGAATGATTGAAACATACATTAACAAAGGTTAACTTGTCGCAATTCCTCCAGTCACCAATCAACATTGTTCACCCCATTCGTTCAAAGGTGCTTTCAAAGATAGTTCTAGATAAACTTTGACATGCTAATTGCTTAACTCATTTTTTATGCAAACCTCTATGTATTCTCACCAACTTTTCGAAGTTGACCCACTTTATCTTAACATGTTTCAGAAAATAATTCACGAGATCGTTGAGCGTTGAATCACATCGGAGCTGGACTTAAATTAAAAAATTTAATTTTGAAACATTTGTTTGTTTGATTGTTTGTCTTTTTCTGGATGATTTTTTAAAGTTGGATTTTTAATAATATTGAAACTTTAGTTAATCATCAATTTTGCACCGCTCCAATATTTCCATCATCAGTCGAGGTGTTATAACCGGGATAAAACCTATCGCATATAAAAGGCTAGGGACCGGTTCCTCCTCTACCGGGTAGGAACCGAAACGGTTCCTTGTCAGATACGGCGGGTCGGGTAGGTAACCGGTTATTTTGTGCACCTCTACTTCCAATTATTGATTGGGTTACCAAAACCCACGGGCCGGCCCAATAACTCCTTTGTTTCAGCAACCGAACAATATTCACTTCTTCACTGATAAACAAACAAGCTACAAATCGTTGATCTTCTCAGCATACTTTCACTTCAGTCAACAATGAAGAAGACACCAATCTCTGCATCCAAACAATACATTCACTGTCTTCTTAAACCCTATAAACCTTCCACAACCACCCATCTCCGTCGCATCTCCGTCGTACCGGACTCACCACAACCACCGTCACAAGAATTAACACAATCCATCATCACCCAGATCACCACCAATGATAACTGGACAACCAACACCGATCTTAATCAACAAATCCTCTCATTAACCCCTCAATCGCTCATCAAAATCGCTCGTGAGTTTCAAACTTCAACTAAAGCTCTTAACTTTTTCATTTTCATTCGTGAAAATGAAAAGCCCTCTTTGTCTCCACACCCACCTCCATTAGATTCTATATTTCAAACTGTTATTGAGCTTGCAATACGTGAAGGTGATTATGCTTCCATTGTTGGTTTGTTTAATCTTTCGAAGGAACTAAAGGTCTCCCTTACAAACCACTCAGCAATCAGGTTAATTAGTTACTTTTCTCGGTTAAATAAGGTGCAAGATTCGGTGTTTGTGTATGATAATTTAGACCCAGATGTGAAAAACACTAATGTGAGAAATATAGTACTTGATTTGTTGTTGAAATCCGAAAGGTTTGATGATGCACGCCAACTGCTCGATGAAATGCTTGAACCGATGCTAAGTTTCCGCCTAATGAGATAACGTTAAATATTGTGTTTCCAGTCTTGTTGAGACGGAATTCGGGGAACAGAACTGATGATTTCATTGGTTTAATTCCGAAATTTGGGGTACATGGTGTGTTTCCTAATAAACTTTTGCTGACTAAATTGATCACTAAGCTGTGTAGGAGTTGTAGAAATGAGAAAGCTTGGGATTTGTTGCATGAATTGATGAAGTTTGGGAAGGTTGAAGCTGCACCGTGTAATGCACTTTTATCAGGGTTGGCGAGAGAGCGAGACTACAAGAAGATAAACGTGTTATTAAAAGAGATGAAGGAGAATGAGATCAAGCCCGATATTGTGACATACGGGATGGTAGTGAATCACTTGTGCAAGTCTCGTAGAGTGGACGAGGCGTTGGATATGTTTAAACAGATGAAGGAAGGGAACGATGGGATCTCTGTTAAACCCGATGTCATTCTTTACAATACGTTGATTGACGGTTTATGCAAAGTGGGAAGGCAAGAAGAAGGTGTAGCGTTGATGAAACAAATGCGATCAGAAGATAATTGTATCCCTAATGTTATAACATACAACTGCTTGATTGACGGTTATTGTAAATCCGGTGAAATCGAACGGTCTCAAGAACTGTTAGATGAGATGAACAACGAGGGTGTAGATCCAAACGTGATTACAATAAACACTTTGGTGGATGGAATGTGTAAACACGGAAGAATCGGTAACGCGATGGAATTCTTTAGAAAAATGCAAGAAGAAAAGGGGATTAAAGGGAACGCGGTTACATACTCTACGTTAATTTCCGCTTTTTGCAATGTCAATAATATTGAAAAAGCGATGACATTGTTTGATGAAATGGAATCCGTTGGCTCTCCTGATGCGCTTGCGTACTACAGCTTAATTTCCGGTTTGACTTTAGCTGGAAGACCGGACGATGCTAGTTTTATCGCTTCAAAAATGAAAAAAGCGGGATTCCAAATGGATCTTGTATCCTACAACACGTTAATCGGGGGATTTTGTAGAAAAAAGAAACTCGATAAAGCGGTTGAAATCCTTAAAGATATGGAAGAAAACGGAGTGAAAGCAGACGGTGTCACTTACAATACTCTAATTTCGTATTTTAGTCAACACGGGGATTTCGAATCTGCTCATAAGTTTTTAAAACAAATGACAATTGACGGAAATGTCCCTACGGTAGTCACATACGGTACTCTGATTCACGCATATTGTCTAGCTGGAAATCTCGATGAGGCTTTGGATATCTTCGATAAAATGCTCGTATCATCAAAGGTTCCTCCAAATACGGTTATATATAATGTATTAATCGAGTCTCTTTGTAAGCGTGGGAAAATAGATCACGCGCTTTCTTTAATGGACGGGATGGTCCAAAAGGGTGTTAGACCGAATACTACCACGTATAATGCAATGCTTAAGGGGCTTTCGAGTAAAAATAGGTTACAGAAGCACTTAGACTTATGGATCAGATGACGAATCAAGCGTGTAATCCTGATTATGTCACGTTGGAGATTTTAAACGATTGGCTTGATGCCGTTGGTGAGATTGAGAAGTTGAAGATGTTTGTACAAGGATATCGAGTGTCCTCTGTTGCGGCAACTACATAGATATAGAGGTTCGTGTTTTTAGCGTTGTTCGGCTTACTTTTTGTTAAACTGATTAAGACTTGAGAGATGTTATGATTTTCTTGAAATGACCTGGTTTCAATTCTTAATTGGTTACAAGATTGTGACACTTTACTAGAACAAGGTTGCATCTTTGAGGAGTATGATCATGTTTTTACACAAGCATGTTATAAATTATAAGTTTGTGATGAGAAATTGTAACGATACCGACTACCGAAAGATTAACATGGACCATTCTGACACCCTAAGCAAATCCCACATCGGTCGTGGCCAGGAGAGATACTTGGTTCATAAGGAATGCCTGCCTCTTAAATCACCAACGCGTTTTGGTGCTAGTGGATGAGAGGAAGAACTCCACAGTTAAGCGTGCTCAGGTGGGAGTAGTACCAGGATGGGTGACCTCCTGGGAAGTCTCCACCAGGGCAACCAAAAACAAAGCCGTGAGTTCGTGGATGGGCAACCCATCGGGGGCAAAGCGGATAATATTGGTGGTGCGATGGGCCGGATGTTACAGAAATTGTATTATGGATTTATGGAAGACCTTTGTTGTGAGATTTTGGCCAGAAAACCTCAATAGAGATCATGCTTCCTAAAATGCCCTTGAATATTTTGAGGTTTAGATTGATCACTTTATGTTATGATTGTCCTTTTTGAAATTTACATCAGTATTTATTTGTGGCACAAAATACTCTCTGTTGTTAGTGCTACAAATAGACGTGTATTTTTTGTAGAGTATTCAATTGCTTTTTTGCACTTCTAGTGGATACTTTAATTGTTTTTAATAAAAGTTCTATGAGCTTCAAGAATTCTTAGTTTTAGAAGGCATAAAAGATAAGTTCTCATAAAGAGGCTGGTTTCATGATTCTCGTCCACAGTTTAAAGGGTGTAAAGAAGTCGAGTCGAGTCGACTCATTTGAACTTAAGAGAACTCAAACTCATCTCCGTCTGAGCTCTGTAGCTAAAGCTTCGTCTCGGCTTATGAGTAATTTTTTAATCTCAAGTTCGGCTCCTTTTTCATTATCAATTAATTATCCTAAAACTTTATTTATACACAGAATAATATTTATTATGTAATTATAGATTTATTATATTAGATTCAGTTTATTTGCACAACAAGGCCCATTTAGGTTCATGAGCCTAGAGAAGCTCAGAATGTGAAGCTCAGGCTTAATCTGGCTTTTTAATAAGCTTCGTCTGGGCTCGAGCTCGTTTAAGATCGTCACAGTTTGAGCTTTTAGCAAGGTAATATCGAGCACCTTGCGAACAGGTCGTCTCATTTACACACCTAGTCCATAGTCCAACAACTAAGAGGGTAAATTCATTGTTAGCCTGGGTGGTATGGGGAGCCATTGCCCATCCACCTCGACCATTTTCTTATCAATAGTGCTCCCCCACCATACCCTTGACGCTATTCGGGGGGCCTATTGAATGTTCGTGGTTGCAATGGCAAGCAATAATGAGGTTATGTGGATCCAGATTAATTTAAAAGCAATAATAGGGGTGCTATTGGTTGTTGGGAGGCTTTATCCGATTTCTTGGTTGTGAGGGGGGGGGGGTATTGGTTGGCGTAATGTGGATGAAGTGGCGCAGTGAATACCCTCCAGCCTTGGCTCGTAAACTAGTATCTAACAACTAAAAGGGTAATATCATCGTTAGTTAGCTCGTAAACAACTATCTAGCTATTTGTTCACAGAGCACCTAGAGCTAGAACTAAAGAAATATAGCAAAAGAGTATTCATTTCGATGCCCAAGGCTGGGTGTTATGGTATGGAGCCCTTAGGGGCTCTATGCGTCACATCAACGTCACGTGTGCAGCAGGGGGGCTTCATTGCCTATTAGAATATCATCCAAGCAATAGAATAAAGCTCCCACAATCATTACTCAATTATTTTATTTTATTTATTTTCAATTTAATTTTTATTTATTTTTTTAAAGTTCTATATTTAAAATAATCAACAAATAAAACAACTAATAATAATCAACGATTAAACCACATTAAAACAAAATAATAGAACTACTAGTCCCAGTGTCATCGTCATCATCAGCGTTATTCATCGAGCGATCCAACCATAGATGTTCAACCAAAATCCGCTTGAAGATCCAAGTGTGTGTCCATCTTTTGTATTTTCATTCGTATATAGCTTCTTTCTCAGCATAGCTTAGAAGTGGGTTTGACGACAGAACGATATCATAAATGTCGGCACAAATGTCTTTGTCCGTGTCCTCCAAAATCATATTATGTAATATAATGCAAGCATACATTATATTTCTCATTATTTTATTTCCAAGTATATTGATGGTTTTGGGCAATAATAATCCATTGTTTCTTTAACACCTCGAATGCGTGTTCAACATTTTTTCTCGCCAACACATATCTTTCTTGTAATACAAGCATTTATCATCATCCATATCATTTCTTAAACCGATGATTCTAGAGTATGTGGTAATGTTGGAATGAAATGTGTGTATATATAAGGTTTTTTTCTCGCCAACGCATGTAGTTTCTTGTATATATGCATTTAAGAACGCTTGAAATGCATATGGCCCATAAAATCTATCTGTTTTGCTTCGTTATTTGGCTGGCGATAAGGAGAAGGGCGCTTGGGAATGGGTATGGGGGCGTTATGGAGCGCTATTTAGTTGAGGTGGAGAGAGGCACAACCCCATACCACCCAGGCTTATTAACGCGGGAATCCACCCTGCTTATCTCACAACTCTTTTCCTTTCGTCACATCAGATTTTTTTTCCAGCTCTTCCTAGTCATCTCAAAACCCATGGCATATTTCCCTTCCCAAACCATTTTTCAGTAAATTAATAGTTGAATAAAAATAAAACTTCTTAATAATAAAAAAATTATAAAAAAATTACACACTTTCGTGCTAGCACTGCTTGCAACATTGCTCCCGTGATAACAATACTAATGATAAAAATAATTATAACAACAGTAATACACATATATAAACAAATAAAAATGATAATATAGTAATAATAAAAACATCTTTCTAATGCAGAAAGAGGTCGGGAAGTATCAACGATCGGGAGGGTTTTTTGCGGTACTAGGGGCGGACCGATGCTCTGACGGTGGTGCTTGATCCTAATTCTCATTTCACACCCATACCGTACAACTTTATAAAATAATCCGTTTTTATATGGTTCTCATTGTTTTTGCTACCAACTTCTTAATGTGCCATTTTCTTGCTTTTGACAACCCTCATCATTGGCTTTAAGAATAAGTAAAAAGAACCAAAATACCCATTTCTCCAACCATTGAAATACATTATGTGTATCTAAATTTAAAAAAAAAAAGATTAAATGAACATATGGATACCTTGGACTTGTAGCACTAGCAAGGTTCACATGTACCTCATTGTTCCCCATTATATGGATGGGGTGTAATTCTTTGTCCTACCGTGGCCATATTAGGGTCATTTATTTTATAAAAAAAAGGTCACTAGAATAATTGTGTTAGTGTTAAATAACTTTTTACTTTTCATGATAAAGAAAATGAAATTTGCGTAGGGGAAATTATGATACGAATCGAAATAAGAACTAATTATATGGTTAGTACATGGGGTTACTTATTTTGTCATTTTGATACCTGTTTTTTAGAAAATACACCATTGGTACGAACTTTTACAAATTGTTTCACCATTATTACATGTGGTTGTAGAATTATTACCTGGTTAGTACCTGTGATGTACTTATGGTGAAATGGTTTCGTAAAAGTTGGTACCAATTGTGTAATTTCAATAAATAAGTATGAAAATCGCAAAATAGGCAAATCACAGATACTAACCATGTAATTAGTTCCTAAAATAATCAATTTTGGGTTAACTAAGCTTGCTTATTGTACAAAGAAGCAAGCGTATAATCATTTGTAAGAATAAAATATGTCTATTTGATAAAAAGTTATAGATAAATAACCATATATTCGATTAAGGATGGGGTTGTATACGAGCCAATCCATTGATGAGGTACTCAAGATTGACTCGTCAAAAGCTCAAATCGAGCTCAATTTTAGCGAGCTCAAGCTAAACTCGTTTATTAAACGAGTTCAAGTTTCACTTATCAAGTTCGAGTAGGCTCTAAACCAATATGTTATTCATATAACTTTTAATTAATATAATAAATACATATTTACATAATAACTGTAAGTATATATAAACTTATTATAATTATAACTAAATAAAAAATTAAAATTATAAATGTGTGTGTATGTAACAACTCCGATTTTCTCGTTGTTATCTTTATCCTTGTATTTTCATTTATTCCGAGATTCGAATTATAAGAAAGTTTATGTTAATTAAATTAAGTTTATGTATGTTGTATCGATCTAAACGCCTATTAATCGCTTATTAAATCGTATCGCTAATCTCATCGCATCACAAATCACAATTATTTATGTGGTTTTATATTATTTATGTGTTATGTGTGTTTGTGGTTACTATTACGCTCGCTATCGCATCACTCTCGCACTCTCGAATCGTTAAATCGCACTATTATATCAAGTATAACGCTTAACGCTTTACTAAAACGCTTAATATAACTAATTAATGTTAACCGAATCGCCAAACGAACACTTAATGCGAAATAAACGAAGAAAACCCAACTTTTGGGTCAAGTTCGCTCGCCGAACTTGACTGGCCAATTAAACTCCTCAGAAACCTCAAGTTCGCTCGAACTTCACCTCAGGGAGGTCAAGTTCGGTCGAACTTGGCTCTCTTTCTCCCAGAACCCTACAAGTTAGCGCGAACTTGTACAAATTTGTACAAGTTCGGCCGAACTTGACTCCACCAGCCCTCATCTTTGCCTTCACCTATAAATACTCAGCTCATTCCTCTCATTTGAACTTGCTGTAAGTTCGCCCAGAGCTCTCAAAACCCGAAACTTTCATGTTCTAAGTAAGAATCAACCCGATTTCAACCACAACAACGTTTATCAACGTTTTACAAAGGTTTACAACGATTTTGGCACAAGGCATTGCCTTCGTTTTCATCAAATCTTCTCTGTTTATGAAAATCTTCATCTTTTTACATAAAACTTGTGTTTTTCACTCAGATCTATACTTAGAGCTGAGCAAAACCTTTAAAGTATTGATTTTTACACAATATTCGGACTAATGACGTATGTTTCGTTCACTTTTGAGTGGAACGAGGCGTTGTCGAAGCTAAGTCTCAGATCCGGAAGCACAGGGACGAAATCGTCACTTTACACAAGCTGGACTAACCGTACGAACCTTCAAGTTCGCCCGGATTAGCCCGAGTTTCTGTAAAATGGCTAAGTTCGCTCCAAAAAGACCTCTCCAGCCTAAGCTTTACTCAGTGGCTTAAGGTTGGAGGGATGGACACTCGGTTTACTCAGAAAATGACGCGAAAACGTAAGATTTTGGACCCGAAAACATCAAGTTCGCTCAAGAATCACCAGCTCACCAGGTCAAGTTCGACCGAACTTGTACTCATATTGGGTCAAGTTCGACCGAACTTGGGTATTCATCACCAAAAATCTTACAAGTTCTCCCGAACTTGCCTAGTTTCTTAGGAAACTATACAAGTTCGCCCGAACTTGCTTCTCAGTAAGGTTTTCTGTCACACCCTGACCCGTAGCAGAATAAGAGTCGGGGCATAATTGGGTTATCACCAAAGCTCATGATGTTTACTAAAATGTTTCATATTTATAAAATTCAAATTACAACTTAAATAGTCAAATCAAATCCATACAATTACAAGGAAAATGAAAATAAGTAATACAATACAAAGCTTAAACTGAATTATTCTTCTAAGCCTTCCTATGTGTTTCTTGCCTCAACTGGATCACCTGTATCATGTGTAAAACGGGGAATATTTTGGGTCAACAAAAGTTGGCGAGTGAACCTTGTTAAAACATTATTATTGATTCCTTGTTGTATTTAGTATTGAAAAATTGTGCAATAATCACATGTGAGCAAACAAATGTATATAGCAAAACACAAACCACATTGGATGAGTATATGATATGAATGATGATGGCTGTGAGATCAAGGCTCAATCAAACGGAGCCGATCATATGACATGAATGTATGTGAGATCAAGGCTCAATCAAACGGAGCCGATCGGATGAGGCACATGTACTCAACCCGTATCCCACGGGGAGCTGATGGGCCTAATGAAATGCTTGCACTGAAAATGATAAATCCAAACTAAACATAATTCACACAACAATTTGTACGCATTTGATACACATTAGATCACAGATATGATGAATGCACAAGTGTTTATATTTATATAATAACAGAATTGTACGACACATGATACACCCCAAAACGTGATTAAAACGGGGAATTTGTAGAGGTTCACTCACATTGGGTGCGTTCTTTTGATGACGTTGGATGCGCACGAGTTTTAGGATTTGATCGACGAGGAAAACTAACCTAAATAATAACGAAGTGGTTCGGTAAATAAATAGATTTTAATTCATAATCTTAATAGGTTTTTAGATTCATTTTGTGAGTTTAAGGACGTTTTCTAACTTTAAAAAATATTATTTTTAAGTATTTTTAATTGATTTTTAAATTAAATAAAGAAATAAAAATTTTGACTTTTTTGACCGTTGACCGGACCGTTGACCGTTGACCGGTCGGACTGTGGTTAAGTGTGCGCTGAGTGAGGTTCGAACCCGAGACCTCTCGTACGCATGCACGCAGCTCTACCAACTGAGCTACGTGTCTAACCCGAAATATTCTCTGTTTTAATTATATATATATATACTAATTAATTGTTATTTTTATTGGGTTAATATTAAAATGATTTAAAATGGCCGAACCGCTTGCAGGGACCCGGAGTCGAACTCGGGTCCTTCGGTTCGTATGCGCACAGCCCAACCAGTTGGGCTGTGTGTCTAATCTGTTTATCTTACGGATTATATTCCTCTTATAAACATACTATGACTTATTCTGATTCAGTTTTAAAAATATTGATTTTATTTCTGAAAGTCGGTACGTTGTATGATTCGAACTCGTGACGTCCGTTTATGTTTGCACACAGTCCACCGCTGGACTGTGTGTCTAACCCGGTTAATCATTCAGTTTTAATTATACTTATACACATTTCGACTTCGTCTTCTTCATTTATAAAGACACAGAACGAAGGTGACCGACTGTTCTTGTTTAAATCGGTCATCTATCATATAATTGATTGAATTCAAATGGATAGAGAGGGTTACGGAATCGAATGTACCGATCAGAATGTTTTCTTCAGAATTCCGGCAAGAGTCGTCGGCTCTGATTTGTGACTTCCGTCTGAGTGAATCAATTAACAGTTTTGATCAACGAGTTGTGAAATTAGGTTACTAAACAAGGGATATCAGGGGGTTTAGATGATTGTACCGATTCACAGCGAGACTTCGGAATTTCCAGTGATTTTCCGGCGAGTGCAGAAATTCCCGGCAACGTTGTCTGAGTCGGATTCTGGTTGAACGATTTATGTTATTACTTGTCTAATAATGGATTGAAAACGAAAGAGTCGAGAAATTTACCGATTTGGTGTAAGTCTCGGTTTTCCGGCGAAAGTCCGGCGAATGCAGAATATCTCCGGCGAGTGCTAAAGCTCGAGAAATTGTGCGATTTTGAGCGAAATGGTTACCAGAGGTTTGGGTTAGTATTTATAGAGAAGAAACAGAATGTATTGAGTCCGAATTTGGTCTTGATTCGTGGTCAATGTTTCTCTGGCGGTTACGACTGGTATTGGGGGATTAGACATCGGTTATAACCGATGTCGAAGTTATTTCACGCGTTCAGTCAAAGAAAAACGGTCGTGATTTGCGAAATCGTCGGTATTTCCGGCGACTGCGGATTGGGCGCGCTGATCTCAGGATTTGATTTCGAGTTTTATTTTAAGTATTAATTGTTTCAGTATATACACAAAAGATTCATGTGGCGGAGTGGTGTAGTGTTTGTTTGTTGGACTTGCTGACCCGGGTTCGAAACCCGGCAGCTTCCTTTAATTTATTTCTTCACTTGTTTTTACTATTTATTAATTATAGTTTTTAAATTCTAAAATGTTTATTAATTATATATTGTTTAAAATTAAAATGGACAATATATACGCAACGAAAATTATAACTGACTATTCGATTAATAAACGAAGCGAGTTTTGGAAACCCGTTTTTCGACGGATGTTACATTTTCTCACAAGTTCGCCCGAACTTGACAAGTTTCTCAAAGAAACTCCTCAAGTTCGACCGAACTTGACACTAAACCATCAAACCATACAATTCGCTCGAACTTGTGTGTTTACACACAAGTTCGCCCGAACTTGCCTACCGCTCAATCCAAACTTCACCGTTTCGGCTTTTCGGAAGACTGATGCACTTCTGTTCGTTTACAGGCTGATCCGGCGCACTCCCAACTCTCCTCAGAAGTCTTACCAAAACGTACCCACAGTGAGCGTACTTGACCCATTTTCGCTTTAATGCACTTTTTGGGTGTTACATACGTTCCTATATCAAAATCACTTCACAATTTAAAACTGTTTATCACACGCGAATAATCTGATTGTATATGCTCGATACGTGATACTAGAAACATGTGACTAGGACTTATTTTCGTTAACTTGCCTCCTTAGCTAGTATGGTACTATAGTTTGGCTAACACCCGACGTGGTCTAGTTAGGATGGTCGCGCAAGCCTTTTCACGGTAGTTAGCATGAGAAATGAGCCTATGTTATGTTAAGTGTTTTGGTGTATCATGATATGTAATTAGATTGTTTCACAAACGCTTTCTCGACTATGCTAGTATTATTCAAACTCGTATGCTCACCTTTACTTAATTGTATTGACTTGTATTTTAACGTATGTAACAGGTTGAGGATTTAGCTTGGATTGCTTTGGAGTAGTTTTATTTAGTATTTTGCTTATCTTGTTTAGAACGGTTGTAATAAAAAAATCTAGGGGATATCGAACCATGTTGTTTTAAAATCAGAATTTCTGTAATGGTTGTTTGAAATGTTATGTTTAATAGTATGAGATGTTAAACGTAAAGTAATGTTGTTGGATAATTGTTACGGAATTTCTCGTGAGACAATCTGGTCGCCTAGTGCCACTAACCCCAATGTTTCCGCCATCGGTTGGGGTGTGACAGATTGGTATCAGAGCCAATTCCTTAGGATAATAGGTAGAATTGCCATGTTTGACCTAGTAGCATGTTTAAGTACCCGATTGACCAATCTTTGAATTAAATGCTAATCTACTTGCCATAAATGCTTAAATATGCCTTTCCTAAGGTTAATACCATATACACGATTATGAAACGCTCGTATCCCACAAACGAGGATCAAGTTGAGATTAGGTGTGATAACCAAGAACTCTCAATAAGATCGCTCATTCCGCGTATTACTCATCACGAGATATCTTCGTTGAGTTAGGAGTGACATCCAAACCTCGACGAACATCTCCCTTTCTATCTAGTGGAACGCCCGATGTGATCGGTGAGCGTGGCCACAACTAGGAATAATGTTGTTAAGTTAGGGGTGAAACCCGCATCTTAATAAACTAATTCCATGCTTCGATTTTCAATCTCACCAAAGTCTCGGTTATGCCGATGGTTTGGAACACGTACTAACTAGAAGGGTAAGCGTCGTTAGTCGCTTGCGGTGAGAATGTTTATCTATTAGGCCAAAGCGTGGGTCCAAATGCAAAGGGTAGTCGAATCACTTTGGATAGTTAACGTCTCAAAACCCCGGACACTCCCAATTGATTTAAGCCTATATCGTCGATTTAAGCATCATCAAGTTTATTACTATTATGTGTTTAAAATTTTGAGAATTTTGCTTTATTCGATTTCTCGCTTTATTTATGTCTCGCATTTTCGATTTCTCACTTTATCGCTTTACGCTCCCTAAAAGCATGCACTACTCGCACAGCTCTCGAAATCTAAAACGCTAATTAATGCACCAACCAAACTAAAACGCTCATCTCTCTTACACGCACGACCTACTGCGCAATGTTACTCGCATATCTCGCTTATATATATATCGCTTATATCTCACCATTATATCGCATCTCGAATGCGCTACGCTTTACTTATAAGAAGGTGAGTATGTGCAAAGTGTATGCTTATGTGCTTACGTGCTTACGTGTTTACGTGCCTACGTGTTTATGTGATTTTGTGCCTTGTATGAATGATAATAATAATAATAAATATTTAAACTTAACTCTATTGTAATCGAATCTCATCTAATCTAATCCTTCGTGTAGATGTCTTCTATGGGATCGCACACCCGAAGGAATCTCCAGCGCAGCAACGTCGACAAGCGTATCGCTACAATGGTAGCCAAGGAGATAGCTAAAGTCATTCCGCAAATCGTCTCGGAAATTCATGCCGTGAGCAGTAACTCATCAGTCGACTCGAAAACTGAGAATCCCAAGCCGCGATTCAGCTTCAAGAACTTCAAGGCTTGTGCACCACTCCCCTTCACGGGCAATGACGGACCGACTTCTATGTTTCACTGGTTCGATGCTATTGAGGTCACTTTTAGGCAAAGTGGATGCCCCGATGACCTTCGCACCGTGAACGCTACCGTAGTCTTCCAGTCCCGCGCTCTTGACTGGTGGACAACTGAAAGAAACAAGCTTGGAAATGATGAAGCCTACAATCTATCTTGAGAGGAACTCAAGGAAGTAATGATGAAGGAGTTCTGTCCTCCGCATGAAATGCAAAAGCTCGAGAATGAGTTTTGGGGTATCAAACAAGATGGTCTCGACAATGCTGGTTTTACTGCTCGGTTTAAGATTTTGTGCATCATATGTCCCAGCCAGGTTGATACGACAGAGAAAGCTATCAACAAGTACATCTGTGGTTTACCCGAGTGTGTTGCAAGTTTCATGAAAGTTGCTCGTACTACAACCATCGAGGAAACCTACATGCTCGCCGCTGAGATCAACGATCAGCGAGTTCAGGATGGTTATTTCAAGAACTCTGCTAAAGTCGCCAATCAAGCCATCGTCAAACCAACCGCTCCCGAATCATCGAGTGAACCAAAGGGAAAGCGCCAGGGACACAAAAGAGCAAACCCGAGTAAGAACTATGCTCTCGCCGCTCCAGCAAACCCTCAACAGCTTCAGTCAGCCGCTCCGAACGCACCTCCAGCTAAGCATGCGTATACCGGACCTCACCCTCTGTGCCCTAAGTGCACTTATCATCATGCCGTTGGTGGCAACTGCCGTTTTTGCACAAACTGCAATATCTACGGCCATTTTACTATGAGTTGCCGATCAGGTCCTCGTCAGCCAGCTCCTCAGGCTCCAGCAGCTCCAGCTTTACCCGCTCCTCCTCAAGCCAATCAGCAGCAAGCTCCAAAAGCACGTGTGTGCTATGTGTGTGGTGATCCGAATCATTTCGCCAATATCTGTCTGAATCGTCCTGTCAAGCAAGAGCAGCCAGCACCGCAGCCTTAGCAGCAGCCTCAGCCGCCGCAGCAGCAGCACCAGCAACCACAAGCTGCGCGTGGCAGAGCCTTTAACCTCAATCACCGCCAGGATCAGAATGACAACAATGTTGTCAATGGTACGTTTCTCGTTAATGGTATTTATGCTTCATGTTTATTTGATACTTGAAGGGGTATGGTCCCAAAAACCTTGCGCCAATCAAGGAAACCATACCCATTAATAATTACTAAGGAGACTTCCGCAGACTCCTCTGCCAAAATAGAATTTATTAGAACTCTGCGCCAAATATCTAAGGGAGGAAAGAATCATATAACTACCTTGCGCGGGCTCACGCAAGGTTCAAAGTTAAAGCCTGAACAATCTCTCTGGATAAATACTTCATTTAACTACCTTGCGCGGGCTCGCGCAAGGTTCAAAGTTAACCTTGAACAATCTCTCTGGATAAATACTTCATTTAACTACCTTACGAGGGCTCGCGCAATGTTCAAAGTTAACCTTGAACAATCTCATTGGATAATTCTTGATGCACAAACCTTGCGCGGATATTTATATCAGAGCAAGTAACCACCAAACGTTGCGCTAAGCAACAGGGAGAAGAAAGAAGATCAGTTAACTGACTTGCGCTTCTCGCGCAAGGAAACAGTTAATCCTGAGAAACTTTCCCTTAGCAAAATCCTTGACTTGGTGCAGAAGCAAAGGGAATCTTTTCTGTTGTAACAGAATGTACACGTGGCAAACAACAGATGGGTAACAGCTGTGAAATCTTCAAGCCACTAACACCCAAACGTGCAAGTATCTTTTCGGTTATGAACCAATTGCCACATGACAGCATCTAGATGGCTGAGGAAGATCACGGTGATGGCATATTCACATTTATAAAATACAGTGATCTCATATTGACACGTGGCACCTCCCTAACCGCTGATAAGCTCACGATCTGTGTGCACTAACAGATTGCCACAAACATTAATGGAATAGCAGAAGATTCCGTTAAAGTTAACATCTCTTTTTTGGCGCCAAACACCGGCTATAAATAAGTGACTTGGAGTTCAAGGAAAGGTAATTTCACTCTCAACCACTCTCTCTCTTACCAATACTTTACTTCCGACTACCTGTACTTATTCTAACGCCGGAGGGTGGTCACGGAGAGAACCCCCTTCTCCCCGTGGCGAGCTAACGGTGTTCTGTTTTGCAGGATCAACCGGAGTATTGTTTCATTCTTCATCATCGTGAAACCATACGAGGGATTAACCCTTTTATGCAGAGCCCATTCCATAGATCTACTTAGATTCCGGTCTAGATGATCTAGGGTTTCTTCAGTACTGGTGCCGATAATTGCTTTGTATCGTTAGAATTCGAAAAGGTTTTAAAATGTAAGCGCGCTAAACTCCCAAAGACTTTCTATGTGGAAGTCGCCACGGAAGAACCGTTACCATCAATTCCGTCTTACGTGGTTGTTCCCTCGATCTCAACAGCCACATCTTCTCGATCAATCTCATACCTATGCAGTTAGGTAGTTTCGATATCCTAGTAGGCATGGATTTTCTTCGTGAGAATCATGCTGAAGTTGTTTGCTTCGATAAAATGATTCGTTTCCCTCTCCCAAACGGTGTCAACTTCATGTTTATGGTTTTGTCATGTACTCGAGCGCACAAATGCTTGCAAAAGCGATGTGTTCTTTCCTCGCCCACATCGTGAACCCGGAGAAAGAAAAGAAGACTTATAAAGATGTTCCCGTTGTGTGTGAATTTCCTAAGGTCTTTCCCAACGATTTACCCGGTTTACCCCCTACTCGAGATGTTGAATTCCGTATCGATTTGATTCCCAGGTGCTACTCCCGTTGCTAAAGCTCCTTATCGCCTCGCACCCTCAGAAATGCGCGAGCTATCAAGCCAACTTCAAGAGCTTCTTGATAAAGGTTTCATACGCCCGAGCACTTCGCCTTGGGGCGCACCCGTTCTTTTCGTGAAAAAGAAGGATGGATCGTTCCGTATGTGCATCGATTATCGTTAACTTAACAAACTCACGACAAAGAACCGCTACCCTCTTCCTCGAATTGATGACTTATTTGATCAGCTTCAAGGTGCTACTTGTTTTTCTAAGATCGGCCTTCGTTCCCGTTATCATCAGTTACGCGTGTTGGAAGAAGACATTCCGAAAAACGCCTTTCGTACTCGCTATGGCCATTTTGAATTCTGGTCATGCCTTTTAGTCTTACAAATGCGCCCGCGGTCTTTATGGATTTGATGAACCGTGTGTGTAAAGCTTTCTTAGATCGTTTCGTCGTTGTTTTCATCGATGATATCCTTATCTATTCGAAGTCGAGAGACAAGCACGCGCGTCATCTCTGTTTAGTCCTCGAACTTCTTCAAGGAAATCGCCTTTATGCGAAGTTCTCCAGATGTGAATTCTGGCTCGAAGAAGTCCAATTTCTCGGCCACATCGTTAATAGTCAAGGAATTCACGTCGACCCTGCCAAGATTGAAGTCGTTAAGAGTTGGATTACACCGAAGAATGCTTCTGAAATCCGTTCATTTCTTGGATTGGCGGGTTATTACCGTCGATTCATCGGCGACTTCTTGAAAATCGCCGTTCCGCTTACCGCTTTAACTCATAAAGACAAACCTTTTGTTTGGGATTCCAAGCAAGAGGAAGCTTTTCAAACCCTCAAGCATATGCTATGCAACGCTCCCGTACTCGTTTTACCTGACGGAAACGACGTTTTCGTTGTTTATTGTGATGCCTCAAACCTTGGTCTTGGTTGTGTTATCATGCAACGAGACAAGGTTATCGCGTATGCGTCTCGCCAACGAGACTAGGACTTATTTTCGTTAACTTGCCTCCTTATCTAGTATGATATTATAGTTTGGCTAACACCCGACAGGGTCTAGTTAGGATGGTCGCGCAAGCCTTTTCACGGTAGTTAGCATGAGAAATGAGCCTATGTTATGTTAAGTGTTTTGGTGTATCATGATATGTAATTAGATTGTTTCGCAAACGCTTTCTCGACTATGCTAGTGTTATTCAAACTCGTATGCTCACCTTTACTTAATTGTATTGACTTGTATTTTAACGTATGTAACAGGTTGAGGATTTAGCTTGGATTGCTTTGAAGTAGTTTTATTTAGTATTTTGCTTATCTTGTTTAGAACGGTTGTAATAAAAAAATCTAGGGGATATCGAACCATGTTGTTTTTATGAGAAAATCAGAATTTCTGTAATGGTTGTTTGAAATGTTATGTTTAATAGTATGGGATGTTAAACGTTAAGTAATGTTGTTGGATAATTGTTACGGAATTTCTCGTGAGACAATCTGGTTGCCTAGTTCCACTAACCCCGATGTTTCCGCCATCGGTTGGGGTGTGACAGTGTATATGCATACAATTACAAATATAAGTAAATATAAATAAATTGTTTAAATAAATAATAAACGAGTCAGGTCTAAGTCGACCTCAAGGGGAAAAAACTACTCATACGCTAAACTCGAGCTATAAAAATAAAGCTTTAAACAACGAAGCTTGAAATCTTGTAACTTAAAAGCGCCAACTCAAGTTTAGACTAGTTTAAACTTGTTGCAGAAACACTTGAATACTATTTTAGGTTGTGAATTCTATATAAGTAGAAGATTGACTCGCGTGGGTTGCGCCGCGGCCAACGAAATTGGCATGTTATTGATCAGATTCACATTTACACTGTGTTAAATATGTTTTTGTCGATTAAGTCTGTATTACTATCTTATACAAATAACTAATTCACCAAATAAGCACAATACAATTAATGGTATCATAATTACTATGTTACATGACTTGTATCGATATAAATAACATATCGTATTAAGCCCCCCGCGTTGTGGCGGGGGAGTAAAACCGTAACAAATAGCACAAATGCCACACTACAGACAACGACCACCATTATTGAAGTTGCAACGTCTTAACGTGGAGAAATTAGACCGACATATAAAACATAGAAAATAATAACTAACTCGATTTAGGACTCGCGCGTTGTGACGAACTTATTAAACAGGAAAAAAATAGAGACACGTAAATATACTGAACCACAACCGTACGTCGCGCCATGTTAACTCGCAAAATTTAGAGCGAAGTGTATAACCAAACGTAAAATCGTTGAACCACACACACACACATTGTACCGTGTTAACTCGCAAAGTTTAGAACTAAACGTAAAATGAAAATTTTTGCAAAATATGAAAAACATAGGGGATCAAGTTGAAAGTAAAAAAGTTGTGAGGTTAAATTGGAAAAACTAAAAACTTTTGGGTTAAACCTACAAAATCAAATAGTTTTGGGTTTAAAGTGAAATATCATTTTTATTTTTTTGAAAACCCTCAAAACATGGATACAACACCTAATGCCTTAATTTGTTGCTAATTTAGATTATGTAAATAACAAAATCAAATGTAAACAGTATTGAATATTTATTTATTATATTGTGCCTTTGTAATGTTATATATATATTATATATATTTTTATGACTTTAATAGTTTAACTTAAAATATAATAATTAATTTACATTTCTAACCCTAAACTTTGATAGATTTATCACGTACATTAATAACTTTTATTATAAATGATTTATGTATACCGCTAAATTTTAACAGATATATGACTCGAAGTTTAATAATAATTGTTTTTTTTTATAAACGGTTTATGGTTAACTTTAGTAGAGTTATTATACGACCTTTTTATGTTTAATTAAGTTATTAAAAATATTTTAACAAATATTTTTTCTTTTACACTTTTTATAAGTGTAATTCTTTTTTTATTTTACTTATTATAATTAAAGATAAGTTTTAACTCTAAACATATTTACTTTATCGTGTTGCTTGCTAATTTTTACGGTCATTTAGATTAAATCATATATGATCTATATAACCCTTTAATATACTAGGCAACAGTTAAAATATTTTTTTATTTATCTTATTATAGTTAAGGGATATTGGATTTAAATAACTCCAACTTTCATCAATTGGCTGATAACACTTCGAACTTTCGATTTATACACAGCACTCCCAACTATCAACTTATTGACCGATAACACTCCCTAACTAACTGAACCCTAACCCAGTTAGGTGATGCCAGCTGCCACATCATCAAAAATGTCATGTCAGCTGCCATGTCATCAAAAAATGCCGCGTTCGCTGCCACATCAACTGCCACGTCATAAAAACCAAATCAGCAGCCACGTCAGCAAAAAGGGCACATCAAATGCCACATCAGCAAAAACTAACTTGGTTAGGGTCAGTTAGTTAGGGAGTGTTATCGGCCAATAGGTTGAAAGCTGAGAGTGTTATCGGCCAATTGGTGAAAGTTGGTGTTATTTAATTCCAATATCTCTATAGTTAAAGCTAACTTTTAATTCTAGACATACCATGTTGATTGCTTATTTTTACCGTTGTGTAGAATAAAGGCTATGATAACCCATTGATATATCTTGAAACAAGAACATTCCGTCAGCAACCTCTTACGACCCTGCCTCGAAGCGCGGGCTCCAATACCAGTTATATAAGAACCTGAATTCTATACGGAGATTTGAGTTAAATTTTACCAATGTTATTGTTTGTTAAATCACATGCTTTATTTTTTATGATTAAAAGAAAGAAAAATTACACCGTTGGTCCTTGTGGTTCCTGCAAAATTTCAATGTCAGGTACTAATAATTTTTTGTTGCAAAATCAGGTAGTAACATTTTAATTTATCACAATATTGAGTACTAATGCCAAACCTTGTCACAACGTTGAGTACTAAGGCTAAACCTTGTTAATTGTTTTTGTTAAGTCTTACTAAAATGACTAAAATGCCCTTTAATAACTGAAGGGTCTATTTTTACAATTAATTGGCCATATAGTAAATATGTTGAAACTACTTAAAAGGGGTGGATTGTAACTTCCTTTTTGGAAAACCTAACAAGCCTCCTCACGTCGTTCTTCGACTCGTATTCGCCGGGCATTAAGCAGGTTTTTTTGGCGACTCCAAAACGGTTTCGGTTAACCAAATTCATATCAAATAATTCCGTACAACCACTATTCAAGCTTCTGCGACTATAAATGAACCCCATTCAACAATCCATCATTTCTCAATAATTCTTTTTTAAAATGATCTAGCGTAATCATCTTGTTCCCCGACCTCGTATAAAATATACTCCCTGAAAGACTATTCGGACCTTTCTGAACATACTCATACTCAGAACCTCGTTTTATTCACAATTGTGAAGCAATTCTGCTGGTTAAGGGTATACTTGGATTTTGTAGGGACTCGAGTTCGAGTCCCCTGCCACACCATTTCATTTTGATTTTAAATCTGATTATTCTATATATAATATAAGATATGAATTTTATAAGTTACAATAATGGCCCCTGTGATCAAATATAATTAATTACAAAAATAGACCATCTACTTAATAAAGGGCATTTTAGTCATTTTAGTAAGAATTAACCAAAAATTTAACAAGGTTTTGCCTTAGTACTCAACATTGTGACAATGTTTGGCCTTAGTACTTAACATTCTGATAAATTAAAAAGTTAATACCTGATTTTGCAAAAAAAAAATTATTAGAACCCAACATTGAAATTTGGCAGAAACCACATGAACCAACGGTGTAGATTTTCTAAAAGAAAAGTTTATTAGATGATGGCTTTTTTTGCCCCACCATGAGGGTAGTTTAAACGTCATTCATATTCGACTTTCTTTTAATTAAGATTAATCTAAAAATAAATAGGAAATAATTTATCATGTGGTTTGACGGTTTCATTTAGAATTATACAAACAAATAATATAAGTTTAAAATAGTAACAACGTTATATAGTCTCAAGTTATCATAACCCTCAAGGTATGAGTGATCATGGTCGGATGCGATAAAATTTTAATGAATCTAAGTGGTACTACTAGCTACGGTTTTCAAAAACGAAAAACTAATTCGGCCAGGTTGGGTGATCGACGGTTTTACTGGTTAGACGGCTTTATACGCTTAACATTTCGGTTTCTCAATTTATACTAGTTTTTCTTTTCATTATATGTCAATAGTTTGTATTAAATGTATAAAATGATAAATATGATTCATGTCTTCATGATTATGAATGTGTAACATATTTTCCAAAAATAAAATGTGTATACACTACACACATTATGTGTATTTTGTAAGTTATCCTAAAATGATAAGGCTTTAAAAAATCTCATAATCTGATTTACATGCCAAATTTAGACATTGTATATCAATAATATGTAAAGGTAATTTAACTTGATTAATTGAAAATGTAATTAACCAATAATTTTATATCGACTTTTAACATATTTGAATCAATTTTTAAATTATAGTCATAATGAAGATGTAATTAATCAATGATTTTATATCGATTTTTAACATATTTGAATCAATTTTTAAATTATAGTCATAATGAAACTTTTTATCAACCACAAACACCTATATCAAGCAATACACATGCAAACACTTGAGAGGCAATCATAATATTCATCTACCATTTTTCGAGCTATCATCACTTCTTATGCTAGACATTTTGCATCTAATGGAGTAAATTAAAAGTTGGTCTGGTCGATATATGTAGTAATGTAGTTTTACAGATTTTGTTCTTTCGTTTGATTTTTTTTAACTGACCTACTCTTAAATACTCTTATGTGTTTACCTTGCAAAATTTGAACCCTACACCTCACGGATAAAAAATAAAGATAATGCTAAAGTTAAAGACTTCAGGTTACATGGTAGCTACTGTAACCTGCTACAGAGTTGCAAGTCTTGTTAAATGGTCAAGGACATGAGTAGCATACGGTAGGCAGTTCAGGTATAGGGCAGTAAAAAAATAAATAAGTTATAATTCATGAAAATATAAAATTAAATGTTGTTTTTATGTTTATAGGAAAATAATTTTATTTATGTAATTTAGACTAATAAAAAACTTTGGTGTAAATTTCTAGTGGTAGTATTGAACGGAATTCTTTTAGCGTGGATAATACTAGTCTTGAACATTAGGATATGTGTTGTGGTTTTACATTTGTTTCACTCTACGTCAACGTCACATAGCATAAATTCTCACTCATTGTTTTCACATTTGTGTGTTGTGGTTTCTTAATTTTCACTAACTAATACTCATTAAAATATAATATTTAAAAAAGCAAATGGGTGATGTAGATGCAAAGTGATACATGTTTTTTTTTCTCATTGGGGTGTAGTTAAATCCCCTCAAGCATTACCTTTTTTAAGAATCTGGATTAACAAGCGTGAATGGGCCATTGAAGTGGTGGTGGAGGGGCTGGAAAAAGACTTGGTGTTCCTTGTAATCCAGATATGACTTCCACTTTCCCCATTATTTTCTGTAATATCCAGGTGAATGGCGAATACGGTGACGCCGGTTCCTCTTGGATTGGAGGCAAGGTTTTACCGATTATTCCATGCGTGCCTTCAGGCGGGTGGAGGTCGGGTTTCCGCGCATCTGGGAGAGCCAAGAGGTTGGCGGCGGTCGAGTAGTCGACCTTAGCCACAGCGCCCGGTGTCACAATGACTGACACGTCGTTCCTTGCCGTTAAAAAAAACAAACGTGAATGGGCTCACCCACTTTCCCTCGCGCCCTAATTAACATTATATAACCCCTCAATTCGCGGTGTTTAACTCCCACAAACAACCATTTGGGCTGGGGCATGAAACCATAACATTTGGTCTTACATATGCTTCGAATACCAGATGTTATTGATTTATCATATAAGTTATATATATAGATCAAAGCGTAAAGTTACAACAATTAGTGTGTTTTTATAATTATAATAAATTGTTAATTAACCATCTTTTACGCTCTGTTCTCGAGTTAACTTAACGATGGAAAAGAATAGAAAGCAAAAGGTAAAAAAGGAAAGAACGAGAAAGCAAACAAAAAGATGTCTTTCCTCCATTTCCTTCCAAATTGGAAGGATAGAAAAACTAAAAATTTAGCCTATTTTTCCTGTCATTTTCTTTCTTTTCCTTCCTTAAATGAAACTCGGGAATGCAACATTTTTATTTTTCTTTCTTTTCCTTCCTTAAATCAAACTCTGGAACACAAAATATTTTTACTTTCTTTTCCTTTCTTTCCATTAGTAAACTCTGGAACACAGTGTTAGTTTTATATTTTTAGGTAATCATAAGAGATGTAAAGCCCGTAACTATCATGTTAACTAGTGGAAATAAGTAAAATGCATCATTTTTTTGAACGCCGACGAATCCTCTAAATGGGCTGCTGGGGAAATCCACCACATCGGGATACACTTGCCTCCGAACTAGGGAAAACCCTCACCTAGGGCCGAAGCCAGTGAACACTCGCCTAAAGGCACGACAGTGCGGTAAGGTAAAACTCGCTCAGTTCAAGGATCGAACTAGCGATCTCCACCTATTTTCCTAGTCTCCCATCATCACCAATCACCAGGTGCGGCAGAAAATAATGGGGAGGGCAGGATCAAACCTAGTCCTTTAGAACACCAAGTTTCTCTCCCTTACCACTCCACTACCACCTCATTGGCCAGTAAAATGCATCTTATGTTGTACATTATAATGAATATTAAATATTGAAATGGAACTAGGCGTACGCATAAAAAAGTTGGATATGAATGGTGTTGAAGATCTTTTATATTCGTCACCATTCACTCAAACATGAGAATGTGTATAGAGATGTCGACCTCTCATGCACGTTAATTCCAAATCTTCAGAAAAGCAACCAATCATATCATATGGCGGTCCTTCATGTCACAATTTTCTGTTTTCTATTTGTATCGCCCAACCCCAAGGAACATATTTTGACAGTTATTAAGCTCATCCAACTCAACCGTAGATTAAAACTGCCTACTCTAATCCCAAACACAATTTGTCACTCATCCAACTCAATCTATGACTGACAAGGCACTGTTTGGACTTTTTCAAACTAAAAAGAGCTAGAAAAATTTGTCTTTTAAACAAGAGTTGTTAACCCATGAATCCAACCAAAAACGGATAGACTCGCCGTTACCGACCATAGTTAATAATTATACCATCCTTGTGGTTTGCTAATGTTGAACGTGGCTTTCTAAAGCATACTTGTTGGTCGGAGGTATTGAGTAGAAGTGGAAGGTATCATTAACCGTTGGTTTGCGCGTTGGTAAGATTGATACAAATGGACAATCACTTTTTCCATACGCTCAAGGTGTTTTGTGAGATTCGAGCATTGTATGCAACTAATGCTCCAAACATGTTTTGTGAGATTCGAGCATTGTATGCATTAATGCTCCAGACGGTCACTTTTTTTTAACGATAAATTCGATCACTGACGGATCACTGGAGTATTATCGTGCAACCAGCAAACCACCCAATCATATTCATCTCGACTAGGCAATAATGTCCCATACACCAATACAGGAGGAAACCCAATAAATTTGGGAAAAACCTCATTTGTGGGAATCGAACCCATGACCTAATAGTCATAAGCCTTATCCAAACAGTCACTTAATATTATGCTTTTTAGTCGATATAGTATGAATGCATAATATTAAGTGGCAAAGTAATTAGTTTTACACCTAATTATTAAAACACTAGATTATTCACCCCGTGTGTTACACGGTTGAGTAAAGAAGAAAATATCAATAAAAACCGTCTTAATAATATATTAATGTCACGTGTCATCCACCCTGGAATAACATTGTTAATATTATTGACTAATAATAACAGTATATATTAGTTTAATAATATCTAATATATTATTAATATATATATATATATTATATATATATATATATATATATACATATAAATACTTAAATATATGTGTTTTAGTGTTTTTAACCACTTAAGCCCAAATTCAAAGTACAAGTGTAAAAAAATGGGACTCAAAACGTTATGACATGAGCGGTTAAGGACTCGAAGCGTTAAACTTTTTTATTTTGGACTCAAGAGTAAAAACCACTAAAACACATGGACTTAAAAAGTAATTTACTCTATATATAATAGCATATGAATGCTTAAAACCGTATGTATGATAATAAAACAATTTAGGAATTAAATATGAGGTATCTTATAGAACATGTTTTTTGTTTCTTCTCTAAAAAACTAATTATTTTATTTATTAGATGATTATACTTTATGATAATTATTTAGCTTACTACATTCCTTTATTTTTATTTTAATCATACTAAAACTTTTATACCTTATTCTCGAAACCGGTCACGTTATCTAAAAGGATGAATATAAAAATACTTTTAGGTTATTATAGGATATCTCATATTTTTAGGTTATAATCTAAAAGGATGAATATGAAAATATTTTTAGGTTATTATAGGATATCTCATATTTTTAGGTTATTATAGGATATGTCGTTATTAGATATTAATAAATTAAAGGATATAAAAATGTTAGTAAAAATAAGTATGATAGAATTTATGTTAATAATATTAGATATTTATATTAAAAATATTATAACAAAAATTGAAGAAGGAATGCCATGTTTCATTAAATGAAGTCTTTTATTAATATTCAGATTAGATAATCAAATTTTGAATCCATAGTCTCAATAGAAACACTCTCTCTATCCTCTGTGATAAATTCCTCTTGGATAAATGAAATCGTTAGCGCTCGTCTCACCCTTCACAAACCTATGAGTAGCTTTTTTAGAAGTGAACTTTTGTGAGTAGCTTTTTTAGAAGTGAACTTTTTCTATATACATTTCTTTGTTTGTTATTAAAATATAAATCAATATAATTTACATGAAAAGCACTAAATAAATCATAGCATATAAATAATTACAAGGTACATAAAGAACTTTTAAAACCCCTATAATATTATAATATATACTTCTCAAACCAACAAAGGAATCAATAAAAATCTTTTTTCTTCAATACTCTTCTTCATCATGAAAGAATCATACTCTTCTTCTAGCATGTACAAAAGTTCTTTGTAACTAGACAAGATTCTTCATCAACCCACAAAAGGGTTTGATACCCATTTGCCTAAAGAAACAACAAACATTTGCCAACCCAATGTACACCTCTCAATGCATAGCGTACAACCCGTTTTATGCTTCCAAGTTCCAATACTATCTTTGCAAAAGCCTATTTTTACTCTCTCTTAAAAAAAAAAAGTAAAAAGTAAAAGAAAACAAAAAGAAACGCCATCAACAATTAAAAAAGTCGGCAGGAAGAAACGCGTATCCTTCCGTCATGCCTACGTCACTCTTTTAAAAAAAATTCAAAGTCAACTTCCACCGGCTGCGGTGGTGCTTGTGGTGGCTGCATTGGTTGATAACCACGGTGATATCGCCGGAATAACGACGGAGTTAACTCCGACAAGCTCATCTAATCCTTCGAAAAAGTCTTCTTCCATTACCATATCGAAGTTGTTGTCGTCGTCTGTGTCGTTGTCGTTTTCATTGTCGTTATCCTCCGTTTTCTCTGTCGCCGGAGAGTGGCTGCTCGGCGGAGAAACCGGCGGAGATGAAATGGGTTTGTTTTTGGTGGTGTCGTCGTCGCCGGAGGTGGTGGGTTTGTTTCTGGTGCTTCCGGCTAAAGAATTCCGGTGAGTTGGAACTGGGTGGCTGTGGTCGCCGGTGTAGGCGACGATGAACATATCCGGGTCGGATCTATTTCGCTCCACTTGTTTTCGGGCTAAACAACCTTTTGAAGTGCTGCATCTGTAATATCCTCTGTTGATCACAATTATAAAAATTAAAAGTCAATTTTTTTAATAATTAAATACAAAAAAAAATCAAGATATTCATTATGCTGCCAGATCAATGCCAAAAATAAAAAATAAAAATTCTAAACGAAAAGTTTTCGGACTTTTTGTTCATCATTTGTTGTATAAAAAATGAGTTTTAAAATCAAATGGAGAAATTTACAAAAAACAAAATGATCAATTTTTTAAACTTTTTGTTCAGTATAAAAAATGATAAAGAGTTTTACAATTAAATGGAGAAATTTTCACAAAAAAAAAACAATTTTTAAACTTTTCTGAATCAATTATCAGAGGCTAAAATAAAAAAACAAATTATTTTCCCTGTGTTTTTTCATTATTTCTTTTCAAAATGAAAAAATAAATGTAGAAAAACTTCTACTGTATGGAAATTTTCTTTTCAAAATGCAAAAATAAATGTAGAAAAACTTAAACTGTATGGAAACTTTTTCTGCATTTCTAATCAAGTTTGAAGTAAATAAAAAAACATATAATTCACGTCTTTTTGCTCTAAAAAGTTTCAATAATAATAAACAAAAATAAAAAAAATGAGAAATTACAAACCTTGGGTATGGAGAACCTTTAATGGGTTTTTGACCATATTTCCTCCAAGACCACACATCAGAAGATAATCCCTCAGCAGGAACTTGACAAACCCTTTTCATTTGATTTTTCCTGTCAAAAAAAAACCCCAATTAATATAAAATAAAATAAATATTTTAGGAACAAAATCAATCAAATAAATGCATAAACAAGTTTAAAAGATTTGTTTTTATCATCAAATAAATGCATAAACAAGTTTACTGCATGTGGGTATACCTTAAAATCTTATGTCTAAAACATGTTTTTAACTATCCCAAAATATTCATAAAAATTAAAAAAATCAGTTATTTTAGAAGTATGTACATAGTTTCTAAAATCTAGATTTAACAAAGACCCAGAAAAAAATGTCAGAAATGTGTTTATTACCTTTTTGTGGACCTTGTACTCTGTGCATTAGAAGTTGTACATCTAGATAAACCAAAAGATGTTGTTTTCCTTGAAGCTGTTGTTTCTGCTCCTGCTGGTTGTAAAGATGATGGTTGACGGGTGGATCTTGTAAACCTCCAATAACTGAAAGGGGTGAGATTGGCAAACTCTGTGGAGACTGAGGTGGCTTCTGTAACTTTTGAAACTCTAGAGGGGTGTTAAGATTGTTTAAAAACTGTTCAATACTGTTGTCATTTCTGGTTTGAAATGGATCTGGGAAAAAACCCATAATATTTTCTTCATGAAAGGTTATTTTTTGTTGTGTGTAAGCATGTTCCGGCCATGCAAGAGGTATTCCGGTGGCGGTGGTGGTGGTGGCGGTGGAGCAGCAGGCTCTGACCACCGCATGCAAGTCCCAATCAACCTCCATTGTTTGATTTGTTGCAGGGTTCTTTAGAGAGAGAAACTCAAGCGCTGACTCTTTTAGAGAGAGAAGGAAACAAAGAGAGAAGGTGTGGAAGAGATATTGGAGGTTGAAATGGAAAAGGGTTGAATTTATAATATTTTTTAGAGGGAGAGGAAAAGGACGTGCAGGAGAGAGAAAGAGGGATACGGTGAGGAGAGAGAAAAGGGCAGCTGGCTGGCTTTCACAAGAATTTTTTTATTTTTATTATTTTTTTAAGTGAGGAAGAAAAACAGGGTGATTGGCAACATATCCAAGGCCTTATCTTTTTGCTTTTTTTTTTATTTGTGTAAAATTACATTTTGGTACACTAGTTTCAGTCTCAATGCAAAGTCAGCACCAAGATATTTGAGTTAAATGCTTGGTTGGTCCCTGTGGTTTGCAAATCTTGCAGACTTGGTCCCAGTGGTTTACTAATTACACACTTGGTCCCAGTAGTTTCAAATTTTGCACTCGGGTGGTCCTTACCACTAACCTTTGTTAGATTTCTCAGCTAAGTATACATAAAATGTCTATTATACCCTTCGTCTTCTTCATCCTTTCTATCTCTCTGAATAAAAAGTCATGTCAACCACCTGCAACTACTCTGCTTCCACCACCCTCAAAATCTAACCAAAACTGGGTCAACAGCGATTGGGGCTCCGGTTTACTGTCTCTCTTCTTCTCATTCCTTGGGGTTTCCGTACATATTCTCTTTCCTTTTATCTCTCCGAATCATATCTTCTATGGTTTAACATTCTCCCTCTTTTCTCCTCCATCTTCTCCAAATTCCTCTCTGCTTCTTTCATTTTCAATCACCATCGCCTTTGCTAGAAGCTGCTCTGGAGAATTTTTCCGAGTTGAATGAAGAAATCTGGTTTTTGTTCGATTCAATTTTGCGCGAGTTTGATTTCAGGTTGAATTTGAATTTGATCGGAGAAATTCGTTTGTAGATCTGTAAATAACTGTTTGTATGAAAAGGAATCCGTACAATTTTGTTCGATTATTTGTGTAAGTGTTCATGCGTTTGCTGGAGATCGAGAAGGCGTTTTTGGAGTTGAATGAAGAAATCTGGCTTTTGTTTGATTAATTTCGACGTATGCTGTGGTGTCATTCGAGATATATGTATTCGTTGTTTCGTGAATTTGATTTTAGGTTCAATCTGAATTTGATCAAGTGAAATTTGTTTTCAGATCTGTAAATAGTAGTTTAGAGAATCATTTTACCGACAGATTTTGGTTAGATTTTGAGGGTGGTGGTAGCAAAGTAGTTGCAGGTGGTTGACAGAGCTTTTTATTCAGAGAGATAGAAAGGATGAAGAAGACGAGAGGTATGATAGACATTTTATGTATACTTAACTGAGAAATCTAACAAAGGTTAGTGGTAAGGACCACCCGAGTGCAAAATTTGAAACTACTGAGACCAAGTATGTAATTAGTGAACCACTGGGACCAAGTCTGCAAGATTTGCAAACCACAGGGACCAACCAAGCATTTAACTCAAGATATTTTAACAATGATATTTAGCAATTTTGATTTATAAAGTTATCCATATTCATTCATAATACATGATAACGATTCTTATAGTTGTTTGTTTCACCTCTTAATGATTCAGACCTTTTACTGGTTTTGTATTAATGGTTTAAATTGTTTATTTCATGAGCAAATTTCTGAATGGTTCAGACATTTGCCTCTGAATTGTTAAGCATTATAATGAGTCTGAATGGTTAAGACATCTTATCTGAATTGGTCAGACACTTGCCTCTGAATGGTTAAGCATTATACTGACTCTTAATGGTTCAGACATCTTACTTGTTTAGCACTTAATAGTTTAGCCCTCTGGTTTAACATTTACCCATTCAGAAGTTGCCAAACAACCCCTTAATACACTGATTTATTTTTGGTTAGACGTTTAACCAGGGTGTTTAAGATTGTTTTTCCAATTTAATTATTGTATCTTTAACCCATAAAATAATCAATGGTAGGCGTTTGAACGTTCCTTGTATTTTCAGTTGCTTACGGCTAGTTGTGCAATAATTCCTAGTAGTATTTTTTTTTTTCTTTTGAAGGATTCAAAAATATAAACTTCATCGTAGTTGTTAAGTTATTGATCTTAATTTTGTAATCCTATGATTTCATTATTTTGTTGATTTCATTATTTTGTCTAGCTTAAACATGTCGATACTACAAGAGATTTCTTCAAGTATGAAATCTTACATACTATGTGGGTCTTCACAACATTTAAAGTAACATAATCTTGATTTATTTTGTTTTCAATTATCAACTTTTACTTAATATAATTCATTTCATTAAAAAATGAGTTAATGGTCCGGATGGTCCCTATGGTTTCACGTTTTTGCACGTTTAGTCCCCACCTTTTGGAAATAGCAGGTATGCTCCCTATGGTTTGTTATTTTGTTACTCGGATAGTCCCTCGAGTAAATGTCAGGGGACTATCCGAGTAACAAAATAACAAACCATATGGAGCATACCTGCTATTTCCAAACTAACTGATATTTACTCAGGAGACTATCCGAGTAACAAAATAACAAATCATATGGAGCATACCTGCTATTTCCAAAATGTGGGGACTAAACATGAAAAAATGTGAAACCACGGGGACCATCCGGGCAATTAACTCTTAAAAAATATATAAAAGATGTTTAACATGACTTAAATATACACTTTTTTTTTAATAAATAAATTTCATGTTTTAGTTTTAAGAACATAATAACATACAAATAGAAAATTATCAAACCACTAATATCACATAATGATAATCAAAAGGGAATATACTCGTTGCTTTTCTTTACAACTTATCATTCCCTAAAGAAAATTGCCATTCTAATGAATTTGTTTGCCTTCAATAAAATAAAAAGTTTCCACAGTTGATTATTTATATCTTATACATAATTTGGAATTTGAAATTCTCACTTCAAGGCAACATCTGTATTTTTACAACCCAAGTGTAGATTGCAAATGTTGTAGAAAACTGAGACCAATTTGAAATACCTAAAAGTCCATAGACTAAAAGGTAAAAATGGGAAAATATAGAGACTATGCTGTAATATTGGAAGATTTCTCTCTCCAAAAGGCTTGCGTGTTTTTTGTATTGACTCGTTAAAATGTCAAAGGGGTGTTGGGTTTATATTAACAAAAAATTGTCAAAGGGGTGTTGGGTTTATATGTCTAAGAAAGAAAAAGTCAACACGTTATCTTTGATACGATTTATACAACTTATTTCAGTAAATACACGGTTCGTAGAATAAAAAGTATACACTACTTGGAGACACTATTAACAATTAAATTAATGTGATTAATCACCCATATCGTTTTCTTACAATTTGTATTTTTTTTCTTTATATTATCTTCCTATAAGTCTTAATCCGTAAAAAAATATATCCGTAGAATACTCTGAAGGCGTATTCGGTTAAGGTAGCCCTTTCCAAAAAATCAGGAATTTTTTTTCCCTTGACTACTCCTATTGGGTTTCGTGAGAAGTGTGAAAAGGCATAAGAATTGACATGTATGTATCATGTTTGGGCTTGGACATAATGTTTTGGGTTGTTTGGCAAAAAAAACACCAAACATAACAATTTAAGACATTATGCAATGAATTATATGCTTAAAACTTAAAACACCATGTCAAGAACGTTAAATAGTGTGTTTTAGTTGTGTTTAAATTTCACGCTCATAATACGTTGAATTGTGTTTTAAATTGTTATGTTTGATGTTTTTCTTGCCAAAACAACCCAAAACATCATGTTTAAGTCCAAAGCATAATGTCTACATGTCAATTTCTACTTCTTCTCACACTTCTTATGAAAAAGGTCATTTCTACAGAAACTTCACCCTCTTCTAATATACATACAACACACAAAAGATATTTTAGATGGAAAATATTTTGTTACTAGGGGAATTGGCCTGTAATAATCTCACCTAGACCTTATTGGCATTAATAACCTCACCTCAGAATATTCCCCCCACCAGTCTTACCTTTCACCTATTTTTCCTACAATGGTCCCCCGTTAAAAAAACTTAACGGAGTTAAGCTTTTTTCCAAATTACAAACATATTTTTTAAGGTTTTTGATCAGAACGATAATACAAGTCCATTGATGTAAAACTTACTTCGAAATGGTGCTCCAACTGACTTGATTTTGGTTAATTGGAAATTTAAACACCCGAATTGAAGCGATGTTTTCATCATTTGGAGCACCGTTTCGAGGCAAGTTTTACATCAATGGACTCGTTCGTCGTTCTAATCAAAAGCCCTAAAAAACCTGTTTGTAATTTGGAAAAAAAAACTTAACTCGTTAAATTTTTTATGGGGACCATTGTAGGAAAAATAGTGAAAGGTGGACTGGTGGGGAGAATATTCTAAGGTGGCATTATTAATGGTCAATGAGGTCTAGGTGTGATTATTACAGGCCAATTTCCCTTGTTACTAACCATAAACTTGTAACAAGGCTGAATATAATAACTTGTTAGCGTAATTTGAATTCACAATACTACTTGTAAAACAATATCGTCTAAAACATAAAGCAGGAGTTTTTAGCTTTCAAAAAAATCTTCAAAAACCTATGGACCTTGGATAAACGAAAAATATGGACCTTAAAATATAAACTTGCTAAAAAGAATATGTGAAAATGTTTAACAACCTGCTTTTATACAAAATATTTTGCAGTTGTCCATCTTTATTAAGCACGTATTTTAGTCTTAAAATCTAAAAAAATAATAATAATAGTTTGTGATTTACACTAATAGGAATAGTTATATAACAACTGTGGAGTAATTATAATTACTCTACTAGTGTAAAATACGATTTTTTTTTATATTTTGCAATTAAATATCACACTTAAGTAAATGAAAAATATCAAAAAAAAAATCATTCACTCTCATGTTAAGGTCATTTTGTATCTTAAGATCGACCCATTTATATTTGATCCTTACACTAATTACTATTTTGTAATAATCATTTTTTTTTCAAATTTTATTTGAAGTCATGAAGTAGGAGGTAATAATGAAAACAAAATATCATTAAATAATAATTAAGTTTCATAATTGTTTCACTAACTGATGGTGTGTATCGGGGAAAGGCATAAGGAGGCTGAGGTGGACAACCTCCCCCGACGGCTCTCTCTAGCTTTGATTGGATGGAGGTGGATGTGGATGGATGGGGAAACTATTTCCTAGGGTTGGGGGAAGAGGAGGAGGAAGAAGAAATGATGATGAGGTGAGGTGGAGATGATGTGGCCATGAGGAAGGGGAACCACACCCCATGGTCTAACGTAAACTTGAAGCAAATATACTTGAGGCAAATTATCAGTGGATAGTAACTAAATTTCATATTTATTTCATTAAATTTCAACATTCATAAAATTTCCACAACAAAGAGACGATGGTTAAATTTTGAACGGTTTTTATAGTTAGAAAAAATATGAGTGACTACTTTATGTTTTATCCCCCTTTTGTCATATGATTACTTTCACACTAGTCTAAAACCCTTTTAGAATCATTCGTGTTAATTCTTTTTAACAGCGTACGATTAAAATGTTACTAACCGGGTTAGTAGTTATTACGTTAGTATCACTAAGTTAGTTTTAAAATTTAAAGTCGTTATTTGGCTAGACTTTTTTGTAACTAATATAATTAATAATTCTAAAAATAAATATACAGCTCTTTTAAGTACTATTCAAAATATTTTTAACTTTTTTTTAAAGTTAACTTTTATTCACAAGCCACCCTCAAAACCAAGGGCAGCCACACAGTAACAAAAAACCGAATACAGAAGGAAACAAAAACACATTACATAAGGTTGAAAGAACACCAGTCCTACGAATATCGGGGTAATACGACACCACCGACTCATAAGGTACCAAATATTAGAGGCCACCGAGCACGAGCAGAGAAGGGCTAAGCCGATTCCGCATCGTCATCGCACAAAGAACATAAATGAACACCGCTGAAGCAGTTACGCTTAACAAGAGGATGGTAGAGATTCTTCCCATCTCGGCTCTCCAAACGAAGATGTTAGACTTTTTCGGAACCACTTCGACCACTTAACTAATACCAGATTATTTGTCGTAATTCTCAATTCTTTGAATTTATTTCTGCTATTTTAAATTGATGTTTTTTTTTTTGGTTTTATTAAACATTGTGTGCCCGTATTTAATGAGGCCCATGTTCTCCGGGCTCTATGTGTTTACACGTTCCCCATTCAGTGAAGTTCACTCCTTCACGTCACAAACAATTTTTTTATTTTACAAGTGTGGATATATATATTTTTTTTCAAAATAAAATCTTATGTCGTATATATAATTAAATAAATAAGCACGCATTAAAATATCTGCACGTGATGTTCTTCCAAACTTCATATTAAGTAGTTAACTAACATAACAAAAACGTTACGCGGTTAGACCATGCGTAACAAACATTATAAAGAGGTTTGATAACATCTTCAACATCTCTTTTTGGGTGTTACAGAAGCATGAAGAGGGATAAGCGTTAATAGTATAACGTCAAACAAGGAGAAAAAAATTGAAAAGTAATGATAGAAATGGCATTAAGAGCGTTAACCATTACACATTTTTTATGATGTCGATGTGGCGGAAAATACCCTTTAGAGACATTAGGAATGGTCTTAAAAGAGTAAATTTAGATTCAAAACATAGGATCAAGTTTATCATATAAAACACAGGGGACAACATCAGCTTGACACATGTCCTTTTAGTCTAAGGGGGACAGGGTATTATGGTCTTTTCGTCGTGTGATCTACTTCACCCCGATTTTCAGACGGCTATAACTTTTTCATACGCTAACATTTGATAAAAATTTACACCGTATAATTTCGTTCTTTTTAATTTGAGTAAGCTATTGTTATAGTTTTATTAACTTTAATTTTTTATTTTATTTTTACAAACTATAAACTTACGTTATTGTGTAACGTTACGTGATTATATTCTAGAACGTAATTACGTACCATATGTGTAAGCCGTAACAAAATTCTCAATATGACCCTATATCTATAATGTTATAGTCCGTAATTACTTATCAATTGAAAAAACATAAGATATATTAGATAGAATTGAGGATGAATTAAACAAACACAAGTATATATGTTTTACTCTCTCCCCTCAATCTACTATATTAATGTTACTATGAGATGAATTACAACTTAATAAAAACAAAATATGATAAACGTCTACCACCTTTAATTTATCATTATTTTTTTGCTATTTTAAATACTACAAGGTTTATAAAGCCCGACTCGCCAAGTAACCAAAGTTGTTTTACTTCGCTACCAAACTTGTTGGACCGGTGCATATATAACGTTTAACATGGTATTTTATAAAAGTTGTTTATGTATAATTTGAATATTATGTGTGCTTCATTACTATCATGAATACATAAAGCTTGACTTGACAATTTGAATATATTTGGTTAGAGGTGATCCACTTCCTATTAAAAAACTTGTACGGCAACACGTTGATGGTGAGGTTAGGCACTCACACTTTTTGTCCCCAATTTTCTTTTTTCCAGAATAACTAATCGTCAAGCATCCAGGTGAAGGGCGAATACGGGTGACGCTGGTTCGCCATGGATGGAAGGTGCGGTTTTACCGATTATTGCACTGTCGTGCCTTCGGGCGGGTGGAGGTCGGGTTTCCGCGCATCTGGGAGAGCCAAGGGGCTGGCGGCGGTCGAGTAGTCAACCTTGGTCACAGTTTCCGATGTCACAGTGATTGGCATTCCTTCCGTTCAAAAAGGAAGTAATCAGCAAGCATGCATTTGACTCTATGGAGATTTAGTATATGTTTGTTTCCTCCATTTATTTACATTTCTCTAATAAATCATTCTCTTCTATATCTAAAGCTAGATTGAACATAATCTTGTATCCTAAACTACTCGGGATTAATCAGATCAGGGTTTTTGTACGTAATTTTCAGTTTTATGTATACATATACACATTTTTATAGTAAATAATTTTAAGTAGACAGGTTTTTTTTCTCTTCCTCAGCTCATTTTTTATAAGTATACAAGGTTAATTGTTGGAATTCACATGGTTTGGTTGGAAACCGGCTAATTTACAGGTTTTGGCCGGAATATACAGGTTCTTTGCCGGAATCGCTGATTTTTGGTCGGCGAACTAGGCCCGACTAACGATTAATGAACTGATTAACGAAAAATTACTCAGTTACTAGTCCCGCGGATTTTTACAACACCTCTAAACAAGCTTTCACATAATCGCGTAGTCGTTTTCATCTCGAAAGTAATTCCACCATCCATGAGATTATGAGAAAGCGACTAGTCTAACCCACCATGAGGGGCCTTTTGTTATTTGCTAGTCCATTTCTTTCTTTTTTGTCGATAGTTGTACATTCATTCCATCACTACATACCCAAACTTTTTCACATGAGAAAATACAGTTACGGCCGCTAATATAAATAATCCTTCTCTTGCTTCCAACTTTCTAGAAGGCATCGAGGTAGAAAAATTTATATGAACATTTTTCCACCATGGAAAACCCTAGACTTTTCTTTTATCTTTGCTACATGAAATATTATGTCCTCTCAAAATCCGGGGTTAACACAGTTTAGTTTTGGGTTTTATCGATTCGCAACCCATTTTTTAAAGTAACTGACAGGATTTTACAAGGTTTGACGGGAATATGACCAAAATATGGCTAGAATAGGACAGCCATTAGCCATTGACCTGCCTAGCAATTAGTCGGTCAATAATCCGTGAACCTTCGATTAGCGATTAATCGACGACTAATTACCACCATGGTTGTGGGGTGTGGTATGGTGCTCCCCGACCACCCCGACGCCACATCACCTTCTCCTTCCCCTCGGAAGACGCGGAAATCTTCCCTTGGGCACCGAAGGAAGGATGGGGCGGTATTCCCCATTGGGAAAATAGGCCATGTCGGCTCCTCGTGCTCCTCTCCGCTCCCACACCCCACCGCTTAATAGTTTTTTTTTTTTAAAGGAAAACTTCATTAGAAACCACCAACCCACGAAACGGGACGGCCACACAACAACCACGAAAACTCTACATAAAAGCAAAATTACACCACTCGGTCCAAGAAATGAACATAGCTTTTAATCTACTTCTAGCCCAAAGAAACCTACCGATTTTAATTTCTCTAATAATATCTTCCACCTGAACTTATTATTGGAGAATTTACAACCATTCCTAGCACGCCAAATGCACCAACACCCGATAATAACAATCCCATGGAAAATCTCTTTAGCCACATCTTTCAGCCCGACATGATCAAAAAGCTCCAACATCTCTCTAACAGTGTAAGCCGCAAAAGGGGCCACTCACACCAACTCGAGATGTGATGCCAGACCCTGCTTGCCACCAAACAAGATGTGAAAAGATGTGTACTCGTCTCGTCTCTCGACCCACAAAGAGGACAAGAAACGTCATCAATCTCAACATTTCTGTCTTTGAGCGCCGTTCCCGTTGGAATTCTCCCCATTTCAGCTCTCCAAGCGAAGAGGTTGCATTTCATAGGAACCCACTTGCACCACTTCATCACAAAATTCCCGCTATGGTCCGTACCTTTATTAACAGTTCTTCTCACAGCCCCAACCGAATATTCATCCGCGCCCGCTCCAATCCACTTCCACTCGTCTTCCCGATCTTCCAGTTTGACAGATCCCAAATCTCTCATGAGCCAATTTAATTCCGATATCTCTAGAAAGCTTTCAGGCTCATTCCTCTGTTCCAGTTTGTCTCAATCGAACCATCTTCCCTGCTGATTAACCTGCTAGCAACACTACATTTTTTATTAGCCTCTAGTCTGAAAATATTAGGATAAATATCCTTTAATGGTTCATTACATAGCCAAGGATCCAACCAAAAGAAGTTACGTTACCGTTACCGACCACACTTTTAAAAAAATTACGCAACGGGGAACCATCAATGATCGTTCTGGCAAAGGTTTTAACAATGTTCTGCCAAACACCGCTTGAAAATTTTTTAACCGGAAGGAAATCCCAGCTATTTTTATTCTCATGAAGCGCCTCAATCACCGTCTTCCACAGTTGGTTTCTCTCGGTCTTATATCTCCATCCCCATTTGGAGAGGAGAGTGATGTTAATGTGTTCCAATTTGCTCAAGCCAAGACCCCCTTCCTCTTTCGGGATAGAACACGGTCCCACGCTACCCAATGCATCTTCTTGTTATTACCCAAACCACCCCATAGAAACTTTCGGATGAGCGACTCCAAGTCTTTGATTACTTTGGCAGGGGCCCTATAGAGCGAAAAGTAATAATTGGGAAGACTTTCAAGAACGGACTTGATCAAGGTGATACGACCTCCGATCGAGAGAAGATTAGCTTTCCACGAGGCAAGTCTAGCTTCAAAGATGTCATACACAGGTTTCCAATTATTTATTCGGTTCATGTTGGCACCTACCATTAACCCAAGATACTTAAATGGGGGGCTCTCAGCTGTGCAACCCACCACCTTCCCTTTTCTTTAACCTCCTCCATACTCACCCCAATACCGAATAGGTTAGACTTGCCTAAGTTTATTTTAGACCTGAACACATGTAAAAAACGCGCAAGGTTCTAACCACATTAATGATGTTAGTCTCCGTCCACTCCCCAAGGATGATGGCATCATCCGCATACAAAAGATGCGAAATCACCGCTTAATAGTTATGTACATAGAAATTAAGATAAGTTAAAAACAAAAATAATTTTTTTTTCTCACGTATTAGCTAAGACATTATTTTGATAAATATTGTTTTGAAATCGGTGATAAATAAATTTATAAATTCAGTTAATTTTCATTTATTTCTTTAAACGACACGATAATTTAGATACAATAATAATAAATCTTATACATTTATAAAATTTAATTGTATTTAATGTATAAAATAATGATTGGGGACGAGTATAACATATGTTCAACCGTTCAGTAATGGGAGGAGACGATGATGTGACGTTGAGTTGGCATTCTGGATTTAAAATACAAAAGAATGATCAGGGATGAGTATAACATAAGTTCAACCGTTCAATTATGGAATGATATGATGATATGACGTTAAGCTTGCATTCTGGGACCAGAAATGAGTATAACAGGTGGCGTTAATGCCTACTTCATACAACTACCTCCACATCTCCCTATAATGTCTATTGAACACAATCTCTCCATCGTCTCTTTTATAATAATGTCTTGCTCCAAACAAAAACCATATCTCCTTTTATAAATTACAGAATCTCCCCATGTTCCTGTGTCATTTCTAAAGGTATTGCATATCAGTAACCAGTGTATATAACACCGATACTATCATATATCCTTAGACAAACATTTTCTATAACAGTTTATAAATAGATACGTAGGAAGTTCAGTGATGATGCGATAACTGTCCATATAAAGAATTTCCAAATTTTAAACTAAAATCTACAACAATTATATTAACATCCATGTTGAACATAAAACACACGAGACACGTAGCATCTAACGCCATTATAAACAATAAACTGGTAACTAGTGCACAAAATCTGCTCATTTCAAAAGAAACATAAAAAAAGTTAAAAAAAAAGTGGATAGAATATGTTATGACACCCAGAGACCTCTGATGGTAAAAGTATGCTTTGGCTTTAAGAGGTTGGCCAAAGGGAGCTGAGTTTGGCTGCAAGTTTTGCACTTTTATAATCCTCTCTAAGCTGAATAAACCTACGCAACACAAAAAGGTCGTTACGGAATCACATGAAATGTAGGTGTCTATATCTAAGTATCAATCAGTTAGTTACCTTTGGGCGTCTTTCAGTATGCTCGGTGTGCCTTCAAATAGACTCGACAAGCTTTCAGGTGCAACGATAAAGACATTCGCCATGCTGGAGATAGAAAAAAAATCAATATGGAACACTTATGATCTGAGTGCCACACATGTAAATTTTTTTTACTCAATAAAATAATATTAAATGGATGCAACTTACATGCTTAGTGATTCAAATTTCTCATCAACTGTAGGAGCATTAAAGCTACGCACAAAATCACCATATTCAGTAATGTCACGTTTCAGCCTTAGCCCTCCACTGGGATTAAAAGTGTACTTCTGCCAGTGATTACTTAATCCTTTGTGCAAGCGGTTTCCCTGTATTACGTATTTCATTGTGTAATCAATTTAAATGTAATGGTAAATTTAAAACGGGTCACAGACAAACTATATTGAGAAAATGTGTGGTACCAATTCTGTTAGAAAAGCTTGCTTGTTGAGACCTTCTAGTGCGGTGAATGCTGCCTCAAGAACACGAGAGAGATATGCTACAACTCTGGCAAATAAATAAATATTTATCATAAAAAATGGCATAAACCAATAAACCATATGAACTCAACACTTTGAAATATGGAAATATGGACAAAAAGACGACCTTATGCATGCATTTGTAGGGCGGTGATCAGAAACAACGCCATCATCCGGTGACTTATAGTCCGTAGCTTTCTGCTCAGCCGAAAGCAACCGTTCCACCTTCACAAATAAAGGAAACACACAGATTGTTGACAAGAATGAATGTCAATACCAAAAGATATAAAAGAAAAGTATAATATTATAAGGATCATGAATATATAATAGCTAATGCATGTCAAGGGTAAACCCTCATTTCTGAAAGAGTACAATAGAGGTGTACAAAAAAAACCGGTTTTAAACCGAAACCAGAAAGAAAAAAAACCGAAACCGGTTTTTTTAACCAGTTTTATAACCAAACCAAACAGCCAGTTAGCATACCAGTTAGGGATCTTTGTCTTCGAAACCGGTTTGAAAAAACCGGTTTTTTTTGGCATTAACCGGTTATAAACCAAACCGAACCGGTTGGACCAGTTACTCTTTTGGCTTTGAAAAACCCGGTTATAAGAAAACCGGTTTTTGTTTTTGAAGAAAAAAACCGGTTCGGTTAAAAACCGGACCGGTTTTTCTTAAAAAAACCGATTTGTACACCTCTAGAGTACAATGCCATTTTTGTCCCTGAGGTTTGGTCAGTTTTGCAATTTTAGTCCAAAGGTTTGTTTTTCCGCATCTGGATCCAAAAAGTTTGAAATCTTGCCATTTTCTTGGCTCGTTAACTCCATCCATTTTTTCCGTTAAGTCAGGGGTATTTCAGTCTTTTTTGTTAACTTAAAGAGCATCTCAGTCTTTTTCAGGGGTATTCAGTGTTTTTACATAAAGTGAAAACGACCGAGTTGCCCTTCAAGTTAACAAAAAAGACGGAAATACCCCTTGATTTAACGGAGAAAAATGGATGGAGTTAACGAGCCGGATGAAAATGGCAAGATTTTAAACCTTTTGGATCCAGATGTCGAAAAACAAACCTTTGGACAAAAGTCGCAAATCTGGCCAAACCTCAAGGACAAAAATGGCATTTTACTCTTCCTGAAAATAGCCACCAATTTCATACTGTACTTCAGAAGTCATCAACTGAAGGTTTAATCACGAACCTCAGCCATAACTGTCTCAATGCATTGTTGGAGGCCTTTATAGGCAGCACCCTCTGCACTGGACATAGCGGTTCCCATTTCTTCACAAGAGGCAGCGTGTGCGCCATCCACAGGTAACAGAAGCCTTGAGATAGAGTTAGCAAAGTATTGCTGTACTATAGCTACACTGCTTCCACAGCGCTGTACAGCAACCATAAAAGATCTAAAACTGCTTTCACCAGCAGCAGCAGCAGCTTCTGCCTACACATCAATATCAGATTATCATTACTGGTCAGATAAGTATGATCTCCTTCATAATAACAACATAACTCGAATATAACTAGTTGTTAGGATAGAGTCTTTACAGCAGAAGCAGCAGCAGCTGCAACTCTTCGACTGACACTTGTACCCAACACAAACCTCTCCCTCAATGCTGCAGCTTCTGTGAGGCCGTCTCTAGCTCTTTCAAGGCCTTCTGTTGTATATTGACTCACCTGCAGCATTTTAAAGATAAGTGAGTAAATATTATGAGCATGATGAAGCCATAGAAGTTTCTGAAATTTATAACTTACTTGGTCTAGAAGGCAAGTGAACACAGTTCTGACATTGGCTGCAAGATTAGCAGGCTGTTTAAAGACAAACGAGTAAAAAGTAAGAATCTTTCAAAGTATCCAAAAGCATCACAAACATGTTGACTTCAATGTACGTTATATTCAACCGTTGATTATAACTAGAATTGACTTTACCTGAGGTGAAAACAAAGTGCATCTTGAAATTGCTTCTTCATTCCAACGCACAAACTCTGTAACCACTGTAACAGATATCTGTTGGTGGGAAGATGATATTGAAGCCCCTTTTGACCGCCCAATTGAGCCTGTTGACTCTCCCGACAGCTGGCTCTCAGAAAGCAGTTCTTCCATCTGCATGCCATAATCCATAAGGTGTAGTAGGGAGATATATAAAAAAAGTTTTAAATACAATGATGCGTACGATATTAAATCGCACATGTTATAAAATTCAAACCCTAATCACGCATGAACAAAACATAACATGCGTGATTAGGGGTTTACCCCATGCGTGATTTTCTGATTTCTTCATGCGTGATTATGTGGTTTTGTTCATGCATGATTAGGGTTTGAATTTTAAAACATGTGTGATTTAATATCGTACACATCGCATATATATATATATATAGAGAGAGAGAGAGAGACAACCTTTGCTTTGTAGAGTTGTCTCAAAGAAGCTTGCTCATATTCAATGTACATATCTTTGTGATCAAGAAATAGAGACTCTGTTAGGCCTGTACAAATAGCAAAAGAAAACTATAAGTTCCAAATACATGTATATGCATGACAGAAGCGTTGAAAAAGTAATAACAAAAGCACTAGCTTAAGAAATTACTATGTTTCGCTAAGACTGTATTTCCTTTACTTCCAAATAGCTAATATTCACTATGATCCAATGTAAAAGCTACATCACATGAGAAAATCAGTTTTTAATCCTATAAGTAGTATTGCTAGTGCGAAACTGATTTACATTATCTTGCCATCTACTAATCTAATCCCCCATATGTTATAATTTGCTTAATCAGCCAAATTACATTTAGACAATGACATGTTTAGCTTATTTAAGTTCTCAGCTTATCATAGCTCTAATAATAGTTTTCCGCCATCCCAGTAGAATGTGTCATTAAAGTTGTAGTCAAACCTAAAGAGCATCTCCAATTGATGCACGCTTCTGATACTGATGACTAAAATCAGTAAAAGATTAGTCATTCGTATATAAAGCTTACGATGTAAAACTAACTTCAGTCCTTAAGACATGATTCATTCAATGAAGCTAGCAACAATTATATGTGATATTGTACCTTCAATATCCAAGTCACCACATCCCACACTGCGTAGATCTTTGGCTAGTTCCTGTGTCTTTTCATAGCTCACTGCTAGCATTCTGAGGTACTGAAACCGAATACAATACAAGTAGAAAAGCAAAATTACTATTAAAAAGTTAAAAACAAGCAGATAACAATTCATACAAACAACTGAACTTACTAGCAATAGACCACCTTCACCCATTGGAGGAGGATGTACTAAAGACGGTTTCACCAATAACTTTTCTAAAAGTTTAGGAACCCTGTCTTCCATTACTCTCTGTCGCAGAAACATCATAAACCGGGTTATAGAAGTTACTTATCCAATATCATACAAGTATGAAAATTCACAAAATACCTGTACTAGACTCGACATGACATCATTCGGAGAAGGAAATACAGCCATTATAGTAGCCGCTTCTTTCCGGACAGTGTCTGCAACCCATTTGAAACAAGTATACTATAAATAAAAAAAAGAAAACACTAGTTTCGTATCCAAAATCTGTTTAGAATGTTAGAAGCGTCCGTACCTGTTATTTCTTTGTACAAAGACGAAAGTGCACGGGCAACGTTACTGGGACTAGGAAGGGAATCCTGGTCACCAAGAACCAATCGGGTGTCTGCATTCATGACCTCCACATCAAACATTGGCCTTAAACCAACGTAATGTTGCATGGCACTAGTACCCCTGTTAAACTGAATACCAGAGGCGTAGCATAAGCAAAAAAACATCAAAAACTATTTACTTTAATGTTTTCGCTTAGGAAATGTAAATTAATAGCTAACTATTATATATATGTTAACTAACAAATAAATTAAAAGAATACTGTTTAAATACTAACCACCAAACACTAAATTTTGTAAATAAAATGTTGATTAATAACAAATGTAACAGTTTTACACAAATTGTAAAAATATCTTATATATGTTAACATGTTTTACTAAGTCTTTAAAATTGAAATAAAATATTACATTTTTTTATGTTTACTATGATTATTATTTTTTATTTTTTTATTGCCAATTCAGCAAAGAAAGCCATCTAGACGCCACGTGTACGTCATGTTTTAACAGATTACCAATGAGCAGAAGAGCAGGTTGACAATAAAAAAGCCAGTTTGTCATATTTGGGTCGTTAAGAAAGCAAGTTTCTATATAGCCTTTGCCCTTTAATTAAATATTACATTCAGTAAGTTGCAACTTGAGTAGCTTCTGCAGAACATATTAATAAGAAAATATATTCTCCCGCTAATTAGATAAACCAAGAAAGTGCAGAAGTACCTGAGATAGTATTTTTGCACACTCTGCCATGGTAGATAGTTCTCTTTTCTGAGATGCAGCATCAAACCGAGACAACAATCTGTTCTCCAGTTCTGCAAAAAGCATTGCCTTTTAAGTGTCAAATGGGTAGGGCTGTAAACGAACTGAACGTTTAGCAAACAATTCGTGAACCGTTTGGCGGGAAGTTCGTTTGTGTTTGTTCGTTTAGTAAATGAACGAGCATGAACAAGAAATTTCGTTTGTTTAGTTAAATGAACGAACATGAACATAAGTCGTGTTCGTTCATTTATGTTCGTGAACGTTCGTAATGTGTTCGTTTATGTTCGATAGTTTATTCGTGTTTTTAATTTATGTTTTATTTAAATACTTCAAAATTCCGATAAATAAAATATTCAACAAGTATCGATGTATTCTATATTATGTTCATGAACGTTTGTTTGTGTTCGTTTGTGTTCATAAACGTTCGTTTGCATTCGTTACCTAAAATTAACAAACTGACACAAACGAACACGAACATGTTCAATTCCTTAATGACCAAACATGAACATAAATTCTTGTTCGGTAAGTGTTCATGAACAGTTCGAGAACACGTATATTTCCTTAACAAACGAACATAAACAAGGTCTTGTTCGTGTTCGTTCGGTTTGTTTGCAGCCCTACAATTACAAATGGGTGAAACGATTTAACTTCGAACTTTAATGAGATTTGTTTGGTTTTAGATGTAAATTAAATGTTACCTTAAATTATAACTGTGTATAGAATAATATATTTTTGAATGCCATTAATTAAAATGGATAAGTATGTCCGAATTTCAAAACTTAAAGGTGCTTTGGATGGAGCAAGTAACTTTTTTACTTTTACGGCACAGTAATAATTGTGGGTGTTGCGCATGAGGGTAGATTGCTGTCCCTGTTCCCATAAATGAACACAAAAACTAAATATTAAGAAATTAATAATCATGGTATACCGTTGCAGTATTCTTGAAGGTTGCCAACTGCAACCTCCAATCCTCTACTAGCAGTTGATTGCATAGTCACGCCCTGTCTTCCAACGTCTTCCTCCGCAATTGAACCTGAAATGAAAAGCACAAATGAAAAAGATTACTTTACAAATACATTAGCATAGTAGTTATAAGCAATATACATACGCAATTTCTGTGCAATAGAAGCCGCCTCGGCAACACGGCTGTCATCAGAAAAAAGAGGGGACAATTCCATCAGGTCGCCAGGGCTACTGTTGAATTCCATCAGGTACTACATGACAGAATAAGTAGTGGGGGTGTTAATACATTAATACATTGCAATTTGCAAGACATTTAAAAAAAAATAAATTATTAGTTGCATCCCGTCATAGTACCTTTATGAGCTCCATGGTTTGGCTAGCGGTTTCTCTCTGTGAATCGGCACTCTGGCATTAAAGAACACAAAGATTGAAACCGATCATTACAATTTACAATTTACAAGTAAACAATCAACTTCCGTGAATATGTGAGCGGAATAAATTATACGTAAGAAACTGGTAAAAAATTTACCTGCAGATGATCCCCAATTTTAGCAGCTGTCTGACCAACACTAGATATACGTGAATCCAGTCTTGCAAAACTATCAAACAAGCCATCTACACCTTTTTCAAGCTGAAATTTAGAATGAATTAAAATCTTAATTATAGAGCATTAAGCTTGAAATAGGTTGCAGATAAATTTAAAATTCTGACATTAATAACGTTGTGATGCAGGTAGATAAATATCATATACAATAAGTCCATTGTAGAATACGAAATTTCAGGTTGCAAGACGTTGTTATAAGCATTGTGGGATGCAATAAACTGATCTTTGTGTCAGTATATTGAAAAATATAACTTCTCGATTATTATAAAAACTTGATCGTCATTTTAAGAGAAAAACTTTTAAACTTACAGGTGCATAAGGGTGAAGGGAGTGGTTAAACACTTGAAAGTGGCAAACTTTAAAATCAACCAATCAGGGGGTGCCATGTCATTCGGCCAAAAAAGTTTAAACTATAGTGAAAAATGTTGGCAATGGTTAAACATTTGAAAGTGGCAAACTTATTGTTTTTTTTATTTAAACAAACAACTACAACAACAAACACTTCACCGAATCGGCAAAGGTATGCCGCATGCCTAAGTTTGCCGAGCGGCAAAACCCACCGGCGGCGGTGTTACCGCGCGGTAAACGGGTTTGCCGAGTGGGTTTGCCGCCCACTCCCTTCGCCCTAATAACCTTCAGAAAATGAAGTTAATGATTTACCTCACCAAGCGTCGTCCTATGTTTAGAGTCTTGTGCAGCAACATCTTTTTTAAGATTATATAGTCTTCCGTCAATCTTCAACATGCATACGAAAAATGAGGAAAGCAACAAAATTGCAAGTAAATAGATGCAAAACAGTGAAGATAATAATGCTAATAAGTAACAAATATATACCTGTTTCTGGAGTTCAACCAACTGCGAACATGAATTCTTAAACATTGATAATAAAGAGTCAACTTCTGGAAATAGTGGGCTTGATTGTGTTTGTGTTGACCTTCCATTTGACAAAGCATCATTCCCATTGATATTACCATTTCCTTCTAACGAGTCAGCATCTTCTTCTTGAAAAGCTGGCAGCAGTTCATTTACTAAGTTTCCAAATAAAGCATCGAATGAAAAGTCCCCCTTCACAAAACAAATACGATAAGAAAGCAATAGCATTGAGTACATTAAACCCCGGACACCAAAAAGATAAGGCTATGAAGCTTTACCTTGAAGTCTTCAATGTCTAGAACAAGTGGTTGAGAGCTGATAGATTCAGAACTTGATATCTTGTTACTTTTTACTCCATCTCTAATCTCTTTCATCTAAAAAACCAAAAATGTAAAAGTGTCATTTAGCCTTTTGTAACTTCTTGTGAAATTTAATAAAAAAAATTCCAAGGCCTTGGTTTTAAAATGCACGATGCACTCCGATGCGTTTTGATCCCAAAAGCCGATGCGCAATGGGTGATGCGCGAATCACGTATGCGAGGCGTTTGTTATTTAAAAAATTATTTATAGATATTATTTTAACTCGTTAAATTTAAACACTAAAAATTTAGAGATTAAAATAAATTAATACAACAAAATAGCTCTAGTACCATGAAAGAAGTTCAATATAACCAAAATAAGCCTGAACTCTTAAGTGTACAAGTAGTCTATGCAAAATGTACAAGTGATCTATGTAGGAACTCATTTAACAACTTCATCAGCTCATTGTACAAGCTTGTTAAGCACATTATACAAGCTCATTGTACAATTTTACTCTATAGTTGTCGATTTCAGAAAAATGTGCGCATCAGGGCGCATTATGCAAGCGCATCGGAGCGCATTATGCGATTTAATGTGCTCATCCTCGCATCATGTAGTCACAGCGCATCACATCACCTGGTGCGATATCATCGCATCACGCATTTTAAAACCAAGTTTAATGTTAAATGATTATTAGTTTTTGGAAACCATTCGTTTAAGTCGCAAGAAATAGTAGATCAACATCAGATTTAGATACGTAACAATCAATTGAAACATGAGACATCAAATAGAAATATTATCCAAATTTAACTCAGATCTCGATCACACAGACTTTAGTTCCTAAATATTTTAGCGTTTAAACGTGGGGTTAGGCAGGTTTTTCTGTATGAATCGAAACTGTTAAAATGAAAGGAGGTGGTGTTTTATGATCAAAGTTCTCTATTGTGTTTCTCCTATACGAGTGACCGATTTTTCGTTTCCATTGCTAGCTCAAGTTTGGCCACTTGGGTGGTGTTCTTTAGACCCTAATCACGAACTTAGGTGGAAATTTTATGTATCCTAAATTCCATTTAGGCAGCCCTACGAAATGACCGAGTGATGTTTATGCATCTCTATCGACCCGTTGCCACCCGTTTTATTTGACTTCAACTTTCATATATGTTGCTACATATTTCTTGCTCCAATGGTAAGGAGGTGGGAATCGGTTCCAGGAAAAACTATCACTCAATACAACTCAATTTTGACAACAACATTACAGTTTCACATCTTGGTAAATAAACATTTGGTCATGAAACTGAGCCGCTTCTCCTTTTAAAATTCAAACAAGATAGAACCGCTATGGGGTAATAAAAAGAAAAGGCCTGCCAGAAATTTTAACACCTAAGACAATTAAATTCTCAAACTGGATATATCTAAGAGACTATAAGTAACCCGTAAAATCCCATACGGGTAAATAATTTATGTAACGTCCAAGATTGTATACAGTCATATCTCAAAAGAAACTCAAAAAGATATACCGTCACCCAAATCCCCTCAATTTCGATCATTTACCGTTTAGCATCTCCATAAAACTTAACAACCACAAAGCTACTTTTCTGTTTCCAGATCCAAAAACTGAAATGGATTTTGTCATCAACGCACGCACACACACACACTTGAAGAGCTTTCCGAGCTGGTAAAATCCCGTAATAGATAGCCTTGAATACATCATCCTAAATAACTTCAAAACCCTATACTGTAAATAACGTCCTACAATCTTCAAAACTGCAAGTGCATATCTTGAAACTAAAATTCCTAGATAACCTATCACCCAACTCACCTCAATTTCACTGATAAGTTACAGCTTCTCGGCATAGCATACATCCTAGATCATTAAACTACTTCAAACATAAACCATATACAATCATTATCAACTAAAAAACACAAATCAAATAGTAGATCTTCAAACTGAAGATAAAGAAATCCCTAACATCAATCAAGCAGACCAATGGATCTGCTCAACCAGCAAACACACACAGAACATCAACTCAGAAGTTAAACCTAACCTAATTGAAAATTTAAATCAAATCATCCTAAATAACCGTAAAATCTCAAACTAGCATAAAAACTTTTCCAACTTCTAACATTTTATAAATCGATTGCTCGAAGCTGAAACGAAATTGTAAACTATCTCCAAATCAATCATAAAGTTACAGTTTCTCATCATAGCAGATCTCATATGCACTTAAAACTCAAATGAAATGCATCCAGTCAATCATTACCGAATAACTAACAGAAAAACCCTAGCGGAATGTTACAAACTGGAAAACAACTGAATTATTGAAATCAAAGTTACAGTTTCTAATCAAAGCAGATCTCACTGGTAACAAAGTTAGTTATGCACTTGAAACTCAAACGATACACAATCAGTCAAATCATTATCAAATAACTAACAGAAAAACCCTAGCGGAATGTTACAAACTGGAAAACAATTGAATTATTGACATGAAATGAGTAGATTGAGATGGAGATTGTGTAGAAATTGTTAACCTCGTTGACGATCAAGTGGAGAAGAGATTCGGAATGTGATGTTGAAGTTGTTGTTGAGTTGAGAAATGATTAGATCGGAAGGGAGCGAGGAGGAGGAGACAGGTTAAAGAAGGGAAGACGGAGCCTGACCGCGAAGACTACAATGAAGAGGTGAGGTGGTGAAATGACTTTGTTGCCCATTTGAACCGTCAGATGACCCGGGTCAAGTAATTGATTTTTTTCTTTCTTTCTTTTTTCCTTCCTATTTTGTTAAGTTTTAAGGTTTTTAGTTAGGGTTGTAAACGAATCGAACGTTCAGCGAACACTTCGTAAACCGTTCAGCGAGAGTTCGTTTACATTCTTTCGTTTAATTAATGAATAAGAAACTTTGTTCGATTATAAGATAAAGTCAATGGATGGCTCGGAGGGGGTGGGATGGGCGACGACTCAGGCCCGAAGTTTTTGTTCTTTTTGTCTTTACGTCGTAAAAGTTAGGATATATATAAATACTGAATCAGAAAATAGTATATTGAAGCGCTTGTTAGGTGGTTGGCATTCGCTTTAATAGCACAGAGACATGGGTTTAAATCCCGTCATCCTCTAATTAGTTTTGTTCTTTTTCTTTTTGTTTGTGATCTATGCATTAAATGCAAGTGACATTAATTGCCTAATTTTATCAAGTTACGTTAGATGAACATGAGACCATGGCCAATGCAAAACATTTAGGTTGCATTTAGCTTATGTGGATTTAGCATTCATTTAAGGGATAATGCATTGTAGGAGTTTGCATTTGAGTTGAATGTTCTTGGGGAGAATGATGCATTTAGAGGGACGGTGAGCCCCTAGGTTTATTGTGTATTTTTTTTAATGTGTTTTGATATTTATAAGTAAGTTGTACATTATAAACTTTAGTGACTTTGTATATCAACTATTTTTTCATTTTAAACATAGTAATTGGACAAAAAAAAACAAAAATAATGTAATGTTATATTTAAAACCACAAGTTTATTAGTGCTACTTTAATAAAAAAATCACAAAAGTTTAAGATATGTATATATTAATGTTCATGTTTAGAAATTTAATGTTTTGTTTTTATAACTTTTGAAATAAATAATGCGTAAATAAAAAATGTATATCGATAGAAATAACTTAATGATTAAAAATAATATAAAATTTGTGATGATGTAGAAATGCAAGAATTGGTTAAGATATTTGTAGGATTGGAAGGAAAATGTATATTTTTAGTGTATTTGTGGAAATCTAATTGACAGCTGACTAGACACGTTTGTGAGTGCATTTGTCACTTTGCATTGGCGATGGTCTGAGAATCATGTAGTTACTTCCAACATTTGGTTCAAAAATGATCATTTAATTTAACTTTTAAATTATTATTCAATCTACAATTAGCTTTGCACATTTTAAAAATATAAATTTTTTTCTTTTGACAAAAGTTTTATTTTTTTCAGCTCTATATATTTTCTAAATAAATTTGGATAGGTTACATGGTTTTACATGTCTTAATTACGATTTTTAAAAATTACACCGTAACTTTTCCGTGTTTTTGTTAACACAACGTGTTTTCTTTCTACGTTTCGATATGCAAATGCACGTGTGATATGTTTTTTATCTACGTTCACACATAAATTTAATTTAAAGTGGCCATTCGCAACATGCGGGTGATTCCCACAAAATTTTTAATTCATTTTCAAATATTTAAAACTTTTTATATATTATTTAGAAAAAAGTTTATATTTTAAGCGTTCGTATTTTCTATTTGTCCAGAGCCCACGTTTTTTTTTTTTTTTGAAGATTTTCGTAGACAACCCTAAAATTAACCATTCATAATTTTGTTTTGGTAAAAAAAAGGTAAAGTTGTAAAACCAAACTCGTTTGTAGTTGTAAAAATAAAGGTAAAAAAACAGCTTTTATTGAAGTTTAGGATTATATAGTAACTTTGCTAAAGTCTACTATTTGTAAAAAGGTAAATTGCTTAAATAAAAAGGAAAGAAAAATGGTAGACTACTAAAGCATAGGGGATGTAAGTAGAAATCCACGTTAAAATTAAAAGACAAAAAAAAAGTAAAAACAAAAAAAATAATTGTCATGTGACATTGGTCCAAAGTTATGAATAATAACTTTCGTAGTGTGTTGACTCCTAGTATTTATAATTTATAATATGATATATAATAATTTGATTCCAATCCAAATGTCTTGTAGTCTACTGGTTGATGATTCTAGTTTTATATAGATATTGATGGTTGTAAATAACCGAACGATGTTCGTTTGTGAAGGAAATAACATGTTCACGAATTGTTTATTAACACTTCTCGAATATGATTTCTGTTCGTGTTCGTTCATTAAGGAAATGAACGTGTTCGTGTTCGTTTGTGTTTGTTCGTTAATTTTAGCTTCGGGTTGGTCGGGTCTCGGGTTTTTCAGGCATCCCCTAATTCGGGTTCGGGTGGCTTTGAATTCGGGTCGGTTTCAGGTAAAATGGACAACCCTATTAATCGTGTGTTTTATTTCCCTCATAATTTTTTGTAACACAACTTCTCTGATAGCTTCATACACTTTTTAAATACACTTTATTCGATTTAGTTCAACCAAATTATGCAAATAAGCAAGATACGATTCGGAACCAATAACCGAACTGAGAAGGAATAAGCAACTCGGATATGATTCGGAACCGAAAGTCACATAGATTATAAAATTAATCATTGCTCTTTTATCTTGATTAAATATTAAATATTAAATATTAAAATGGATTTAATCAACGTGGGAACAATGACTTTATCTTCTATAATAAGTAAATTTACAGAATGTCCGATGGATGAAAGGATGGACATGAAGCGTTTAAGACCTCTTATTCAATAAGAGACATATGTGATGATGATATCTTTTGTCATATTGCATACATAGGTTGTTTGAAGTGATTCGAGGATTATGGTAATATTTTCAAATGGTATACGAGTGTAAATGTGATACGTGACTCTGAATAAAAAGTAGTAAAACTTGACTCACGAGCAAGAGTGTATACGTGACGAGAGTCGTATCTCATGACCATGTGTGTGGTTTTTCTATAACATGAATACAGTAAATATAAGGTATGTGTAATATTAAAAAGAACTACACTATTTTCTTTTTAATTTAGCTAGTTACCAAACCCAGTTCATCGGCATAGACTCCCACACATCTCAACAAGCTAGCTGTGTTGGTCGATAAATTTATACTTTGGCACTTGAGGTAGGGGTGTTATCGTGTTAACAAACCATTAATACCAATGAAACAATCCAAATTGAAGCAAGTTGACCAGATTATAATATATACGGCTTGGTGCATAGTTCAGAACAATTTTCATTTTAAAATCTGAAACTGGTTGTATAAATGGAAGTAATCGTTTGGCATTTGTTACTTGTATATTTTTTTGTTTCATGAACATAAAGATACGGGTGGGTGGGTATATCATATTTTGATATTCGTGATATTTTTAATTTATTGTTTTCAGAAATTAATATAAAATCATGATGTGGGTGTGAGGGTGTTGTTGAGACGTGGTTGGTGGGGACTTGGTTTTACCTTCAAGTTGGTCCCTATACTACTCACAATATACAAATCGATCCATAACTTTAAATTTTATCTTATAACATAGCCGTATAAACGTTTGGGACTGTATCTCATAATGAATTACGGTGTCGATTCTGAGTAAATATAAAAGGTGTATGAGTTAGCTGTTTAAAACTAAATAAATCAAAAATACATCTAACTATCAAGACATTAATCATGAGTTTAACAAGGACCGCTGATTGATAAAATCTAAGTAGTTATGAATCAATAAATTAGTTGCTTTTTATTTAATTTAAATATATTCAATAGAAATGAACATAGCAAGTTAATGCATGGTTGCAATTCAAAGTTGAAAAATGTTATTTTGCTTGAATTATACATAGTTAACTATGGTTGTATCATATAAAAAGATTTACATCGTAGGGGTAATTTAACACAACATTTTTTAACGACAAATCTACAAAAAAAGTGTTGTAATTCATAGAACACATAACCATCAAGTTTTTTCGTAACCTTAAGAATCACTTATTAAAAAGTTCAATTCATTAGTCTAACCTTTTAAATTATAAATTGAACTTTCCATACACTATATAACCAATTCAACTTCAAATAATCATCAAACACTCTTAATCATTTTATGTGTCCTCTTAAAAAGGTATGGCAAATTGGATTTTAAATAATCGAATTGGTTGTTTTTGGCCAATAATAATCTCAATTGAGTTTATTCCTCGTTTTTTTGTATGGTGGTCCACCGTTAAAAAAACATAGCAGAGAAATTTTCTTTTTCCAAATTACAAACGATGTTTTCGGACTTTTGATCACAACGAGGATACGAGTCAATTAATGTAAAACTTACATTGAAACAACGTTATAAACGACAAAAAGGGTGCTTCAAATCGGGTGTTTAAACTTCCAGTTAATCAAAAAATCAAACTGTTTTTAGCAACGTTTCGAGGTAAGTTTTACATCAGTCAACTCGTATCCTCGTTCTGATCAAAAGTCCTAAAATAAGGTTTGTAATTGGGAAAAAAACTTAACTCCGTTACGTTGTTTTTAACAGAGAACAAGTATACAAACAAAATGAAAAAGTTGGGACTACTGTCGGAAAAAACTCCATTGAGATTATTATTGACAAAAAACAGCCGGTTCGAATTATTAAAATCCAATTTGCCAAAAGTTATATCCAAACAAATGTTAGTTCTAAGTTGATTTTAACAAAATCACCAACATCTAGGGCCCTTTTTAGAACAATCTTAAAAACTAAAAGGAGCTAAACGTAACATCCTCCCATTATAAAAGCAGCAAGAGATCTCCAATTCCAGTGTGCCAAACCAAAACCAATCTCCAGTGTGTTGTCAAACACAATCAGACCACAAGATCTGAACAACAACACACTGAATCATCTCCTTCATCATCTTCAGATCTCCCTAAAATGAAGGTAATCGAGAAGATTCTCGAGTCCACGGCGGCCGGAGACGCCGGAAAAGTAGTCTTCTCGTTCGAATTCTTTCCACCGAAAACCGAAGAAGGTGTCGAAAACCTATTTGAGCGAATGGAGCGAATGGTGGCTCATGATCCTACATTCTGTGACATTACTTGGGGCGCCGGTGGCTCTACGGCGGACCTGACGCTGGAGATTGCGAGGAGGATGCAGAATTTGGTGTGTGTGGAGACTATGATGCATTTAACGTGTACGAATATGCCTGTGGAGAAGATAGATCATGCGTTGGAGACGATTAAGAAGGATGGGATTCAGAATGTGTTGGCTTTGAGAGGTGATCCGCCACGTGGCCAGGATAAGTTTGTTCAGATCCAGGGAGGGTTTGCCTGTGCTCTTGATCTGGTAAGTATATTACGTTACATTTATATTTATTTAACGTGTGTAATACACTGGATTCTAACTTAGTTATGTATGAATTTGTGATTGTGAGGTATAACTGATTGTTACTAGTAACCTATTGAATTGAGGGATTGTGGAGAATAATGGCAGATGTGTTATTAGTGTGGACTGTAGAGTACTTTTGCCCATATTAGTGTATAACATTACATTTATTTGACCGGTAATACACGGGATTCTAACCTAGTTAGTTATATTTGAATTTGTGATTGTGAGGTATAACTGATTGTTGAGTTATAGATGTTTAATTGTTTATGCACTAGCTACCGAGCCGACACAACTGGTTACCGATGTTTTGCTTCGAGTTTACTGGTTACCCATTGAATTGAGGATTGTGGTATTAGTGTAGTTTGCTTTTGATCTTTATAGTTCACTTGATAGTATAGGTTTTATATATAACATTTTTGAAAACAATGTTGGGTAGGTTTTAGGTTATGAGATTTTTAAGATGATTTATGTTTGAAAAACTTTAAGATATGGTACATCGAAGATCTTGCTTTTTACAGTGTTTTGATTAGTTAAATGGATTTAGGTTTGGGATTTTGAAGTGTCATTGATCCGACAGAATATTATTGAAACTAAACAACTATTTAGCAAAGAGATATAATAAAATCCAGGATTCATGCATTTTTATATCATGGGCCCTTAACTTTAGACACATAATTTTTTTTTGCGGTTACCGGTTTAAAGTTTGGGCTCCGTTGTAGCCCGTTTGCTTTTATCCAATTCGGTTAAATATGAATATGCCAACTCTTGGATCAGCTCCGTATCACAATGCTACATAGGTGAAGTTATGTGTTGAGATCTGTGAAGTCCATTATAACTTCTTTATAATGATATAGTTACAACTTACAAAGCACTTTTCATCATGGTGCATCAAGAATCATGAAAACCATACCCATATCAAGTGACCAGATTAAGCTGTACGAGAATGATTGTAATAATCTTGTATAATCAGTAGTTTTGAATGCTTGTTGGATTTTTGCAGGTGGAGCATATCCGCAAGTCATATGGCGACTATTTTGGCATAGCTGTTGCTGGTTATCCAGGTTTCCATCTCATTCCTTTTGTCTTTATCTATAGACAACTGAATTTCATTTACATGATTTCGGTATTATCTATAGATTTTATCCCATTTGTTATTTTAGGGTCGATTAATGAAATCTAAAAATTTTGTTTCTCAGAGGCCCATCCTGACGTCATTGAAAGCAATGGTCTGGCTACACCGGAAGCATACGCAAAGGATCTTGCTTACCTCAAGAGAAAGGTATCCTCTATTAACAATTTAAATCACAAGTTGACTTTTTTAACTGTAGTTGAAGATAATTACCATTTCTAACTTATAAATTGGGTTTAATATTTTATGTTGCAGGTTGATGCTGGAGCAGAGGTGATTGTCACTCAGCTCTTCTACGATGTCGACAATTTTCTCAAATTTGTGAACGATTGCCGGCAAATCGGAATAACCTGCCCCATTGTTCCTGGCATCATGCCCATCAACAACTATAATGGCTTCATTCGCATGACCGGTTTCTGCAAAACTAAGGTATGATGTTTTTTATATATCACGTTGCTATTTCATATTGGCCTGAAACTTACATTTAACTACTACAGATCCCATCGGAAATCACCGCTGCTTTGGAACCCATCAAGGATAACGAGGAAGCCGTTAGAGCTTACGGAATTCACCTTGGTACGGAAATGTGCAAGAAAATTATGGCAAGTGGAATCAAGACGTTGCATCTTTACACACTCAACATGGAGAAATCTGCACTGGGAATTTTGACCGTAATGAAGTCCTTCGATATTTTTATTTAAAATAATAACACCATATGCTTTGTTAAATGTAAACTTACATCAGATTTATTATGCAGAATCTTGGATTGATTGAAGAAACCAAGATATCGAGGCCACTGCCATGGAGGAGACCTACCAGTCTTTTCCGTCTTAAAGAAGACGTTAGGCCGATATTCTGGTATGCAGCATGAACATGAATTTACAAGACGATTTGTTAACACTTTTCTACATTGTGTGTAACTTCAAAATACTTGATTTGTTTTTATTTTTTTTTAATTTTGATAGGGCCAATCGTCCAAAGAGTTACTTAACAAGAACTGCTGGTTGGGAGCAATATCCACATGGGCGTTGGGGCGATGCTTCTAATGCATCATACGGAGCGTTGACTGACCATCAGGTACATACATTTATTAACTTTTGTGCATGTCTTGTAAATATGCATTAAAATAAAATTATAAATCTTCTAACATATAACATATGCTGTGAATCTATGAGCAGTTCATGCGACCACGTGCACGTGATAAGAAAATTCAAGAAGAGTGGGTGGTACCTTTGAAAAAGTTTGATGATATTTCCGAGGTATGGTCTATATGTATAAAATTATTCAGTATTTGGAGCTTAATTAGCAACATTACGTGTAACGAAAGAACCTAATCGAACTTTTTGTATCAGAAATTCATGAAATACTGCCTTGGACAACTGAAAACCATTCCGTGGTCTGAACTCGACGCACTTCAGCCAGAAACAAAGATTATCGATGAACAACTAGCTTCGATAAACCTCAAGGGTTTCCTCACCATCAACAGCCAACCGCCTGTTAATGGAGCGAAATCGGACCTCCCAACCGTTGGTAAGATTTTATTTGAGCATAACCTCTAGTCCTCTACTATTAGGGGTGTGCAAATGGCGGCTCGGTTCAGTTATTACCTTTAACCATATCCGTAACCGGTAGCTTCGTTTAAGGAATTTCTTTAACCATATCCATAACCGAACTTTGGTTTGGTTAATCGGTTATGATTATATTACATAAAAAGCTTTTGTATGTGTTTTTTATGTATATAGAGTTTGATTCCTTGAACATGTATATTTTAAATATAGATATATTTAAAAAGCATATCTTAATTCAGTTCGGTTTGGTTAACGTTCGTTATGGGGCACCTTTAACCATATCCATAACCGACATATCAGTTAATTAAATAGCATTATCCATAACCGTCGGTTAATTCGGTTCGGTGGCAGTTTGGTTATCGGTTAATTTCAGTCAACGGTTAAGGTTTGCTCAACCCTATCTACTATAGTGTCTGTGCTTGACTGCTTGTAACAATAAAACAATCACAAAGGTAATAAGTTTTACAAATGCTTACTTGAAGTGATATCATATGTTTTGGTTTTGAAGGATGGGGCCCGGCAGGTGGGTACGTTTACCAGAAAGCATACGTAGAGTTTTTCTGCTCAGGTGAAAAGTTAAACGCGCTGGTGGAGAAAACCAAGGCATACCCTTCACTCACATACATAGCAGTGAACAAAGACGGGAATTTGGTGTCAAACGTGGGGAAAAATGACGTGAATGCAGTTACATGGGGAGTGTTTCCCGCCAAAGAAATCATTCAACCGACCGTCGTTGATCCTGCAAGCTTCTTAATATGGAAGGATGAAGCCTTCGAAATCTGGTCAAGAGGATGGGCTCAATTGTATCCTGAGCTGATTCTTCTAGATCACTTCTTCAAGAGGTTTGTTTTCTTCTCTTGCAATTTCATTATGAACGGTTAATTTTTGTTTTACGGTGACTTCGGGGCTGTTTGTTTACCTTTTAACGAGGCTCTTAATGGTTCAGACCTCTTACCGGGTTAGCACTTAGTGGTTCAGACATTTGCCTCTGAACGGTTAAGCATTATACTGAGTTTGAATGATTAAGATCTCTAATCTGAATTGGTCAGACATTTCCTTTTGAATGGTTAAGCATTATACTTGTTTTTAATGATTCAGACCTCTTACGTGCTCAAAGCTTAACCATTCAGAAGTTGCCAAACAACCCCTTATAATCTGTTGACACTTATGTGATTATTTGGCAATGGGGTTACAGGTACAGAACACTTACTACTTGGTAAGCTTGGTCGATAATGACTACATCAACGGCAACTTGTTCACTGTTTTCAACGACTTCTAAACTTGTCCGGCGAATCAATCTCTATAGAGAAAATGAATGTACCGCTTTATGTTTTACGTGTTTTATGTATTGTAAGCAACTAATCGATCAAAGAGAGGGCGTACGAGCTCACGGTTACTTGGTACGAGTGCGAGTAATAATGCATAATGTATCATCATATCATGCTTAGAACTGTTTATGTATTATGTGTTATTGGGTTTTGTTAGATAGTTTTTTCCACTTCATTTGGAAGATGTGATTTTGTATATTGTTCCACAAACATGAAACAGTCTCATTTTATTAAATTGCGATAATCATCTTTTAAATGTTTGGAAAATAATATTTCTGATACAAATAATCAATTTTATATGAACATGCATTGTAAACAAGTTTAGATAGTCAGTATATCATATTGGGTTGAGATATCGCATTTTAGTTGGTCATGTTGGAAAAATGCTTAGTTAGGTTAATTTTTTGGTATTAAGTTTTCTTGTAATGGGCTAACCATATCTTTAATCAATTTAAATAAGATATTACAAGGTGCCAGCTAGGTACTGGTTTTAGGATTCGCCTTTTCTTCACCTATTTTTTTCTATCTTGAGGTTTATCTCTACCACAAGTTGTGTACTATTTGTCCTTCCTTCTATTCATAATCTGTGAAGTATGACTTTTCTGCTCTATTTTATGACCATGGTGTTTGACTTTTTTCAAATGGTTAATTGGGAAGTAGTCAATAATGTTAGGTCTTTCCTAAGGTCCATTTCTTTCCGTTCCATACAAAACCAACTTATTATTGGCATGTTTGCCACGGACGTTATAATTAAAAACCACGGGTTTTTTATTTATATATATGTGTAAAATGTTTCATTATGAAGCTATATTCAATCATAATACTTTAATATGTATATACTATACACACACACATTATATATATTATAAATATAAAAAGCATGTTGGTATTTTTTATAGGTAACAGTTTCAACCACTTTTACCAAAAACATGGGTGATCCGGTTTATGTTTATCTTAAGTGGATCAAGTGGGCAAACTTTTAAATATTGTATAAAGATGGAACAAATCAAATGGGTCAAAAGGGAAGCGATTCGCAATATGGGTCATATATAGTATATTAGTTATATGCAAAGTTCAAGAAAAGGGGAAAAGTGTATTTGACATGATTCTGAGCCGCCAAAGTTTGATACAACGGTTTTTACTTCACAAGAAGCTTTGGTTAGTCCTCTAGAACGACGTCTTGCATCTGTTAAACAAGAGGTTTAGTCTCCAGTTATATCATATTTCTTGATTTTTTTTGTACACAACTTATAGATAAAACATAAATACAATCTACTTTGTTAGTAAATTATGTAATATGTCACTTTATCGCATTAATTTTATCTATACACTTATGATTACTGTAATTTAAATTTTTTCCAACCCGGGAAGCATTCCCGGGTGATAACCTAGTTTTTTATATAGTTATAAAAGGTTAATTACTTTAATATTTCCTTTTTGAATGACTATTAAAGTTTAGATAGTCAATATATTAAAAACTAGGTAGGGATACTTAGGTTACAAAAGAATATATTACTTTAATATATAACGACCGAAAATGGTATTAGCAATGATTCTCTAACTAGACGTTAGAAGCAAGTAACAACTAACAAACGGTTGAAAGTACAAATTAATACATAGGAAAATTTGAAAAGTAAAAAGCACACCAGATATCAAGATATCAACAATCTCTGTATTTTTTTAATTTAAAAGAGGGAAGGGGCTAAGGGGCACAATACTCGGTTCCTCCCGAGTGTAGCAAGTATCATGGGCACACCGCTGCACCCCCCCCCCCCAAGTATCGTGGGCACACCGCCGAGTAAGGAATTCAAGATGAGGAACTCGGGTGTGGAGGTGATTTGTTGTGTTGTATGACTTCCGTTAAATAATAAAAAAAATTAACAATTATTTTTATACTATAAATACCACATACCTTTTCTATTTTTCTACATAAAAAATACACTATTTCTACTACCATTTTAACCAGCCTCTCTCAAATGGCAAGAAGATGTATCATATCATTTTGGAATGCAATCTTTCAACATCTGAGTGATATTTGTCGCTTGGTAGAGCAAATTATTTCAAAGCGCAGGGATATGAATTCTAAGCTCTCAAATTTAGCTCTTCAATAACATGATGAATGGGGGTGACGGGCTAACAAAGGTGGAAGCGATTAATTTTGCTCAATGCAAGTACCGAACGCACTATGCGTGGCGGATGTTTAGTCACATGTTGGCGTGGTAAATTCTAAGGAATTATCCCGTATGGACTCCCAATGTTGATGATTAGAATTTTAATTTTAAATATGTAGGTTTTTATTTTAATTTTGTATTATTTTTTGTTTATTTAATCCGTATCATTTTTTAAAATTATTTTATTATGTTTTTTTTTAATTAATGAAAGTGTGTTTTTTTTAAATGTTTGTTTTTTAATTAAGAAAACCAAAACAAATGTTGAGTAGTTTGGGGTAAACCACGTCTGTCAAATTGAGTATTTTGGAGTAGTTGAGGGCTATTTGAGGTGAATCGATTTGATTGGCAAGTGGTTGGGGTGTTGTAGTTATGTGCTTCTCTCACGTTAAGGTCGGAGGATATGAAATGAAGTCTCTAGAGGTTTCATTGTGTCATCTCAGCTTCACCTCATCAATAGCGTCCCTCTTTAACTTGAAGGGTATGAGTAAGACCTCCTTTTCTTCAATGGTGCCACCCCCCTCCACACACACACCCCCACCCCGTTATTGCTCGCTATTCCAGTCACAAACCAATAACAGTGGCCCCATGATGTCCCCTGGTATGGTCATGGGAGGCGATATTGTTCGTTTTCAGCTGAGGTGGCATGTGCATCGCGTCCCATACCACGTAGCCTAAGACTATGCGTTGCGTTGTCAAATAATTAAACCATTATCAAATCACTGCTGCTACATAGAGACTTGAACAATAACTAAATATCCAACAATTAGCAATAGTATAATAAGTATACATAAAATGATAAAAAAAAAAGAAGACATGATTAGCTAAAAAGGGTGAATTTCATCTGTCGAAGGCTTGACGCCCATTAATACCAAATACCCTGGCTGGCTGGCTCACCATTAACAAACAGTGCACTTTGACATGGAAGTGCCAATCCACATAAACATACTACACAAACTAACCTGTACACAATGTATTAAAATCGTACTACTAACCACTAATAGATTCTTTCTTTCATCTTCCCGCTTGTCACACCCCGACCCGCAGCGGAAAAGGTGATCGGGGCATGATTGGGTTATCATCAAAGCTCATGACATTTATTATAACGTTTCATATTCATTAATACAATTTAATGGAAAATTACAATCAATATTACATCATGTCCTAAATATCAATCTAGGCTTCATTGTTTTCTTCTAAGGCATTTCCTATGTTTTCCTTGCTTCATCCTGTTCACCTGTATCATGTGTAAAAAGGGTTTTTGGATCAACAAAAAGTTGGCGAGTGAATCCTATGGAAAACATTTGAACAAGTTTTTTAATTGATTATAAAATAAAGTGCACAACCACACATGAGTAAAAATAGATGTAAACTTATTCACCAACCAATTTAATATTAAATAATACACACATGAACAATAATGGATCGTTTTGAGGCACGCGTTGCTCAACTCGTCTCACACGAGGAACTGATGGGTCTAATGAATGAATTGCATAATCTTGACAATATGAAATACGTATCTACAAACAATATAAACTAAATAATACACACATGAACAATAATGGATTTGTTTTGAGGCACGCGTTGCTCAACTCGTCTCACACGAGGAACTGATGGGCCTAATAAATGAATTGCATATAAATTGACAATATGAAATACATAACTACAAACAATGTATACAATCTAAGTTTAGATCACAATATGGTATGGCACTAGTTTAATAAACGAGTTAATTTCGTGACACATAACACACCCCAAAACGTGTAATTAAAAAGGGGAGTTGTAAGATTCACTCACATTGGGTGGTTCGGTTGATGATGTTGAATGCGCACGAAGTGGTTTTAACCACGAGTGAAATTAACCTAGATAATGGCATAATGTTTCGGTAAGTAAACGGGTTTTATTAATCCATTTTAGTAGGATTGTTGGGTGTATTTTTGTGAGTTTAAGGCTACTTTCTAACCTTAAAAATGTTATTTTTAAGCATTTTTAATTGATTTTTAAATAAAATAAATAAATAAAAATAATAAAAAAATGTTGACTTTTTGACCGTTGACTGCGTTGACCATTGACTTTGACTGTTGACCGGTTCGTATGTGTAATTGTATGCGCTGGGTGAGGCTCGAACCCGAGACCTCCCGTACGCGTGCACGCAGCTCTACCAACTGAGCTACGTGTCTAACCCGAAATATTTCTGTTTTTAATTATATTATATACTAATTAGATTAAACAGAAAATCCTTATTTTAAAAAAACAATTTAAATCTAACGACTCGGTGCGCTCCACAGGTCTCGAACCCGGGACCTGTGGTTTAGGTTAACACACAGTCCACCGCTGGACTGTGTGTTTAACTTGTTATATAATCTGATTTTTATTATACTTATATACAATTAAATAATTTCATTTCTGCCTTATTTAAAAAGTTGGATAATTGTCCGGACCGGTGCGGTAGTCTGGATTCGAACTCGTGACGTGTGTTTAAACATTCACACAGTCCACCGCTGGACTGTGTGTCTATCTTGGTTATTATTCTGGTTTTTATTAAACTTAACATATATCAGCAGTTAATCAGGTTCAGTAATAAAAAGGAACATTTTTATTAAAGCGAGTATGCGTGGGACATGTATCGAACTCGGGACGTGAGCGTGCTTAATTTGCACACAGTCCACCGCTGGACTGTGTGTCTAACCCGAGTTATATCTTGATTTTAATTATACATATACACAACTGAAACTTCGTCTTCTTCGTTGAATTTAACTAGAATCGGAAGTCCGACTGGTTCGAAGTTTTAATCAAGTTCGTTAGTGTGTTATGATTAATTACAGGTGAGATAAATAAAAGAATGAAAAATTGAGCGTAAATTATACCGAACTGGACTCCTCTGTTTCTCCGGCGAAACTCCGGTGACAGCAGAAACTTCGGCGACGTATGTCTTGCGGCAGAGAGTCTTCAACGAGCTTGAGATAAATGTGGGTGACTTCGGTATAAGCTCTGGGGGTTCAGTGTTTAGAGTAAGGCACAGAAGTGAAAAACTCGGTTTTCCGGCGATTTGCAGGTATTTTCCGGCGAGTAAATTTTCGCCGAGAAAGGGTGCGGTTTTGAGCGAAAAGGCTACCAGTGGATTGTGGGTGAATTTATAGGGAGGAATCGAGATGTATAGAGTCGGATTTCAGGCTTGATTCAAAGTCATTACGTTTTCCGGCGGTTATGACTTGCGTCGCGGATTCAGACGTCGGTTATAACCGATGTAGTGATTAAAGTTTACGTTATAACTGAAGAAACCGTCCAATCTCGCGAGATCGCCGGGATTTCCGACGACTGCAATTGAGCGCGTCGTTATTTGAATTTGAGATTTATTTTATGTATTAATTGTTTCCAATATTTAACAAGATACACTAGTGGCGCATTGGTTGGATGGTTAAGTGTTAAGGTGTTGACTCGCTGGCTGACTGACCCGGGTTCGAAACCCGACTACAACCTTTCATTTTTATTTCATTATTTTTAACAGTTTTTTAAAAATAAATTATATATTCCAATATAATTATTAATTATGTATCGTTTAAAATTAATATGGGCATTAAATATGCAACGAAATTTTTAACTGATTGTTCGGTTAATAAACGGAGCGGGTTTGGTAAAATCCGTTTTTTGACGGATGTCTACACCGCTTACCAAATTTCACAATTAAGTAAACTTCTATCTTGCTCCCTGTGGTTTAGTCGTTTTAACGGTTTTTCCCCAATCATTTAAAAATAGCCATTTTCCTCCAATAGTTTGTTATGTTTTTTCTATTTTGCTCCATGACCTTAACATCATCCATAATGTTTGTCAACTAGAAGAACATTCTGGGAATTTAATAATAAAATAAGGGCATTTTGGTAATTCGGTTATAAAGATATTTATATTATACAGTCTTCTCTCTCATATTCATCCTCTCTAAACACTCTTCTCTCTCTTCTCTCTCTACTCTCTCTCTACATCAGACTCATCTTCCGCCACCACCAGTACCGCCGCCGTAACAACCACCTGCTGCCACCACAACCACCACTCGTTCTCAACGTCTCTCTCTCTACATCTGCCACTACCACCACTCTCCCCTCTCTCTCTCACTGTCTTTCTCTCACTACACTTGCCACCGCCACCACCACCACCACCATTCTCTGGATAAACACTACAATAGGCAGAGGTTTCAGATCTGGCCGCCAGAGATTATACAGTAATGGGTTTTCTTTAATTTGATGAAGAAGGGGCTAGGGTTTGTTCAGATCTGATGAAGACGACTGGTGGTGGTTAATTGTTGGTGACGACGGTAGTTGGTGTTGGTGGTGTGGGTGTGAGTGTGAGGGTGGATGTTGGTGGTGGAAGGATGGTTGTTGTTGGACCGTCTAATAATCGGGTACTAACCCACAACCGATTGAGCCGCAGTAGCTTGTATATTGGATCGACAAGATTCGAGTTGGAGAAGCTGTTGTGGGTAACCAAATTGGGGGGAAAAGGCAGCATTGTGAAGAAGATGACAGTCACATACGCACTCACTATGTGGTGGCCTCTTTAATTGACCAACATTTAATATATATGTAATATATTTCTTGTGTGTTGGGATAAAACAATAATGTTGTTCCGATGGATTCAAAGATTATTATTAGTCTTTATGGTCAATCTTTCGTTCAATTATGATGACAATTATAATCACTTTTAAACATGAATCCATATAGAAATTAAAGAGACATCAAATGCGACGGTGGTGGTGAGGCTGTTGCGACGGTGGTGGCGAGGTTCGTTGGCGGTTGCGGTGCTTGCTGTCGGTGTGGGGTTGGTGCAGGACGGTGATGTTGTGAAGTTTATTATAGAGAGAGAGCATGGAGAGAGAAGAAAGACAGAGGAAAGTGTGTATGTTATTAATATAATAATAAAATATCTTTTTAGGGAGGATAAAAAAAAGACTAAAATGCCCTCATGTGAGGGGCACGTGATCAAGATTTAACAGAGGAATTGGATGGTGTTAGAGGCGGGGAGTGAAATGGAGATGAGCTTCGTAGATCAGGGAGTAAAATGACTATTTTTAAAGGATTGAGGCAAAACCATAAAAACGACCAAACCATAGGGAGCAAAACGGTAGTTTACACAATTTCTTTCAAACGTTTGCGCGCGAACCCACCCACATAAATAATAATAAACCACCCAACCCAAATGAATGCAACTTCAGATTAGGGTTTTGTACAGCAATGATCGGGTCCTGCAACGATTCAACACACCCATTCGCTAAAACCCTGTGTTCAATCTGCTACGAAGATCTCAAACCCATCGTTGAAGATCTTCAAGCAATTTCAATCTGTGGTCATGTCTTCCATGAACTCTGGTTTGAATTTATTTAATCCCCTTTTACTCACTTTTTACAACTTTTTTAGTTCTTCTTTACATCATATATGTGATTTATCATGTCAATTTTAACTGGAGTTAACAAATTCCCAAAACCCTAGTTTCAGAGTTTGATTGAAAATGTAATTCCCCTTTCACTTATTAATCTATAATAATAATCAAAATTCAAGTTAACGTGATTATAAAAATCTTGTCTTTATTTGATTATTTGTATTTGTACGTTTTTGATTACATGTTTAGTAAAAGGGTTTTCTTTCTAGTGATGGCTGACACTTTTGTGTTTCTTGATATGGACTCTGGAGTTGTGATTTTTTTACATAATTTTCATTATTTTGGTTACAGTTTAATCCATGGTTGTAGATATCACTAGTCGCTAGTCGCCGGTTGGGTGGGAGCAGGTATGAGCAAATGGTACCCGGTACCGAATTTACCGAACCGGGTACATTTTCGGTACGGTATTACCCCCAAATACCGGCACCAAACCGGTACCGGTACCCACTTTTGGGGATTTTCGGTACTAGTTCGGTACCGAGCTCATCCCTAGTGGGGACTAGTGATTAATCGGAATTAATTGTAACTAATCGAAAATTAATCGAGATTAATCAGTGGTTAATCGGGGATTGATCGGTGTCTAGTCGGGATTTTTACTACCATTGTTTAATCAAGAAACTGGAATTGATATAGTCAGATTACTTTTATTCTAAGTGAGTTTAATTGTTTGTTTTGTATAGGTTGTAATTCTTTTGGGAATCGATTGACAGTTTAATAAAACTACATTTGTTATTCCGTGGTTTTCAAGTTGTTTCTACATATGATCTGCAGATGTGTAGTTTATATGTATACTGCATCTTTTTAATATGTTATTTGGATTGGTTTTTTGTATATCGGGCCCTGCTAATTTTTATTACTTAAGCTTTGACACCATCTTTGTGTTTTTGGTTTAGAAGTGTGACGGTATATAATGCATGAATCATTTTTGAAAATTAAACCTTTTTATTTAATTTAGTAACATTGGTTTTCTTTACTATACACAAAAATGTAAATTCATTTGTAATTTACACGTAACAAATTTGTAAATCCCAGCTTCTGTTTGACTAATCTCACTGCTTCTGTACTTGTAACAATGTGTCCGTGCCATATACGAAATATGTGTACGAAACATTTTTTATACTGCCGAAGGGTGATAATAACAGCAACTGATTGTGCTACACTTCAAACTATACGTGTACTTGCACGTGTTGACTGCAAATTACATGTTTTTAATTATTGCATTCGGAAGTCATTGCAAGTTTTCATTACAAATATATTAATAATTTGTGTTTTTTTATGGTGGAAAATCCAGCATACAACAATGGTTTGAGTACTGTTCAAAAGGGAAGAAAAAATGTCCAATTTGCAAGCAAACATGTTCAGCAGCTAACGTGAGTCGGCTCTATTTTCAGTCACTAGGTGATTTAAATGGCTCTAATCTCTCTCAAAAACTGAAAACTCACAAAGAAGACACAGAGGAACTTAAATTCGAAGTCAAGAGACTTGAGGGGAAGATTAGCAAGCTCAGTTTAGCTTTAGAAAGTCGAGAAAATGATTTAAATAACCTTAAAAATGAGGTAATTTAACTACTAGAATCTAATTATTCTTACGTGACTACTTTTTCCTGATTACAATTTTTGATTTTTTTCCTTGTAGTTGTCTGTGTGCAAGGAGCAGTTGAAGATAGAAAAATTCATTGAAAAAGGAAGCCATGGATCAAAATGACACAATTAACAGCTTACTTAAGTTGAAAACGCAGGTAAGTTTTACAGTTATTAGATTGATTGATATTTTCAACATATGTACTTGTGAAAATGCAAAGTAATACTCTTTCATTTGCAAGAATGAGATGTGTGTGTGTGTCTTTAAATTGTGAAAATGTTAAATGTAAACAAAGCTATCGTATGTAGCATTTTTTTTATCCAAAATTTCTCTTTCTGGTGAAATATACATTTTTTATAAAAAAGTCAAATCGCTTTTTTAATTTCATATCTTTTATCCAATTTCAGACATGATGAAAGTTATTTTTACCATCAACCATGTCACAGGAACTGAATAAATCAAAGCTGAAGCTCGTTAAGTTGCAGGAGAGTAAAGAGGGTCTAGCAAAAGAACTTGCTGCACTCAAGTTGTAAGTAAACGGGTCAAAATAACTTTGAACGGCCCATAGTTGTCAATAGTCCATCGTAGTGATCGCTATAGCGTGCTACGCAGCGTATAGGTCTAGTGTCGCTATTAGGGTTGTAGCGATGGATAGCGAGAATAGCGACACTTTATTTTTTTATATATAAATAGCAATTAAATGTAGCTATAAAATAGCTAGATTTTTGGTTTTTGTTAAATGTTAAATATACATGTAAAATAGCATACATACCAGGGTATTTGATATAATATACATATAAAATAAAAAAATTCTAGTGTATCGCTATTTATAAAATAGCCACGCCTGCTATTTATCGCTATTCGCTATGTAGCATTTAGGCACCTTATCGGTATTTGTCGCTATTCGCCATTAACAACTATGGAATGGTCCATTTATAAGTAAACGGGTCAAAATTGTCATCTCTAATTATGGGTTTTCTAATGCAGGGTCTCTGATTTGGACTCGAAAGACGACAAGATAGGCAAATTTGCTTCTTTCGGTACTGAGCCTCACAACAAAGAAAATGTGGATAGACTAGTGAAGTGTTTGGTTGCTCACAACAGGTAAGTTAAAAATACTGGAATTAAAGTTTAAAATAATAAACTTTTTTCATCATCCTACTCTTGTCAATGCTGTTGGCTCTTCTTTATCTCCTTTGGTAATTTGTGTCACTTTTTATCTTCTACGTCATATATATAATTATATATATAGAAGCCGCTCAACGTACAAAATGCCTTAACGTACGATGCGTACGCGATGCATTATCAACATGTGAATACTGGTAACTAACATGCGAATTTGGGTTTCCGTAACAACATTCGAATTTGTACACAACATGCGAAATTTTACATTTTTTTGAACATGCGAATTGTATTTTTTTGAACGTGCGAACTTTCGTTTCTATAACATGCGATATTTCTTTTACGGGTTTATAACATGCGAAGTTGTCATCGCGTACGCAGCGTACGTTAAGGCATTTTGTACAATACAGTTTTTTTTATATATATATGTATGTATGTACACACACACACCTGGATGAAATGTCAAGCACTCAAAATACATGGTCTTTTGATAGGGACCATAAGGAATTGATGACCAAATACAAAACTCTGGGGATGGACGATGCATGTTCTCGTGAAGAGCTTGAAAAGGCTAAAGAGAAACTAAAAGATTTAGAAAAATTGAAGGTTAAATGAATCCCATGTATGTTTTTTTATATAATTTATATTACTGAATGGATAACTTAATGTTTGTTACATTTTCAGAAAAAACTTCTAAAATTGGAAACTGCTAGGGAAGTGAAAGAGATTGAGGTCTTGAGAGCTCCTAAAGCTTCAAAAAAGATTAAAGATTCTCTTAACGACACATTTACACCGCAAGATACAATAAATGAACCTGATGTTCATCTTCGAAAACCAAAGAGGTTAAAAGTGACCGAGAATATTATAAAAAGTACCAGTAAAGAAGGTACTAGTTCTTGCATTATAATTGATGATGATGACGATGCGCATGCACCAAAGGTTTCAACTTCACTTGAATCCCCGTCATATGATTCAGCCCTTCAGCCTACTAATAGGGTTAAAACTAATGATGATGTGGCATTTGTTCACAAGATCAAGCAAGATAAGCACCTTTCTAACATCACAAATGAATCATCTTTACCGGCTCTGAGTTCTCAAAAAGGTAATAGTGCTGTTTGCTAGAGTGAAACTTTACATATATATGAAAAAATAGCCCAACTTTGGTCTTATTTTTATTGTTCTATATAACAACTCAGGTAGATTGTTAGCTACAGTAAATAGTTTACCCCTTGTTACTTAATTACAAAATTGCCATTTCTTTACTTTTCATTTGAAACTTAATTTCAAAACTGTTCTTTGATTACTTTCACAAGAGAGAGAGAGAGAGGAATGGTGGGGTTCATTGGGTATTTATCACTTTTAAATATTAAATAATTCTTACATTTTCTTAAAGGGATCATATTAGTTAATTAAATAGGTGGTATTTGTTACTTTTGAAACTATATTTATGATCTCCTAGTATAATCAATCGTGTCGGTATAAATTTAAGTATGTCAATGTTTTACTACCGAATTGCGGTATAAGTTCACGTTTGTCTTGCCCACGTTTTACATCACGTGATAGTATAAATTCATGTTTGTGCTTCATGATTTTTGCGGTTTTTAGTCGTTGTTTGCTTGCTTTACGACCCACGCCCCCACAACCGCGGGTTAAACACTAGCTACTCACAAATATGGTTAAGAATAGAGTTGGCGCTTTCAGTCTGTTTACTTATAAATGGATTGATTTAGGTTATGTATCATCTCAAAGGGGTCATATTAAAAGTAAAGCTAAAATGGGCAGTTATATGTTAATAGTGTGGGTGGGTCACCCAGACTGAAACATTGACTTTTGACCCCTAAAAAGCCCATCTTGACCCAGATCTGTTATATGATCTCTTGTTTCGCAATGTGAATTTGAATTGAATACTGTTAGAAAGTTGATTGGTGGCAAACTAACTATAAGTTTGTTTTTAATTTGAAAATTAGCAGCAGAAGTTTGTTTTACCCCTGGACTGCTTGGTCCAGATGGAACAGGAAGCTATTTAGGAAAATGGTGCAAAAGGGGTCAGAATAAGGGTTCAAAGGCTTCTTCAATATTAACACAATCAAATGTGAGTTTTTACTTGCATTACAGTCTAATGACCTGTTACGCAAATTGTTTTTTTACTGTGTATAAATGTTCACTTGTTTCATTAGTTGACATTTTAGTTTATATGAGCAGGGCTCCACGGGATCGTTATTTTCTGCTAGAAGTAGCAAGCTTGGGGTCAAAACAAGTAGTTTGCAATCTGAAGGGGGCTTGCGGATCGGCCACTTTTTTAGCAAAGCAGGTCAATAGTTGCTATACTGCTGTGTTATGTAGATTTGATCCCAATAAAACTTGACATGGTTTTAGTATTTTTAGTGTCTTCAAAGGCTTTTTGGGTTGTGGATAAGAAAGTTTTGTATATTATTATTATTAATATTATTATTATTAGTAGTATTACTAGTACTACTATTATTGTGTTTGTGTTTGTGTTTTTGATATCATTCAATCATATATCAGAATGGTTTTGGTTAGTCACTGATTGTTTGAACCGTGGTTTGATTTTCTGTAAAGAATTGAGTTTTGATGACTGTGACACGTGAATTAACAGTGGTTTGAGACTAAAGGTGACTCGATGGAATCTGGAGCTCCCCCAACGACTAATAAATTCGAATCTTGTCCGTTCTTGCTCACACACTATTTGGCGCTTTTGAGGCTAAGGTGGTTTAAGGCACTCTTTTTGTTTAAGATCACTTTGAACTCTGACCATAGACGAAAGAGAAGCCTAGCCACCTTCATTGACAATAGCGATACTGTAAACATACTCGTAGAATAGCATCGAGCATACATTGTTAGAACGATAAATATTACATGATATGGAGTTCAAGTGAATAAAGTAATAGAAGGATTTAACAGATACTTCAAATAAAATGTATTCTTGATAGTAAACTCTAATATTTAAGTAACTAATTAAAAGTCTTTGGGTAATAAATAATCATCATCATCATCATCATATATCCCACCAATAGCAAGCTAAGATAGGGTCTGAGAAGGGTCAGATGTAGATAACCTTACCTCTACCCCGTTGGAATAGAGAGGTTGTTTTCAGTGAGACCCCCGGCTCGATAGTAGTTTTGCATCAAGACTTGAACATAAGGCACATAACACTCAGCAATTGGGACAAAAGCCGACTAGTGTGTATCCTTTTGTCTTTTGGCTATCAACGCCACCACATGATGCATGATTAACCGTCCACCGCTTTTAACATTATTTTCACGAAATTAGTAACATAACGTTAAAATTAGTGCAATTTCACTTTTGCCCCCAATGGCACACACATATAACATTATATGCACACACCACAAGCGGGACGTAATCTTTGAGCAATAAAGATTTAATGAAATATACATAAGTTGCTCCTTTGCAAATGATATTTCTATGCATAAATAGAAACGTCGGTGTTGATTATCTAGTTGTAACCATTGATCACCTGCTGTTTTCATCATAACTTTTTGATGAAATCAAATGTCAATGTCTAACGTATATATTATTGTTTTACTAGTACTTTGTTTTCCATTCATTGGCCTTTGCCCCACAATTTGGATGTTGTGACATTCTTTATATCATATATGCATAAAAAAGGTAGATAGTCTTGGGGTATTAACTTTTCTTTTTTACTAAGACATGTCTATTCACACACCCACTTTGTCTATTCACACACCCCTCAGTGTCGAGCTGTGGTCAAAGCGCGGCGTTTTGGTCCGGTCAACCAGAGAAAGTCTGACGGGTTCTTTGGCCGCGTTTTGGTCCTTTCAACCAGACAAAAGACTGACACCCGGTCAGTCGGGTGTCAGTCTTTTGTCTGGTTGACAGGACCAAAACGCTGCCAAAGTTTGGCGTTTTGGTCAGATCAACAGACCCGTCAGTCTTTGTCTGGTTGACCGGACCAAAACGCCACGCTTTGGCCATAGCTTGATACTGGGAGGTGTGTGAATAGACAAAGTGGGTAGGTGGGGTGTGAATAGCAAGGTCCTTTTTACTATTTTTTGTGGCGCGAAATTGAACACTTTAGAGTAACCCATGAATAGAAATTATTAAAGTTGGCTACCTCAAAATAAGCCAAAAAAACGTTGAAAGTTTGTAAAGTATATATATAAGTATATACTTATAAAATGATTATCATGGGCGTGTTGTGACATTCGTTATTAAAGTTGTGAATAAACCCTTGATTGTGAACACTAGTGAACTAATCATGGCCCTTGATTATCGATACACAAATGTAAATCAATAACATGATTTGATGATGAAAATACACTAATGTATTTTACGATTTGATGATGTAAATCAATGGTCATAATTTGTTCGCTCAGTTTACAAATGCACTCGTGTTCACTCTAAAACCCTACCCTTTGACAATATAGTTTTTGTTGGAATTGTGTGAAAATAGCATTTTCATAAATATAGGAAATGCGTAATTCCTAATTTTTGACTATAAATAAATATTATAAAGTGAGGTTTATATAGATATTTATTTCCGGGTTTGTGTTCTATGTTGGAAGAGCTTCGCAACGAACTAAACCACGTCCAAAACGGAGCTAAAATGAATGAGATATCGATGCTTAAAGTTTGGTGGTTGAAACATTAAATGCTGAAATAATGGGAAAGTAGCATCTTGTCCCACATAGGAGGAGTGATGAAACTTAAAGGGGTATTTAAGCGGGAACACTCCTTCCTTATTGTTTCATGGAAGCACACACTAAGTGTACTCGCGAAGGGTGCGGAGCACCCTAACTCGCGCACGCGCGTGGCGTGGGCGATGGGCGCAATGTGGCACTTTGATGGCGCACTTTGCACTTCGCAACGCTGAGAGCCGCCTTTGTATTTTTTACCGCGCGCGCGTGGCTCATCAAAGGCTGCAAAGTCCAGGTGGCGTAGACCCTAGAAGGCAACGTGGCAAGGGGCGCGCAGGTACACAGGTAGTGGCGCATGGTGCAGGCAGTCCAGGTTGCGCCGCAGATGCCTGACGTACGCGCGCGCAGCGCACCAAAGTGAACCAGTATGGCACGACTGTGTGGCGTGACCAGATAGTAGGCTCGCGCAAGGATGTGAGCCATACTGGCGCACTCGCAATAGGACTGTGGAGCAAGGATGCGCGCGCAAGGGCTGGCGCACCAGTAGGCTCGCGCAAGGATGTGAGCCATACTGGCGCACGCGCAATAGGACTGTGGAGCAAGGATGCGCGCGCGAGGGCTGGCGCACCAGTAGGCTCGCACAGGGATGTGAGCCACACTGGCGCGCGCACCAGCAGGCTGGCGTATGGAGGCGCGCGCGCGCGTGACCTACTGCTTCCAGAGTTAATGACAGATCAGTTACACTTCAGTAGTTGAAACAGACGAGTCAAGGGTCTTGACCAGGAATGTAACTGACGAATTAAAGTGCATTAAAGACGTTTAATGCAATTTAATTCGTTGAGTTAAATCTTTTTGACTGTTTCAACACAGATGCAGTATAAATACTGCATTACATCAACACCAGAAGAGACACCGAATCACCAACGAACCCTCTACTTGAAATTCTTCTTCTTCCTCTTTCTTGCAGCAAGGTACACCTTCGGGTTGCGTCATCTCCGGCAGTGCAACTGCTTAGGCTGTTGTATCCTGGAAACAAACGAGTTCTCCTGGGAGACTCGAAATTTGTTTTAAGGGACCCGTGTCTAACACGATCCTCAGCCAAGAACTTCATCTTTTGTTGAAGTTTGTTCTTGTATTTTCTTTATTTCAGTTGTAATCCGTACTGTAATTTACTGCTTTCTTTATTTTTCTCTTTGTGTAATTCAGTTAAATAATTTTTTATTTATTTTATGCGAACGGTTCCCACAATCTTAAAACAAATTTCGAGTAAAAAAACACTGTTCGTGTAGAATCAAAACCATTATGTTTTGGCAGTTTGTGTTTTTAAAAACATATTTTTTTCCGGTTTTCATCTTCAAAGGAGCGACTTTGGTTGAAAACCATTTCAGATTTCTTCAATTCGTTCGTAACGGATATTATAAAAACTTTCTGGTTTGGTCTTCAAAGTTGGACTTAGAAGCCAAACAGTTAGTGTGCACTCAAATTATAAGAGTTTTCCTGTTTTGGTCTTCAAAGTTGGACTTAGAAGCCAAACGGTAAATTCGTGGTAAATTAAAATTAAGAGTTTACTTCTGTTTTTATTGGTTTAAAACAGAATTCGGACTTAAATTTTAATTTTACTTTTCAGAATGTCGACTGAAAACAACAACAATGTGAACACGAATGTTAACAACCTTGTCGTTGGAACCCCTGCCAACACTGTGGGAGCGACCACAGTGGCAAATCATGTTGAACGACCCGAGAAATTTACGGACCTCCACTTCAAAAGGTGGCAACAGAAGATGTTCTTCTACTTGACCACCATGAACCTTGCGAGGTTCTTGACTGAAACCGCTCCCCAACCTGCGGAAGGGGAGACCGACGCTCAAGCTCAGTGCGCGGTTGATGCTTGGAAACATACGGATTTCATATGTCGAGGCTATGTGCTTAATGGCCTTTCGGGTGCATTGTATTACGTGTACTATAATGTCAAGACGACCAAAGAATTATGGGATCTCTTGGACAAAAAGTACAAAACGGAGGATGCGGGAACAAAGAAGTTTGTTGTCGCCCGTTTCTCGGACTACAAAATGGTCGATAACAAGACTGTTATGAACCAAGTCCAAGAGTTGCAGATTATACTTCATGACATCCACGCTGAGGGCATGGTTCTTAGCGAGACATTTCAAGTGGCAGCAATAATTGAAAAATTGTCTCCTTCGTGGGTAGAATTAAAAAACTACCTAAAACATAAACGAAAGGAAATGACGGTGGAGGAACTTGTGGTCCGTCTTCGAATCGCAGAGGACAACAAGGTCGCTCTAAAAGGCACCATTGCGCAAGCTGCGGCTAAAGCAAACATGGTGGAAGTTGGGGATTCCTCCAAAGGCAAAAGGGGTAAACTAACGAAAAAGGACAAAGGGAAAGCAAAAGTTAACAACCTTGGACCAAGAAAGGGGGCTGTGAAAAAGAAGTCTGCGCCTTTCCAAGGTACTTGTTACAATTGTAAGAGACGGGGCATCGTGCTAACGAATGCAAGAAGCCTAAGCGTGAGCGTGCGCATATGGTTGATGAGGATGGTATGCCTCTAATTGCAATGATAACCGAGGAAGCGGCTATGATTGAAGAAGTCAACGTGGTGGGCGCCAACCCACCAGGATGGTTCGTTGACACGGGTGCAACCTGCTATGTTTGTGGAGACAAGTCATTGTTCTCAACATTCAAGGAAGCAACGGGTGAAGAAAAGCTTTGTCACACCCCGACCCGCAGCGGAAAAGGTGACCGGGGCATGATTGGGTTATCATCAAAGCTCATGACATTTATTATACGTTTCATATTCATCAAATACAATTTAATAGGAAATTTACAACTATAATTACATCATGACCTAACATCAATCTAAGTTTCTTTGTTTTCTTCTAAGGCATTCCCTATGTTTTCCTTGCTTCAACCTGTTCACCTGTATCATGTGTAAAAGGGTTTTTGGATCAACAAAAAGTTGGCGAGGGAATCCTATGGAAAACATTTGAACAAGTTTATTTAATTGATTATGAAATGAGTGCACAACCACACATGAGTAAAAATAGATGTAAACTTATTCAACAATCATTAGATATTAAATAAAGCACACATGAACAATAATGGAACGTTTAGAGGCACGCGTTGCTCTACTCGTCTCTCACGAGGAACTGATGGGCCTAATGAATGAATTGCATAAACATGATAATATGAAAGACACAACTACAAACAATATAAATTCAATGATACACACATGAACAATAATGGATTGGTTTTGAGGCACGCGTTGTTCAACTCGTCTCCCACGAGGAACTGATGGGCTTAATGAATGAATTTCATATAATTTGACAAAATGAAATACGTAATCACAACAATATAAACAATCTAAGTTTAGATCACGATATGGTATGGCACAAGTTTAAATAAATGAGTTAATTATTTGGTGACACATGACACACCCCAAAACGTGTAATTAAAAAGGGGAGTTGTAAGATTCACTCACAGTGGGTGCGTTCGGTTGCTGATGTTGAATGCTCGCGAAGTGGTTTTAACCACGAGTGAAATTAACCTAGATAAATAGCATTATGGTTGGATAAGTAAACGGATTTTATTAATCCATTTTAGTAGGATTGTTGGGTGTATTTTTGTGAGTTTAAGGCTATTTTCTAACCTTAAAAATGTTATTTTTAAGTATTTTTAATTGATTTTTAATTAAAATAAATAAATAAAAATAATAAAAATTTTTGACTTTTTTGACCGTTGACCGTTGACCATTGACCGTTTGACCGTTGACTGTTGACTTTGACCGGTTCGAATGCGGGTATATGTGCGCTGAGTGAGGCTCGAACCCGAGACCTCCCGTACGCGTGCACGCAGCTCTACCAACTGAGCTACGTGTCTAACCCGAAATATTTCTGTTTTTAATTATATTTATATATTAATTAGATTAAACCGAAAATCATTTATTTTTAAAAAACGATTTGACTGAATCGGATCGGTGCGCTCCACAGGTCTCGAACCCGGGACCTGTGGGTTGAGTTAACACACAGTCCACCGCTGGACTGTGTGTTTAACATGTTATATAAACCGATTTTTATTATACTTAAATACAAACTAAGTATTTTCATTTCTGACTTATTTAAAAAGTTAGATATTTGTCCGAGTCGGTGCAGTAGACCGGACTCGAACTCGTGTCCTGTGATTTAAACATACACATAGTCCACCACTGGACTGTGTGTCTAACTTGGTTATTATTCCGGTTATTAATATACTTAACATATACCAGTGGTGACTCCGGTTCGGTTAACAAAAAAAGGCATTTTTATTAAGGCAGCATGCGTGGGACAAGATTCGAACTCGAGACGTTAGTGTGTTTATTGTGCACACAGTCCACCGCTGGACTGTGTGTCTAACCCGAGTTATAACTTGATTTTAATTATACTTAAACATTACCGAACATCGTCTTCTTCGTCAGTCTTAACCAGGAACGATGACTGACTGGTTCGAAGTTTTAATCAGGTTTATTTAGCGTGTTTCAGTTAATTACAGGTGAGATATAAGTGAAAAGAAAGAGAAATTAGGCGAAAGGTATACCGACTGGACTCCTCTGTTTTCCGGCAGAACTCCGGCGACAGTCTCAGGTTCCGGCGTCGTGTGTCTTGCAGCAGCGAGTCTTCAGAAAACTTGAAAAGGATGTGGGTGACTTCGGTATAAGCTCAGGGGGTTTAGTAAGGCTCAGAAATGGAGGGTCCGGTTTTCCGGCGATGTGCAGAAATATTCCGGCGAGTAAATTTTCGCCGAGAAAGGGTGCGGTTTTGAGCGAAAAAGTTTGCAGAGGTTCGAGGGGGTATTTATAAGGCAAGTTATCGATGAACTTGGTCCAATTTCCGACTTGATTCAAAGTCATTACGTTTTCCGGCGGTTATAGTTTATGTCGCGGACTCAGGCGTCGGTTATAACCGATGTAGCGATTAAGTTTTACGTTATAACTGAAGATGTCGTAAATTCTTGGCGAGATCGCCGGGATTTCCGACGACTGCATTTGGGCGCCGGTTTTAAATTCGGAAAGTCATGTTATGAATTAAATGATTCTAACATTTAACAAAAAACATCAGTGGCGCAGTGGTTTAAGTGTTGAGTGTTAAGTCTGTGTTGAACCGGTTACTGACCCGGGTTCGAAACCCGGCAGTGCCAAATTGTTTTTATTTTCTTATTTTTAACAGTTTTTCAAAAACTAATTATATATTCCCATATAATAATTAATTATGTATCGTTTAAAATTATTTTGGGCATTAAATTCGCAACGAAATTTTTAACTGATTGTTCGGTTAATAAACGGAGCGGGTTTGGTAAAATCCGTTTTTGACGGATGTTACAGTATCCCCTGCTTTTTAGAAATTTCGTCCCGAAATTTAAATAGTGATGTATTTGACTAAAAGAATGATGGTGTTTAGTTTGACAGTTACATGCTTAGAAGAAGTAAGGTTTTAAGTTTTTTTTTTTGTTTGAGGCGGTAACGTTCCTTGTAAGGGTTAAGTACCCTATTACAGGAATCGCTTTTTGTTGCCTACTGTAAAAGTATTGATAAGCAGAATTGATTCGCTAACTATAATATCATGCATAAGAGTTTGGATATGTTTGGAAGGGTAGGATTATATCCTAAGGCAAAACTTCTAATACTACAATCTACACAAATAAACACAACAGCTAATATTTGAATCCACATTCTGATAGCATATATGTTTGAATGGTGACAGTTCCTCTCTCGTTTGTTATGATGGAGATGTTAGTTTATGTAGAAATGGATCACAATCCAATTTCTTTAAATAGCGAGATGATATAAATGTAACACAAATTTCAATTAAGACAATACTAAAATCCTACATGGAACCTCTCATAACCGCCTGATAATGCCTCTGATCCTTTGGCAAGAATACTTATATATAGGAAGTACCAGCGGCGTATCCACCATATTCTTGCCAAATTTTCATTGGTTTTATCCACAAGTTATGATCAGTTACCAAGAAACTACTAAATCCTACATAGAACTTCTCATAACCGTCTGACAATGCCTCTGATCCTTTAACAAGAATACTTATATATAGGAAGTACCAGCGGCGTATCCACCATATTCTTGTCAAATTTTCATTGGTTTTATCAGTGAATTATGATTAGTCCTATATGACTCTACAACCAATACAACAAACACAAAATACTGAAATGAAAAATGTCTGTGCGATCAAGGCTCAATCAAACGGAGCCGATCGTATTGTATGTACTGAAAATGAAATTGTATGTGCGATCAAGGCTCAATCAAGCGGAGCCGATCGTATTGCATGTACTGAAAATAATAAACTTAATCTAAACAACAATCACACAAACAGCCTATACATGGAACCTCTCATAACCGCCTGATAATGCCTCCGATCATTTGACAAGAATACTTATATATAGGAAGTACCAGCGGCGTATCCACCATATTCTTGTCAAATTTTCATTGACTTTATCCGCAAGTTATGATTAGTTCTATGTGACTCTACTACAAACACAACAACCACAAAATACTGATAATGAAAATGTCTGTGCGATCAAGGCTCAATCAAACGGAGCCGATCGTATTGCATGTACTGAAAATGAAAATGTCTGTGCGATCAAGGCTCAATAAAACGGAGCCGATCGTATTGCATGTACTGAAAATGAATAACTTAATCTAAACAACAATCACACAAACAGCCTATGCATGGAACTTCTCATAACCGCCAGATAATGCCTCCGATCATTTGACAAGAATACTTTATATATAGGAAGTACCAGCGGCGTATCCACCATATTCTTGTCAAATTCTCATTGACTTTATCCGCAAGTTATGATTAGTTCTATGCGACTCTACAACAAACGCAACAACCACAAGATACTGATAATGAAAATGTCTGTGCGATCAAGGCTCAATCAAACGGAGCCGATCGTATTGCATGTACTGAAAATGAAAAATGTCTGTGCGATCAAGGCTCAATCAAACGGAGCTGATCGTATTGCATATACTGAAAATGAAAAATGTGGGCACGCCAGGTTCAACCTCATAATGAAATGGGGAACATGCTCAACGCTCATAATGTAATGGGGAGCGGCGGCCTATGAAATTGCATGTACTGAAATAATAAACAATAATTACTCTAACAGTCTACACATGGAACCTCTCATAACCGCCAGATAATGCTTCTGATCCTTTGACAAGAATACTTATATATAGGAAGTACCAGCGGCGTATCCACCATATTCTTGTCAAAGTTTCATTGGCTTTATCCTTAAGTTATGTTTGGTTCTAAAGAAAAACATAAAACTAAACGATAGGAGTTGAATCTGGATCTTCGGTGAAAAGGACTAGCTGCGTATCTTCGTTTGGGCCGTCATTATCTTCGACAGGATTGGCGTTGATGTTGAAGACCCTTCCTCTTGCTGGTGGCCTAGCGGTTGGGTTTTCTTGGTTTACTTGGTTAACTGGGTTTGATTGAGCTTGAGTGTTGATGACGTTAACCAATTGAGGGCATGTGTTTCTAAAGTGGGTAGGGTCGCCACAATTGAAACAAGCTCGAACATATGGGAACATGGGGTATTGGGGTTGCTGATAGGTTTGGTTCATGGTTTGAGTAGGGGAAGAGGTTTGGTTTTGAAAGGTGCGGCAAACCTTGCTCATATGACCATAGCGTCCACAAGTTGCACATAGTCGACAAGGTAAGGTAAGGGGATGGTGATAAAAACAGTTGTTGCATCGAGGGTGAGGTCCAAGATATGGTTTCTTATTTGGGTAGGTTGAGTAGGGTGCCACTTGGGTGATTGGGATAGCTTGGATGGGTATGGCGTGTGAAATTGGTTGATTCCGTTGGATAGCAGCGAAAAGTTGCCCGTCTCTTTTTCTCTTAGGATTGGGTTGAGAAGGGGATTCGGTTTGGGTGTAGTCGGAGGTTTCAGTCGGTGCTTTATCCTTCTTCTTCTCCTCCTTGAAGTCTTTGTTCCGGATTCGGTTCTCGGTGAGCTCTGTAGCTAACTCCATTGCTGCTTCCAAAGTTGCAGGCTTGGTACTTATTACAGAGTCTTGAATCTTTGACGGAAGACCACGAATGTAGTGCTCGATCAAACGGTAGAGGGGAGTGAACATGTTGGGAACCATTTGATGTAACTCGAGGAATCTTTTGTTGTATGTGGTGTGGTCTCCTTCCTTTTGCTTCAACGAATAAAATTCATCTTCTAATTTCTTGATCTAGCAAAGGTGATTGTACCACCTCCTAAGACTCTTAGGATAGGACCCAAAAACTGTTGACTGTGTATTCATAGGATATGCACATCGTTTTCTTGTACATGAGTCCAAGAATCCCGATGTCCACGTAAACACTATCATGGAGGCAAATCCTAACATCGTCTCATACTTTGAAAATGTGTTTCCTATGCTAGGAGAACCACATGAAACCTCACCAACAACGGTTGATGAAGCAGGTCCAAGTTCATCTACGTGGTTAGATGAAACACATGATCGACCAGAGGTCGACCAAGGTGACCTTAGACGAAGTAAATGGCCAAGGATTGCAAAATCATTTGGGCCAGACTTCATGAGCTATATGGTTGAGGGTGAGCCCAATACCTATCGCGAAGCGGTTTCTTCCGCGGAAGGACCTCAATGTAAAGAAGCAATTAAGGATTTGCAAAATCATACTTGGGAGTTAGTAGATCTTCCACCTGGTTGTAAACCACTTGGATATCGTTGGATATTCAAAAGGAAGATGAAAGCTGATGGAAGTATTAATAAATACAAGGCGAGGCTAGTAATAAAAGGGTTTAGACAAAAACAAGGTCTAGATTACTTTGATACTTACTCACCTGTGACACGAATAACCTCTATAAGATTGGTTCTTGCAATTGCGGCTTTAAGAAATTTGGAAGTTCACCAAATGGATGTAAAAACCGCATTTCTAAACGGCGATTTAGAAGAAGAGATTTACATGGAACAACCCGAGGGTTTTTCCGCCCCAGGAAAAGAGGGAAAAGTATGTAAATTGGTCAAGTCTTTGTACGGCTTGAAGCAAGCTCCAAAACAATGGCACCAAAAGTTTGATCATGTCATGATTGACAATGGTTTCAAAATAAATGAGTGCGACAAATGTGTTTACTATAAAGACACACCAAGAGGTTATGTGATTTTATGTCTTTATGTGGATGATATGCTTATCATTGGGAGTAACGATCATATGATCAACTCAACTAAAGACATGTTGAAAGCAAGGTTTGACATGAAAGACATGGGCTTAACGGATGTGATTCTTGGTGTACATATCACTAGAACGCAAGATGGTCTTATCTTAAGTCAAACTCACTACGTGGACAAGATCCTTGGGAAATTCAATTCGGAAGGTACGAGTATAGCTCGAACTCCGATTGATAATACTCAACGTCTAAGGAAAAATAGAGGCGAAGGAGTTGCTCAGTTAGAGTACTCAAGGATCATTGGTAGTCTCATGTATATAATGACATGTACTAGACCCGACTTAGCATATGCAGTAAGCAGGCTAAGTAGATACACCAGTAATCCAAATGATGATCATTGGAAAGCTATCACACGAGTGCTAAGATACATAAGATACACGAGAGATTACGGATTACATTATACCCGTCATCCAGCAGTGATTGAAAGATACACTGATGCGAACTGGATTTCGGATATAAAGGATCATAGATCGATAAGAGGATATGTATTTACACTTGCGGGAGCAGCTATAGCTTGGAAGTCGTCCAAGCAAACTGTTATAGCTAGATCCACGATGGAATCCGAATTCATCGCTTTAGATAAAAGCGGTGAAGAGACGGAGTGGCTATGTCAATTTGTGGAAGATATTCAAAGATGGCCAAAGCCGTTGACGGCAATTTGCATACATTATGACAATACATTAGCGCTTGTGAGAGCACAAAGCTCTATGTACAATGGCAGATCAAGGCACATTCGACGTAGGCACAACACAGTACGTCAACTAATCTCAACGGGTATTATCTCGGTTGACTATGTGAAGTCAAAAGAGAATATTGCAGACCCGTTAACGAAAGGCTTAAGCAAAGATTTAGTTTATAAGACGTCAAGAGGAATGGGACTAAAGCCCATGGATGAAGGGAATATGAAGGAAACCAACCTAGTTGACTAGAGATCCCAAGATCTAGGTTCAATAGGCAAACTTAATCATAAACCCAAAGGGAGTCACTGTGGGGGGTGCCCCAAAAGATTCATAAAGGGAGTTATATACTTCCTAGTCCATTCCAATCAGTGACATGAAGTAAGGTTAAGCATGTTGAGGTTAACGATTTGAGGAAATCAAATTAACCATGATGCTTTTAATGATTTGATGAATCACCTATGTTAGAGAGAAGTGGGGTCGCTTCGAATGGATTTGTGGGGAGTGGAAAATCCTAGAGCTCTTGCAGAACCAGGAAAGTGTTCCATGACCATGAACGGACACAACCATAAGGAGTTGACTAAACTAGGGAAAGTATTGTGTGAATGTATATTGTCGCCTACATAAATGGGGGATTGTTCAAAGACACCGCGTCTACAAGACCCTAGGAGGCTAAGTATGCTTCACAAAAGAGGGTTCAAAGGTTACGCCTACCTATCTTGCAATACTTGACTATTGAATTTGTATCATTGAAACTTGAAAGGGGAAAGATCGATTTCCATTCATGTGGGGGATTGTTGGAATTTTATGAAAATAGCATTTTCATAAATATAGGAAATGCGTATTTCCTAATTTTGGACGATAAATAAATATTATAAACTGAGGTTTATATAGATATTTATTTCCAGGTTTGTGTTCTATGTTGGAAGAGCTTCGCAACGAACTAAACCACGTCCAAAACGGAGCTAAGATGAATGAGATATCGATGCTCAAAGTTTGGTGGTTGAAACATTAAATGCTGAAATAATGGGAAAGTAGCATCTTGTCCCACATAGGAGAAGTGATGAAACTTAAAGGGGTATTTAAGCGGGAACACTCCTTCCTTATTGTTTCATGGAAGCACACACTGAGTGTACTCGCGAAGGGTGCAGAGCACCTTAACTTGCACTCGCACTCGCACTCGCACACGCGCGCGCGCGTGGCGTGTTCGATGGGCGCAATGTGGCGCTTTGATGGCGCACTTTGCACTTCGCAACGCCGAGAGCCGCCTTTGTATTTTTTACCGCGCGCGCGTGGCTCGGCAAAGGCTGCAAGGACCAGGTGGCGCAGACCCTAGAAGGCAATGTGGCAAGGGGCACGCAGGTACACAGGTAGTGGCGCATGGTGCAGGCAGTCCAGGTTGCGCCGCAGATGCCTGACGTGCGCGCGCGCAGCGCACTAAAGTGAACCAGTATGGCGCGACTGTATGGCGTGACCAGATGGGTTCCCTGGTGACAGGGCGTGCGCGCGCAAGCTCGCAAGGGCTGGCGCACCAGTAGGCTCGCGCAAGGATGTGAGCCATACTGGCGCACGCGCAATAGGACTGTGGAGCAAGGATACGCGCGCAAAGGCTGGCGCACCAGTAGGCTCGCGCAAGGATGTGAGCCATACTGGCGCACGCGCAATAGACTATGGAGCAAGGATGCTCGCGTAAGGGGTTGCGCACCAGTAAGCTCGCGCAGGGAAGTGAGCCACACTGGCGCGCGCACCAGCAGGCTAGCGTATGGAGGCGCGCGCGCCGCGACCTGCTGCTTCCAGAGTTAATGACAGATCAGTTACACTTCAGCAGTTGAAACAGACGAGTCAAGGGTCTTGACCAGGAATGTAACTGACGAATTAAAGTGCATTAAAGACGTTTAATGCAATTTAATTCGTTGAGTTAAATCTTTTTGACTGTTTCAACACAGATGCAGTATAAATACTGCATTACATCAACACCAGAAGAGACACCGAATCACCAACGAACCCTCTACTCGAAATTCTTCTTCTTCCTCTTTCTTGCAGCAAGGTACACCTTCGGGTTGCGTCATCTACGGCAGTGCAACTGCTTAGGCTGTTGTATCCTGGAAACAAACGAGTTCTACTGGGAGACTTGAAATTTGTTTTAAGGGACCCGTGTCTAACACGATCCTCAGCCAAGAACTTCATCTTTTGTTGAAGTTTTGTTCTTGTATTTTCTTTATTTCAATTGTAATCCGTACTATAATTTATTGCTTTCTTTATTTTTCTGCTTGTGTAATTCAGTTAAATAATTTTTTATTTATTTTATGCGAACGGTTCCCACAGTTTTCCCCTTTTTACAAGTTTGGGAAGATCACCATTATAACCAATTTACTTTTATATAAATTTTTGAATACGCTAATTTTTTTTGTGGTTTAACACGACGCAACATGTGGGTTATATTTGCTTTTTTTTTACATAAACTGTTTCGTAGGTTAGGGTTTTCTTTTTTTTTTGCCGCGCCGCAACGCGTGGGTCAAATTGCTATATATATATATACACACACACAATTACAAACTCGATGTTGCTTTTCTAGTTCTTTATGGTCACGAACCGTTTCCAGGTCAACCAAACAACATCGGTATCGATACCGCATTCGTGTTTATAGTTCTCTCGACGTGGTAGTATAATATTTGTTGAACATATAGTTTGTATTCACAACATAATATTTTTTGGGTATAATAAGCTATATCGAGTGTGCTGGTACCATACCGATACCGTGACAACCGAACCATACCAACCAAACAACATCGAAACCGGTACATGTATACTTTTTAAGGTTTTCAGTCATGTAAAGCACGTGTCGATTACCATACCTAGCGTCGGTATCGTATAAGTGTTGTAATGAATCAAACCGATACCAACCGAATTCACACTACGAAGCACTAGAATTCTCACTAGTTAAAGATCAAGATCTCTTTTATGAGAAATTGTAGCAACCATTACGTCAACAAAAAAAAATAAATATTAAACTTGTAGCTATTAAGTTAAAATCCTAAAACCACAAATGAAAAGAAAGTCTTACAACCATTGAAATTTTCTTTTGATCGTGTTATCATGTCAAGTTGTCAACCGACAATTTTAATGTTTAGAACCGACCTTCACTTTTTCTTATGCCCTTTTTAAGATTTGTTACATTTGTAACGTCCAACTATCAAATCCCTAACTTTAAATAAAAACTATATAATTTTCTCCTAAAAATATTATAAATAAATAAAAGAAAGTTCCATGATGCACTGTAAGAAACAAAATTCACTCAAGGCAAGTAACTCGGTATATAACGAATACAAAAAATATTTCTCTATGACACGTGCTTTTTAGTACTAAAGCATACAAGTTGCTTTCTTCACCCACTTTCGCACATGGGTCAAATAAAAACAACAATAATGCACTTGTCCTACGAATCATGTCATTATAGCCACATTAACTATACATGTATGTATATATAGACACACATATCATCATATAAAACATAATGTTGCATACAATATAATTTATATAAATATGTTATTGTATAGTAGAAGGTTGTACATATATAATAATTTGTCACGCGTTGATTATTTTTCTGTCGTAATCAAGCGTTCAAATTTGAACACATGTGTGCGCGAGTGCATGCGTACATACATATACGTATATATATGATACACAATTCATAACGTGGTGTTGAAATTATAAACAAGTGACTTAGAGCCCGGATATTATGATCGCAAGAGTATAAATACATCGTGAAAGATTGCACAAACACGTCCAAAACTATTTATAACGTTCTATATTTACATTATGATGTTACAAAAGTAGAAGGATATTTTACTAGGGGTTGTACAGTTTTATAAAAAATAAAAGCATATATCACTTATATACAAATAGGCATCCTCACTCTTTCTTGACTATCCTTGACTCATACTTGCATTAGTATAATGCGCATTGACAACCTGTCTAAAGACTTGGAGACAATCCCTTAAAGAGTATATCCTCAATTACAAATTATTTTAACAAATAACACATGCATTAGGGTTCTCCTCAATGCTATGTTGATATGGTGGTTGATAGTTATAGTAGGTATGCATAGGAGGGTAATATGGTTTATAGGGCATAAGCATTCCTACAAATTGTTCTTGGGGGACACTTTTCTTCTCTTCCGCTTTAGACTCGTCTTTCTTTGCCTCTTCCTTTGGGGCTTTTTCCTTTTTGTCTTCTTCCTTTTTTGGTTCGTCTTTGTTTGATTCCTCTTTCTTTTCTTCATCTTTTTTGGGCTCCTCTTTCTTCTCTTCTTCTTTTTTAGGCTCCTCTTTCTTTTCAGGCTCTTTAGCGGGCCCAACGGCAACCAAATACGTAGGCCAAAGTTTTCGAAGCTTGCTGACCGCACTTATTGGATCAACCGTTCCAACTATTGTTATGTTCTTCTCTTTCATATTTATGGTGATTGAATCAATACCTATATAACAAATAATCATGTATAGCTTATATGGATGTGTATAAAGTTTCAAATATCGTCTAGTACTCAAACGATATGCTACAAATGTTGAAACGTATGGTGCACATATTTAAGTTGTTTTCCACACGTCAAGACAACATAATCCGCTTTTGTTTTTATCCATAATTTTTAACTTATGAACGGCCAAAAAAAACTAAACATAATATTTCCTCTTTGATGCTATCATTTCAATCACAATTTGACATCACTGTTCACTAAGAACAAACAAAAACATCTAGGCTATTACTATCATTCTCTTCATATTTTTGTACTTCTAAATTTTAATTAAAATCCTTTTAAAACCATCATTGTCTCTTTGATTATATTTGGAAAACGACTTCAATAATCCTTTTGTTTTGGTCACTTATTATGAACCACATAAATGTATCGCTAAACCTAAATCCTATCCCTAGCAAAAACTTAAAAAAAATATTAAAGCTAATAAGATAATACAACTATCAATCTCTTCTCTTACTTTATATGCTTACTATTATATGATATACATGTACATTATTATCTTTTACAATACATGTGTGACTAAGAAAACATATGAAATAATAAAAAAAATCGCATATAGTTACAACTATCACAACAAAATGTTTTCTAGAAGATGATCACTTCTAATTACATATTTCTTTAGACACATATTATAATATATAAAGTATGTTATATTTAACGGTATAAGCCAAGGGTGGACCCAAGTAGGTTGGTGGCTGGGCGGACATATCTCTTAAAGAAAAAAAATTAGTGTATCTTTTAGGTAAAAAAAACCTAACCACACCACTTAAAAAATGGTTAAACCCCTTATTCGCACCCCACCAAAGAATTCTGAGTCCGCCACTAGACTATCAACTTATATACAAAATTAATATTACTAAAAAGTTATAATAAGACATGACCCAGAAAACTGTAGTAATTTGGAGTATACCAAAAAAATTCAACCACGAATGTTATATTAATAAACTATATTTGTTCAAGAAACCTCACCCACTCGATAATTCCCCTTTTGCACTAAAAGCCAAGGTGAATCGACATTATTGACCCACGTCATTTTTGGTGGTAAAGAATATCAAGTGTCATTTTCTTTGCCCATTACCCATTTAATTTTTATTATTACAAGTTACAACTTTCCTATAACATGTGCTTTTAGCAATGCATACCTTACAAATATACATTGCATTAAAGATGCAGAAAAACAATCATTTTTATGAATAATTTGATGATATAAAGAGACCATCTTTGCCTTGTGGAACACAAAAAGCTATATATACATGGGAAGATATAAATCATTCACAACTTTGCTTCTTTACACCCTTTTTTTGTTATCAATTAATATATGATTTTTTAACAGTGACGTGGCCATTTGAGATAATATTTATGGACTGTTTAATAATTTCTGAATGGTTAAGTGTTAAACCAGTAAGATGTCTAAACCATTAAGAGTTAGTATAATGTTTAACGTTCAAAGGAAAATGTATACCAATTCAAATTAGAGGTCTTAATCATTCAGACTCAGTATAATGCTTAACTATTCAGAGACAAATGTCTGATTGATTTAGAAGCAAATGTTTGAATCATTCAGACATCTGTTTGTGAAACAAACAGTGTGATCCTTTAAGTGCTGAACTAGTGAGAGTTCTGAACCGTTAAAAGACCCATTAGAAGCTAAACAAACAGCCCCTTACATTTAAAACCAGATCAAATCAGTTGTCCAACTAATTAAACCCAATAACCGTTGTTGCAACCTTTTAGTTTTTGGTTATGAGCTATGAATCGAGCACAAATGAACTGACTCGTTGTAAGTGAGCTAGAAAAACAGAAAGAGATCACTATAGGACTAGCTAGCAGGTTGAATTCATGTTGATGTGTGAGTGGGCGGACACACCTTTTGAAAAAGAAATTAGTGTATTTTTTACGCAAAAAACTCAATCGCACCTATTGAAAATATGGTTGAACACCTTATTAACACACACAGAAAATAATTTCTAGGTTCGCTGGTTGAATAAATTAAACCCATAAATCATCATAGCTATTAGTTTTACGAGGATCCTGATTTAACATTAATCCAAAAGTAGCAACAAAAACGTCTTTCCTTCAAACTCGTGGAAAACAATGTTGACGTGGAATTGTCCATTTACCCCTTGAGAGGGTTAAATATAAGTTTGTTACCTAAAGTTTTAAACCCCTTAAGAGGGTTAAATATAAGTTTATTACCTAAAGTTTTAAACTATTTTTCAAAAGAATACTTGCAAAACTTGTCATTCTATTTTGTAGTTATACCTAACGTTTTAAATTATTTTTTCAAAAGAATACTTGCCAAACTTGTCATTCTATATATAATAAAAATACATTAAGTTCATTGCAACGCCAAACAATGTTGTTCTAGGTTTAATTATAAACCAAAAATTTACTTATTTAAAAGATAAAAAATAATATTTTATGCTATCATTTTATATATATTATTTGTAGTTTTATTAAAACAATATAGTTAAATAGTTAAATTTTTAATAAACATGCTAGTTTAACACAATTCAATGGTTTATTTACAACAACACAAATTTACCTGAAAGAGCTGCAACGGTCTTCATAGCCTTTCTCTTGTCTTTTTCATCATTCAAGTCCAACTTCAATATAAATTTCTGTAAATTCAAACCAAATCACAATTATTGTACAATTGTAGTTGATCAAGTACATTACCGTGCTTTTTAGGGATCGATGATGAGGTGACACGAGGCGAATAAGCCGAATATTATACAAAGATATACGTACACGTTTCATATCTAATCTTGATTATTGTATTGAAATACGTCACAAATTAAGAAAATGTTCTTAAATTAGAAATACCCAAATTAGAAAGGTGCATTTGACATATTTTAAATTGGAATTGTATGTTAAAAAGTTGTAAACCTTTTTAAAAAATATATAAAAGACCACATAAATATGTTTTTATTTACACACATAATTATATTATATTATATTATAATTATAATTATAGTATATATTGAAAAACATCATATTAGCTACAGGAACCTTTTCTTTTGTTTTAAGCAAAATTGATATGAAATCTAGGAAACAAGAAGACTTTCTTTGATAACAAGAGAAACAGAGGAAAGAACCAGATTCATTGAATCAAATGAATCTAATTTAGGGATTCTAAGAAAACAAAACACGCCAACAGAATCAATCTCAAGCACTTTTAAAGCATTCACTGGACCAAACGGGGTACTTCGAAAGTAATCCGAGTCCAATACCAATTCCAGAGAAAACCCGGTAACCCACCCACCGGTAGGCACGATGGTGATATTACCCGTAAAACCCGTTTGGCTTAAGAGTCGAACCCACTAGTGCCTCACTCCGCACCAAGTGAGAGTTAAACCTGCATCTCCCAAAAAAAATGCAAGTCTTCCACTAGTTATTCTAGAGATAATTGGCAAAAACAAAACACATTTAGAAATATATTTTTGAAGATAAGAACAACAATTAAAAATTTGAATCTTGAAAACATAAAGGGGAAACCTTTATTTGGGAACATTTGAAAACAATTTAAAGAAATGGAAATACAGAATCTTGTAAACATAAAGACTAAAGGAACAGGGGAATGAGCAGAAAATAAGGAATAAAACAGAATATATAGAATCTTGGAAACAATGGAAAGATTCAGAATATATGAGAATAGAATCTAACTAACCTTCATGTGGGTGCTTTTGAATTGAATTGTGTGAGTTGAGAGAATTGCAGTTAGAACTCAGAGAAAAAGAAAGATGTGTAGAGAGAGAGCATAAGTGTAGGATATAAGTAATGCTTTACTGAAAAGCAGTGAAGATATGAGTGGAGGAATACAAAACAAGAATTGGCAGACTAGGAGAGAGAATCAAAATAATGTTGTTTTTTATTTTAATAATAATAATAATAATAATAATAATAATAATAATAATAATAATAATAATAATAATAATAATAATAAAGGTTCACAAGAAGCCTGAATAATACTTTAAAGTTTTACACAACTCTTTACACTCTCAGTTGTAGAACCAGCAAACTAACTCACACACTAAACTCGATTAGGTTGCTGCGATATACCTATAAGTACCCAACTAACCCACAAGTACCCCTCTCCCTTATAATAACAATTATAGTAAGTTAAGTTAAATACACATTATTGGTTTGGTTGCTCAAGTTATACACCTATAATATATGTTCTATATAAAATTCGAGAGGGGGGTTGGACTCAGTGGCGAATTATGCTTTTCGTACGAGGGCACAATATGAGTCAGAAAAAGAGTGTTTATTTGAAAACTTAATGACGCTTTACTTGGAACATCGGTTAGAACAAAATGTTTAATAAGAAATGGTGGTATTTTTGGGCTGTTGGACCGTGCGCTTGTGCCCACCCTACCAAAGCCTTCCACCCGTTGTTGGTTGGACTTTGGACCAAACCTAATGAAGGTTGCTCAAGTTATACACCTATGATATATGTTTTAAAAAAAATCGAGGGGGGCGGGGGTTGAATTTGGACCAAACCTAATGAAAGTTACACATGGGCACGACTTTGCTCAAAGTGACTTGCAACCTCCAAGGTGCATGCAACAACACGATTGTAGAGAGATTCATCACTAAACTAAAGATGCAAAAAATTCCAATAAATCTCTTGGTTCTATATGTTGGAGGATACTATATACACGGATTATTTTATCATGTGGCTTTTACACCAGCTATAGCACTCCTTATTGGAGTATACTATATTCACGGATTATTTTATCCTGTGGCTTTTACACCAGCTATAGCATTCCTTATGTTGTCATGTTGACAACTCTATATTTAACACATTACTAGATCTTTTGTATCGTGCATGTAAAGTAATTACATTAAATGTAATATGTCAATGCTAGACCATGGTTTTGGAAACATGATCGAAACAGAAATCCCTCATTTAAGGACTAAACCGCGTCTTGTCAGACATGAAACCAACCACTTTAGGATTGAACCGAGACCTAGTCGGGTCGAAAACCGACCACTAATTATCAATCGTTTACACAAAACTTAACTCTATTTCTTGTAAACTCATTTCATTGATATTCGAATCGATAGTGGAAAATAAAGGACATAAGATTGGTGCCACAATCCTAGTTGGTTGGGGTCCATTTTTCATTGATCCAGCTCACATTTTTTCTTTTTAATTTTCTTTTAAGTTTATGGTAGGTTCTATTTCATGATTTCTTTTACGACCTGAAATTGGTATCGTTTATTTTACGATTCACAAACTTATGGACGGTGTTATCATTGGTCCATTACCTATTAGATCATCAGTTGTCCGTTATGATTTGTACCATCCATGCATATAGAATATACGTCATCCACTCACGCATTCTTTTATATTTTATTTTTAATCTTTCAAAATAAATATTTCAAAATAAATATGGTGTTTTTTCTTGTAATAATGATACAATAGGATAAGATATTACTTACAACCAATGTTTTAAATATCGGTTTTTAAATTGTATTGGATAGGGCTTAAAAACGATTTAACTGGTAGTATCTGGTTGTACCGGACGGTAATCCCGATTGACTAGTTAACCCTATAATTTCATAATAATAAAATTTCAACTCATAAAATAATCTAAAAGTACATGATTCCATAACCATAATTAAAAAAATAATCCAAAAATACTCCAAAAGTACTCGATTTGAACTTGAAACACAACCATCGAATGGACAGGTAGCCTCGATGGAAAGCCTGAAACTTTTGCGACCTTTATAAAAAAAACACAACCTTTTCATTGGAATATGGAAGGTAAATCCTGGAATTATTAGGATTTTCTAAAAAAAACTTAAAATTTAAAAATCAAAATTTTAGATGAGTTAATTACGTTTTTCGTCTCTATAGTTTGTCAAAAATCACTATTTCAGTTCATTAGTTTAAAAATTGTGAAACACAACAATCGAATGGACAGGTAGCCTCGATGGAAAGCCTGAAACTTTTGCGGCCTTTATAAAGAAAACACAACCTTTTCATTGGAATATGGAAGGTAAATCTTAGAATTATTAGGATTTTCTAAAAAAACTTAAAATTTAAAAATCAAAATTTTAGATGAGTTAATTACGTTTTTCGTCTCTGTAGTTTGTCAAAATCACTATTTCAGTTCATTAGTTTAAAAATTGTTAAAACAGTCCCTGTGGTTTCACTTTCGTAATAATTACAATCCACTTCCATTAACCCCGTCCATTTATTCTGTTAGGTTTTGGGGAAATAACCAAATTACCCCTGTTTAACAATATAGTGAATTTAATACAAAAAACGCTGGTCACGAGTATCGGACCTGTGACCTTCGACTTGAAAAGCAAGTGTTAAACCAGCAGGTCACACCTTCAATTCGAAATAAAATTCATATTTTTTTCTTTTAATACGAATACTCTGTCTTATCTCTTTAAAACTTGCACCACCTGTATCTCCAACAAACCCCATCACCGTAGGAAATGTACTATTCGCAGAAGATTGTTACGTTTCTGGATGTGAAAATGGCATCTAAAAAGATCATGTCATATTTCAATAACAATTTGAATCAATATTAGCAATAATTTCCAAAAGCTTTAAGATGTGTTAAACATAAACTAATTGCAAAATAAAAATATAATTCATCAACCATGATGAAACTTCAGAGAAACCCAAGATTATCGCAGGAAATGTATGTGTTCGTCGTGTTTACCACGGATAATCAGGGCCTCCTTTGTCTTGAACTTGCTCTGGATGATTCATACCCAATTGTGGAGACCATGATAGTCAGTCAGTCTTATCTCTTTAAAAGGAAAATAGTAAGGTTTAATTTCAAATTGAAGGTTTGACCTATTGGTTTAACTAGGGATACAAACAAGCCGAGCTGAGCCCAGCTTGATTAACTTAAGAGGTCTCGGGCTCGAGCTCGGCTCGTTTGTATTTTCTTCAAGCTCGAGTTCGGCTCGTTAATTATCTATTAATTAATATATTAAATAAAAATAATATAAATAATAGACTTTTTAGGATTGCGAGCTCGATAAGTGAAGCTCGGACTCGTTTACTAAATAAGCTTATTATTAGGTTCGAGGTCGGCTTGTAAACAAGTTTAAATAAGCTCGACTCGACTCGTTTACACTAAGGCTCGACGAGCCTAACGAGCTTCACATGTGAGGCTCGAGCTCGGGCTCGATAAACAAACGAGCTTTATTTTAGGCTCAAGCTCGGCTCGGGCTCGAAAAGGGCTCGGCTCGTTTTGAGCTTTTTCTCGAGCCGATCTCAAGTAGCTCGCGAGTCACTCTGCTCGTTTGCACCCCTAGGTTTAACACTTGCTTTTCAAGTCGAAGGTTACAGGTTTGATACCTGTGACCATCGGTTTTTTGTATTAAATTCACTATATTGTTAAACATGGGTAATTTGGTCATTTCACCAAAATCTAACAGAATAAATGGATGGGGTTAATAGAGGTGGACTGTAATTGTTACAAAAGTGAAACCACAGGGACTGTTTTAGGAATTTTTAAACTAATGGTCTGAAATAGTGGATTTTTGAGAAACCACAGGGACGAAAAAACGTAATTAACTATTTGTAGATTAACAAAACGGTACAATAGTTTGAACCGGTATTATCGGATTTACCGCCGACACACTAATGTTTACCGTTTGCTAGTTTAACCGGCCTTTATCGTACCGGGCTGGAGGCCAGCGGCCGGTATTACCGGTATTATCGGCTGGTATGAACCGGTATTCTAAAAAATGTTTCTCAACAACAAACTTACCCAAATTAAGCGAATTGAGTGAATAAATAATGGTTTGGTTTTAGTTTTGGGAATAACCAATGGTTTGGTTTGGTCTCCTTTAACTGATTTATTTAGAGAAGTTAGAAAGTTATACGAATTTATACTATCTAATAAAAGAAACTAACTCTAGGACACTTGTCATTATTTAGACCATCCTTAGTTGTAGCAAAGGCAATAGGCTACTTTCTGGATTTTTTTGTAACCATGGGGCATAACGTTGCGAAGAGTTAAAGGCTTCTGCCAAGTGCTGGTCTTCAATGCCACAGGCCGCCAACATTTTCAGTTCTTTCTCTATTTAAAAGAGAAGTACGAGAATATTAATTAGCCATTTTCATTGCATCAGGTACAAGTTTTTACATGACGTTAGCTTGTATCAGCAAAGTGCGTGGCATCAGTTTTGCTCCATCTTATGTAATTAACTAAATCGATGTGACTCGCTGACAACCGGCTCAATATCAATATAAATCTAGCCGCTGCCGCATCGGGCGGTCTGCATTTCTAGTTATGAAATAAGCCTCAACGAGTCGGATGGCGAGAAGACCTCGAAGAACCACCACGCCTGCCCAAGAAGAATGAATTGAAACGGCTATCAACATCAAGTGTACCCGATGTTAGCCTAAATATGGAGTTCTTAGTGGGTAGTTGACACAATTTAGCGAGAATCAATTAAAAAGTCAAGTTGCAGAAAAAGAAGACCCTTTAAAGCCAAAAACTAGTTGAAAGGGAAAATTTGAAAATAATGTGACCAATTAACATAGATCACTAAACCATGACGAAATGTGAAATAGTTAAATTGCTGAAAAAAGCAAAAGAGTAAATGCACGGATGCTTCCTGTGGTTTTGTAAAATAACACCTATATCTCCAAACTTTTAGAAATTACATTTGTGCTCCTTGTGGTTTAACAAGTTGTTACTCGGATAGTCCCTAGAGTGGATGACCATTAGTTTTCTCAGTTAAGTGAGTGTGAAATGACATAATTATCCCTTACTTTTATTAAAATATAAAAAAATCTAATTAATCATTTGAAATATCAATTAGGCCCCACAATTAATTATAAATTATTAATTAAATATTATCTATAACAACCCACCCCAAAATCGTCTCTCTCCCTAAACATGTTTCACGATTACACGGTCGGACCACCAACATCACACCATGAACCACCGTCGGACCACCACCATTACAAGGTCATGACTTCGCCCATTGCCACCTCACCAGATCAATTCGCAGACCACTCCTACCCGTCTCATCTTCTTCTATGAATACCCCCCCACCTTTACCCTCACCATCACCTGCTTGACAAACATACAGCAGGTGATCGCCCAGTGCAATTGTGATTGAGGATCTCACAAATCAGAAGGTGTGTTTGGTTATGGTGGTTGACAATATTGTGTTTCTAGGGTTTGTTGTGTTGTTCATTATTATGACTGATACGTGGAATCTAGTGTTGTTTAGGGCGATTATGATGCACGGTGTGGCGTATTGTTATGGGTTGTTTTCGAGGATTGTGAATTCGGTTGGGTTTTTTTTTTTTGTTCAGAGCGTGGGTGTGTGGTGTTGGTGATAATGAATCGCAGGGGGTGTTCTTGGTTTGTTGTGTTGTTGATTATTGTGATTGATATGTCGTATTTGATTGGGTTTTTGGTTGTGATGGTGGTGGTGGTTAGTGGTGTGATGTTGGTGGATAGGTGGTGCTTCATGTTGTGATGGTGATGGTCCGGCGGTGGTTCATGGTTTGATGTTGGTGGATATGTGGTGGTTCATGTTGTGATGGTGGTCGTCCGGTGGTGATGGTCGGCTGGTGGTGGCCGGAGGTGAGTAAATTGGGGTGGGGGAGGGTGGGCCCTGCTATTGTATAATAATAAGTTAATTTATTTTTTCTTTTAGAAAGGGTAAGGGGTAATTATGTCATTTCACACTCACTTAACTAAGGAAACTAACTGTCATCCACTCTAGGGACTATCCGAGTAACAACTTGTCAAACCACCGGGAGCACAAATATAATTTCTAAAAGTTGGAAACTATAGGTGATATTTTACAAAACCACAGGGAGCATCTGTGCATTTTACTCAAAGCAAAAAGAATATGGAGGTTTTTAAAAAAAATATTATGTAATGTTTTTACAAAAAATAATTAATATAAATCTTATATTTATATTTTGATTTATTTAGTAAGTAATTGTTTTAAAATAATAAATATAAGTTTTTTCGAGAAAAGTAAAATAAAAGAGTGAGTAAGACCATAAAATAAGTTGAGTGGAGTGAGGAATGTGATAATGTGATGCGTGGCTTATGTTCACCGATCATAACACACATATTTAGGTGATAGTAGTTCGTGTTTAATTTTAAATGAGCCAAGTTATTGTTTTCCAATCATTGCGAGCCAAACCAACTAGTTGAAAAGTTGAACCGAATTAGAGCAAACTATTACTTTATAGTTTGGGTTTCTTCGGCCTACAAAACATATAAAATTTGACATTGTAATATTTTAAATTAACATATATTGACTTTTTCTAAAAGGTATAGTTTAGGTTTCTTTGGCCAACATAAAATTTGACATTTTAATATATTAAATTAACGTATATTGACTTTTTTTTAAAAGGTATAGTTTTGGTTTCTTCGGCCAACAAAACATATAAAATTTGACATTGTAATATTTTAAATTAACGTATATTGACTTTTTTTAAAAAGACAATCTTTAAATATAGAAAAAGACAAGTTTAAATATTGAGAAAATGTTTAAATAAAATAAGTAGAAAACTTTTAAAACTATATATATAGCATTTCTATTACGTATATTTGTTCTGTTTTATTTAGTAGGATTACATATTTTTTAATAGTAATCAACTATTAAATTAAGATATAAATAAAAGATATAAATAGATTTAGTTAGGTTGATGTTTATTATTATTATTTTTTATATTAGCATAATAAGGAAGGTAGGAAGATTCATAGAAAGGATCTCTAACTCTAACCCATGCATAACCGTATTCAACTACAAGTAAGCAAGCAACTGGTTATATATATAGATACGAAAGGGTGGTGGTTAAGGGCTACCTGCAGACGTCGGCATCCGCAAGGATAGTGCTACGAAAAATAAGGAGCCTAACTGGTTAACCGAAAAATAAGGTGTTTGTGAAGCGTACGTGTCAATTGCAACGATTTAGTTGGACCGAACAAACGTGGGCTGCGGCCCAGCTATCGAATCAAAAAGAACATGAACGGTGGTTAGGGTTTCTTACGAGCGCCTAGGGTTTCATCACCATGAAGAAGATGAAGAAGAAGCAAAGCGAGGACAGCCAATTATCATGCAAGAAGAAAAAGGAGGAGAAGGCAAGTATATATACTTGCTATTTCATTATTATTATACTTATAATAATTTCTTTTATAATCTGATTCAAACATATAATTAGGCTCAATCTATTCACACACTCATTCTGTCTATTTGGACACTCTTGGGCTTCAAGACGACTCGTATAGACCTATACGGGACGTCTAGGCACTAAAATCAAGTGGGCTCTGAGTGAGATCTATACTGGGCGTCTTGAAGGTAGTCCAAAAGACTATTATACCCCTGGGTTAGGGATATACTGGGGTAAAATAGGGGTATAATGGTCTTTTGGACGACAATAGACGCCCAGTATAGGTCTATATGGCCGCCTTGAAGGTTTATTTTTTTTCTTTTCTTAATATTAATTACACTAATATTAATTATAAAAAACTTATACTAATATCAATAACACTAATATTAATTATAAAAAAACTTATATTAATATCAATAACACTAATATTAATTAAGTTTTTTTTTATAATTAATATTAGTGTTATTGATATTAATATAAGTTTTTTATAATTAATATAAGTGTTATTGATACTTATATGAGTTTTTTATAATTAATATTAGTGTTATTGATTTTAATATAAGATTTTTATAATTAATGTTAAGTGTTATTGATATTAATATGAATTTTTTATAATTAATATTAAGAAAAAGAAAAAAAATAAAAAATCCTCCAAGACGCCCAGTATAGACCTATACTGGGCGTCTATTGTCGTCCAAAAGACCATTATACCCCTGTTTTGCCCCCTGTATATCCTTAACCCAAGGGTATAATGGTCTTTTGGACTACCTTCAAGACGCCCAGTATGACCTATACTGGGCGTCTTGACCCTTTAAATTCTGTGCCCGACATCCCACTCAGAGCCTCCTTGATTTTAGTGCCTAGACGCCCTGTATAGGTCTATACGAGGCGTCTTGAAGGTGTGAAAATAGGCACTTGGGTGTGTGAATATGTAGACCTATAATTATCATGCATGCATCTGAAACTTGATATAACTTCAAAACAATGCTTAGTTTGTCATGAAGCTTAGTTTTAATCTCAAATTATGCTATTTGAATCAGCATTTAGAGACGGATCAAAGCTAATGGATGTTATTGTTTTATAACTACTGTTAGATATCAATCAAACTAATAATAATAATTGATTTGGTTTAAAGAAAATTGATTGATTGATATGAAACAAGCTAGGGTTTATGTTTCAGTGATAATAAAACCTTTCTTTCTTTTGGTCCCTAATAATAGATCGATAGCTAAGCGATGTTATTATGGCTGGTTACATCTCTTTCTCTCTCGAAGACCTGAAGGTTGCGGAGTATGAGTTTGATAAGTTTACGGCAAGAGATGATCAAGGTTATGAGTATTATTCACTCACGGAAGACGCCTACCTTTTGGAAACTTAGTCTGGCGATGATATCATTCTATTGTAAAATATGTTCCTGCTTTGGTATTGACTACCATCGTTTAGAAGGTGCTTCTGAGGATGATGTGTGTTTGATGAAATCGATCAGCATGGAGGAGGACGAGGACGAGGAGAGGATGTACTTTCTTCCTTTCAATTCATATGTATATATCCGTCTTTCTCGGTTGAATTGATTGTGATTTGCTATTTTTGATCGAATAACAAATTAATTGATTTGCCACTGGAGGAACAGGTATGCTCACATAAATCTATTAATTGATTTGGTTCATATATAATAGAGTTAGGGTTTTTGATAACACTTGGTGAGTAATTATAGGGATACAACTAGCATGTGTTGTAACATGAAGCATAGGCTCAATTTTTAGAGGCCATTGGTTTAAATTTGAAACAAGGGATTTAGGAAATTCCATTAGTTGACTCATAAAATAATAGGCTTATAAATAGCTTGTATGTATTAGTTTGACATAATCTCTTATGATATTTGAATCAGTACTTGGAATTTAGAGATCATTGGACTTTGCTTACTGGCCCATACTATATAACAATTGAGCAAGTACAAAGAGGTTTAAAAGAAATTTCAAATCATGTAAATTACGTGGCACAGTTGATTTGTAAAGTACCATTTTTTTATAAAAAATATCTATTTTTCGAAATATACAAGTAAAAAAAATCATTTTTTTTTCAGATATTCACCCGTCACTTATATTCTTGTATATTTATGTTAGTCAAGCATATGAATTATTTTGTGATAAGCGATGTGGTGTTCCATTAACAATTAAACCGATGCGGCGTTCCATCGGTTATAACGTCGGTAAAGGACTTGGCGTGTGGGGCCAACTCGCAATAAACCAATCAAACCATTTACTCATATTTGTTATAAAAAAGATTAAAAAAATAATTATGTTATTAGTTAAACCATTACACGCTTTTGAGAAAAAGTTAGTGATTACCCACTACCTATGTTGTAGTTACATGATGGTCACTTTCAAACGGTCAACAAAGGGTATCTAAGGTTAGAAACTCAGACTGCAAGAAATTGCAACCACGGGGACTCAGATGGTAATCTGCGATTTCATGTAAATCACATAAACACAAATTTTACTTTACTCTTAATTTAATAGTAGTTCAGTGGGATATGAAAAATACGTCATGTTACTTGATTTAATATTAGCTCACTTGGATATCAAAGATAAGTCTTGTTGAAAAAACAATTGTATATCTATGTTAATTCATATCAAACGGATGAATAGTAAATCACTTTTGTCTTTTGTGGAGTTTTTTTATTTTTATTTTTAACATCCTAAATTTTAGGATTTTCTTTTTTAGTAAAACTTTGTTTTTTATATAATTTGTCTAATTCATAACAAAGGGATGAATACTACATCTTTTATTTTTGTAGAGTTTTTTTTATTTATTTATTAACTTCGTATATTTTAGGATTTTCTTTTCTAATAAAACTTTGTTTTTGATATAATTTGTCACAAATGTTAAATGAATTTAGTTTTTAATTAGTTTTGTTTTACATTTTCTTTCCAGATTTGATCATCGTTTGTTTGTTACTTAACACGTGTATGGTAATCACATTTAGTCTCTCATGTTTTTTAACCCCTGGACTTTATAATGTGTCGAACTGTCGATATAAATTCGACTTCGTCTACAATTTGCTTCATGTGAGTCACTTGGTATTAGAAATTAGTGTTTTGGTCTTTGTTTGGTTGCTATTAACATAGTTTTACCTCCTCCCCCAATGCTGGTGGCATGGTTTACGCCCCTGCCCCGCAACGCGAGGGGCTTAAAACTAGTTGTAATGCATTATGCATGTGTGGTAAACACCAACTTTGAGATTATATATTATGCTATATCATCAAAAGTAACACAATGAATAAATATAGAGTAAATTGCACAAAACGTCCTTTAAGTTTCACCAATCTTGCTGGTTTCAGCCTTAATCTTTAAAAGTTGCCAAAACCAGCCTTTAAGATTAATTTTGTTGCAGGTTTCATCCTTTATCACTAACCCAGTTACTAATCCATGTTAAATGGCCTCACATGCATAGCATGTGAGGGTAAAACCGTCTTTTCATCATCTCTCTCTCTCTCTCTCCACTTTCTTTATCTTCAACCTCCAAAATCACCATAGCTTCAACGCTCCATTGTTGACAGCTTGAACGAAGTGAGAGAGATAGAGTTTACTGTGATTAGGGAAATTCCCAGTGAAACTCCTTTCTTGTAAAATACGGGGTTTGTCCCGATATTATTAATAAAACAATCTGGTGTTTTCCATTTTAAACGGTCCTGTTAAGATTTCCGTTGCCAAATAAATACCAATACCACGGGTTTCTGTCCCGCAGCTTCCGAACCGGCAAAACGGGTCGAGGGCCGTGACAGTTTCTTCGGTAAAATACCCCCAATCGCAGGGGTTTGTTGATGAGAGTATGGATTTGGAAGGAAATAACAGGGAGTTGGATACCACCCCTGCTGACTTGGAGGGTTCTGAGCAAGCGATGGATGTGGTGGGTGTTCAGCAGTCAGCCGCCTCTGCTGCCCAGTCGTTGGTGAACAGGTAGGTGCTGTTGCAGGGGTCTCGTTTGACTCAGAGATGGAGGACGGTTTGGCGGATAAATCAGGAGGTTCATGGGGTTAGGCTCAGATGAACACGCTGCTGTTAATGCAGCTGAAGAGGCTGTGCAGAGTCAAAACCCAAAAATTGGAAGGAACGACATAGCTGTCAACAATGGAGGGTTGAAGCTATATGGTGGTTTTGGAGGTCGAAGATAAAGAAAGTGGAGAGAGAGAGAGAGCGATTAAAAGATGGTTTTACCCTCACATGCTATGCATGTGAGGCCATTTAACATGGATTAGTAATTGGGTTAGTGATAAAGGATGAAACCTGCAACAAAATTAATCTTAAAGGCTGGTTTTGACAACTTTTAAAGATTAAGACTGAAACCAGCAAGATTGGTGAAAACTTAAAGGACGTTTTGTGCAATTTACTCATAAACATATTTCATGCATGGACACTTATCATTTCTAAAGAAGATGAAACTTATAAACAGCCAGAAGAAAATAAAGGCAAACTTGTATCTACAACCAAACAAGAGCAAAAGAAGATGAAGTTCATGTTTTACTTAAGAACTCAAAACTTAGATATAATATAAGTAATTTAATTTCCGATGATAGATAGATGTTCATGTTCATGTTCCAAAGTCAAAACCACCTGTCCATCAATGAACACTAGTTTAGTTAGCAAAGCATTAAAGCCATCGACCAAAAATCTTAAGCCAACATTATAATCTAAAGAGTTAAGTGCTGTTAACGTCTCTGTGGTTTGTTCACTTTTGCCATCTTAGACCAAATTTCAAACTTATACCATTTTCCTCCTTGATATTCTCAAAACGTGCCATGTTAGTCCAAAAAACTAAGCTTGGTTAAAAAAACTCAGTTGGTTCAAGGTGAAAATGGGCATTTTACATAGTGGTTCGGAGGTTTTACATACCCTCCACCATGCACCAAACTTCGAACCACTCCAAATCACTATGTAAAATTACCCTTTTACCGCTAAGATAACTGGGTTTTTTTAACCGGGGTTACGTTTTTGGACCGAAATGGCACGTTTCAAGAATATCAGGGAGGAAAATGGTACAATTTTGAAATTTGGCTTGAAATGGCATAAGTGGACAAACTGGTGGGACCTAAATGGAACTTAACTCTAATCTAAATAACCATATGCAAGTTTTATATCAGCAATGGACAGGAAAGATGACAGGCATACATAATGAATACCGGATCTCAAATATCACTAACACATTTTGGACCCGGTGGTTGTTGATGAGTGAAGAAGTCCACATGTAAGTGTGCTCGAGCGGGAGTTTCTATTCGGGCAACCAAAAATAAATTTGTTAGCTCCTACCGGGTAAAGCGGACAATATTGATTGATATAAGAGATGAGATATTACATATTATATATGCTTATTGGGAGCAAAACGCCTGATACCGATTTGTGAGAAAGTAATTATGTGTAATGATAGAACAGGTGTATGTGCCTAAATGAAACATTATAGTTATCTTGTTAGATAGATTGATATATCACTTAAATGAAAAACATCAAGTGAAATCTATAGAGATAGATGAGAGTCACTTGAATAAACTTAATGTGCAATTCTGATATGATTAGTGGGTAGGATGAGCATAAGCTTAGTGTATCAAGAATTATTCTGGTTTGAAAGAAGTTTCAAATTCTGATATTCTGGAAAGATCAATTTTAGTTAATCTTGTAGAGGACAAGATCATAACTCGGATATTCTGGTACCGTAACTGAACATATAGGGTACGGTACTCAGTTTCGAACTTGCACAATTTTGGTATCGGTACTACGCGGTACAGTACCGATTCGGGACTTCTAATGGTACCACACCACACCAGTATCAACCACATACTATATGGTATTCAGTTTTATTTTTACTAAATTTAGGTAAAGCTACTTTACAGTACGGTACCAGTTTGTTATGGTACTAGTACCGATACCCTACCGTGAAAACGACCATACATGCTGCATGTAGGGATCCCCCGATCTTCCGCTGAAACCATAAGCCATCGTTTTCACTTCATCACCATATAATCCGGCCTTTGATTCATTTCTCTTGCCCCATCTTACTCTCTTAGTTCCCAAGTTTATTTCTCTTTGATGCTTTTCCGCTCTATTTTAGCATTTTTCGGTTCCCAACTAGGTAAGAATCAAGGACTTCCCTTCCATGTGTAATACATACATATAACTTAAAACCCCAGTGAATGGTCATTTGATTTTTAACCACTCTCAAAATGGGGAAATATGTTTTTTTAGTAATGATTTGTTTTTTATACAAAGAATAGATCTTCACTGGGTTAGGAGGGCGGATCTAGAGGTGCACAAAAATGTTTGGGTTGTCAAACCGGTTCGGTTCGAAACCGATTTTAAGTTTTGCCAAACCGGTTCATGGTAATGGTGAACAGGTTCATTGAGTTTGGAAACAGTTCGGTTACAAAACCGATTGGAAAATCAGTTCGTGTGTGTGTATGTATGCTTTAAAACTATTTAAAACACAAATACATTACATCAACTACAAAAAAATTAACTTTTATTAATTTTTGATACAGGAAATTAGAAAATCAATACAAAAGCATGGTTTTGTTAATCGCCGTTTGCACTGATGCCGACCTGTCATATAACTCCCGTTTAACATCACAAATTCATCTCCTTTGCTAATAAACTTTCCCACCTCCTTATCCCTATCCGACATATGGTGTACATCAACACATCCAAAGAAACATTCATGTACACCAAACTTGACCAAACAACCACTTCATTTTTATCCACCAAACTGTGGTTTAAATTTGTTCCTTAGATTTGTAAGGTAACGTTAATGGTTGAAATGAAAAAAAGTATGTCATGTTTGTTATAAATGTCATGGATGATTGATTTCTCGAGCGTACCTCTTTGCTAATTATAGGAGTGCTTGGATCAACATTGCAACCCACAAATATATGTCATGATGGTGTGTTTGTGTGGAAGTCTCTCATGTTACAAGATCTCAGTATTATTATCTTCGTTGAAATTGGTGGTCTCGGAATAAGGTAAATATCAATTTTGTCTATTAACCTCAGTTTAGTTTGTAGTGGTATAATATATTTTTCATGATTTGTAGGATATAAAATCAATTATGAGTTCAGTTTTTTTCTTGAAGATAATCTATTCGAAGTGTCTAACAAGAAGGCCCAGGATTGTTGCCTAGCCATAACGATTGTTGATGTGGTTGGCATGGTGATGCGGTTGTTCAAAAACGATGGTCGTGGATATATTCTATCACCACAATCATTAATGGATGGCAACTATAGTGACACGTAAGATATACAAATGATTTTATACTAAGATCGGGTTTGAAACCCTTCATTCATATACGTTCACGCATGTTTTTATGCAATTAGAAAACATGATAGATACACGCTTGATGGGTTGACGTTTGTGTATGTAAAAAGATGAGATACAAGAGGCAATAGTGGATAATTTTGGGCCGAAAGGAAAAAAATCCCATTATATGTGCTATGATTATGAGTGTGTTTGCAAAGCCCGATTATGCAAAAGAATAGACATTGAAGGACATTATCATCCTCCTTCCACAAATGGAAAATCTCCGCGTAAAAGAAGAAAAAGTTAATGAAGAGGAGCACGCCTTGATAATTATTGGTTATGCTACCATGACAAAAAGATACAAATGATACCAAGCCCAAAGATCTCTATTATTGTCGAGTACAATGTGGTTACGAGAGAATTGTGGGACTAGCGGATTTTGGCTCGTGGGTTATAATTCATTCAACTACATTATACTTCCATATGATTATTAATGAAAAAAAACAGACGAAGAGGTCAAAGTTGATATGCAGGTTAAAGAATCATATCTATTTTTTATTACATTTTGTTTGCAATAACTTTCCAATAATTCTTATAATCCGGTATATGTCATTGGTCATTTAGATGTTTGAAAGCTTATTTTCTAAACAGAAAAACAACAAACGAACACACACATATTCTAGGCCTCCAATGGATAGATCCCAAGGAAAAACACCAAACCTGACAAAACCTTACGAAGGGATAAAGAAAATTTACAAAACAGAATAAAATTTACAGCAACCAACTAAACTAAACAATCCAAAACATGAGCCATTTAAGGCCCAAAACCAAGCCTAAGACAAACGATGTAGCAATTAGGCCTAATACAAATAACAACCTATGGTAGTAAAATTTTTTTCAAGAAAATTCATAAGTGTGACACAACCAAACAAAACCATGCATAATTCTTTTTCTTGTGATGTCCATTTAGGGCACATTTGGATATATGTGGTGTAAATTTGGGGCATCATAGTCATTTGATGTACAAATTAGAGGCACCATAGTCATTTGTGGTGTAAATTTGGGCCCAATGGTCATGTTTTCAGTTACATTAAATCGTCTAGTGTTACTTTTATAATTAATGGTTGTTGCTATCAAATTACCCATTTTTACATGACTTGACCTATATTTTGCATGCTTGTGTAACACTCTAACCGATGGCAGAAATGTGGGCTCACGTAAAGTAGATTGTTCAAAACGCTTGACACTAGTTTAAGTTGAAAGATGATATTAACATTGTTCGATAGACAACAAAACAATTTGTGTAAAACCATTATGACAATTGTTTTGAATTTCACTAAGGCAAAAGAGTCTCTATCCTATGTGAATCAAGCTTGGAAAACATCAATACTAGCACATGAAAAATTTGTAAAAAATGAAAGCTCAACTACAAGAGTTGGAGCGTAACATAGGTTTTGTAGCCAAGTACATGGCAAAAATGGTTTCGTATAGCACTAGTGTCAACTACAAGAGTTGGTGAGTGACATAGGTTTTGAAGTCAAGTACATGGCAAAAATGGTTTTATATAGCACATGTTGGTCAATTACAAGAGTTGGTGAGTAACATAGGTTTTGTAGCCAAGTACATGGCAAAATTGTTGTAATACAATTCGTATGGCAATATGTAGATAACTAAGCAATTGTGTCAACAAGATGCGCTTTGGTGTGCATTCAAACCTTAGTTGACCGGTAGAATAAACCTAAAAAGGGTTTACCTAGAACATATAGCTCGGTTTCTATCATTCCCTATAAGTATTCCAGAACACTACACACACTAGAAGCAGGAATGGGTCGTCACACCTATAGCGCTATAATATACTACTGATTGGCTTAATCATAGTTAATGAATGCACTTGGTTATAGATATTGGTTTACCACACAAGTTTTACACACAAAAAGCATATAGTAATCAAATATGCCATAAGGTTAGGGCCGTTCAAATCGTTCGCCGCTTGTCGCTCGTTCGAAAATTGCTCGGAAAATGCTCGTTCGATTTGACGCTCGGTTGTAAACGAGCCGCTCTGCTCGGTTCGGATTGTAAACGAGCTAAACATGAGCAAAGGCCCGTTCGGTTCGGTTCGACTCGAATTATTATTTTCAATTAGTATATATATGCTATACATATATACACATACATATATAAACATGTATATACACACACATATATATACAAATATAAATTATACACATATATACACACACACACACATATATATACTTAAATATAAATTAAATTTATAGTTTTATTTATACCACTCTATTAGATTTTGGTCCATTATATACAAAATTACAACTATATTAGTACGTACTAGCCCAAATACGTCAACAAAAAAATTAATATCAAATCTAAAAGTTAAACCCTAAACCGATAAACGACAAACTGCTCAGCGTCTCAATGTTCATGTCGTTTCCCTAAGTAGATTGTCTTCTGCTCTCAACATCATTATTCGTGCAATGTGATCATCGCCTTGTCAGCCGCAACATTGTTATTCGTTAGAAAAATATCATGCCAACAAGAAGACTAACTTGCTCCAAAGACCTCTCCGGCTCTTGGTTTGTTCAGTAGCTTAAGGCTGGAGGGATAAAGACTCGATTTCCCGAAGAAAGACGCGAAAACACTCAAGTTTGGACACAAACAGGACAACTCGCACAGGGGCTGCTCGTACGAAGCACCCCTCGCACGAAGCACAGCTCGTGCGAGGCACCTCTCGTACGAGGCTCCCCACGTATGAAGCTTCACTCGTACTACGACCTGCTCCTCAAACCGAACTCCGTTTCAACCGTCTCAGCACTATGGAAGATTGATGCACTCCTGTTCCCGCTTGCAGGCTGATCCGGTGCTCTCCTCGCTCCATCTCGCTTGTGTTTAACTGTTTAAGCACTCACTGTGAGTATACTTGACCCCTTTTCGCTTTAACACATTTTTTTGGTGTTACATACGTTCTCTATGAAACAATCAATGCACACGACACTTAAAACACTTTAAACGCAAACCGCTCTCACATGACTATACGTGAAATGTTGAATTGTTGTGTGCTACGCTTACGCTTGATGACTCGCACTACCACCCTTAACATGATAGCAGCTATAGGTTGACCCGCCACCCGTAGGTTCGGGGGTTGTTAAGGCACGCTTTACTTTACTTGTTTAAGTACGTGGACACTTCGGTGGACACGTGTCATGCATCTCACACGCGGTCTGTTGGTTAGCTTGGATCAATGCTATTAGCTTACATGATTCACATGCTACGTTTATACATGTTGGTTTTGCGAAACGCTTTATTACTATACTTATAAACCGTGTACTCACCTTTACATATTGTATTGACTTTTATTTTAACGTATGTAAGACTTTTATTTTAACGTATGTAACAGGTTGATGGATTGTATGCTTAAATGGATTAGGATTCTAGATACCTGCCTAATTCATCTATGTTTTTGTTTAATTGTTTGAGACAGTTGTCACACCCCGACCCGCAGCGGAAAAGGTGATCGGGGCATGATTGGGTTTTCATCAAAGCTCATGACATTTATTATAATGTTTCATATTTATTATTACAATTTAAAGGAAATCATACAATCATATCATACAAGTTCAACATGTTCTATACATCTTTCTAGGCTTCATTATTTATCTTCTAAGGCACTTTCCTATGTGTTCCTTGCTTCATCCTGTCCACCTGTATCATATGTAAAAATGGTTTTTAGATCAACAAAAAGTTGGCGAGTGAATCCTATTAAAACATTAAAACGTTTTTATTGAATTGATTATAAAATAAAGTGCATAACCACATATGAGTAAATGTAAATGTAAATTTATTCACAAAACACTTAATATTAAATATTGCACACACATACAACAATAGCTTGTTTTGAGGCACGCGTTGTTCAACTCGTCTCCCACGAGAAACTGATGGGCCTAATGAATGAGTTTTGAGGAACGCGTTGTTCTACGAACTGATGGGCCTGATGAATGAGTTTTAAGGCACGCGTTGTTCAACTCGTCTCCCACGAGGAACTGATGGGCCTAACAAATAATTTGCATACAACTTGACAACATGTAATACATAACAACAAACAATATTTACATTCTAAGTTTAGATCATAATATGGTATAGCACGAGTTTGAATAAGCGAATTAGTTTAAGTGACACATGATACACCCCAGAACATGAATAAAAAGGGGAATTTGTAAGAATTCACTCACAAGGGGTGCGTTTCTTGATGATGTTGGATGCGCACGAGTTTAGAGAGTTGATCGACGAGGAATAACTAACTTAGTTAATAATGAAAAGGTACGGTAAGTAAGTGGATTTTATTAACAATTTTAATTGAATTTTTTAGGTTTATTTTTGTGAGTTTAAGGCTATTTTCTAACTTTAAAAACATTATTTTTAAGTATTTTTAATTGGTTTTTAAATTAAATAAATAAATAAAAATATAAAAAAATGTTGACTTTTTTACTTTGACCGTTGACCGTTGACCATGACTGTTGACCGTTGACCGGTTCGGTCGTGTATAAGTATGCGCTGGGTGAGACTCGAACCGGTGACCTCCCGTACGCGTGCACGCAGCTCTACCAACTGAGCTACGTGTCTAACCCGAAATATTTCTGTTTTTAATTATATTTATACAGTATTGAAGTTAATCAGAATTCATTTATTTAAAAAGATTTTAATTGTATCGAACCGGTGCCGTCAACAGGTCTCGTGTCACACCCCGACCCGCAGCGGAAATAAGAATCGGGGCATAATTGGGTTATCACCAAAGCACATGACATTTACTATAATGTTCCATAATTAAATGAAGTCAAAGTTACATTTCTCAAACATCCAAACATGTTCATTCATTACAAAGGAAAATAACCAGACATGATAATCCAAATACTAAATCGTTTTATTTCTTCTAATCCAGGTCCTATGTGTTCCTAGCTGCTGCTGGTTCACCTGTATCATGTGTAAAAATGGGAGGTTTTTGGGTCAACATAAGTTGGCGAGTGAACCTTATAGATAAACATTTGATAATGATTTTCTGGTTAGTTTATCAATAAAATATTGTGCATAATCATAAAAGAGCATATGTATGAAATCAAGCAATGGCAAACATCAGTTACAACTATAACATACATTAACAATCGATAGCATACATGAACATACCAACATCATATAATAATTAACATAAATGAACTGTGCGATCAAGGCTCAATCAAACGGAGCCGATCGTATTGCATGAACTGGAAATGTAAATTGAACTGTGCGCTCAAGGCTCAATCAAACGGAGCCGAACGTATTGCATGAACTGGAAATGTAAATTGAACTGTGCACTCAAGGCTCAATCAAACGGAGCCGAGCGTATTGCATGTATTGAAATGTAAAATGAAATGACCGATCAAGGCTCAATCAAACGGAGCCGATCGTGCGGGCACGCCCTGATCAACCGCATAATAAAATGGGGATCAAACTCAACCTCGATGGATGGGGAGCTACGGCCTCGGCAATTGCATGTACTGAAATAATAATTTGCAAACAATAATAACTACTTAACAGCAACAAACTAATACACATGTCATGATATGATATATGCACAATAACTTGGTTATAATATGAAAATGAACAAGACACATGATACACCCCAAAAACGTGATTAAAACGGGGAATTTGAAGGGTTCACTCACATTGGGTGCGTTGGATTGGAGATGGTGAGATGCGCACGATTTAGACGAGCGAGTCGACGAGGAATACTAACCTAAATAATAATGGAAAGATATATTAAATGGATAGATTTTATTAAGGATTTTAATGGGATTTTTAGATATATTTTTGTGAGTTTATGGCTATTTTCTATCTTTAAAAATGTTATTTTTAAGTATTTTTAATTGATTTTTAAATTAAAATAAACAAATAAATATTTAAAAAAAATATTATTTTTTACTGTTTGACCGTTGACCGGTTCGGTCAGCGGTAAATATTTGCGCCAAGCGGGATTCGAACCGGTGACCTTCCGTTCACGCGCACGTAGCTCTACCAGCTGAGCTACGTGACTAACCGTTAGAAACCCAGTTTTAATTATATTTATATACTTATTCGAACTTACCGAAAATTCATTTATTTTGCAAAACGTTTTAATCTCATGGACCGGTGCTTGTGACGAGACTCGATCGCGCGACGTGAAGTTTGTTTTGCACACAGTCCACCGCTGGACTGTGTGTCTAACCCGGTTATATTCTTGATTTATATTATACTTAACAACTACCCGTTCTAACCCGGTTAGTTCATGAATAAAAAGAGTGTTATTACGTGAAGCGTGTGTGTAGTAAGGATCGAACTCGGGACTTGTATATAAACTTTGCACACAGTCCACCGCTGGACTGTGTGTCTAACCCGTTTATAATTCGAATTTTATTTACTCTTATCCCGTTTTTAAGTTCATCTTCTTCACTACAATTACCGACTTCACTCAAACAACTGGTTCATGATTTAACTACTTAAATAACATGACTACTAGCTTGAATGTACAAAACCGAACAGCTTGGGGAAAGGAAATACCGGACAGGTCGTCTTCTTTAAGGAGTCCGGCGAGAACAGACAACTCTGTTTTTTGAACCTTCGGCTGCGAGGGTCTAACAACAGAATTAAGGGATTAGATTTGAAATTGAACCAGAGTACATGGATTATTAGCACGATTTAATGTGTTTACCGTTAACTAGCGAGTTTCCGGCAATTCCAGAATTTCTCCGGCGAACCCAGAAAATCCAGCAAAGTGTTCTGTGACTGATTTTGAGTGATGGATTAATGTTAGAAGAGTCCTAACAATAGATTGAAACCGCAAAGGAGGAAAATCTTACCGGTTTGTGTTGAACACGGTTTTCCGGCGAGTTTTGCAGAGAATTCCGGCGAACAGTTTTTTTGTGCTCAAAAGACTTGAAAACGCGACGAAAAAGAAATGGAGTGTATTTGAGACGGTTCTGAATCGCATAAATGATTGGAACCTGAATTATTTGGAGTTTGAATACTTTTCGGTTTCAAAAACCGAAACTTTAAGTTCAATCAATTTGGACTTAATTAGAAACCAATATTCATCGGTTATAAGCTAGCATAAACAACTCAAACCGATTTGGCGATTCGGTTTACCGATTTTCGTTATTCAGATATCAATAACTGTTAATTCGAGTTTGCGTATAAAACCCAATTGTTTTCCTAAGATTAACAGAAAACACTTGGTGGCGGAGTGGTTTGGGAAGTGGATGTTAAGTTGTTGGATTGCTTCAGCTGACCCGGGTTCGAGTCCGGTCAGCTACAATATTTTTTTTTATTTTTTTTTAACTTTTTATCAAATATAATTTTTATGGTTTAGTTTATTTATTAATTATGTAACGTTTTAAACTCAAAATAACCATAAAATAATTGCTGTATTTTCATAACTTGGTATTTGATTACAAAACGGAGCGGGTTTTGGAGACCCGATTTATACAAATGTTACATCTCGAACCCGGGACCTGTGATTAGTGTTGCACACAGTCCACCGCTGGACTGTGTGTCTAACCTGGTTAATATTCTGATTTTTATTATACTTATCATCTAACTGCGAGTGGATCCGGTTCTGTTCTTAAAAAAACATTTTTATTTCCGAGAATAGGGTCGTGATAGGGATCGAACTCGAGACGTATGTTCATTGTGTGCACACAGTCCACCGCTGGACTGTGTGTCTAACCCGTTTATTATTCTGATTTTAATTAATCTTATACACTAGTTCGAACTCATCTTCTTCGTTCAAAACACAGACAACGGTTAACCAACTGTTTCTTGTTTAAATTCGATTAACGAATATTATAAGCAATTGAAAGGTAATGAACAGAGAGGGTTTGGGGAAAGAATGTACCGAACAGGTGTCTTTCTCAGAACTCCGGCAAGGATTCGTCGGCTCCGTTTTGTGAACTCCGTCTGTTCGGATTAATTAACAGTTTTGATTGATTAGATGTGAAATTGAACTACTGAGCAACGATTATCAGAAGGTTTAGATGATCATACAGCGTGAGTTCGGAAATTCCAGCGATTTTCCGGCGAGTACAGAATATCCGGCAACGTCGTCTGGGATTGATTCTGGGTGATGGATTGATGTTAGTAATGGTCTAACAATGGATTGAAACAGAAAGAGTCGAGGTATTTACCGTTTTGAGGTGAGTCTCGTTTTTCCGGCGAAAGTCCGGTGATGGCAGAAAAGTTCCGGCGAGTGAAATTGCTTCGAGAACTGGTGCGATTTTGAGCGAAAAGATTACCAGAGGCTTGGGTGTGCATTTATAGGGAAGAATCAAGTTGAATTGGGTCTGTTTCTAGTCTCGATTCATTGGTCAGCCTTTCTCCGGCGGTTATGACTGATGTCGCGGAACTGGACATCGGTTATAACCGATGTAGACGTTAATGCGTACGTTAAGTCAAAAGAAACCGACAATTATTGGCGAAGTCGTCGGGATTTCCGGCGACTGCGAAATGGGCGCGCTTGACTGAATTTGATTTCGTGTTTTGTTATATGAATTAATTGTTTCAATAAATCAACAAGTAACACAAGTGGCGGAGTGGTTGGATGTGTGTGAGTTAAGTCTTTGATGTTTCAATCCGGCTGACCCGGGTTCGAAACCCGGCATCAGCATTTTATTTTTATTTCATTATTTTTAATAAATTTTCAATTATAAATTTTAAATTCTAATATATTTATTAATTATGTATCGTATAAAATTAATTTGAGTATTTAATACGCAACGAAAATTTTAACTGGAAGTTCGGTTAATAAACGAAGCGGGTTTGGTTAACCCGGTTTTTTACGGATGTTACAGTATCCCCTACTTTTAGAAATTTCGTCTCGAAATTTAAGTAGTGGCATGTTTGTCTTAAAAGGATGGTGTTTTAATTTGACAATTACATACTTAGAAGGGAGTAAGAGTTTAAATTTTGTTTGAGGCGGTAACGTTCCTTGTAAGGGTTGAGTACCCTGCTACAGGAATCGCTTTTTGTTGCCTACGATAAAGAATATTTAGAAACAGAGTTGATTCACTAAGTATGATTTCATGCGCAAGAGTTTTGATATGTTTTGAAAGATAAGGTTATATCCTAAAACAAAACTTCTGCTACTAAAACCTACATGGAACTTCTCATAACCGCCTGACAATGCCTCTGATCCTTTGGCAAGAATACTTATATATAGGAAGTACCAGCGGCGTATCCACCATATTCTTGTCAAATTTTCATTGGTTTTATCAGTAAGTTATGATTGGTTCTATGATGTGACTCTAGAACATAAACAAACACAACAACCAAAGCCTGAGTCTTAATTCTGATAGTATACATGTTTGAATGGTGACAGTACCTCTCTCGTTTGTTATGATGGAGAGGTTAGTCTATGTAGAAATGGAACACAATCCAATTTCTTTAAATGATGAGATGATATGAATGCTAAATCAGTGAGTATAAAACAAACTTCAACCAAGACATTACTAAATCCTACATGGAACTTCTCATAACCGCCTGACAATGCCTCTGATCCTTTGACAAGAATACTTATATATAGGAAGTACAAGCGGCGTATCCACCATATTCTTGTCAAATTTTCATTGGTTTTATCAGTAAGTTATGGTTAGTCCTATGTGACTCTAAAACATAAACAAACACAACAACCAAAGCTTGAGTCTTAATTCTGATAGTATACATGTTTGAATGATGACAGTACCTCTCTCGTTTGTTTGATGGAGAGGTTAGTCTATGTAGAAGTGAGACACGACCCAACTTCTTTAAATGATGAGACTGAGATTCGTCGTGAGGTATGATGATAAGAATGTTAATTCAATGAGTATAAAAACAAAACTGAAATAGTAATTCGCATTAAGATTCTTGGATAAATTTCCAATTTATAACTGAGATACGTGAAAATTGAGATAACATAAAGGAAAAACATAAAAACTAAGCGGTTGGAGTTGAATCTTGATTTTTGGTGAAGAAGACTAGTTGGGTGGTTCATTTGGGCCGTCATTATCTTCAATAGGATTGGAGTTGATGTTGAAAACTCTTCCTCTTGCTGGTGGCCTAATGGTTGGGTTTTCTTGATTTGATTGGTTAACTGGGTTTGCTTGAGCTTTGGCGTTTATGATGTTAACCAATCGAGGGCACGTGTTTGTAAAGTGGGTAGGGTCGCCACAATTAAAATAAACTCGAACATATGGGAACATGGGGTATTGGGGTTGTTGATATGTTTGGATCATGTTTTGAGTAGGGGGTGAGGTTTGGTTTTGAGGGGTGCGGCAACCCTTGCTCAAATGACCATAGCGTCCACAATTCGCACATAGTCGACAAGGTAAGGTAGATGGATGGTGATAAAAATAGGTGTTGCATTGAGGGTGAGGTCCAAAGTAAGGTTTCTTATTTGGGTAAGTTGAGTTGGGTGCTACTTGAGTGATTGGGATAGCTTGGAGGGGTACGGCTTGTGAGGCTGGTTGATTGCGTTGGGTGACAGCGAAAATTTGCCCATCTCGTTTTCTCTTAGAAATGGGCTGAGAAGGGGATTCGGTTCGGGTGGAGTTTGAGGTTTCGGTTGATGTTTTATCCTTCTTCTTCTCCTCCGTGAAGTCTTTATTCCGTATACGGTTCTCGGTGAGCTCTGTAGCTAACTCTATTGCTGCTTCCAAAGTTGCAGGTGTGGTACTTATTACGGAGTCTTGAATTTTTGAAGGAAGACCTCGAATGTAGTGCTCGATCAAACGGTAGAGGGGAGTGAACAAGTTGGGGACCATTTGATTTAACTCAAGGAATCTCTTGTTGTATGTGGTGTGGTCGCCTTCCTTTTGTTTCAAAGAATAGAACTCATCCTCCAATTTCTTGATTTCGCTTCTTGGGCAAAACCGTCTTGTCATGATTTCCTTCAACTCTTCCCAAGTCAAAGTCATAGCATCTTCAATACCTCGTTTGGCCTTCTCTGTATTCCACCATGTAAGTGCTATTCCAAGTAAACGACCGGTAGCATATCGCACTTTGCGATCATCGGGGCAATCGCAATTTAGAAAAGTGTTTTCCATTTCCTCAAACCAATGGAGGAGAGCGGTGACACCTTCAGTCCCTTCGTATTTTGGAGGGTCGCAGGATTTGAAATGCTTGAAGGTGCATTTAGTGGTAATTGGGGGAGGGTTGACAACATTTTGATCTTCTTGATTGACGGGATTAGCGGTAAGGGCTTGTTGAACTTGAACTACAATGTTGGGTATTACGGCAGCCATTTGTTGAGCGATTTGGGCAGCCATGCGCTCGCGGGCTTTTCCTGATCTCATCTTCCTACGAGCGAGATTAGAAGACATCTACAAGGAATACATATCAAGAGTATGAGTTGGACGTTTTAGGGGTCATGTGTCGTATTTAGGAATGAACATTCATAAAATAAATATAGAATAATAAATCTACTACATCCATAGGATGTCTTGGGCTTTGTTCGTAATTGGGCCTTGCATGCCGCCATACTTCACCTTCGTAATCATGTGGGCCCCCATGATTACCGGGTTTTTCATATGGTTCGCATGTGTTAGCCTGGTTACGTACACTAAAACCCGGAGAAAATCGAGAAATATGTATGTAACGTATGATATTCGGAATGTATCCAGGTGTGGACACGGTGACACCTCAAAGTGGGGTTAGTTCGAACGACGTTTGGTGTGGCATGCTTTGGCCTAATAGGTCCTTCGTACTCTCATCGTTAATCCCCAGGTAGGCAAACTGGTCCGTTATATTGGATTTATACGAATGCCAACCTAGACAGGACGTTCCGACTACCGGTACTTGTACCCTTACAGTTACTACATGCGCGTCGAAGAACTCACTCTGATGAGATTTGAAAAATGAAAATGCGACAAAATCTTGAATAACGGAAGTATGAAGATGATTTGAATATGTGAACATTGAAATATGTATGATGAGTGTGTATGTAATTATGTATGTTTGACTGTAAGTATAATCCACTATGTATCACAAAATGTAGTATCGGAAGTGTTTGCATGCATTTGTGTATGTAATAAATATGAAAGAAATAAACATCGTGAGTTTGCATATAACCACATAAACAATTAAAATCTAATCAACTATAGTATAGGCTCTAAGGGTCTAATAACCTATCCTATATCCCTATAGTCAAAAGCTCTGATACCAATCTGTCACACCCCGACCCGCAGCAGAAACGGTGATCGGGGCATGATTGGGTTTTCATCAAAGCTCATGACATTTATTATAATGTTTCATATTTATTATTACAATTTAAAGGAAATCATACAATCATATCATACAAGTTCAACATGTTCTATACATCTTTCTAGGCTTCATTATTTATCTTCTAAGGCACTTTCCTATGTGTTCCTTGCTTCATCATGTCCACCTGTATCATGTGTAAAAATGGTTTTTGGATCAACAAAAAGTTGGCGAGTGAATCCTATTAAAACATTAAAACGTTTTTATTGAATTGATTATAAAATAAAGCGCATAACCACATATGAGTAAGTGTAAATGTAAATTTATTCACAAAACACTTAATATTAAATATTGCACACACATACAACAATAGCTTGTTTTGAGGCACGCGTTGTTCAACTCGTCTCCCACGAGGAACTGATGGGCCTAATGAATGAGTTTTGAGGCACGCGTTGTTCTACGAACTGATGGGCCTAATGAATGAGTTTTAAGGCACGCGTTGTTCAACTCGTCTCCCACGAGGAACTGATGGGCCTAACAAATAATTTGCATACAACTTGACAACATGTAATACATAACAACAAACAATATTTACATTCTAAGTTTAGATAATAATATGGTATAGCACGAGTTTGAATAAGCGAATTAGTTTAAGTGACACATGATACACCCCAGAACATGAATAAAAAGGGGAATTTGTAAGAATTCACTCACAGTGGGTGCGTTTCTTGATGATGTTGGATGCGCACGAGTTTAGAGAGTTGATCGACGAGGAATAACTAACCGAGTTAATAATTAAAAGGTACGGTAAGTAAGTGGATTTTATTAACAATTTTAATTGAATTTTTAGGTTTATTTTTGTGAGTTTAAGGCTATTTTCTAACTTTAAAAACATTATTTTTAAGTATTTTTAATTGGTTTTTAAATTAAATAAATAAATAAAAATATAAAAAAATGTTGACTTTTTGACTTTGACCGTTGACCGTTGACCATGACTGTTGACCGTTGACCGGTTCGGTCGTGTATAAGTATGCGCTGGGTGAGACTTGAACCGGTGACCTCCCGTACGCGCGCACGCAGCTCTACCAACTGAGCTACGTGTCTAACCCGAAATATTTCTGTTTTAATTATATTTATACACTTTTTAAGTTAATCAGAATTCATTTATTTAAAAAGATTTTAATTGTATCGAACCGGTGCCGTCAACAGGTCTCGAACCCGGGACCTGTGATTAGTGTTGCACACAGTCCACCGCTGGACTGTGTGTCTAACCTGGTTAATATTCTGATTTTTATTATACTTATCATCTAACTGCGAGTGGATCCGGTTCAGTTCTTAAAAAAACATTTTTATTTCCGAGAATAGGGTCGTGATAGGGATCGAACTCGAGACGTATGTTCATTGTGTGCACACAGTCCACCGCTGGACTGTGTGTCTAACCAGTTTATTATTCTGATTTTAATTAATCTTATACACTAGTTCGAACTCATCTTCTTCGTTCAAAACATAGACAACGGTTAACCAACTGTTTCTTATTTAAATTCGATTAACGAATATTATAAGCAATTGAAAGGTAATGAACAGAGAGGGTTTGGGGAAAGAATGTACCGAACAGGTGTCTTTCTCAGAACTCCGGCAAGGATTCGTCGGCTCCGTTTTGTGAACTCCGTCTGTTCGGATTAATTAACAGTTTTGATTGATTAGATGTGAAATTGAACTACTGAGCAACGATTATCAGAAGGTTTAGATGATCATACCGATTAGCAGCGTGAGTTCGGAAATTCCAGCGATTTTCCGGCGAGTACAGAATATCCGGCAACGTCGTCTGGGATTGATTCTGGGTGATGGATTGATGTTAGTAATGGTCTAACAATGGATTGAAACAGAAAGAGTCGAGGTATTTATCGTTTTGAGGTGAGTCTCGTTTTTCCGGCGAAAGTCCGGTGATGGCAGAAAAGTTCCGGCGAGTGAAATTGCTTCGAGAACTGGTGCGATTTTGAGCGAAAAGATTACCAGAGGCTTGGGTGTGCATTTATAGGGAAGAATCAAGTTGAATTGGGTCTGTTTCTAGTCTCGATTCATTGGTCAGCCTTTCTCCGGCGGTTATGTCTGATGTCGCGGAACTGGACATCGGTTATAACCGATGTAGACGTTAATGCGTACGTTAAGTCAAAAGAAACCGACAATTATTGGCGAAGTCGTCGGGATTTCCGGCGACTGCGAAATGGGCGCGCTTGACTGAATTTGATTTCGTGTTTTGTTATATGAATTAATTGTTTCAATAAATCAACAAGTAACACAAGTGGCGGAGTGGTTGGATGTGTGTGAGTTAAGTCTTTGATGTTTCAATCCGGCTGACCCGGGTTCGAAACCCGGCATCAGCATTTTATTTTTATTTCATTATTTTTAATAAATTTTCAATTATAAATTTTAAATTCTAATATATTTATTAATTATGTATCGTATAAAATTAATTTGAGTATTTAATACACAACGAAAATTTTAACTGGATGTTCGGTTAATAAACGAAGCGGGTTTGGTTAACCCGGTTTTTTACGGATGTTACAACAGTTGTATTCCATTTTTGACTATTGTATGGAAATTTTGTTAAAGTATTCATGGAATTGAGATTTAATTAATTATTGTCGCGAAAATAGTTGTTATGGATTCTCTCGAGCAATCTCGTCGCTTATTACCACATCCCGATATTTCCGCCATTAGTTGGGGTGTGACACCGGATGTCCTAAATGGAGTTATATTTTTAGGCTTGCCAAACCATTGATAATTACCAAAGGCCAGTGTTCCAGTGGCGTTATCAATAAATATTGATCCAAAAAATGGTTTATGTAATAGAACTCGCCTACAAGTCATATCACTGGGTGATCAGGTTATTAAGGCACTCATATTATCCCAAAGTAATACTGGCACTCGAATGTTTATCCCTATATTTCATTTAATACCTCCAAATAGAAAGATTTCGCTTAATACCGCCCTATGTTTTGCCATGTCGATAATAAAAGTATAGAAAAATTTCTATGTATAGTTGTGTTGTTTTTAAAAGAATCGGTTTTTACACATGACCAACTGTTGCGTCATCTATGGTAAAAAAATTCACTTATGTAAATTTATGAAGATAAATAAAACCAAATAATTTATAGTTTTATATACTTAAACTCGTGTAGTAGACGGGTCTAATAATCTGGTCTATTAATATATACCGCAACTAAATTAGTATGGTTGTCTTCAGTGGCGGACCCATAAATTATTTGCTTGGGGTGTGGATAAGGGGTTTAGGTAAATTTTCAAGGGGTGCGATCGGGTTTTTTCCTAAAAAATACACTATTTTTTTTCAAGGGGTGTGTCCGTCCACCTTGGACTTCAGTTAGGCCCGTTCATGGTTGTCTTATAATGGGAATTAAATAATATCTAAAAGGTGTTTATCCTTGAAAACTCAAGTTCAATTCCCACTTGGTGCAAAAATGGAGTGAGGCACTGGTGGGCAGTGATGGGAGACCCAGGGTAACTTGGGTTCGATCCTTGAGTTAAACGGGTTTTACTGGTAATTTTACCGTCGTGCCCACGGGCGGGTAGATTACCGGGTTTTCCCGGAATTGGTGGTGGATGACTCGGGTTACTCTCAGAGTACTCTGTTTGTCCAATGGGTGCCCCAATAGTACTCGGGATTGATTTGTGGCCGTTTAAAAGTATAGAGATAAAGTAAGTGGAACGAGAATAAGCAATTGAAGATTGGGCTTGATTTTAGTTCAAATGGGCTGCAAGTTAATATGGATTAAAAGCCCACAAGAGATGTATATGGGCCGGAATAAAAAGAAACGCAAGCATGAGGTTTTAGGGGGTTTACATACTGTTCGACGCACAAAGTTCGCAGAAGGCAATTGCTTTGTGATTCGAGCGCACGAAAATCAAGAAGATCACAAACAATTTTAGAGTTGTACGCGATGAGTATGAGCGATAAACGCTTTATGACTTCCTCCAGGGTGAATGGTTGTTAAGTTTTACACGTAGAGTTTGTTTTGATTACTTTACAAACTGATATATCTTGATCACTTGTGTTTAGATTCGAAAAGTATTTATTTATACTTGAACTACTTGCTTTTTATCAAACGTATTTGTGGTTTCTTGCATCGTTAACGAGTTGGTAACTAGGTGGGTAGTTGGTATCTGTGAACGGATAATAAGGTTGTACGGTTAGTATTAAAAACCGTTAATAAATTATTCCAATGTCATGTCTATGTTTTAAGTAATTGAATTATGTTTTGTGTAAAATCCAAAATCTGAATCCTAGGCCAGGGTTACTTCTTCTAATCGGATAACTTTCTTCTTACATAATTTTACCTGTTTTCTTGCAAACAAACAGACAACCACTTTTGCTTCAGTAATAGTTAATTTAGCAGAAAACTCTACTGACCATCAATTCCCTGTGGAGACGACTCGACTTTCCTACGCTGCATATTTGTTTACTTATTCAAACTATCTCAAACAAACTCTGGTTACTTGGATTGTTTTGTCGGTTCCGGTTCCCACCATCTTTGTTATTCCCGACTAAGATTTAAGTTGTGAATCAGTCATATTATGTTTTTATTTGCTCTAGTTTGGATTATTTAGTTTTGGCTTGGATAATGTTCTTGGAATGTTCGTCATTGGTTTTGATATGTTTGGAGGTTTTGATCTTGTTTGCTACTTGTCGAATATTGGATTCTTGTTGGTGGATAAGTATCTGACTTGGTGGCATTAATTTTGAAATAGATTGCCAAACTTGTTACGAAGGACGGAGTGGTGTACTGGTGGTGATGGTGATTGACGGTCATGAAGGTAGAGAGAGATTTACCTGGGATACCGCTCAACTTTCCAAGGAAGTGTAAAAAAAGAAGAAGATTTCTTCGTTTTATGTATCAGATACCCTTAGTAAATATCAGGATACCCACATAACTAGAGAGAGAAGAAGATAACATGAGTACATGACAAAAACTTTCGTCTCCGATGAGGCGTGACACTATGACGACATTTTAGCAGAATAGCAGAGGGGTTACGTTATTCAATTTTGACGATGAAGATGTAACCATGTGGACCCTATTTTTGTTATTACATGGGCTTTTCTAAAGTTAAGGCTGTGACCTATATCAAAACATAATAAACAACCATTTATTGAAATGTATGTTGTGCCTAGAATGAAAGAATACAACTTTATTTGAGACATTAATATCCATTTTTGTTGGTGTAAATGTGTAATCAACATCCATTTTGTAGGGTAATTGCAAACTTAAAGAATAAATCTCAATTAAATAAGTTTCAGCCTAATATTTTCTCTGATTTAGTATTAAAGCATACGCATTTATTTTGTTTTGTTGTTGTTTTTATTTTATTTAATAACTTTATTATTGTTTCTGTTTAGTTAACAATTTAATGTAGAGTGTTTTGTTGTTGTTTTTATTTTATATTAATAACTTTATTATTGTTTCTGTTTAGTTAATAATTTAATGTAGAGATAATTTTTCAATAAACTTTTGTAAAAGCCTCAAAACAAATATTGATTGGTACAAATATCTACCTTACCTTAGCACCTGGGCGTAGTACATCTTAAAAAAAAATAGTAATAAATGAATACAATTTTGTGTATATAAAGTCTACATTGCGACCCTCAAGGGCATAAAAGTCGGGTTCCGCCAAAACAAATGTATTCTAGCACAAAATGAAGATGAAATTGAATTTTACATTAGAGTTTTGTTACTAGTTTTAGTTGTTATTGTGTTTTTTTATTGTATAGATGTATGGTAAAAAAATGAAACTGTATAAATGGATATAATTATACAAATATAGATGCATAAAACGATGTGCATACAATAGAATAAAAAAAACTAATGAATATGAATCTATAGTACTTGCACGTGATTCTTACTCCATTCGTTAGACTATCCTCATTGGTGACATTTGTTTAAGTTGGTTGTCACTTGGCAAAATATTATTGGTTGTATTTAAAACCTACAACCTGGTCGTTCTTGCAACCTAGGTTGCAACCAATTTGTATGACACATGTCGTTCAAGTAGTGGCTCTCATTCTATTTCTTTTTCTTATTTTTCTCTTTCCCCGTAATAATTTATTTACTTAAATAACTTGTTATATTTAAACTAAAATAAATAAATAAGTACATGGTATTTCTTAGTTTTTTTTTAACATACCGATATAAATTTTGTTAAAAACAGAGTTTGTTTAAAAAACGGTTTTCTTTAATTTAAATAAATATTTATCATTTGATGAATGTTATTTTTTCTTTATTCTTAACTTTTTATATTTAAAGTAAATAAACTGTTTGTTTCAAAATAAAATAAAAATATTTTAGTAATTCTAATTAAATAAAAAATATTCATAAGTTATATTTTGTTTAAAAAAAGTTGGTTTAGGTTGGGTTGCTAATGAGTGTTGAAGGTTGAGCTGTGTAGGTTAAAGAGAGAAATTAGTTTTTTATTAAAGGTTGGGTTGTTATGGGTTGTGAATGGGGATAGTCTTACAAACCCAAACACAGATACTTGAATGAAGCTAGACTTGTGTTTTCATATTTAAAGCTTGACTTGTTATAATTTTTTTAACGCCAATATATGGAACTCAGAATCCATAATTATATAATTGTTCTACTTAGAAGTCTTTAATTAATAACAATTATATATATGAATTTACATCGAGATAATGGTAAACGGGCAACAAGCTGCGCCACTACCCCTTTTTGAATAGCAAAACTATGTCTTTTAAAAACTACGTCCATAGATCTTGGATCATAACATTACTATGCATGACCCTTTGAACTCGACTAAGAACGTCCATAACCTCTGACGCCAGGAAACCAAAAGTATCAAACACCGAGAGATTTGAAAACCTTTAACCTGGAAGTGGATTTTTGGGGTTATGGAGGCTAGATTGATTTTCAACAGGTTTGTCCTATTTAGTTTTATTTAGCCCGTTTATTATTTCTTAGGGAATATGTTTGAAACCCTAAATCTCTATTATAAATAGAGATCTACGTAATTCTTCGTCACGAGTGGTGAGAGACAGAAAACATTAAAAATCCTGGTTGAAGCCCATGGATGTAGATTGCACATCTAAACCAAACCACATAAATCCTTGTGTTCTCTTATTCGTTTATTTTCTGTAGATTATCATTGATTGTGTGTGTTGCTTCCTCACGTGTGTACCTAAATAAGATCGTCTAACCTTATTATCAGTCAGGAGGGCTATATATCGTTTTTTTAAAAGGCCAACAAAAGCGAAATATTTATTAAAAAACTATATAGGGGCGTCTAACGAGCAGCTAGACCACCCACAACAAGGCTATAGATCATATTGATTATCAAAAATCTTAGTTCCCTATGCAATGTTAAGTTACTGCGTGAGATGGTTTTGGTTTTTTATGCAATGTTAAGCGGTTGACTTTTTACATGATTAAAAGTTAAAACTCACAATATTTTGCTTTTTTGGATCCTTTCATTGTTTTGTAAAATGTGACTATGTGAGTAATATTCAGGGGCCTTAAAGAAATATCTAAATTCTTCAGGGACCTGTATCGAGAAAGAACCTTAGGTTTCAAAAAGAACAACTCGTACTCCAATTATCTCCACCACCACAACCAGCAACGAAAATGTCATCGACGGTGATGAGAGATCTGGAAACCACCAGATCTCCGGCGACAATGAGCTACCGGAGGAACACTTCACCACAACCATCACTACCGTTGGTAGTCACACTCAACTGCATCGAAGACACAACAATCGAACAACAATACCTAACGGCATCGCACGTGTCGAGCACGTGCCTCTCAGTCTACTCGCGGAGGCGAAGATCGAGTCCGCCGCAGCTGTTCTTCTCCACTCGCTCGCGTTCCTACCACGCGCCGCCCAGCGCCGGCTCCGGCCGTGGCAGATCATGTTGTGTCTCGGATCATCTGATCGTTCAGCTGATTCTGCAATCGCTGTTGAGCTAGGGCTTGGCAGACTTGTACACGTGGACGTTTCGCGAGCTGAGGAGGTTGCTGATACGGTTATGGCGTTGTTTTTAGGGTTGTTACGACGCACGCACTTGCTTTCTCGTCACGCGCTATCGGCTTCCGGATGGCTCGGCTCTGTTCAGCCGCTTTGCCGTGGAATGCGCCGGTGTAGGGGGCTTGTGTTAGGGATTATTGGCCGGTCTGCTTCTGCTAAGTCTTTGGCACGAGGAGTTTGGCTTTTAAGATTAGTGTGCTCTATTATGACGTTCATGAGGTATAAATGTATAATAATTAGTTTATAATAATTATGACTGGTAGTTTGTTGGGTATATAAACATGCCTGAATTGAATATGTTGTGGACTTTTAGTTGTATGGATGCCCCTAATTGGTTGTGGAGTGGTGCGAATGTTCGTATCGCGTTAACTGTTGGTTAAGATGGAAAGTTACCTAACTAAAGTCTAGCTTGCTTGTATTATAATGTAAAATTTGTTACTAGTTGCTTTAGGGGGATTTGTTTACAGTTACTTATGAGATGGACAGTTGTTTTGGTTATGGTTATTGATTAACAAAGTTTACTCCTAAATTAATAAGGTGTGTTTCGAAAGAGTAAGGGTGGTTCAACTATATTAGGCATATTTGAGCATGGTAACAGGACGTTAAGTTCAAGAGGCATCTTTTATACCGATTAGTTTTGTATTTTGATATGTTGACAGATGGTTTATTCTGGGATGTTAGTGTCATTTGAGAATGTACTATAACTAATTAATTATCAACATCATGTTGCTATATATTCATATTTTTTCAAATATGTGAACCTCAGTTCTATCACAAATATAAAAGAACTAATACTGCCATTCAACTGCTTAGATATCCCTTGAGATCTGATTAAAAGGTCTTAGTTCAGCTTAGCCTGTGCCCTGTTCTTAAAACACTGTCTAAGGGCTAAGGACCTAAGTTGTCTGAAATACGAAAAGTGACGGTGAATTGTTTGTTACAGTTAATTGCAATAGGAAACAGAGAAATAGCAACTCTAAGGTGATAATCATAGTGTTCACTTGTGAACAAAGTCCATAGAGATCCTGTGCAATGTAATTCTGTTAGAAATTAGTGCGATATGAGAGGCAAAATATACCATTGATGAAGTTAATCCAAACATAGGATTAATGCCCCAAGCCTAACAACTTTGGCCTTATGTTGTTGTATCGAATGTTACCAACTGATGAGGTTTATCCGCCTCAAAGTTTCACAGGTTACTATACCTTGTTGAGTTGACCTAAACTAAGTTATTAAGGCCTTATGTTGTATTGAATATTACCAACTGATATTTATTTTTATTTCTGCCAGGAAAATGGAAAAAGAATAAGCAGGTTTCCTCCTGCTGCCAGGAGGATGGACACTCTTAACGATTTACTTGCTGCAAGTGATCTCATCTCACTCCATTGTGCCCTAACAAATGATACAATTCAAATTTTAAATGCTGAATGCTTGCAGCATATCAAGCCAGGTAATTTTAATGTCGAATTATCATTAAGTTTTATACAATGTGCCTATTCTTGCAGTAACAGATTTGCTTCAATATACAGGGGCATTTCTGGTTAACACCGGTAGCAGCCAGCTGTTAGATGATTGTGCAGTAAAACAGCTTTTGATCGATGGCACACTTGCAGGATGTGCGTTAGATGGTGCTGAAGGGCCTCAATGGATGGAAGCATGGGTAAGATCAGTGACCATAGCCATAGGGTATGAGATATTATAAAACATGCAACTAAACTTGTTTCGTAACACATGATTGACCAGTTTTATTAAGAATAGTATTTTGACCTAACTGAAAACACACATGAAAATAAGCACGAAATGTATTATATTTGACCTAACTCATTAGCGAGAAAATTTACGTCGAAACGTAAACCAACTTGGATTTACAACGAAACGTACTTAAATGTAAGCACGTAAGAAAATAGTGTTTTTTACGTTAAAGAATGGTACCACGTGTTGCGGCGGAGTCGAAAAGTAAAGTAACTCGTATTTATACCTCTTAGTGAAAACGTATTATATTTGACCCGACTCATTTCCAAACAAAACGTAGACCAACTAAAAACATACATATAAATAAAGCGAAAACATATCATATTTGACCCACATACATAAAATTAAGCACGTAAAACTCGAGGGTGTCAAAATGACATTTTGCAAAGTTTCTAGAAAATTGAGGGGGTGTAAGTGGCAATGTTACAAGTTGAAGGGTTGAATACAAAAAAAACCATTGGTTGAAAGTTGAATGACATTATTGTAAAATTGATTAAAAAATAATAAAAAATAGAGGTTGTGTCTTAAGAACTATTCCTAAGACACCCTCTTTGGTTATATATATATATAATATATAATATATATATATATATATATATATATATATATATATATATAATATAATGTTACTGTTTTAAACTTCTCCTACAATTAACTGAGATATATATTTGGGTGAAAACACTTAGCTCGTACGTTGTGTCTAATTCTGTAATATTAGTTCATGCTTATCTGGATGATCATTGCTTGCATACATTGAGTACTTGTTTCTGTTTGATGCTAATTTTTCAATCACAAACTTACTTCAGGTACGGGAGATGCCGAATGTTTTAATACTCCCGCAAAGTGCAGATTACAGTGAAGAAGCATGGATGGAGATTCGGGAAAAAGCCGCCACTATATTACAAACATTCTTCTTGGACGATGTTGTCCCAACCGACGCCGTTTCCGATATCGAAGAAGAGGAAAGTGAAACACCCCTATGAAGATGAACAAGCTGTCAAACAAGACAAACGCAGTGCATCACAATCCTCTACCATTCAACAACTAACAGACGATATTCATATGCCTCACAAGAGTCCCATGATAAAAGATATTAACCAACCTCAAGAATCAACATCCTTTCAATCTGAAGTCAAACACAGTAGATCAGGTAAAAAAGCTAAAAAAAGACACGCCCGTCAAAAGTCGATGCATAAAGAAAAAGAGGGTACCGTAAATAAAGAAGATGATACTGCCATGAGTGGTACAGACCAAGTGTTGAGTTCAACGGATGATTTACGAAGTAAAAGAATTGAATCACTACATGATTCGTCAGCTAAATATCTGAAATTGAGCACCGGTGTTGGTAAAAGGTCTATTGAGATGTTGAAAGATGGTTGTGTTATTTCTTTGCAAGCACGAGATCACGCTGCACTTCATGTTTCTAGGCAGAGAGCTAAAGGTGGTGGATGGTTTCTGGATACAATGTCAAATGTGACGAAAAGAGATCCAGCAGCACAGTTTCTGGTTGTTTTCAGAACCAAGGTTTGTGGGATGTAGTTTATTGATGTAACTTGATTGTTCTATAGGTTTGTGCTTGGGTCCAAAACTGGGCCGGACTGGTCCAGAGCAGACCGGGCAAGACCAGACGAAAATGAAACACAAAATTTGAAGTTATTGGAACTGATAGGGCTGCAAATGAACCGAACGAACATGAACAAGACCTTGTTTGTTTCGTTTGTTAAGAAATATACGTGTTCACAAACTGTTCATGAACGCTTACCGAACAAGATTTTATGTTCGTGTTCGTTTGTTAATTTCAGGCTACGAACGAAAACGACGCATTCATGAACAAAATATATGTTACATTGAAACTTATTAAATATTTTATTTGTTGGAATTTTGAAGTATATAAACAAAATATAAAAACTAAAAACACTAATGAACTGTGAACACAATCAAACATAAACGAACACGTTACCGAACGTTCACGAACATAAATGAACGAACACGGACTCTGTTCATGTTCGTTTTCGTTTGTCTAATAAACGAACAAACACAAACGAACTTCCCGCCGAACGGTTCACGAACAATTGGCCGAACGCTTGGTTCATTAGAAGCCCTAGGAACCGAGAACCGGGCCATATAATATCGGATTAGTATTGACGTAGAACCAGTTTGTTCCAAAGCAGAGATTTAGAACTTGACCCAATTGAACCGATTTCTGAAAAAATGCAGAACCAGTAACTGAACCAAAGACCTGTTTAAAAAACCTGCAACCGTTACCTAACCGCACATGGTTTTTTTTGGCCTGGTCCTGGTTCTATTCTTGGTTGTTGGTCTGGTCCAACTGTCAAAATTTTGCACCCCCGTATTAAGTTTCCTCTTACTTCAGCTGAATCTCGTGTTTTATTGTGATATCTGCAGGACACAATTGGTTTACGATCTATCACTGCTGGCGGGAAGTTGTTGCAGGTGTGTGTTTTCGCTTTAAGTTATATTACCATCATCCAACAATATAAAGCATAAGTTGCATTTTGCCATGAGTTTGCCATGATGAAACTATAGAACTAACATAATGGAACTATACAGATAAATAGAAGAATGGAATTTGTATTTGCTAGTCATAGTTTTGACGTTTGGGAGAGTTGGACGTTTGAAGGCTCTTTCGAGGAATGTAGACTCGTTAATTGTAGAAATCCGTCTGTAAGTATTTTCACATCTTGATTTTCTTCATGGTTGGAATTTTAAAACTGTTTCTCGTAACACTTAACCCACGCAAACTGCAGGCTGTTTTAGAAGTACGTGTGGAGATTCTAGCAACCGTAGGAGATGATGACGGGGTAACTCGGTGGATTGATTAATCCTATTAGCCTGAGAAAGCTACCCAACCGTGTGCACATGACTTCATTCACAGATTCTTTGTCTTGAGGTTTGTACTATCGTTTATCGATATTTCTATTCCTTTCCGGCATTCTTTGCCTTGAGGTTCTCACCACTCGTTTTCTCAATTAGTCAAAATGTTGAGCATTATGTAATGAAATCTTTTAGTTTGTCTTTGGAGTCATGTGACGTGATCCAACCGAAGTTGGGTGTGCAAAATTTCGTCGGCTTTGTGGGTCTATTTTATTCGCGTATTGTTTAGTTTTTGGCACCATCTATATAAATCTTTCAAATTTACTTACTATGTCTCCTTTGTTAGATAGTGGCCGTTGCTAGGAATACGATCGACGAATCTACATGTAAAACAATTACTTAGGTTCATTTCATGCTGAATTAATTCGGAAATGCTTATCGATTCCAATTCCACTGTTACAAGTATAAATCGTAGGTGTTGGTCTGGTCCTGGCTAAAGTTATGGTCTGAACTGCTAATTGCGGTTTCATGAAAGAGTAAAGCAAGCCGGCCTGGTTGGGTTGGGCCAGTCTGGCAGTCTGTATCAAATATTTTACAGTGATAGTAATAGTTCATGACTATAGTGCTCTGCATAATCTACATATTCTAAAAGTAAGAAGAACTACACAAATTATAGACATCTCAGTTTCAAGTTTGCTAAACTGTTAATGGTCAAACTGCAGAAATATTTGGATTTTCAACTAGCAAAACCGTCCAAACTTGTTTCGATTTCAGTTTTTCAATACGATATAAAATAGATGTACAAAAAAATAAACTTGTTTGGGTACTGATCCAACCTGCTGGTTTGGGATTGGTTTGTAAACATATACTTTTAAACTGGTTTGGACCCGGTTAAGACTGTGGGGTATGGTGGGGCGAGGTTTTGGGTCATGGGTTGACACGTGGGCTGGGTGGGTTTCACTGGCAATACTGAAAAAAATGGGGGTATGGTGGGGCTTGGTTGGGGTTGGGGCGTGGCTTGGCCAAATTACTTTTATTTTTTCTTTTTTTTTTAAATTGATAGATAATATAGGCTTGGGTGTACCAATGTCCACCCGCCAGCTCAGATGGGTAGGGTGCCCAACGCCCAGGCTGAAACCCCCGCCCAAAGGGCCACGCCCAAACCCAAGCCCACCCGGGGTGATGCTTTGGGCGTTTCCCCCCAACCCACGCCCAAACCCCTGTCCCATACCCCATAGCCTAAAACCTGGTTTCAAACCCAAACTGAACCTGAACCAAGGGTCCGAACAGCTACTAAAAACAGAATGTAAATAATGTACGTTATTTGCAACATTATTTAATTTAAGACTTGAAGAAACAGGAAAAACAAGTGTACGAGGGTGTAAGCAGGCTGATTGCTCGTGTGCTATGCGCTAATCGAGATCGACTCACTAATAGCTCAAATCTGGTTAAACGAGCTTGAGCCTAAAGACAAAAATGAGCTCGAGTTGTATTTATTAACGCCATGTCTGGATGAGCTTAATTTATTCCTTCTTGGAAAATGAGTTTTTGTGAAATAGGGTAATAAGGTGAAAAGAAGCTTTTTAGGCATTGAAAAGGAGAAATGAAAAAGTAACTTTGTGACTTTTTCAAAAAGGAGATAAGTAGGTTAAAAAATGAGAAATGAAAAAACTCATTCCAACATGCCCTAAGCATGCTAGACTTGTGAGGCTAAACGAGCCTATTTTAAATAAAAGAAAGATAGTTACGATTCCCTTTTTTACATAATTTTCTTCAAACATCAGAATAAAGACCATCCCAATGCTCCCTTTTTTACATAATTTTATTCAAACACCAGAATAAAGACCATCTCCAATGCAAGACGAAAATTCTTGTATTTTTTTTGCCACATCATCTACTTATTCACTCTCTTTCATCTTTCTCTTTCTTCATTCAAGATATCACTATTCATGAACCTCATTATCTTTCTACAAATGCATGCACGACAAGAACATTTCTACCCTCTCTCTCCTCCAACATATCATCCATGTCACAAATGCACCTCAAATACATTGCGTTGGGTTTGATCTTATATGGTCTCAATAGACAACTTTGTGCCAGACCAAAGTAGTAAACATTGAACCGGTCATTTCTTTTAATGTATTATATAGTATCCGATACTTATTTTTTATTTATTAGTTAAATGTTTAACAGCCAAAGTGACTATTTCATCAAAAAGGTGACATCAATAAAAAAAAAACCTTAAAAATGTTCGGTGTGCTGACATAATACATGATCTCACACGTATCTCCCTTAGACCACATAGAGTGGTTGATGTGGAAGCCCTTCATGCCGAGAACACCACCCCTGACATGGCGTGGAGGGCGGCGTGTTGGTGAGGGCGGGGGATTCTTCACCAGCGTGAGGCGCTTAGGTTTGGTGATGTGGAGGCTTTTGATTGATGGGTGTAGTTTTGGTTTGTTTTGATTAGTTGATGTTTAATTTTTTAATTTTAAAAATGCCACTTTCACGCCCCTTCCACTCTGTGCTTTTTTTTTACCACGCCCCCTGTTGACGTGGCTGCCACATAATGTTTCCCGCCCACTTTTCATGCGCTTCCACTCCGTATAGTGCCATTGCATTGAGAAGAGAAATGTCAGGAGAGATCCAAGACATGAGAGCTGATTAATGATGATATTGTACAAACTACTGATCCCACAATAACATAATTTGTAATCGAAATTCTTGAATTTCAAAAAGCATAATATTCATGGAAATTTATATAAATTCAAGAATTAAAATCCAGCATTTTCTTTTGTCAAACAAGATTTTGGTTTGTCATTCAGAAGCCGATTCTCACAAGTCACAAAAACGGATTTTTTTACGCCGGGTTATCTTTAAAAAACATGTTATAGTAATTTAGTAATTTTATAGGCGGGGTCGCAACAACCAGCCTCTCTGTCTTCCAGGTAGAGGAAAGATATGCCCCCATCCTACCCTCCAGACTCTACCGATAGCTTGCTATGAGTGAGATTTTACCAGAGATATTTGTTTATAAAACCAGAAAGAACAATCACCCTTGAATAAACTCCAAAATAACAAATTCAACAATGTGGATCAGTTTATACTTTCTACAACCGGAAAGAACATAACAAGATATAGTAAAGTAATTATAGGATCATGCCATAATTGTCTAACTAGTATACATACATACATATGTATACATATATATAACACCTATGCATACATCTCATACTCAGTGAGTCGGGTCCGGGTTGAATTTTACAGACTCCCTCCAGATGAGCTCTTTGATATTCTCCTCGGTGCAAGCCGGCTGCTCAAAGTCAAAACTGAAAGGTCTTGGGCAAACCGGCTCCTCATTGATATCATGAAGCGGTGCTAAGTACGGGTGACAAAGCGCCTCATCAGCTGCAAAACAACATGTCATATGTAACAGATTAAAAAAAAACTTTATTTATAATGTTAGTTGGTATAAGTTATAACTAACATTATACCTGTAATACGCCGGTTTGGATCAAAGACAAGCATCTTTTCGAGCAAATCCAACGCTCCAGGAGACTTATTAGGGAACCTCGCTGCGAATTGCTGCTTTGGATACTGAGGAAGTTGTCTAACGTATCTTCGCGCATTATCGCTTCTCAGAAATCCAAGACTCGCGTCATCCGGTGAACCTATCAGCTATACCCATAAAACAAAAGACGCATGGTCAAACCGGTCAAACTCTTTCAGATTCACAGACCACCTTTTAGTATACAGGGTCCCCAAGTTCAATTTCATTAGAATAATATAGTGGGACCAGAAAGACTCAACTGGTTTTGATTATAATTAGTCGTATGCCATCCGCGTTGCGGAGCAGGGGGAGTAAAATCGTGTTGACCAAACAATGACCAAAACAAAGAAAACCGAAAACAAAAACACGAATTTCTAACGGTAAGTGACTCATGTGACGTGATACCGACAACTTTATTGAAATTTAGGGGTTGTATGATAACTTTATTAAAGTTTAGGCGTCAAGTAAACTATTTAAAGAAAACAAAAAAAATACAATAAAATGAACAGACTAAATGACGAAATAGCTACTATTGCTCACCATGTTCTAAACGAATAGACTAAATGGCGAAATAGCTACTATTCCTCTCACCATGTTCTATATAAATATATATAGATTTTCTGATTATGGATATCAACGTAAAATTACCAAACTACCCCTATCTTTAATGTGTGACAAACTTGATTACCTCTGCGATGAGTCTAAGTTGATGAACATAATCTTTGCCCGGGAACAAGGGCTGTCGGGTCATGATTTCACCAAGAATGCAACCTACCGACCAGATGTCAATCGCCGCTGTGTATTCTGAACAATTTAAGAGCAATTCCGGGGCCCGGTACCATCGAGTAACAACATATTCAGTCATGAAATCTGTTTCAGAAGTTGTTCTTGCAAGTCCAAAGTCCCCGATTTTCAGGTCACAATTAGCGTTCAGAAGCAAGTTGCTAGGCTTTAGATCACGGTGCAAGACGTTTGCAGAATGAACGTACTTAAGTCCTCGAAGCATTTGGTACAGAAAGTACTGCAAACCAAGTATCATAAATATCATATCACAAAGATATTATATTTAAAATCTAAAAAAAGGTAGAGTGGGGCCTAACCCGACAGTGATCATCAGCCAGTGGTTGATTAGAGCGTATTATCTGATGAAGATCAGTGTCCATCAACTCATAAACGATGTATACATCGTTAAAATTTTCCTTTAGTGGCGGTCGTATGATGTCTTTGATTGCAATTACCTGCATGGTTTGAACAGACATTAATTTGCTTAAGGTAAACATTTTACAATGCAACTTAAACATTTATGAACAATCCAAATTTCCAAAAAGTATTTTGCCGTTTGTTTATTGAAAGCATATTAAGGTGCAATTTGTTTTTTAAGAGGTAAATGTCTACAGTCTGCGGACCACATCTGCAGACATCTGTAGAAGAAGAGGTGGACCAAATCTTTGCAGTCTACAAGAAGAAGGCTGTTTGTTTGTTTTTTAACGTATGTAGACTTCTAAAATAAACTGGTGGTGGTTAAATAATATTTATGTATGAGATTTAAACACAAACATTAGCAAGTCAGCTCACGTTTTCATGATCCATGTGGCGAAGAAGCTTGATTTCTCTTAAAGTCCGTTTGGCATCTATTCGGTTATCAAATGCATTACCGATTTTCTTGATAGCAACTTCTTCACGCGTCTCGGCATTCATTGCAGCACTGTAGCAAATGAAGGTTAACAGTCAGTTTGCTTCATTAGTTAATGAAAATCATAGATATATAAATCATCAGCAGCATTACACACTCTCTGTTCAATAATAAAAATCAAACACATAACTGCAGAAGAATTTAAATCCAACCTTGTACCTGAATCAAAGTACTAGGTTGATCTTGCATCCAAATTTTCATTTTTTTCAAAGAATCAAAATAATATTTATTTACTAAATAAGCGTTTAGATGTGTGATTTCAGTGTGATTATTAAGATTAAAGATAATGAATTAACTATCTATATGTTAACCTCAAAATCGGTTTTCCTACAGCAACTTTTCACTCCATCTGTCCCAAAATAATGGTCCACAACAAAAAATCCCACAGATTAGTTTATTTTTTATGTTAGTTTATGCCTTTCAAAAAAATATATTTGCAAAGGCATAATGATAGTAGGGTCGGGTTAGTTTATTAGATATAGCACATCCTAAAACATCCCAAATACACAATCATGTAGGGCTGAAAACGAACCAAACGTTCGGCGAATAGTTCGTGAACCGTTTGGATGGAAGTTCGTCCGTTTAGTTAAATGAACGAACATGAACAGAGGTCGCGTTTGTTCATTTATGTTCGTGAACATTCGGTAACGTGTTCCATAGTTTATTAGTGTTTTTAGTTTTTATATTTTATTTAAATACTTCAAAACTTTGAAAAAAAAAATATTCAATAAGTGTTAGTGTATTAAATATTATGTCGTGAACGCTTGTTTGTATTCGTTTGTTTCCATTTGTGTTTATGAACATTAGTTTGTGTTCATTTGTGTTCATCAATGTTCGTTTTCGTTCGTTCCTAAAATTAACAAACAAACACAAACGAACACGAAACAAGTTCATTTCCTTAACAAATGAACATGAACATAAATTCTCATTCGGTAAGTGTTCATGGACAGTCCGTGAACACATATATTTCTTAACAAACGACGTTCGTTCGTTTGCAACCCTACAATCATGTATTAAAAGTCATCCATTTCAAACAAATCTACATAAACTATAAGATAAACCAAAAACATCCATGAGATCAACAACATATGGATATATAAACCAAATAACTTAAAAATAGATCAAAATTCACTATCTCACCATGATCAAAAACACAAAATAAAACTTCTCAAATTTAAAAACAATGTTTTAAAAACCGGTTTTATAATCATACGGGATTGGGCTTTAAAATGGTTTAACCGGTTAAACCGAGTTGTACCAGCCGGTTCAACCGGGTTACTAGTTAACCTTACAATTTCATAAAATACAAATTCATTTCAAAAAATAATCTAATCTCAATAAAGATTTATGTAACTGATCATGGTTTTATCTAAAAAATAACTATTTTCTTGTAAAATATTAAGTATTTTAAGAGCAATTTTATTACTTATAAATAATATTACATTGGACGAGGTGGGTAACGGTTTCAAAAACGATGGAATACTGGAGTGGAAGACACTTTGTTAATTACCGGACATATGGAAGGAAGGTCAATATTACCTTAATATCATATTTTATTAAAATAAAAAAAAATCAAATTTTAAGATAATGCAAACCGGTTCAACGGTTTGAACCGGATTTACCGCAGATACATAAGACATACCGTATTTGAGTTTTACCGGCTTTTATCGTACTGGCCCATGTCCGAAATCCGGTTTAACCGGTATAACCGGCCGGTGCATACCGATATTTAAAACATTGCTTAAAAAAAAAAATAAAAACAAAAAAAAGGAGTTTGAACTTTGAACTCATACCAGACAATACCGTAAGCTCCTCGACCAACAGGTCGGATAGGTACATACTTTCGCGAAACTTCGAAAAGGTTACCGTATACATTATACTGTACGTAACGTCCACCATTTGTTGGGGTTCCCTTGATATGGTCTCCTGAACTGGACTCCATTGCAGACAGATAGATACAATATTTTTCTCAAGATTTCAAGTTTGTTGGAACCAATGAATTTGGAGGAAGAAGAAGAAGATGATGGAAGAAAATGGGATATTGATATTTGAAAAAGAATTGGAACTTTTGAACTGTATTTGGGTATGGAAATCCGTGAGCAAAATTGAACTTTTTGAAATCTTTTTGTGCTGGTGATCAAACCATACACCTGTTGCTCTGTTGGAGTTTTTTTTTTTTAACATCAATTTATTTACACCAAGACACATGACTAATGTTGTTGAAAAATAGTGAAATGGTTGTTTGGTACACATATTGGTTGTAAGTTGTAACTTGTAAGGTGGTTTATAAGATCCACAAGTGTCTAAATTATTGTTAAATGTTTTTCTCAACTTTAAACCATTGTGTCGGTGTTTTGGGTTTTAATACGTTTCTAAAAAGTCAGGTCATGTAAGATCTTAACATTATGTAATGGGGAAACTATGATTTCTGGTAACCAGTTTGACTGATAAATCATTCCAATTGATATAAAGGTTGGATGATGATTCCTTATACGCTGTGACGGAAACTCGGTCAGTATCGGTTCGATTCGTTTACAATATAGCAATCTAAAAAGAAAACAAAAAAATTACCAAACAGATGCCGATATCAATGTTGTTCGGTCGGTATGAATTCAACTCTATTTTCATGATAGTTATGTATTCCACTTTTTTTCTTCAAAAAAGTTAACCAACATGAAGTGTTATTAAATTGTTGTGGGGGAGGGGGGGTTGGGGGTAACACAGTTGCATATTCAACTTCTTTAAAAAAGTAACGAACAATAAATAGGATAAGGGTTGTTTGTTTACTTCTTAATGAGGCTCTTAATGGCTCAGACCTCTTACTGGTTCAACACTTAATGGTTCAGACTGTTTGTTTAATGAGTAAATGTCCGAATGGTTAAGCATTATACTGAGTCTGAATGGTTAAGCATTATACTGAGTCTGAATGGTTAAGACCTCTAATCTGAATTGGTTAAGCATTTGCCTCTGAACGATTAAACATTATACTAATTCTTAATGGTTCAGACCTCTTACTGGTTCAGACCTTTTACTGATTCAGCACTTAACCGCTAAATAGCCCTTAAAACTGAAGCTATAATTTTCTTTTTTGGTAAAATACGCTAAAAGACAAACAACTATGAATAGTAAATCTTGCTCATATACTAAATTTGGTGATTTCGTGCACATAGTTAAGTGTGACTTGCATTTTTTTTTTTACCCAAATGAAGTTTGATATCCCATATGTATGTGGGTGAGAGTTGGTTATAAAATCTATTTTTTCTACAAAATATAAAAAGTCATAAAATACCATAATGTCAACCATAAAATACACTCAAACCCCACAAATAATATAGTGGAGATTATTAAAACACCATATTTGTGGGTTTGTGTTGTGTTTTGGATGATAAGACTTTGATTATTGAATGACTAATATTAGCATGTTTTATGTTAGTTATCATGTTGTGTTTTATATTCATAGTTGTACGATGGTGTGTTTGAAGTTTTTTAAAGACTGCTAGGGTTTGGATATTTTGTTCTAGTGATCTTCAAAATTATGTTATTTGGGGTTTTGAGTGTGTTTTATAGCTGGAATTGTGATGCTTTATGACTTTGTAGGAAAAATGGACTTTGTAGCCGAACCCCACCCATATATGTAACGCCTCGTATTTTTATTATTTTTCTAGATAATAATAATAATAATAAACAAAATAAATTCGACGTTTTATGAAACTTGTACTTGAAATCGGATCTCGTCGGTACGTTCGGGCCACTCAAAAACGTTAGAACGGGTTAACAGGCTTTAGCCCAACACACCACCTAAACCTAACTAAACCCTAAACCTAATTTCAACTAAATAAAACCCCTCACCCTCACACATTTCACCCATCGCTGCACTCATCTCCCTGCTTCCCCCCCCCCCCCTTCACCTCTTCAGTCGCACAACCCTTCAACCCCCCTTTCTCGGCGTTTTTCGGCGACCGGCGCCGTCTCTGGCGGCGCCCTTCTTCTCCGGTAACACCTCTCACACTCATACCTCCCTGCGACCTCTTAAACCCGACACACACACACCCGCTTAGATGCTTACAGAGAGAGAGAGAGAGAGAGAGGGAGCTGTGAGGAGAGAGAGACTAGATCGAGCGGTGGCGATGCGGCGGCGTGGCGGCGGAGCAGCGGCGCGGCTGCGACGATGCATCGGTTCAGCAACGGCGGTGCAGCAGCGGCGGCGGTTTCGATCGATGGCGGCAGCAGCCGTCACCTCCAGCGGGCGACGGTGGTGGTGGGTGATTCAAACGAAACATAGCAGCGGCGGCAGCAGGCTCGACGGCAGCAACACCAGCATCATGTTCGTCTCCAAAACCTCCGGTAAACACCTCTAAGCTTGTTCTTTCCCTTTTTCTTTCAGATCTGTAAAGATCCGCGTCTCCGGCCCCGTTTGGTTTCGTTTCAGGTGGTGCCGGCATGGCCTACGGCGGCGGTAGTAGTTCATTACGGCGGCAGTGATGGTGGTGGCCTTCATTTTGTGACTCGGTTCTCCGAGTCGACTCGGTTCAGGCTTGATTAGGGTTCGGGTTCGAGCTCAAGTGTTTCGGGTTGAGTCAAGTTTGGCGACTCGGCTCGGTACGACTCAGTTGTCCGAGTTTACTCGGTTAACACCGGGTCAAACCCGGTCAAGCTGGTCAACATCAGTCAACAGACAAGATTTGGTTCAAAGTTTGCGTAATCTCGGCTCGGGTTAAGTTTGAATGTTCGGTCAAACCCGGTCGACTCGGTCAGTTCGGGTGAACACCGATTTCAGGTTCGAGTCTCTTATTCTATTTTGCTTCCGATTTAGTCAGTTTCGTGTCTCAACTCGACGGTTGTTTTGTCGTTTCAGTTGGCTCGGCTTTCACGACACAAGTTAACTCGGTTCAGTTTAGTGCGACTCGGCTTAGCTTCAGTCAAAAAGTCAAACTTGGTCAACGAAAGTCAACTGGTCAACTGTGGTCAAACCTGGTCAACCGTTGGTCATCGGGTCAGATTCAAGTTCGTTAAAACTCTAAGCCTCGTAGTTCATTTTACTTATATTAATGATCTTGTATTCGCGACCCGAACTTGTACAAATGGTAACACTTGAACATAGAAATATATATATATATGTATGTTTCATGATCTAATATTTCGTAACGTCTCTTATAAAATCGTCGTGGTAGAATTATTGCGTTTTGACAAATAATATCGACACTCGTGTGTCGGGATCGTCCAAAAACAAGGGGAAACTCTGCCCGATTTTCGGCTAATATATATATATTTATTTATTATATCTATCGACGAAATATACTTATTCGTTACATCTTTCGACAAAATATTATATTGATTTATGATGCTTCCGGCAATATATATATTTACACATTTCTGCTTTCGACAAAATCCATTTAATTATTATACCGTTCGACAACATATCTAATTATTATTCTTTTCGACAAATAAATTTCTATTTAATGACAAGATATAAACAGTATTCGTTCCGTCAAAATATACATTTATCTATTTTCTTTTAGCCAAACTATATATTTATCTAGTAATCTTTTTCGTCCAAATATACCAATATTTATATACATTTACTTGTTAAACCTTCCGACAAGGGTGTATTTATTCGCCAAACCTTTCGACTAAATATGCTCCACGATTATACTTTTTCGCCAAATTATATAAGTACACATCTATTATTCTCGTCGACAAAACATAATAATTGACGAAGGAATATATTTATCCAACTGCAAACATCTATATATATTTTTTATCTTTTATACTTCTCGCCAAAAATATATATATTTATTGTATTATTTTGATAACACTCTTATCTTTGACGAATTTAACTTTAGAGTCGTTACACAAATTCCGTGCTAAACGTACACGTATCTTCAACTCCGATTCGATTATTCATCCATGTTCGTTGTCATTTAAGGTGGCATTGGTGTCCCATTTCTCCCACTCATCAACTCGTCGTGGAATTTCCAAAGAAGACTTAGCAATTTTGTGAGTACACTCGACCCACATTTGTTTTATATCACTTTTTGGGTGTAACATGTTTCCATATACAAAAATCACAAACACTTAAACTTTATGAAACGCACAAACAATCCTATACACGTGACTACTTGAATCGTATACTTGTTGCTTGTCGGGGGATAAACGTTGTGCTGTGCTTTAGTCATTAACTATTTTTAGCCTTGTTTGACATGCTTAGCGCTATAGGAATTCACGCGTCCACCTCCATCGCTTTACACGTGAGGTCATGTTAAAACATCGTGATTGCGTTACTGGTTTGATTATTAGCATTGCATGCCTTGATATTGCTCTTGTATAGATTTAGTTGCCATGAGGATTGTTAAAACTTTAATCGTATACGTATGCTATGCTTAAACTTGTGTACTCGCCTTTGCTTTTGCATTGACTTTATTTTAAAACATGTTACAGGTTGAAGGAGATGACGCTATGAAAACAATATAGTGCAAGGACTAGATACACACAAATTAGACGTTAGGTTTAATGTCGACGTATCAATTTTGTTATGACTTTGCAAATGTTAGATTGTTCTTTGTTTTGTTACATTGATGTATTTGACAATCCTTATGAAATGAAACATGGTTTAATTAATTATTGTCACTTAATAATGTTGTGAGCAATGAGCAATCTCGTTTTCGTCTCATCCCGATGTTTCCGCCATCGGTTGGCGTGTTACAGATTGGTATCAGAGCCATAACTATAGGGAATTAGGCAAATTGCTATGCTTTTGACCTAGTCTATAGTTAAGTACCATACTTGACCATACGTGATTCACATGCTAATTTCTTAAAACGTCTCTTATATGTTAAATTTATGAAATGCTTTACGTGTTCATACTCGTTACATTATTTCAATCATACGCCTTCCCTAATGCATTTTACTCGATTATACTAAACTCGAAAACACTCGTATTACACAAGTGAAACGACTTCACCGAAATAGGCGTGATATCCACAATTTGGGGAACGATTCTCATTACGCTTATTCCTTATATTTTTTTTTACGAAGTTACACCATCAAGTTAGGAGTGACATCCACACCTTGATGGAAAACTTCCCATTCAAACTCTAGTGGACTCTCGTCAAAATGTCGAAATTAATTTTGACCCGAAGAGTGCCAACCACACTTAGGGTACGAAATCGTCGAGTTAGGGGTGAAACCCGCACCTTGTCGATTAAGTCCCATTCCTCGATTTTCAATCTCGCCAAAGTTTCGATTTTCCAATCGATTAGAGACGTGTAATAACTGGAAGGGTAAAATGCCGTTAATCGCTTCTCGACGAGAGCGTTTTACCTATAGGCCAAAGCACGTTTCTCTAATTCGAAAGGATCTTCGATTCACTTTGGAATAGTCGACGTTTCTCTACCCGAAACAGTCTAATGTTTTCTGAGACTCTCTTTTATACCATTTCAATTTATACATGACTTTTTATATACTTGTTACCCTTTCTTTCAAGTTTCTAATTTATTTTAAGGTTTTTACGCAATTCATATTAAACCTTTCCATCCAATTATACATTATTTGCATACATGATTTCAAAACGTCATCAACTAGACTTGTATTTCTTGAGAAGTCCGAAATGGAGACCGTCGTCGAGATAGGAGTGAATTCCTTACCTAGACGATCAAATATCGTTTCCTTCCTTCCTTAAAACGACCTCACCAACGGATTAGGGTGATTCCCATACCTCGGTGATCGTTACCAACCCTCCTTCTTGGAGACTTTATTACACAAACCACATGTTTAAATTGTATACCTAAATCTTTTACCATGTTGTCAAAATTCTTACTTAGACGAATTTCAAAACGTACTATTTTATCAAACATATTTCCCATCCGGTAATCTATTTCATATAAATCCCACACGCATATACTTGGTCACCACATGAAACGTTTTGTTTTACGATTTTCAAAGCTCGACATAATGCTACCTACCAACTTAATCGGTCTAACGAATACCTTGCCCACAAGTCTTATGTTTAACTTAATCACTAAAACACGCTCACGCAATATCTTTATGTTAACAAAAAAAAAAAATTTCGTTTGTAAAAAAAAAAAATAATAAAAAAAAAAAAATCTTATAGGCATTATGGGATCGTTGTACTAAAGGTGTTTGGGATTGTTTTTGCAACCTAATATTTTGTTTTGTGTTTGGAGGCGCAAATATTAAATAAATAAATAAATAAAAATATATTTTAGTGTTTGAAAAAAATATATATATATATATATAATATAAAAAAAAAAAAACTGATTTGTTTTACTTATTTTAGAGATCAAAGCTCATCTATTTACAACTCTATATGTACATGTATATATATTATTTTTCAAATTTCCTGATTATTGTGATATCAAATAACATAATCAAATCCAAACACTATCTTCCTACAGTATGTTTTGTTACAACTAATTATCTGATTTTGATTATTCAGAACGCATAATCTATTTTCAAGACTCAACCCCAAACACCCTCTAAATCTCTCATCGCGATTAAGAAAACATTTTGCTAAACGTTTTTCAACGGTCATTAAATCAATTAACACGGATTTCCTCTCAAGGGTCAACGTTTCACAAGCACCACTAAATTTCAAATCTCTTATATCCTTTGAAAACAATGCGAACTTACTATTTTAATACCTTATCATACACCTCCCGAAATGTCACATGAGTTTCAAAACACGTGGACAAGAAAACTTTATGAAGACCAACCATTTTCGACCTACTTAAATTCTTTTAAAACAAATGGTAGCACTCCCGTCCTTTACAAAATACGTACGCATAATCAATAAGTACCTTATATTCCTTTATATTCACACACTAGATCCTATATTCTAAGTTAAACTTAAGCCTATTTTAGAAGCGATAACCTCAAAGTTTTGCTCAAACAACAATACATGCGTATCCTCGTACATGGTTTAGTCAACTGTTGCAAAACATTTTAAACGTATCATTCGTTTTACATACCCTGATTTCTCGACTATTTTATGTAAATAAATTCGTAGCATTCAATTCATATCATACGCACCATTATCGTCTGTTACACTTGTTGACGTTCATAATTATACACATATTCATGTTCATGAAAATAACGTGTCATTTTTCATGCTTATTATAACACCTAATGGCATACCTCCCAACATCGCCCGTGGACAGGAGAGATTCCTGGCTCGTAAGTAATGCCCTACCTCTAAAATCACCAACGCGTTTTGGGCTTAATGCTAGTGGATGAGAGGAGAACTCCACAGTTAAGCGTGCTCAAGTGGGAGTAGTACTAGGATGGGTGACCTCCTGGGAAGTCTCCACCAGGGCAGCCAAAAACAAAGTCGTGAGTTCCTGGATGGGCCACCCATCAAGGGCAAAACGGACAATATTGGTGATAACGAGGGGCAGGGGTGTTACAGGGGTATTACACTTATACTTATCATCACATTCATGCATATACGTCTTATATCCATGCTTATACTTATTTCCATACTTATGCTTATACTCATACACATACCTATACTTGTACTCGTATTCATATTCGTGCCTATGCGCGAGCGAAACCCGAGGGATTCGCTTACGTGGGCCACAAGCTATTTGCACGTAAACATGCCTACGCACTACATTCTTACACGCACGCAAACTTATTTTCAGAATTTATGTACACCTTTATTCATGCGCTGCTAGTACAAGCTATGCGGATCATGTGATGATCGGTATAATCGCGGGTGCACACGGGATTATAGCGATAAGCGCATGAGAACCATAGAGTGTACTACCGCGTATGGTAACACACGGAACGTAACATTGCATCGAATAACGAAACGGTCGCAACGTGGTCAAAACATGGTGGATACGCCACTGGTAATTCCTATACATAAGTGTTTTCACCATGCTGCCAAACTTTCGTAATACGTGCCATGAGAAATTCGGTGATTTACAGACCATAATATGACCTAACACGCCAGCTTTAAACAACTCACAACTGCATTGCTAAGTGCGCGCTACCCGATTATCCACGACGAGTCTTAATCCCTAACGTAACATTTTCGTTTGTTCGTATACATATGCCATCCTTACACGAGTAATCGTTGATCGAATCAATCGTCCGCTCTTATGCCTCCGTTACTCCCGTTAATCTTGTCTTTATACAACCTTGTTTACAATCAACCGTGTAAGCATTCAAACCCTAAATGCCTTCTTACTCTAAAGTTATCTCCCATTCTCGTAAATAGCGACACGCTTGATTGGCCGCTACCTCGATAACTAGCTTATTTTAAATACCTAACCTTCTCGTTTTTCCATCATTAAACAACTCTCTACAAAACCGAGATTCATTAACGCTCTTCAAGGTCGATAGAACTTTCTAACAACCTACGGTTCGACCACACTCACCATTAAACTGCATACCACTTCTCACGAGAGCTGTTCTGCTTAGATGACATATCATTTGAGTTATTCAAGCTCGTTTAAACCACTCCCCTATACGCATACTTATACGTTTTACTTAAGCTTGATGTCTCAAATCATCCTAGTCAAACAACTTCTTGTTACAAACCTAACTCTTCGTTGCTCTAAACTCCATGCTTACCCTCACATATCCAGAACTTCAAGTCTTGACCGTTAACCCTCAATTCCTTAACCAATTCCTTTCAAGTCTTCCTCTTGAATAAATTTCGGGACGAAATTTCCTAAAGTAGGGGAGACTGTAACGCCTCGTATTTTTATTATTTTTCTAGATAATAATAATAATAATAAACAAAATAAATTCGACGTTTTATGAAACTTGTACTTGAAATCGGATCTCGTCGGTACGTTCGGGCCACTCAAAAACGTTAGAACGGGTTAACAGGCTTTGGCCCAACACACCACCTAAACCTAACTAAACCCTAAACCTAATTTCAACTAAATAAAACCCCTCACCCTCACACATTTCACCCATCGCTGCACTCATCTCCCTGCTTCCCCCCCCCCCTTCACCTCTTCAGCCGCACAACCCTTCAACCCCCCTTTCTCGGCGTTTTTTCGGCGACCGGCGCCGTCTCTGGCGGCGCCCTTCTTCTCCGGTAACACCTCTCACACTCATACCTCCCTGCGACCTCTTAAACCCGACACACACACACCCGCTTAGATGCTTACAGAGAGAGAGAGAGAGAGAGGGAGCTGTGAGGAGAGAGAGACTAGATCGAGCGGCGGCGATGCGGCGGCGTGGCGGCGGAGCAGCGGCGCGGCTGCGACGATGCATCGGTTCAGCAACGGCGGTGCAGCAGCGGCGGCGGTTTCGATCGATGGCGGCAGCAGCCGTCACCTCCAGCGGGCGACGGTGGTGGTGGGTGATTCAAACGAAACATAGCAGCGGCGGCAGCAGGCTCGACGGCAGCAACACCAGCATCATGTTCGTCTCCAAAACCTCCGGTAAACACCTCTAAGCTTGTTCTTTCCCTTTTTCTTTCAGATCTGTAAAGATCCGCGTCTCCGGCCCCGTTTGGTTTCGTTTCAGGTGGTGCCGGCATGGCCTACGGCGGCGGTAGTAGTTCATTACGGCGGCAGTGATGGTGGTGGCCTTCATTTTGTGACTCGGTTCTCCGAGTCGACTCGGTTCAGGCTTGATTAGGGTTCGGGTTCGAGCTCAAGTGTTTCGGGTTGAGTCAAGTTTGGCGACTCGGCTCGGTACGACTCAGTTGTCCGAGTTTACTCGGTTAACACCGGGTCAAACCCGGTCAAGCTGGTCAACATCAGTCAACAGACAAGATTTGGTTCAAAGTTTGCGTAATCTCGGCTCGGGTTAAGTTTGAATGTTCGGTCAAACCCGGTCGACTCGGTCAGTTCGGGTGAACACCGATTTCAGGTTCGAGTCTCTTATTCTATTTTGCTTCCGATTTAGTCAGTTTCGTGTCTCAACTCGACGGTTGTTTTGTCGTTTCAGTTGGCTCGGCTTTCACGACACAAGTTAACTCGGTTCAGTTTAGTGCGACTCGGCTTAGCTTCAGTCAAAAAGTCAAACTTGGTCAACGAAAGTCAACTGGTCAACTGTGGTCAAACCTGGTCAACCGTTGGTCATCGGGTCAGATTCAAGTTCGTTAAAACTCTAAGCCTCGTAGTTCATTTTACTTATATTAATGATCTTGTATTCGCGACCCGAACTTGTACAAATGGTAACACTTGAACATAGAAATATATATATATATGTATGTTTCATGATCTAATATTTCGTAACGTCTCTTATAAAATCGTCGTGGTAGAATTATTGCGTTTTGACAAATAATATCGACACTCGTGTGTCGGGATCGTCCAAAAACAAGGGGAAACTCTGCCCGATTTTCGGCTAATATATATATATTTATTTATTATATCTATCGACGAAATATACTTATTCGTTACATCTTTCGACAAAATATTATATTGATTTATGATGCTTCCGGCAATATATATATTTACACATTTCTGCTTTCGACAAAATCCATTTAATTATTATACCGTTCGACAACATATCTAATTATTATTCTTTTCGACAAATAAATTTCTATTTAATGACAAGATATAAACAGTATTCGTTCCGTCAAAATATACATTTATCTATTTTCTTTTAGCCAAACTATATATTTATCTAGTAATCTTTTTCGTCCAAATATACCAATATTTATATACATTTACTTGTTAAACCTTCCGACAAGGGTGTATTTATTCGCCAAACCTTTCGACTAAATATGCTCCACGATTATACTTTTTCGCCAAATTATATAAGTACACATCTATTATTCTCGTCGACAAAACATAATAATTGACGAAGGAATATATTTATCCAACTGCAAACATCTATATATATTTTTTATCTTTTATACTTCTCGCCAAAAATATATATATTTATTGTATTATTTTGATAACACTCTTATCTTTGACGAATTTAACTTTAGAGTCGTTACACAAATTCCGTGCTAAACGTACACGTATCTTCAACTCCGATTCGATTATTCATCCATGTTCGTTGTCATTTAAGGTGGCATTGGTGTCCCATTTCTCCCACTCATCAACTCGTCGTGGAATTTCCAAAGAAGACTTAGCAATTTTGTGAGTACACTCGACCCACATTTGTTTTATATCACTTTTTGGGTGTAACATGTTTCCATATACAAAAATCACAAACACTTAAACTTTATGAAACGCACAAACAATCCTATACACGTGACTACTTGAATCGTATACTTGTTGCTTGTCTGGGGATAAACGTTGTGCTGTGCTTTAGTCATTAACTATTTTTAGCCTTGTTTGACATGCTTAGCGCTATAGGAATTCACGCGTCCACCTCCATCGCTTTACACGTGAGGTCATGTTAAAACATCGTGATTGCGTTACTGGTTTGATTATTAGCATTGCATGCCTTGATATTGCTCTTGTATAGATTTAGTTGCCATGAGGATTGTTAAAACTTTAATCGTATACGTATGCTATGCTTAAACTTGTGTACTCGCCTTTGCTTTTGCATTGACTTTATTTTAAAACATGTTACAGGTTGAAGGAGATGACGCTATGAAAACAATATAGTGCAAGGACTAGATACACACAAATTAGACGTTAGGTTTAATGTCGACGTATCAATTTTGTTATGACTTTGCAAATGTTAGATTGTTCTTTGTTTTGTTTCATTGATGTATTTGACAATCCTTATGAAATGAAACATGGTTTAATTAATTATTGTCACTTAATAATGTTGTGAGCAATGAGCAATCTCGTTTTCGTCTCATCCCGATGTTTCCGCCATCGGTTGGGGTGTTACAATATATTTATATAGTATTAATCCCCTGCGTTGTAGCGGTTGTCGTGAAATTGTGTCAAGTAGTATCAATGCTATACCACTGTCAGCAACCACCAACATCGGAAAAGCTCGTAAAAACAAAATAAATAAAAAATGAAAAAAATAATACCGAGCGAAAAGCAGACGTAAAATCTTTGAATCCCGAATGCTCGTTGCAAATAAATTAAACCGAAATGTAGAACATAGAAAAAAATAACTAAGTCAATCTAGGACCTGCGCGTTGGATGAACTTGTCAAACAGAGAAAAATAAATGTGTTGCGACGGGCCAGTCAAATGGGAAAATATACAGAAATATGTTAAACCCCACACGCACATTGCGGTGCGTAACTCACAAAATTTAGAAGGAAACGAAAAACCTGGTAAAGATGAAAAGTATAGTGGATCGAAACTAAAAATAAAAAAGAGTTGGGATTAAATTGGAAAAGATGAAAAACTTTGAATTAAAACTAAAAAATAAAGGGTCTAAATTGCAAAATGAAGTTATTTATTAATCTTAGATAAAGATAAGGATAATATATTAGTTATTAATATTAATATTAAAGTTAAATATATATACTATATAATAAAAGAAACTAATAAATGGACACTTGTCATTATTCTAGACAATCTTTAATTGTAGATAATTATTATTTTATTTAAATTATTAAATTTAATATATGTTTCAAACATTTAAGAAATTACGGATAAAATTGAAGTTATTTATTAATCTTAGATAAAGATAAGGATAAAAATAAGTGATATCTGTATTAGTTATTAATATTAATATTAATGTTAAATCTATATACTATATAATAAAAGAAACTAATAAATGGACACTTGTCACTATTCTAGACAATCTTTAATTGTAGATAATTATTATTTTATTTAAATTATTAAATTTAATATATGTTTCAAACATTTAAGAAATTACGGATAAAGTTTCATAAAATATCTTATTATTTATTTTATATTTAAATCATTAAATTTAATATATGTTTCAAATATTTAAGAAATTACGGATAAAGTTTCATAAAATATCTTATTATTGACTTATATTGGTTATTAGGTTATAAATTATATCTTAATTCCTTAATTGTAGATAATTATTATTTAATTTAAATTATTAAATTTAATATATGTTTCAAACATTTAAGAAATTACGAATAAAGTTCCATAAAATATCTTATTATTTATTTATATTACTTACTAGGTTAGAAATTATCTCTTAGTAACTGAAACAAATATCGAGCATTTTCGTAACGAGGGTCGAGGGAAAGATTTTCTTGCTTAACAAATTATTTATTTATTTAATATATTTAAAATGCAAGAAAAAGAATAACTACATTTATCATACTAATAAGTTTATCAAAAAACAACCATCCTTTTAAGATGCAACTCACATCCAGATATTTAAATTTTAAAGTTATTTAATTTAATAATTACCGATAATTTATACTTATCTAATCAATTTAAATATTATTTTGTAGTATAAGTTTATCTATTTGGCTAATTGCTATATGCCTAATCTGGACATTTCAATAATTTTTTTGAACTTATAAATTAAGACCACTATTATTTAAATAAAATTTGGGTTATTAAATGTATGTTCACATGACTATTAAAACTTGTGAGAAAGTCGATGATACACTTTGTCTTCTAATTGATGGTTCAAATGTTTTCAAATTTATAAACTTGACAAACATCACAAGTTTTGATCATCAATGACACAAAAATTTGTTTGAATATCAGAAAAACATCTTAAAAGTATAGTTTTATAATTATTAAATCTTCGTTAATAACTACTTGATTTTTTATTTACTTAATCCGTGCAATACACGGGGTTATAACCTAGTAAATATTAATAAAAAATTATGAGGTTGAAGGAGAGAATGTCAAGTGGCATTTTTTGTAGTCTTTTATTATAAGTTAGATGTACGAACTTTTAAAGGAATAAGTATGTCGGAGGGATCTTCTATCTCCATGTGGTCGACTAAAACACAAAATCTTTATGTTCCTTATTTTTCATGTTTATACATGTTGTGTTAGGTCAAATAATAATCATCTCTAAACCTTTAAAGGTTCTCTACTTTACTTTCATATCAATCAACCACATCCCAACAAGTAATTGATTCATAACTTGCATTTTATTTTCTTCATGAACTCGAAGTCCCGAACCATAGCAACACGCTAACTTGTCTTGGCGTGTCGTCTAATAAATAATACGTTAACTTGATATCCCAAATCATTTTTTTTCTTAAACATTGTCATTTGAAAAAAAATGGTATGTTACTGTTCACTTGCCTGCTGACTAGACATGTAGTAGACCATTCGATGTTGAGGGGCATGAAAGTGAGGTGTTATGCGACACGTGGCAGCCACGTCAGCAGGTGTTAGAAAAGTGACGTGGTGCAAAAAAGGTAGGAGTGGAGCATGGCGTGAAAGAGTGACATTATTCGACATATGGCACACACTTTTTATTATTATTTTATATTTAAAATTATATAAAAAACCGTTAAATTTAATTAAAGATACTTCTCAAGCTCAGGACGAGAAGATAATTCTCAAGCTCAAACGACGACGAAGACGACAAACTTAAGTCTCCATTTTTTTTATAAATTATGTTAAAAAAGGTTGTGAATATGTAATTGAGCAGGGAGAAATGGATGAATTTGTTGTGTATTTTTTTTGAGTTAATTACATAGTTAGTCCCTATTGTTTGCACAAAGTAACATAGTTAGGTACTAATAGTTTAAACACATTCTAGGGTATTAACTTTTCATTTTGTAACGTTTGGAGTATTAACGTTAATTATTTGTTAAACTATTAGTACCTAAGTATGTTATTTTGTGCAAACTACACGGACTAACTATGTTAATACTCTAGAAGTTAATGCCTCCAAACGTCACGAAATGAAAAGTTAATACACTAGAAGATGATTTTAAACAATTAGTACCTAAGTATGTTATTTTGTGCAAACCACAAGGACTAACTATGTAATTAACTATTTTTTTAAATGTGGTTGAAAGAGGTGAATATATATTCGTTTTAATTGTAGAGTGGTCAATATGTCAACTCACCATTTTAATTGATTTGTCTAAATTTTAAGTTGTTGGGTGGTTTAACATGAAAAAAATGCCTTTCTATGAACTTATAGAATACAAATTTGTAAATTGTCTTATTTAAGATAAACACAAATGTATATTCTGTAATATATGTAGAAATAAAATTCAAGGTTAGACCTCTTCTAACCATAGCATAAGGCTCTCTTTCCACTTGTATTATTACTATCCTATTTATGTTTTATTTTCAAGTTATAGTTTGGATTAGTGTAGTAATGCAACTAAGCCATATTATCATGTTCTCATTTCACTATTTGTAGGTCATTTCTTTATTTCAAATTTAGTTTCTAGTTATGGAAAAGGGTGGTTGGATTAACTAACTGAATTATCAAAATGTAATAAGCTCCAACCGTTTATTAAAACGTGTTTAATAGCTTATTAAAGAGTAAAAAATATGTGTTTAGTTATGCTTTCACAAAGTTGGTTTTCGTTTAATACACAAGTAATTTAATCCGATAACCCAAACCATTAGGTCCCGGGTTCAACTCCCACAAGAGTGTTTTTCTCAGATTTATTGGGTTTCCTCCTGGATTGGTGTATTAGACATTATTGCTCAGTAGAGATGGATATGATCGGGTAGTTCCGTGTGGTGGCACGATGATACTTCGGTCTCCAGTGATCCAAATTTGCCAGTTAAAAAAAGTATAAGTAAAAATACTTTTCAGAAAGAAAAAGAAAAACAACCACTAATAGCATTACTTGATCCATTTGTTAGCACTTGCAACACAAGATAGAATTTTCATGCTATAGCAGTCTGGCTAGACATATATAGTGTTGCTATGTATATTCATTTGGGCAAACGTTTAAGAACCCTATAGAGATATATATATATAGTATAGATGCTTATAAATTAGTTTTTAATGAGTAAATCTTAGACCATTACAAATTAGCAAAAAAAAGTTTGTTTTTAATGAGTAAATCTTAGACCATTACAAATTAGCAAAAAAAAAGTTTTTTTTATAAATCTTGTTTTAACATATAAAGATGACATTTTTTAGAGCAAGTGTGAGGAAATTTGTTTTTCAAGTTCTATGGTTTAATTATTTGATCAACTACTTTACTGTTTTAGAAATTAAATGCAAGTCCTAATGTAAGGCACTCCAATAGTTGTTCAGAATCATAAGATTCATCAATAGAGTCTATTGTAACGAGCCGAGCTATTCGCGAGCTACTCAAGCGAGTTCAAATGACCTCGAGCCTACAAAAAACATCCTCGTTTAGTAAATGAGCCGAGCTTAAATGAGAGCTCAAGTCCGAGCCTAAAAACAAGCTCGTTTAATAATAACTATAATGAATATAAATATAAATCTATCTATAAAAGAAACCAATGAATGAACACTTGTTATTATTCTAGACCATTTTTAATTGTAGATAATTATTATTTTATGTAAATTATTAAATTTAATATATGTTTCAAACATTTAAGAAATTACGGATAAAGTTCCATAAAATATCTTATTATTTATTTATATAAATAAATACTAGGTTAGAAATTATATCTTAATTCCTTAATTGTAGATAATAATTGTTTAATTTAAATTATTAAATTTAATATATGTTTCAAACATTTAAGAAATTACGGATAAAGTTCATAAAATATCTTATTATTTATTTATATTAATTACCAGGTTAGAAATTATATCTTAATAATTGAAACAAATATCGAGCATTTTCATGACGAAGGTGGAGGGAATGATTTTTTTTGCTTAACAAATCATTTATTTATTTAATATATTTAAAATACAAGAAGAAGAATAACTTCGTTTATCATATTAATAAATTTATTCAAAAACAACAATCCATTTAAAATGCAACTAATAAATTAAGACCACTATTATTTAAATAAAACTTGGGTTATTAAATGTATGTTCACATGACTGTTAAAATTCGTGAGAAAGTCGATGATATAGTTTGTCTTCTAATTGATGGTTCAAATGCTTTCATATTTATAAACTTGACAATCATCACAAGTTTTGATCACACATGACACAAAAATTTGTTTGGATATCTGAAAAGCGTCTTAAAATATCGTTTTATAATTCTTAAATCTTCGTTATTAACTATTTGATTTTTTATGTACTCAACCCGTGTAATACACGGGGTTATAACCTAGTTAATTAATATATAATAAACGAGCCTTGCTTGAGCAATTAATATAAATATAATATAATTAAAAACGAGCCGAGCTTGAGCTTGAAAAACTACCTACGAGCCGAGCTCAAGCTTTAAAAACAAAACTCGAATGGAGCCGAGTTTGAGCTTTCATAAGTTAAACGAGTAGGAGCTTGGACTCGGTTCGCTTGCACCTCATCAATCAACTAAATAGGATCATAATTTGTGTATATGAGTATGGTAACAAATGCCTTACATTCGAAGTGGACGGGATGTTTGCTTCTAGCTAGGATACAAAGTAGAGAAGAGATTGTGACTGGCAGTCAGGTTCGTGATCAGGCGATGAGCATTGAATGATGAATTGGATTGTAGGCAAAGTTAATAGTAGCAAACGAATCCATAAACCAAAATCTTTTCCGTTCGCTTGGTTCAGTTTATTAGTTTTCAAATTTTTTTTGGTTCAGTTTATTAGTTTTCAAATATTTTTTAACAGACCAATTTCTTGCCCACCGGTGACATATTTTCTAGTTACCATTTCAAAACTAGGGGTGCAAACAAGCCGAGCCGAGCTCGATGGTCGGGTCGAGCTTTGTTTTCAAAGCTCAAGCTCGAGTCGGTTTGTTTATCATCTATTAGTTAATATATTAAATAAAAATATACTCGTTTAGGCTCGCAAGCTCGATAAGTAAAGCTCTGGCTGGAGCTCACAAGCTTATTTTAGGTGCGGGCTTGGCTCGTAAAAAAGTTTAAATAAGCTCGGCTCGGCTCGTTTACTAGAAAAGTTTAAATAAGTAGTAAATGTTATTAAATATTAATAAAAACTAATACTATACCAAAGCTTCACATATCAGGCTCGAGCTTGGGCTCGGCTCGTTTCGAGCTTTTTCCCGAGCCGATCTCAAGTCGCTCGCGAGCCACTCAGGTCGTTTGCACCCTTGTTCAAAACATGTTCCTTACCTTATATCATGAGATAATAACTTTCGATGCTGATTAATACACGATAACAGTGATTTTTAATTAACAAATAAATAAGCAGGGTAAAACAGGCAGATTGGCTAACGTCGATTCCGACCGATATGAGATTGGGTCAAAACTTGTGTGGACCCAAATTGAGTTGTATAAATTTAGTAGAACAATATGAACTCCTAAGCAAAAGATTTATGCGCAAATCAACCATATACTTGATAAATGAGTCATAACTACCGTGCACAACATGTTAAAGAGGGGGGTTTGGTTTGGTGGTTTGCGAGGGTGACTTTAATGATTGAGGTACAAAATAACAAAATGATGAGTTTTTGTTGTTAATCACCTACCATTCTATTAATATAATAATAATAATAATAATAATAATAACAATAATAATACAACGTTTTATAATTTAGCAGACGAGATTGGCTACTCATCACATAATAAAGTAAGATAAGGTTCACAAAACTCCAATTCTGTCCAACTCACAAATATCAAAACAAAAACAAAAACAAGATACATTTTACTTCCCTTCAATTTCAGTTTTATTTTTACATAATTAAATCTCTCAACCTAAAAGGAAATATCCATATATTTTATTAATAATTATTATTAACAAACAAGTAAGTCATTCTTGTATCCACGATATAGTTTCTTAAACATACCGACTTTTTTTTTATAAATTTAGAGAATTAAATTATGATTATATTATAATATAGTCAATATAAATAAAAATTATGTAGGGCTATTTCGACAATTGGCCTTGTGCATGGACAAATTGTAGCTGTACAGCTGCAGCAAGTTTCAATGAATCAAAACTTAGCTGGCTAATGGTCCCACCACCCCATCAAACCCAATCAAATTCCACACTTTTAAGCCAAAAGAAAGATGCTTGCTTTGCTTGCTTGGGTCCCTCCCTTTGCAACATCAATTTCTTTTTTTTTTTAAATATAATTTTGTTACAGATAAAGGGTGAAAGAATATTAGTAACTGAATTGCTTAAGTAGTAATACAAAAATTAAAAAATTGAAAAAAAAATGATAAATAAATAACAGATTATAAGATTTAGAGAATTTGCAGACCTTCAGATCTTTAATTATGAAATCAATTGTTGTATTGTTATCTCCAACTATGATTCCTGCTACTACTCTCACCTTCACCGGTATCAGAATCCCTATCGCCAGATCGTTTATCATTTAACTCGATATTGTCAACCTTATAATCACGATTAGAACGCGAAGTTTCTCTCCTCTCCTGCAAATTTAAGTTAAAAAAAAAAACTTTTAATATATTCATTATTAATTATTAATAAATATTTAAAGCAGCCAAATGATTCCTCTATCTTATCATTTACTTAGAGGCAAAGCTTGTTTATTGTCCATTAGTTATCATTATAAATTGTTTATAACATTTATAAGATTCCTCTAACTTTGTCATTTACTATTAATATTTCATATTCTAATTAGAGAATCCTTTTTATCATCAAGGAATGATTCAGGTAATTGACCAACGAAAAGTCAAAACTGCTTACAGCGGGAAACAGCAAGTCATCAGCTTCAAGCATGTGAAGTACATGCCCCATCTTGGGTCTTTTCGTCGCATCCGGATCCACACACCGAAGAGCCACTAAAAGTATGCGTTTTAATGCTTTTGACGATGGCATTTCAGGCAACTTAGGATCAACAACTTCGTCGGATTTACGGTTCCCAACCATTGTTTTTAACCATTCAACTAAATTCACCTGTAATTATGCAATTGTTCAGACACAGAATATATTAAGATTAGTAGTTAAATATTGCTAACCTCGCCTTGCGGTCGACCGTAATCAACTGGATTTCTCCCGGTAATTATCTCCATTATAAGTATTCCAAAACTATATACATCACTCTTCTCAGTCAGCATCCCAGTGCATGCATACTCTGGTGCAACATAACTGAAAAAAAATATATCAAATTTTCAATTTCGACAATTTCGAGATGGACATGCATTTGCATTACTTTCGACACGAATACGATCACTACACAAAGAAACCAGTTTTACTTACCCAAATGTTCCCATTACACGAGTTGTCACATAACTTGTATCCGAACCCAAGAGCTTCGCAAGCCCAAAGTCGGAAACTTTAGGGTTCCATTGACGATCAAGTAATATATTGTTGGATTTAATATCACGATGGACAACTTTCGGTTCAAGACCCTCATGAAGATACGCCAAACTGTAATAATAAGATTAATAAAGCGTTAACATTAAACCTTGATTCACAAGCAATTTAAGTTAATAAATCAACGACAACTCGACAAGCATACCCCTTTGCAGTTCCCTGAATGATATTCATACGGATACCCCATGTTAAGGGGCTAAAATCTCCAACATCACCATGAAGCCACTGTTCCAGATTCCCGTTGTCCACATATTCATAGACAAGCATCCTGAAAAAAAAATTAACGAGTTTAACGGAAATGAAAATTTTAGGCTTTGAAAACTAGCCCTTGACTAAAATCATTAACAAAAAGCCAACTTGTAATTGAAAGGTAAATCAAAATCATTACCTATAGGCTCCTTCAACACAATAACCTAGCAAACGAACAAGATTTTTGTGGCGCACGCGCCCGATCGCCTCTACTTCTACTTTGAACTCCCTCTCGGCTTGACCCCTAATTGTTCATCATTCAATAATCATAAGTCAAATCACATGAAAAACAAATATTAATCCACATTAACTATGTCTATTAAATTGTCAAATTATCACAAATTAAGTTGTCAAATTATCATAATAAATCATTAAATAATCACTCTTAAACAATAACACAAACATATACAATTTGGAACAACAGTAACCCTAATTAATATTAATATACTTAAACAAGAATCATATATATATATATTATGTATGTGTATATATAGAATAATAATAAGAATATATCACCTGTTATTCAACAAATTCTTAACTGCAACACGAGTATTATCCGCCAAAATACCACTATACACAATCCCATAACCACCTTCTCCGATCACATTTTCATCAGCCAAACCATTAGTCGCCGCCTCAAGCTCCCGGAGCGTATACCACCGGCCCCACCCTAAATGCGACACCTGCGGCAACGACGGATTACCACCCCGCCACCGCCATACGACGCCGTATCATTACTCGTAGCTCTACTCTCACCGCTGGACTGGCGATCGGAGAACACAACACGGTGCTCCGACTTCCCTATGTCGATCTGGATCTCCGGCACCGCCATTCGGTGATCGGAGGACTCGTGGTGGACGATTTCTTGGATTTCTTTTGAGACTGCAGGGGTTAGGGTTAGGGTTTGGTTAGGGTTTTTGGAGTTGCGACGGCGGGAGGTGATGCAGACGGAGATGAGGAATAGTAAGAGGACGATGATAACTCCGACGAAGATGCCGACGACCACCCATAGACGGAGGCCGAAGATTGAAGTAGGTTTGAGAGTTCGCTGTTCATGAATGCTTTATATATATTGACATTTTGGGGGTTTGTTAGAGAGTTAGAGAGAGAGAGTAGAGAGAGAAAGCATCTGTGAGTGGAGTGGTGGAGTTTGGCCGGTGGATGAGTGATCGCCGGTGATGATGTAAGGGATTCCGGCGAGTGTGTGTTTTTGTGTGTGTGTGAGAGAGAGAGAGAATGTGTGTATTCCTGAATTAGTAAGGTGTGCTGGTTTCTAATTATTGTCCAGGTGAGGGCTTGACCTTTGGTTTAATTACAGTTTGACCCTTCAGTTTTATACGTTAGAAAACCAAGTTAGAACCTTGTGTATTATACGTGTGTTGAATAAATAAATATTATTATAAATAAAGAGTTTTAAGAATTATAATATTGTTAATGTTAATTTACTGCTTTACTTATAGTTATTATGATATTGATAAATAAATAAGTAGATTAATATTTTGTTACTAATATATAAGTGAGTGATAGTAATATTCTTTGTAAACCAGTATATTACAGAGTTTGAATAAAAAAAAATATAAATTATAAACTTTTTAATTAATTATTACACATGTATTACATTGGTTGACGTAACTAATCAATTATTAAATTTAATTAATTATTAGAAAGTTAATTTTTTTAGTTGTAATATACGACAAACTCATTGCACTGTATTACAATTAATAACATATTTTAGTTAAATATCTCCATTGCTCATTGTGTTATTTGATACGTTAATATTTGTGAGTAAATATTATAAATATGTAAATTCACTTTTGGGTACTAAACAAACCCGTGTAATGAGTTGTAACTAACTAAACTTTTTTAATCTTTTTAACTAATTAATTATTTGGAATCATTTATTAATTAATTTTATTATTATTGATAAAGATAAGTGATATTCATGTGTTAATTAATTGTTAAAAAAGACAGAAAAAAGTAAAATATTTTTTAGGTTAAAAAGAGAATGCTATTATATTAAATTATATATTTATATTATATTATATTATATAATTAAAATACATCATATTAGCTACATGGACTTTTATTATTTTTGTTTTTAGCCACTTTTTTTTACTTTTTTGTTTAACAACTAAACTTTATCAGTTTAACATTAATTGGAATCTTTTATTAGAACTTAGATTTAGATTATTAGATAATTTAGTTTTTTTTTTATTTTGTTAAGAGTATTGCATTTGTTTTTCGGACTAATCAAGTTCGATTGGAGATTGGTTCTCGTTAAGGGTATTCGAAATGAGATAATTAAGTAAAGTGGACAAATAATGCTAGCGGGCTTATGTTTTATGATACTGTCGAGGTCCAAAGACTCCAAACGGAAGCTACATATTCGAATTTGGGCTTCAGTCACATTAGTGGGCCTTAGTAGATACTAGATAGTTCTTATTGGGCCAAGAATGTGGTGTCAGTTAGCCCATTGTGTCACTATATTTTTGTGACCCCATTGAAAAAATCAATGTGACCACACACTTTAATCGTGAGTACAAGCTCTAAACAAACTGTTGTAGTTGGTATTTACAATTTGGAGTCTGTGCCAAGTCTATTGGGCTTTGGCTCACTGGTAATCAGCCCACTAACGAACACGCAATCATTAATAATGGGTCGATTATTAACTGGCTTAAGCTCGATAAACAAAGTCCGGATTGTAGGTACCATCTACTGACTATTTACTAAACCTAAAATGATTATTAATTAAAGATAACAATAGATGAGTATTGGCAATCACAGTCCACCTGATTGTAAAATTGTGACTCATACATGTTAGGTTGCTGATTACTCATTACATCTCGAATATCGAGTATACATGTTTGTTTGTTTTTCTTTCAAAAAATACCTTTTTATTAATTTCTAAGTTCCTTTTTTTCTTTGTTATCAAATGGTCTTGTTTGAGAAGATGACCCGCGGGTTACTTATATTGAATGGCAACGAAATCAATTTACATACTCTCAATTTCCAACATTTGTGTGCATAGAGGTGTGTACCTCATGTTTTAAGAGGTTTTCAATTTTTTTTTCACGTTTAACCCATAACTATTTGTTTGGGATTGCTTATTTTAGTGATTTATTAGCTTATTAGCTTCTTGAAAAGTTACAAGGTGTGTGGCTTGAAATTATTATGTGAGGGGAAAGTCAATAACTCACTCCATTGTAACATATTAACTTTTCTTTAAGGTCATAAGTTGTTTAGAAAAGCTAAGCCAAACATGGCCTTAACATCACAACTTATTAACTTTTCTATAAGGTCATAAGTTTGGTCCCATATACTTTTCATCTTATGCAAATTTTTCGTTTTACATTCCGTTCTAAATTTTGCGAGTTAACATGGGGAAACGCGCAACGTTTTTACGTCGTCTATTTTCCCGTTTGACATGTCCGTCGCAACGCGCAGGTCCTAGATCAACTTAGTTATTCTTTTCTATGTTTTACGATTTGGTCTAAGTTATTCGCATTAACACGCCGCAAGTTTAGTGTTGGTGGCCCCGCCCCAATGCGGGGGTGCTTAATACAAAGTTATTTTTATAAAGTTTAGTAATGACATAAAATTCAGGTTACTCATCTATAATTAAACTTTACTTTCGATACTATAAAATTGTCTTTTAACGACGGAAAAATCACATTCATCTAGAGAACATATACACATTGGCGCATCTTGAGCGAAGGTCCTTGGTGTTTGAATAATGTTATACATCTTAGAAGGTATATGTATTAATAACTTTATATTTTTGTCAAGTCATTAAATAAAATAATAAAAAAAATCTTAGATGACTTACCAATAGTGTATTCATAACTTTATATGATGTTACAAGGTATATGTATTCATAGCTTTACAAGTTTTCAACGCACAAATTACATGAATTAACAACAGTGACTAAAACGAATGGTTATAATAAGAAACAGAACGAGGATAGCACAAGTGTGTGGCTTGAGAATAAAGTAATGATGAAAGGTGACATAAAATTGTTTGCATGATCCATGCAACACTAAATTCCCTTCTAATCACACATGACATAATGTAATAAAATAAAATAATTAAATTAAATTCTCTTATATCTATTCTCTTTCATTAATAACGCTTTCATCTTAAATTGCTGATCTAATTTGTGAATAATAATCTTAAAGTGTGCAACTAAACAATATATGTTAATTAAGGACAAGCTTGTTTGAGGCGTTTTGATACATTTTTGTCAACTTTTTTTTTATCATATGTTTTGCAAATTGTAGTAAATAAATAAAGACCATCCATGACATGGGTTACAATTTATTTTTATTTTTACATATAATCAAATAATTTCCAAAGTACATATCTAATTAAACGTTGTTTTTTCATAAAATGTAAGTCTTAGATATCTATGTATGTATGTTAAATTGGCAGCAATTTATATTAAAGTAGTGGCGGATCTTAAACTTTTAAATATGAAGTGAAAGTTTTAAAGAAAAAAATAGGAAGGGGAGGGAGGGGCAATACACATATTTTTTTTGAAAATTTTACAATTCAAAGCGAAAAAATAAGGGGGGTCTTCCCGTGGACTAACTAAGATCCTCCCTTCAATATATATTATAAATTTTACAAGATTGTTTTATTCCGTGTTTAGAAAATCGAACTGGTCATGCTATTGGTTTCACTGGTTGAGTAGTTGAATCTGACTCTAAAACCGGATTAGATGATAAATAATTGATACTAAAATGTATTTATATATTACATAAAAAATTAAATAGTATACTTTTATGTTATTCATATTTAAAAAATAAGCAAATGTTGTTTTTTATTTAAAAATAACAATGAAGATATTTTTATGAATGTCAGTATTTAATTTCGGCTAACCTTGAATACTAACAATATTTTATTTTGATCTTTTTTTAGAGAATGGCTAATTCAAATTCCACTAATCCTATTACAAAATTTACATTATTGTCTATTACACGACTACTAGAATCCTCAACCTAATGGAAGAAGGATACCATTTTATCGCACTTGGGTACTACAAGGCTACAATCCATTTGGTAAACATTATTTTGATACTAGAATTTTCATGTGTGCGTTGCGGCGGGGAATTCGCGCACGAACTAAATGATATATGAAAATGCAAAATATACATACGTAAAAAACTTAAATTGAAATAAAATGTAACAATTTGAAGAAAAAATGGTGACATTGTACCTATGACATGGTGTTGCGACCCGGACAAACGAATAGAAAAATGGTGGTGTGACGTGGTGTTGAGCCTTTTTTCCACAAAAAAGTTGTATCACGTATTTCGTTTATGTAAAAAAAAACTAATGAATGAAAGTTACAAAAAGAAAATAAAATTATAAAACTATTAGGTTAAAGACATAATATATTATAATATAGGACTAATTTGAAACTTAAAAAAAGGGAAAAAAAATAGCCGCTAAAAGTGTAAGAACCAAAACCTTGGTGGTCAAATTATAAAACTGAACAAAAAAAATATTGTGAGATGGTTTTAAAAAAAACTAACAAAAGTTAAATGGGCTAAAAGTATAAGAATCAAAACAATGGCTGTCAAAACATAAAACTTGTTAAGTATTGATTTTATTAAACTTGTTAATTATAGTATTTTATAAAGTTTTAGTTTTGAATTAAAAAAATAAAAACTAAAAAAGGAGATTGTTGGCCAAATAGAAAACCTACAAAAAGTTGTGATAGAAAACATATATACGAAAAGATGTATGTAGCTAAGAAGATGTAATTTAATATATATAATAATTTTATTAAACCTGTTAATTATAGTATTTTATAAAGTTTTAGTTTTGAATTAGAAAAATGAAAATTAAAAAGGAGATTGTTGGCCAAATAGAAAACCTACAAAAGTTTGATAGAAAACATATATATGAAAAGATGTATGTAGCTAAGAAGATGTAATTTAATAAATATAATAATATGTTGAAATCATATAATTAACAAAATAAAAAAACTTACAATCGGTAAATTCGTCGCTCTTCAATAAAGGGCCGGTCCTACCAATGTCGGTTCAACCCATGTTAATTGAACCACATGTGTGGGTCGGTTCCCAATCAGAAACACCTGTCTAGAACTATTTTTTTAATGGCCGTTTTAAAACAACGCCCCGGGCGGTCTAATGGGCGTTTTGGGTGTTTTTCAGGGATAAAACGTCCAAAAACTCCACCACAGGTGATCTTATTGTAAAGTATGATAATAAACTACTTTATGACTAATATTCATATACTTTTTAAATATGTGCAAAATCATATATACACTTCTTCTTAGACCATGTGTAGTGGTTTGGAAGATAATGCCCTACCCTTGGGCGTTTACGCCATGTGGCGGTCCAGTCAGCAAATGGGCATTATGTTAAAAGTGGTGTAGTGGGGATGGGACATTATGTTAAAGGGGGTGCAAATATGATTAAATTATATAAAAAAAACCATCCAACAATGCTATTAGCCAAAGAAACAAGATCAAGGTCCGATTGGCCAAGAAATCCCCCAACACCGTGAATCAAAGCACGCCAAAACAAAGTTTAGAGCCAAACATGCCTAGGGGGGGTGGTACCCCGACGTGTTTGGGCTTTTTAGGCACGAAAAACGCCCTATTGGGCACGAGTACGGGTGGTCTTAGTAGTAGTACATAGCACATGCTATATCTTTATTCAAACGCATATGTCAAACATCAAGAAAATGTGGTTTCCCGATTTTGCCCTTTTGTCACACTCAACACTAGTCTCTAACTAAAACTCACTTCTATAAATAGCAATCTCCCGTTATTCCTTTTACAAACCAACTAGAGAGAGAAACACAGTAAGAAGATGATGATGATTATGAAGATGATCAAAGGGCTTGCAATGATGGTCTTTATAGGCTATCTTTTCCTATGGGTGATCACACCAACCTATGTCTTTAAGCAAAAATGGATCCTTAGGGTTCGAGCCCACACCACTACGACTTACTTTGGAACTCAAGGTTCGCCAACCAGCATTATTCGAACCGACCCTGATTAATTTTACTAGTCTAATTGCGCTATAATATAAAAAACAATACCATATATCAACTACACCGTTTTGTTTGTTTTATTATAGGTCCAACGATGTTGCTCTACACATTGCCCGTTTTGATCATGGCCGTCTTGGGAAGTGTGTATCTCCATTTAAGAAAAAAGGCGAACCAAAACCGCGACGAAGGGTATAATAATCATTTTAGTTAAATATTTATATTCGTTTGTTTTTATTATTGCATGATATATAGCTAATATATATTATCTTCTTAAACTTCAGGGATAAAGAAGCTACTTCCAATAACTTGAGTATATGGAGAAGGCCAATGATCATCAAAGGTCTCGGAATCGTCTCGATAATCGAGCTTGCTTTCTTCGTTATGTTTATCACTCTCATTGTCTGGTCTTTCAAAACATACTTACATGTCAGTTTCGCCGGTATTAACCATAAAACAGCAGCTAAAAAGGGAGAGGAAGTGTAAGTGATCAATCAATATCTTGACATGATCATAGTATTTTTATTCGACATGAGTTAACCCGAGATTGTTTTGGTTGACAGTTGGCAATCGAAGTTGAGTTCAGTGGCTCTACGGTTCGGGTTAATTGGTAACTTGTGTCTAGTATTTCTGTTCTTCCCAGTGACTCGAGGATCGTCTATATTGTCGCTGTTCTGGCTAACTTCTGAGGCCAGCATCAAGTATCACATATGGCTAGGCCATATTGTTATGACCCTCTTCACTTCTCATGGTGTTTGTTACGTTATTTATTGGATAGTCACCAAGCAGACATCAGAGGTATCATATAATTATATATATTGTTACATCATTGATTTATATATTGGTTACAAGCTTTATGGCTCAGAAGGCTTGAAAATATTCCAACAGTGAATTCAGAAAATGAAGATAAAGCTCATAATTGTTAGAATATTTTCCACTTCAAAAGTCAACTTCTGTGATGGTCCAAAATAATTGACCAGCACAAAGTTATGTTACTTTACTTATTTATCATATGATTATATTCATTATATCATTAAATAGTGTTTGTTATATGATGTTTAACTTAGATGGTGAAATGGGCGAAAACCGACATATCAAATGTAGCCGGAGAGTTGGCTTTGGTAGCAGGATTGATTATGTGGGCAACGACGTTTCCTAGGATTAGACGAAAGATGTTTGAGGTTTTCTTCTACACGCATCACTTGTATGTTCTATTTGTGTGTTCTTCGTGTTCCATGTTGGCATAGCGTATACCTCCATGATGCTTCCTGGATTCTACCTCTTCATGATTGATCGGTTCTTGAGATTTTTACAATCTAAAGGGAACGTTCGTTTGGTTTCTTCGCGTGTTCTTCCATGTGAAACTCTCGAGCTCAACTTCTCCAAGAGCCGAGGTAAAATTGAGCACCAAAAGTTTAAATAACCTAACGTTCTAATTAAGTAATAATTGTTGTCATTGTAACATCTGACACCTCGTACCAACAAATATTTATGAAAAACTGAAAACATAAACGTTCTTATTAAATGACCTCATACCAACCAATATTGTCCCTTAATATGACGCATTCATGAATTTTCGTTTCAAACAGGATTGGTTTATACACCAACAAGCATCATATTCATCAATATCCCAAGCATTTCAAAGGCTCAATGGCATCCATTCACCATTACTTCAAGTAGCAATTTGGAGCCTGAAAAGCTAAGTGTTATGATCAAAAGTGAAGGGAGTTGGTCTAGGAAACTCTACCAAATGTTATCATCGCCGAATTCTATTGATCGGCTAGGTGTGTGCGTTGAAGGACCTTATGGACCCATTGCAACCAATTTCCTAAGGTAAAATGTTTATGACAATGTTTTGTGTTAGGTTAAGTTCAATTCGAATATATGCTTAAATCACGTTATGGTTTCAGGCGCGGTATGCTAGTGATGGTGAGCGGAGGAAGTGGGATAACGCTGTTTATCTCAATATTTAGGGAGCTTGTTTACATAACCGAAACCCTAAAATGTAAAGCTCCAAAAATTCTCTTGATAAGTGCATTTAAAGACTCGTCTGATCTCACCATGCTAGAATTGTTATTACCATCATCCGGTGCACCTATAGAATTTTCAAAACTAGACTTGCAAATCGAGGCCTATGTAACAAGAGAGAAACAACCCGTGACCAATGATAAGAAACTAGTGAGTACCATTTGGCTTAAACCAAACCCCTCCGACGCGCCCATAACTCCTGTTTTAGGACAAAATGGTTGGTTATGGCTTGGCGCGATTATTGTATCTTCTTTTGTGGTTTTCCTTGTGTCTATGGGACTTGTAACGCGATTTTACATCTATCCTATTGATAAGAACACAAACAAAGTGTACTCTTTGGGATCTAAGGCCGCGTTAAATATGTTGCTCATTTGTGTGTCGATTATGGTAACATGTTATATGGGCTTTTGGTGGAATAAGAAGAGAAATGCTATGGATTCAAAGCAAATTCAAAACATGGAGGGGGCGACACCCGTTAACTCACCCAACTCATGGTTTTATAATGCGGATAGAGAGCTTGAAAGCATGCCCCAACAATCACTCTATCAGTCTACAAATGTGCATTATGGCGAAAGGCCGGATCTTAAGAGTAAGACCAAAACTTATCCTTATGCATAAAAAATGTACATTTTCATTCTTAGTTTTGATTTTTTTTATTTTTTATTTTTGTTAGGAATTCTGTTTGAGCAAAAAGAATCAAGTGTTGGAGTTCTAGTTTGTGGGCCAAAGAAAATGAGGCATGAGGTTGCAAACATATGTTCATCTGGATTGGCTTCAAACTTGCATTTTGAGTCCATAAGTTTTAGCTGGTGATCGACTTATTGCCATTTGCAACTTACAAAACATGTTGCGACAGTTGGCCTTTCTTTCATATTGTCACTTGTAGGTTTTAACGATTCAAACTTCAAGGTTTCGGTTTTGTTCCTATATAGCTATATCCAAAATATACAAATGTTTGTATATCGATACTAGGGTCCTATCTTTCCTTTGCTTGTAAACTTGTAATGCATAAATAAACTGTTTATATATCAACTTTTTGTATCTCAATTGTTTCCTTTCTATGTGTTGCCTTAAGTGTATTCATTGATAAAAAAATAAAATTATATAACTTTATTACTATTGTTGTTGTGAGTTGAAATAATCCATTTTGTCCTTGTTCAACTTCTAACAGGATAAAATGGTAAAATAAAATGTTCTGTACTTTGAAATGTGAAACCAAGAAGATGGGAAAAAGAGATATTCCTTATTTTTAGTGGAAAAGTCAGCTCCATTATTTTTGTAGAAAGGACATCTCCTTTCATAGTAGTGTTGGTACAGGACCATACTGGACAGAACCTAAAGTGATAAAAACAAAATAATCACTGAATCCAAACCAGTTTAAACCACTTGGCTTGGCTTCATGTTTAGTTACAGTTATTCAAATTGAAATCTATGTTTATGGAACATCGTTGTGATAAGCATAGCGGCGCCATGGTGGTTTCTCTCTTACACATATATACATACATACATAAATATATATATATATATATATGTTTTGTGTGTGTATAATTGAAGGGTATAGCCCCATTACACACTCAAGTTATATAATCATCATTTCTTACACATTTGCCACGTGTCGTATGTGGGGTTATGGGCCTTGACCACTACAGTCTTATCACCGTCACTATTCCCACCCTCACAGCAACATTCAAATTATTTTAATAAATTTAAATATTAAGAATATCAGTTTATCAACTAAACATAAAACATTACGTATTCTAACTTTCTTCTAACATTTCAATCAAGTTTCTTTCGATTTTAATTTTCGTAAACTTAAAAACAAACTCTAATTCATTAAAAACCTATAAACTAAGCACGACCTAAGTTATTCCGCTTTGAACAGGACGAGATCAAATTAAGCATAAATCTATGTGATTAAAGGCGAGCACCCAATCTACTGAGCGAGACAAGACCAAGGCCGCTCGATGTTTTCATCAAGCGCATGTGAGGCGTGCTTTCTGTTCCAAGCAAACTTGGTCTAGTAATGCACCGAGACCATATGGTCCTTTGTGCCAAGTGAAAAAGACTTGTGTGAGAGAAAATGAATAATACAACACGTGTGTTAGTATTCGTCGGATATTGAATTTAAATAACCCAAACTTTCATCAGTTGGCTGATAACAATCCAAACTTTCAACTTATTATTCTCTGTCACTCCTAAACTAACCGAACCGACCCTAACTCGCTTAGTTTTTTGGCTGATGTGGCACTTGTTTAATGACTTGGCATCTGACGTGCCATTTTTATGCTGATATGTCATCCATGTGTTATTTGTTTAGCGACGTGGCATCTAACATCAACTAACTGAGTTAAGGTTTGAGAGAGCCAAAGGAAATAAGTTGAAAGTTGAGAGTAGTGTGGTACAATTCGTAAGTCGGAAGTGTTATGGGCTAAATAGTGAAAGTTAGAGTTATTTAAATCCAATATCATTATTTTCTTTATTAGAAGTAATAGCTTACATATCAGTAGTTTTTGCAAAAACTTTTCTAGCTTACAAGTAACAACGGATTTTATTTTTATTTTATCATATTCTTTAAAAGCTTAGAACCTTTTTTTATTATATTTATATAATTTAGTTTAATATTTATTTTTTGTTTTTTTTTCTTTTATATGTACTTTTACCACATTTGTTTATCTATTTAATTTTTTATTATATATTAATAAAAGAATAAATAGTTTGCTGGCGGACCTTTAACAGAAACTCTGTGGGAGCCGAACTCTAAAAATTCAAATCGGCGGGGCCAGACTTTTAAAAATCCAATATTTTACACTACAAAAACAAGTTTTCGGTAAAATTAACACTAAGCGCGAAAAATCGGTGGGGTGGGGCACCCCGGGCCTCCATTATCCTCCACCCTTGGTGTTTTCCTACTTGTCGCAAACTTCTTGTCACAATCGTGTGCATCCTTCTTACGCTTCCTACATTTGCCTTGCGTCTTTGACTAGCTAATCACAAACCATTCGTCCATAATTTGGTAAGTTTTAAGCAGCACTGTGTGTGTCTCATTCGGCATGAGAGGAATCGGGAGTGACCACACAATTATTGTTATTGGGTATCTTTTAGTGCCACTAAAGTTCATAGACAAACCAATTGTGTCCAAACACCTTTTTCCTATCATCTTTTATCCTAAATCAAATTGCATATACATTATACAACGACTCACAAACTTTCAATAAACTTTCACATTTGTTTTCCTTCTGGTTCTTGAATTTCATAGTTTTGAAGAAAAAGTCTTATATACATTATTATATTATCATTTAAAAAAACTACATAAGAGTATTTATTTGTTCAACCTCTGGTTTACAACCCACCCACCCACCCCCTGAGGTTTTTCTCATAGTCAAAAAACAAATAAAAGTGAAAAAGAAATACAAAATGATACTACTTATGCCAAAAAAAAAACATGGAACAACAAGCTTGGAGGTAGAAAAGAGACGTTTCGACTCGCTAACATATGACCATATAAATTACTTGTTTACCTCATGGACGAACGATTCATCCGTTTCTTCGGGTGGTAAAATCTCATTTTGGGATAAAGATCTCGCTAACTTCTTTTTGAAGATTTTTGGTGTAGTGTGTTCCCGTCAGGTCTCTTCTGTTATTTCATTGGATGAAAGTTTCTCTCCCAAGCCTCCGAGTAAATCATGGTATTCGGAAAATGATGGATGTGACTGACCCATGTAAATCATATTAGTAATGTGTTTAAGTAAATGATTAAAGATTGAGGTGCAAAAACATTTGTATACGCTATCTGAACTTAAGAAATAAATAATGTGCTAGATATGATTATATAATATGTATTTGTACAAAAACTAAAGTAACCTTATTCATTGAAAAACTTCAAGCGACTTTCAACCCATTTAGTTAAATCCTTTACATATGACCCGTTAAGAGGATTAAATAACCCAAATCAACCCATTTGTAAGTAATTAGGCTGAAACTGGCACCTCTAATAAAAGATAGAGTAAACTGCCATTTTGGTCCCTATGGTTTGGGCAGTTTTGCCACTTTAGTCCAAATCTCAAACTTTTTGCATCTGGGTCCCTGTGGTTTCAGTTTTATTGCCATTTGGTCCAAAAGTGATATTTGTCTTCTAAAATCCTGCTATTTTTTCCTTTACCTCAGGGGCAAAATGGTCATTTTAAGCAGAGTTTGAGGTTTATTTATATATAATATATATTAATGCTTAAAATGACCATTTTGCCCCTGAGGAAAAGGACAAAATAGTAGGATTTTAGAAGACAAAAATCACTTTTGGACCAAAATGGCAATAAAACTGAAACCACAGGGACCCAGATGCAAAAAGTTTGAGATTTGGACTAAAGTGGCAAAACTGGCCAAACCTCAGGGACCAAAATGGCAGTTTACTCTAAAAGATAACTGAATGGAAATTTTAAGATGCATACCTGCAGTGTTGCGCTGTATGCTTGCCAGAGCCGCATATCATGGCGAAATAAATCAATGAGAACCTGTACCAAGACCACGTAAAATATAATAGATATTTCATTTATAGATTATTCAATTATAGAACACTAATTTCCAAAAACTATCCATTTCAAAAGAATCCAATTCCCATATGCTACTCCCTCCATCTATAAAAGTGTGATATTTGACTGTGACAAAAGGATTACATATTGCAGGTTTCTATTCTATATAATTTAACATTACAAGTTGTATTTGTATGTACCTCTGATCGCCTTAAAAGGGTTGCCAAAACGACAATCCACTCTTTAAACTTGACTGAGCACATGTGGGACAAGAGGAATTCTGCATCCAATCGGCTTTGCAAAGTTCCCATTTGAAGCTGAAATGTTATAAAAGGTAAATTTCTTAATATGATCAGAGAAGAACTATCATGTAGGAACAGAAATAACAATCCAAGAAATGTTATAAAATGTATACTTTCACAAAATGAAAGGTTAACGCAGAGGATTTTCCAAATTTTAAGCTTTAGAGTACACTTTACAAAAAAGAAATAACAATAATAATAATAATAAATAATAATAATAATAATAATAATAATAATAATAAAATAAAATAAAAATAAAAATCAGACGTCATCAACCTGATTAAAAAATAATATATACAGAAGTTCAAAAAATGGTAACTTCTGACTGATAAACTTTTAATGCATATATCACGATAATGTGAAGGAGTACCTTCTGACTTATTAACTGGAGCCCAGAAGCAAAATTCTCCAAACGAGCACTTCCAAATTTTTCGCGTTGAAGATATTCCTACCAATATAATTTATAAATGAATAACAAATAAGATACCCATTTTTCGTCAATCTATTTAATGGTGCCTTTTTTGAAGGAAAAAAAAAACTTCTCGTACCACTAGATCAAACTGTGTGCCTTTAACAAATGCAACAAGCTTGGAAAGTTCTTTCCCAGACATCAAGTAGCTAGCATGACTTTCTAGAATATTCTTTACAGAAGCAACATGTGCATTCTGCTCTTTGAATGAAGGGCTGCTTTGTCAAGAAATGAAAATTACTCAATAGTACATGGGAATCAATCACATGCAAACAAATGATTAATCGGTTACCTTTTTGGCTCGGTAGACTGTCTCCTATAACTAGTAGGAAAAAGAAATATCCTAGAAATCTGGGAGATAGTTTATCTGAATCTGTAGTTGCGGGTTCATATTCCCTTCCTGATCTCAACAAAAATCTCACCTGGATAACAAACATAATATCTCTATTAATCCGTGCAATATTAAGGTGTATATTTAATAGAAGTGACAAAACGGGTGGGTCGGGCAGGTATGATATAGGGTCAAAAGTGAGGTCTGGGTTAGTCACGGGAAGTTATACGTACCAGTTCCCCAGCAAGTTCGTATAAAGATTCATCCAGTGTTGCCTGCACAATCCTTCAATTTAGATCATGGGAAAGAGTAACAGGGGGAATAAAGGACCCTTGTTATCAATTAAATTTACCTGTAATAAGCGTAGAGCGCAGTACTGACTGACAGGTGCTCCTTCCAGTTTTGCTATAACCTAAAATATTGGAAGGTAGAACAAGTTGATGAGACATTTTCTCACACTCTTATGAATAAAAACATATTAAGTAAATAAATAGAACTAATGATTTACAAAACAAAAGTGTTGAACTTGACACTTACAAGTATATAACAAGCAGCGGTTTGATACCATCTCCTCTGGAAGCATTCTTCAAACAACCTGAATGATAGGCCAGTTAACACGTTACAATTCAAATTCATGAAGCTTTAATCATGACACATTAGAAAACATGTATGTCATGAACTGACAATTTTTAACAACATAGTTGGCACACCATACGATATAGACAGAATCCAGTTACTATATGTTCTGAAGACTAACACGGTAATAAATGTATATCCTTTTTTCGCTGTCTTTTTAAACCAAAAACAAAAATACATAATATATATTAAACTCAAACTGGCAATTCATCAGTCAACAAAATAGAGCTACACTTTATGTTCAGTTTCTCAAGTATGATACATATAGTACATCAACTAAAGGTAGCTCCAGAAGTGAAATTAAAACATAAGTCGTCTTTGAAAGAAGTGAAACTTACTCTGTTGATCTTCCAGCAGCAGAAAACAAATCTGCCCAGTGACGGCCATCCGTCTTTCTTGCCACACTAACCACAACATCAAAATACTCTGAAAAGTTCTTTATCAAATCACAAGTTTTCTCCAAAAGAGAAGGGTTGTCTTTGTTCACATTTTGCCTGTCAAAACAAGTTTTATTAAAAGAAACTATCATATGAGATATTCTAACATGGAAATAAGGGTAAGATGCTTGTACAAATATATGGGAGTACATGAGTAGTGTAATATATGATTTCTCATAAATGAACATGGAACTTCAAACATCCAAATAAGTACATATTGAAACTGGAAGCATGTCAATTTTTATATAAAAATTACCTGGAAATTTCGGTTTCAAAAACGGTAAAAAGAAGCCACTCTAAGCAATGGGAAAAATGAGGCTTCTCCTCAGACAATCGAGCCAGTTGTAAAGCTTCTTCACTCTTATCTCTCTATTCAGTATAAAGAAACATAAAATAAGTAGATTTCATTTCAAGTAATTGTAGGCCAGTTTTAAATGTATCAGAAATTGTTGGCTTGTTGCAGTATCCATTTTAGTACAGCATATATTTGATTTACAATGAAGGGAAATTTGAAAGTGTTGCATTGAAATCTACCTGAAGAAGATGGCGAAGTAGACAATGTAGTATTGTTTGAGCTTGAGGAGATGGCTCGAAACATGGAAACTCTGTGCATGCAGAAAACGATAGTCTTTGGGTAATGCCAACTACAATTCCAGCATTCGGAAGCAGACCAAGTGGATACACCTCACGATCAAATTCAAGCTCAGGATCCAACTACAAGTATAGATCAGGTTTACTTGTTCACTTAATCTTTTGTAAAGTCATCAAATACGTTGATGAAATATGCATTTAATCTGCTTACCTGCAAGAATTCTTCCTGCTTATAGGGGTCCACACCTGAAGATGGATACCAAACCTGTAACCAACAGCTATATCATATATACGTTGAGGATAAAATACTAAAAGTAGAAGGTGCCGAGGTGGCGCTTTTGAACCATTTACTTATAAATGGGTCGATTTGGGCTGTGTTTTTATCTCAAACGGGTCATCAAAAACTTATCTAATATTAGAATGGGTCAAATCCTAAGTAGTTAATATGGAAAGAAATCGGATATCGATCAAGGACCGATATTTGAGATATCGGTAATATTAATATCATGCTGAATTTATATATATAGCAATTTAACACTAACAATTCAGTATACTCTGGTATCATTTACAAAACCTTTTGCAACTTGCAAAACACTAACAAAGTAGGAACTGATTAAGAGTTAAAACACTAACATTTAACACTAACAATTAACAATTAGGACTTAAAACACTAATAGCAACAATAAGAAGAAAGATTAATGCTAGAACTAAGAAGAAAGATACTGATATCGGGAAAATCGGTGATATATGGTCAATATCGCCGATAACATCGGTACCAATATTTTGACGGTCACTAGGGGACCGATAACCAATATATCACCGGTATATCGGTGATATATCGTGATATAAGTCAAATCAATCAAACATCTTTAGTTGCCTTTCAAAGTCTTTCTATTCTTACAACCTTTCCCTCAATTGTTTAATTCAAGGATTTAGATTTGGATTACTTTTGCAAATAATATTGTTTTGTAATCATAAACGCAGTATATATTTATTGAAAACAGACAACTTATGGTTGTGGGTTAACCCAACCAATACTAAAACTGAGCCGTTCAGCCAACCTTGCACCTTTAACTAAAGCCATAGAATTTCGTTAGCTAAAGAAACAGTCACCTGCATTCCCCGATGACCGTAGTCTAACCATGATACTTCCTCAATCAAATTTGTCTTCACTGACCTCCCACAGGTAACCCAAAACAATTCTATAGAATCTGTAAGCTCCCTTTCTCGGCCATCTATTAAATCAAGTAATGATAGTTCCCCATTTGCTCTTAGTATTAAACATCTGAAATGGGACAGGCGATAAATAACAATTCAAATTAAGCAAAAATTATCATTTACCTGTTTGAAAAAAGAAACACAAACCTAATGGGCTCTTTTTCTAATGAATTTGGAGATGATGAAGCATCTTTAATGGAAGCATCACTTTCATGTTGATCTGGTATAAAATGCATTGCAGCAGGATGGCATTTTGCAGTCATGATGGATAGCTCTCGTACTGTAGAAAGCTGTTTGTCATTTTATTACTTAAAAATGCAGGACAAAACTTTAACCTACAGTAACCCTCGCTCACCATACGGTGTGCCAGTAAAAACAGATGATCAGAAACAATCTAATCTAAGGATTTATTTACCTGTATATCTGGATTACTGGAAGGAGTCAAGTCACCGGATACTTTTACATGATATATATGCACATCAAATGGGTGGTAAGTGACAAGTAAATAGTCATTGTAGACATCCATCACCATGGGTTTTGCAAGCAACGGTTTTTGATAAAGAAGCGAGCTCTGATCAAGATGATATCTTGGGTAGAACAGCAACTCATACCTGCAAAAGGTAGATATGATTTTAATATATCGACTCAAAAATGTTCTATAACTGACAATGTTACGAAAACGTTCAGACTCCACAACTCAACGATTAAAAGTTGTGACAGGAAATCATTTGTTCACATGAAAGTGGGCCTGTAAACGAACCGAAATTTCACGAACTGTTCGTGAACATGTTCGGTGGGAAGTTCGTTTATTTAATAAATGAGCGAACATGAACACAATTTTTTGTTCATTTTACTAAATGAACGAACATGAACAGACGTTTTGTTCGTTCATTTATGTTGGTGAACGTCCGGTTATGTTCGTTTATTTACATTTATTTATGTCCGTTTGTTTATGTTCGTTTCAATTTAAATACATAAGTAGTTATATTTATATCAATATTGAACATAAAAGGAAGTTTCTATTACTTATATAGATATAAATAATTGGTAATTGGACTTTTTAGTAATAACAATGGGTTTCCAATGGAATTTGTCGTAATTAATCACTAATTCATATAAAAAATTACTTTATGTTCGTTTATGTTTAGTCAATTATGTTCAATTATGTTCATTTGTGTTGTTTATTGTTTGTTAAATTATGTTCGTTTACGTTCGTGAACTGTCCGTTTAGGTTTCAAATGAACGAATATAAACAAACGCGAACATGACCAGTTTCTTAATAAACGAACATGAACAAAAAATGTGTTCGTTTATATGTTCGTGTTCGGTTAAAGTTAAACAAACAAACACCAACATGCCTATGTTCGTGTTCGTTCGCTTCTTTACAGGCCTACATGAGAGGATATAGCCGTATAGGTAAATAAACAATTAGCATTTATCAATTAGAAATGAACCACAAAAAAGTCTAAATGTGTATGAATAACTCACGTGTTGGATGACTCGATGTAGTTGCAAACAACAACGATTTTCCCCATCCATAACAATCCTGTGCATTGAATCTTTTGTTCCTGAGTAACATCACCAAAAAACCTCCATCTACTTAATCGAATGTCATATAAAATCAACCCATGAAGACCAACAACAGCTAAATACATTCCATCCTCACTAGCTGCCACATGAAGAACAGGCCAATTTTGGGAGATATAGGAAACCTGCATAAGACAATGACAGTTATAAAGAGAATATCATTACATAACTAATTGGTGATTTCGACCCATTTACTTATGGACGGATCAATTCAGGTTAAAATTCAATTTCCAACTGGTAAAATGAAAATAGTAATCTAAAAAGGAAACGAGTCAAATGGGTCGAATCTAAAGTCACCCAGTTTTTTTATTTGTTTTACATTCATGAAACCTCCTTAAATATCATTCTATTCAAAAAATAAACTATAATGAAATTAAATTCTTGTAATATTATTTGATATACCAACTAGGCAACTATTTATTAAAAAAAATAATAATAAATGACAATAAAGTGTTTCAGGGCAAGCCAACCTGACCTAAACTGTTTTGACATGTACAAAAGATTACATGTAGTGACCGGAACCAGTTTTAACCCGTTACCCGCCAATGTTGCTACCTATGATTGATATTACACTTAACTGGAAGGTTAAGATGCGTTAATTTCAGTTCATCTGTATCCTCAGACTGCACAACAAGTAACCGATCTTCACCTATATAACTTGACGGAACATGAGTTTTGCCAGAAACCCCTCTATTTAGACAACATTTTCCGAAAGAGAATGCAAGTATTCTTTCTGAAGAACCTGCTTCAATTGCATAGAGTCTATAACCATATTCATCCCACTGAATAAATGAAGTGCCACTCATCAATGGTTCATAATTGCCATCTTGGTTTTGCTTAACCGCCGAGCAGATGCAGAATTTATACCAATCTGACGTATTGTAGACATTAATCGACAACCGGATATAGACCACACCGTAAGTCCTCTTAACTTCCACCCAACTGCAAAAGCAGAGCTATCGGGAGTCCAAGCAATAGAACTAACCGCACCAGTGTCATCCATTGAATATCTATAGGAACAAACGAGTATATATTATGAGTTATTTGACCCGTTTAAGACAAAAAGATATAACCCAAATTGACCCATTCACAATTAAAAGGGTCAATATTGCCACTTCTACCAATAGGGCGTCAAACGAACCAAACGTTCAGCGAACAGTTTGTGAACCGATTGGCGGGAAGTTCGTTTGTGTTCGTTCGTTTATTAAACAAACGAACACGAACAAGAAATTTCATTCTTTTAGTTAAATTATCGAACATGAACAGAGGCCGCGTTCGTTCATTTATGTCCGTGAGCGTTTGGTAACGTGTTCGTTTATGTTTGATAGTTCATTAGTGATTTTAGTTTTTATATTTTATTTAAATACTTCTAAATTCCGACAAATAAAATATTTAATAAGTGTCAGTATATTATATATTATGCTCATGAACGCTTGTTTGTGTTCGTTTGTTTCCATTTGTGTTCATCAACGCTCGTTTTCGTTCGTTACCTAAATTTAACAAACGAACACGACACGTTCATTTCCTTAACAAACGAACACGAACATAAAATCTCGTTTGGTAAAACAAACGAACACGACACTTCATTTCCTTAACAAACGAACACGAACATAAAATCGCGTTTGGTAAAACAAACGAACACGACACGTTCATTTCCTTAACAAACGAACATGAACATAAATCTCGTTTGGTAGGTGTTCATGAACAAATATAATTCCTAACAAACGAACACGAACAAGGCCTTATTCGTGTTCGTTCAGTTCGTTTGCAGCCCTATCTACCAAGCATGACTGATTTTCTGGAAGTGTCGTAAGAAAAAGCAAAACTTACCCCCAGTCATGTAATGATACGGACCGAATAAGTGCTACAGGTTCACTAATTTCATACAACTCTACGACACCTCTTCTGGTGCCAACGGCAAGGATTTGTTGGTCTGGTGAAACTGAAGCACATACTGCATCATCAGATCCTAACCGATATTCAGGTTTAACAGAATCTGGTTGCTTTAAACCTCTTTTACTTACAGAACATAACACCAACTGTCCATCAGAGAATAGAACAAATAACAGCCTCAACGGCAAGCAAAAGTACAAATAAGTGATTGCTGGCTTTTTATACGAAGAATGACTAGATGATATAACACCTTGAGTCCCTCCAGAAGCTACACCATTGGACAAAATTGTATGGCCGTTTTCGTTATATGAATTGAAGTCCAGATCCAAGGATCCATTAAACTGTGCAACAGTAAATCAAAAATCGAAGTTATAACTAACTAGAACATTTATAATCTATTTTACTCAGCAACACAATATATTTGGTTTGCATTACCTCACCCTCCAAGACATATTATACAAAGTTCCGTTAGAGAGTCCAACCAGCAAGTTTTTGTTGTCGCAAATGATATTGCTCCTATCACAAAGGCAAAAGAAGAATTAGATTATACTATGACGAATAGGAGTAAGTGAAGAACATTACATACATTATTTTTCCTTGACAAAGTCGATCTAACACTTCTAAATAGAGTTAAGAAAAAAATTACTTAAAAATCATTAGTGACCACAAAGAGATAATACAAGGTTGATAAGGATAATAACATTATTAGCAACAATGTCCTCACTTCAAATTTTATGGCATGTGGGTCCACCAGAAAAGATTTAAAAAAAACAAGCACATCCGATAGTGAATATTTGAAATTTAAAAGGATCATAAAGTTGTGGAGCTGAAGCAAAACTGGAAAACATGATGACAACTAAAAAACAGGGCACACTCGTTGCAGGGCTTAACTAAAGAGTACTGGTGTGATCTTGTTGTGGTAATCAAATTATATTGACAGTAATTACAGTCAGATTAAATTATATTCAGTAATTATGCGGATAATGGATGTGGAGGCCACCCAAGTATTCAGATTGTTTATTAAGGTCATCCATCTACTAAAACTATCATACAAGCCACCCAAGCATGTATCTGAGTCGCATACCAATTTCAACCAAAGACATGCATGAATGACAAGTACGATCATAAGTTTTTTATGATGTATAGCTATTTGATAACTTGTTTAACGTATTTTATGTTAAATTGTTGTCTTTTCTAAAACTAACCAGCATTTTCATCATTTAGCTTGTTTATGTCGAAATTGACATAAGTGACACAGGACACGTGCTTGGGTGGCCATCACATTATCACGTAATCGTATCCCTTAAAATTCTAATATAAAACTTGTGCAGAGACAACCAGTTTGTGCAAGGTACTCAAATATAACATGAGAACTAAAAACATAATCAAAACCATTACGAAGTTAAAGATGGTACATGAGAACTAAAAACATAATCAAAACCTTTAAGAAGTTAAAGATGGTACTTACAATGCTAAATCCTTGCCTGAAAAAGGGACCTCCTCGCTCATAAGTAGAGAAATAGTAGCAAGAGACAGATTGGATGGTTGCTTTCCTCCTATGTGTAATTTTTTCTCAGAGAATTGGACTTTAAAAATGTGAAGAAAGAATGAAGATGTCTGCAAGCAAAGGCAAACGTATAACACTTACATTACATTACTCTACACTTGAATCAAAATCAAACAATGCAGAGGTTTGCCAATTTCATACTTACAATAACAGCGATTAATTTAGTATCAGGGCTCCAGATAGCCTGCAAGTTCTCTCCCTCTCTTGCTATTGAATCCGGATCTCTCTTGTACTTCCCTAATCTTACCCTATGCTGCACCAAATCATTATACCGAAAAAAGTCAGCTTTGATAATACAAATCTCAATTTAACCCTACGGCCTACGTAAACATATAATGTACTTAACCAGCCTCAAATAAACAGTAGATGCATTTGTATTTATCTTGAACCAACTCAAACACAGGCATGAACTAAAATTTCATCTACTAACACTCATTAACAAGTAACAGCTTCAGTCTAAGAATTTGAATTGATAATTCATATGCACACATGATTATACATATATGCGAATACCCTACTGCAATTAACATCAAAGTACAAAATATTTGCCTTCAGCCATACACTCCTTCCATTCACAATCTATAAACTAACATGCACAATTTTTGTATCCGTGCATACATTATTCAGTTGTTTGTAGCACCTCATTCCTAATGCTTCTAAAAGAATCTCAACTACAGTTTAACACTCAACTGTCAACAGTATTCCTGTGTATAAAGCATAACCATCGATAATCTGAATCAAAGGCATCAATCTTCCCTAAAACACATCACTGTTTTCAGTCAGACCAATTGAAAACCAACTTAAATATGGCTTGATGAGCATCTTCTAAACCTTCAGCTATACACTCCTTCCATTCAAAATTTACCAAATAAAATTTATAACATTTTATCCAAGCATACATTATTTAGTTGTTTGTAGTAACTCATTCCTAATGCTTCTAATACAAACTCAAATACAGTTTCACACTCACCTGTCAACAAAACTCATGTGCAAACCATCAATAATGTGAATCAAAGGCATCGATCTTCCCTAAAACGCATCACAGTTTCAATAAGACCAACTAAAAAGCAACTTAAACCTGGCTTGATGGGTGTCATAGTTGTGGCTCGCTATAGTGAATAGAGTAGCGTATAGGTCTAGTCTCGCTATAGCCTCTGTAGCGATAGATAGCGATGGTAGCGACCTTTATTTTTTTTCATTTTTTTATATAAATAGCAATTAAAATATAGCTATAAAATAACTGGACTTTAGGTTTTTGTTAAATTTTAAAGTAAAATAGCGTATATACCAGGGTATTTTGATATAATATACATATAAAGTTTTTTAAATTTTTTTCTATCGTATCACTATTTATAAAATAGTCGCCCACTATTTATCGCTATTGGCTATGTAGCATATAGGTACCTTATCGCTATTTGTCGCTATTCGCCATTAACAACTATGTGAAGTATTGCATCTTCTAAAGCTTATACTACTACCGATTGAAACAACAGCTCGTCAAACAAATGCATCAATCGTTCCTAATCTAGATCGACGTTTTTAGTAATACCGATTGAAACAAGTAACAATCATGACCTGATAATGCATTGCATGTCTTGTAATTTGTAACACTAATCATTCCTAATGCTTATAGAAACTCAACTACAGTTCCACACACAAACATCAATTACTCATAATCATCAATTCCTATAATCAAATGCATCATCTCTCCTGATATACATCAATGATTTATACTAACAAGTAACACCAATTCTAAACAACTGACAGACATTAGTGACTACTAGTGTGTAATTTCAACAAACATCAAACAATATATACACATGAATAACAATCGAAATAGACCTGAGAAGAGCTCCATAGCTCAAAATGAGAAGGACAAACAACGAGCAATAATCGATCGACAACTTTGAGGTAGATGATCTGCTGCGAAGTAGGACAGAGGCCTGATTCCAGAGGGATCACCTGAGGCCAGCCGTACGCCATATACATCTTCGATTGTGGTTGAGATTGTAAGTATGATAGTATGAGAAATTGAGTTGATCTGTAGAGAAGATCAAATGCTAGGGTTTTACTAATGAATTAGGAATCATTGGGGGAGACGACGAGCATGATTCGGGAGAAATAGAGTGCGGATCTGAGATTTTGAAAGAGAGAAAATCTGGATGAAACCGATTTTGAACCTCTTTTGTGGCCGGATTGAAAGTTTTGTTACTAAGAGGGTTAATTTATTTAATAATCTTAAAGATATCCATGTTTATTTACCACTATACTTATGCCGCTGGCGTTGTGAGGAAGAGGTAAGGTGAATATTTATCAGCTTGATAATATGTACGTATATGTTCCGGACACTTGACGTATTTTTCATAACACAATTCAATAAAAATTGCATTGAGACGTAGATAAAAATACGATCGTCAAATAAGTTTTTTTCACTAAGTTTACGAATTGTTGAGTAACTTTATTTCTAGGAGTAATAGCGTTTGTCCACCAATAGCAAACGGTCGCTATTCCCAAGGTTGGTTCGTCACGGCAGCAAGGGAAAAGGCTGAAATATGAAATACTAACAGGACTAAAAGTAGAGGGGCTAAATATGTATACTACCAAAATGAAAGCAGAGGGACTAAACACACAACGCGCGTTGTTGGGCCGTTTCTTTTACATTTAGTTTTTGCGTTTTTCATTAGCGATTTAGTGTATTACATGTTGGTACAGTACATCCAAAGTTTGTTATAGTTTGTAAAAAAAAACCAAAGGAAAATCAGGAAAAAAAAAATACTTTATTAAGTTTTGATAACTATAAAGTAAATTCTAAAGTTTAAGAGTAGTAAGGTAAATTATTAAAGCTAAATGTCCTAGTTAGACACCCCTAATTTAGTGGAAAAATAAAACAAAGTTATTTACCTTACTACCCTTAAACTTTAGAATTTACTAAATCGCTTTGTTTTGTTTCAGTATCAGTTTTGCTTTCGAGTTTGAGTTCGTTTGAGTTTCATATTTCTTTCTGTATGCCTGTTATTTACTTGTAGAATCGATTGTTTTCGTTAATGAGCAACCTTTGGCTCAACCGTAGTTTCTTTGTTGTGCTTTCTTATTTGTTTTACAGGTAAGAGGAATTTGAGGAACCAGTGATGAGAGAAAAAAAGTTCGAAAATTTTAAGACGTTTTGATCTTCGTTTATTTTCAATACTTAATAACTTAGGATTTTTTTGGTTTGATTCGAGACTTTTGGTTGTATTTTGGATTATGTTTTTCTTTGTTAAGTGGGTTGGGTTTGGTATTTTTTTTTATTTTTGTAAATGTGACACGTCAGCCCTAATCAAGCCAAGGTGTTACACGACTTGAGGTGGCATCCTTTGCATATGTGGAAGTTGGGGGTAGTGTAGTGCATACTGTATAGGTAGGGGAAATCGTTCATTTTGGTTACGAGATTGTTGCACCTCTCCTAACGATAAAAAAAATTTGCATTTCCACGCATAGCGTCTCAGCGAGCAGTACCTGATCCACAAAGTTGTTCCTTTCTACCACGGGCCTTGCAGTGGTGTACCCGACATGCTCGAGCTACCCATAATCGGTACCCACGAGGTGCCCCTAGCACCCCTATCACGCGAATTTGGGTTTAGGAGAACACGTAATCACATTAGAATGGATATGGAATTAGCAAAATCATTAGGTTCTTTTAACTTTTGGAGGAGTCGATTTTGGAATAAGGAATTGTTTAAATATGGAAGTGCAATCTTCAATTTTGGAAGTGCAATTACTAACACTTTGCATTTAGATATGTGAGAAGGTTACAAATTGAAGGATCGAGCAACCAAACTAGTGATTCTCAATTGTAGACATGTAATAAAAAAATGCCCAAGTGGAAACCAAACAGACATACAACCGAACAATAATTGTAGGTTTATCCCTATTTCTATCAAACTTAGACTTTCAATTATTTTTAATTTAGGGTACTTAGTCCATTGTGGATCAACTTTAGCCCTTTAATGTTTTCCAACCTATTAAGCGAGTTCACATTTTGCATACCAGCTAGAGGTGGTTATCTATATAGTCTATCCTACTTGGTCCGCTTGTGTTGTGACTTGTGATCATACTTTTTCTCTAAAGTCCTTTTGTAGGTCATCCTCCTTCTTTATAGTCTCCATATCATCTTCACCAATGTGCCTCATAATATTTAATTGCCCTTTTAACTTTTCTATTTCCAGCTCGACAATTATTTTCTGGTGAAGTTTTTCTTTTTTAAGTGGCCATTCTAAAAATCTGATGAGAGAATAACCTCCAGATATGTTGGATACGTATGAAAACAATTGTTTCCTCATTAAAAGACAACATTTTGGGAAAAAAACATATATGCAAGTAAATAATGTTTACATAACGATATACCTATACAGAAAATATAGTATTCATTCGTAAGCTTAACATGGTTAATGGTTATATGGTCAGATAAAGGCTGCCAACGATTGCTAATCTACAGTCATCACACTCGGCATTCCAACAAAAATTATATTCATAGCGTAAAAAAGTGTCTTACAACACGCAAATGAGGAAACAATGTAAAATCATGCTATATACGTATATGCATACCTAACCAACAACATAACATAGTGTTTATATTCATGACAGTTACAAGGTCATAACACAAAACACAAACGAAAAAAAAGACTATATAGAAAAACAAAACAGAACATAGCATGACACCAATAAAACCAAAAACAAATACACACAAAGTAGCTGAATCGGATTGGATATGGTCAAATTCTTGGCTGCAAACGAATCTCACAAAAACCTACAAATGATAGTCTTAGTTTAATAAACACTTGTATATCATGCATAAAATAAAGAAAAGGATACAATACAACAATCAAATGCATCAAAAACTGAGAAAATCAACTACAAACAACGTTTAAATCACAACTTCATCCATAAAACAAAATTTCAAAAGCGTTTGAAAGGTAACAACTCATAATTATGGCATGACTGCAACGAAGTCTGCCAAGCTTTATGAAAAAAAAACGTCATGGTAACAAAATCAACAACACAAAACATATTAGGGTTTATAATAGTAAACCATAGGCTCGGAATAATTAACATGTAAATCACACCCTCATTTACAAAGCAAAGCCCAAAAGCATTCCAAATATAACAACCCATAATTATGCCATGGTTGTAACGAAGTTTGCCAAGCCTTATGACACAACAACAAACACAAAATCAACAACACGTAGTATATTGTGGTTTAAAATAGTAAACCATAGGCTCAGAATAACTAACATATAAATCACAGCCTCTTTCACAAAGGAAAACCCAATAGCATTCCAAAGGTAACAAATCAGAATTTTGCCATGGTTGCAACAAATCCTGCCACGCCTTATGATAAAAAGCCATCACATTCGTTATAGACATGCATCGGGTAAACTGGAGTATGTGTGTGTGCTAATTCTCATCAAGCATGAGGGTCTCTCAGATGAAGCCAATACCATCTTCATATAGACCCGAAACCACAATGACCAACTCACAAATACCAAATCCCATCATAACATCATAAAATTTAATCATCACAACCAAAACTCAAAACTGGAAACATGCAAAATGGCTATTGGATGAAAAGAAACTCACCATCATCGAATCAAAGCAACCCACAAAAGGCAACGTGTCAATTGTTAACCGTAACCTGAAATCCCTACATGGTTAACTGGGACAAAAACAAACCCAAAGCACACAAAACCACAAAAATATGCTAACTAAACATCTTCATTCTCACCAACAAAATCATGTCAACCAATACAGACTTGCAAAACAATTGTCAGATGAGAATAGACTCATCATCACCGAACCAACCAAAGCCACAAAAGCATGAATTGACTCATCATCACCGAACAAACCAAACCCACAAAAGCATGAAACAAACCTGATAAAGTTTAACGTATTTACACCGGAAAACCCTTAAGGCTTAACCAGAAGCTTAAAACCTCAAAGGGTTGGAAAAGCATATAGCCATAAAGTTCAGAAAAACAAAAATAAAAACAAATCGAACCTGAAATCCCTAAAGGTTAGAAGCATGTTGGATAACGTCACTGCCACGATCAACAGTCGGAACCGAAAACATAGAGTTGTGTAGTTGATCATCAACATTGGTAACATTGTACAACAGAAGTTAGGTAAGGTGGTGGCAATGAGGGTTTAGGTGCTTAAAGACAATCGATCGTCATATGAAACGATCAGAACACAAAAAAGGGATCGATGGTGGTTGGTGTGTCGGTGGGATAGGATGAGAATAAATCCTGGCCATGATGTGAAAAGGTTTGTGAGAATAACCATCACTGGAATATAAGCAAATGGAGAAGACGGTCATGGTAGTTTTTATGAATATTGAAAGTGTGAATGTTCTTTTCCCATCTAATTCTATCTTTATTCCCATCTATTCTTAGTTTAGTAATTCATGTTCAGCATATTGGCTCACTTCATTGATGTGTTCATTGATTCGTATGCATCAATGGCGGACGAACCATAAATCCATGAAATCACGAAGAACATCAAAACCTTGCTCAAGATTCATGGTCAAATGAAACCTAGTGTGAAACAAATGTGACAAATTTGGATAAATAACTCACGCTATAATAGATCTCTCGTTGCAAAATTACTACGATAAGGAAAATGTGGAATCCTTTGGATTGACCCAAGCTACCGGTTGCAGCCATAGTTCTGAGCCACTTTAACAACAATTTAATTTTTTGGGGTATCTTTGTTTTTAATTAAGAGACTTTTTTTTTTCTTGTATTTTGTTTAGTTTGTAACAAAATGCGGTCTGCAAGCGTAGACATTAACATGTTTCAAAAACTTCAAAAAATGCCCGAGGATATAATCGATCTGATCGTAGGCTAACAAAAAAAAAACTAACCAACTAACGGAAAGAGTGGCTAACATACGAAAAAACTCAAGCAAAGTTACGACTATCAATGGAATGCCAAAAGAATGTGAAAACCTAGATTCAGGATTAGCATGTTGTGCCTTCAGATAATTGATTGTCGATTTTGTATTATGTTAGTATACAATCAATGTGAAGGCCTATAGGTTAGGTTTTATTATGGGTTATTGTCACTTTTGTATCGGGAAGGTAACATACCCACGGGGTAACACGCGCGAGTATATGTTAAAGCAATAACCTTTGCTAACCCAAAACGATTTTCATAATTTGGTACTTTTTTTCGACTAAAACTTGAAAAATGGTGTACATGATATATGATCATTATATGTTTAGTAATTACATGATAGGAAACAAATAAGATTTTAATGATTGTATATTTACAATGTACATAATTTTTAATAATCATCTTTTCTCCAACATGCAACTGAAAATAGAATATAAATATGGCACTTTTATATACTTCAATTAAAAGCTCATCCTCTATTTATAACATAACTCCCATAAAACACTTTTTTTTAATTATATTCCTTTCTTATTAAAAAAAACAGAACATTGTTAACAAACATACAGTTAGATTTCACTAATAAACATTACCACCATATATACATCCATATATATAAATTCAGCTGGTACCATTTGTGGATCTTAATAAGGTTTGGTGCCAATATAGTTTCCTGGAGGATCATAATTGCAAGTTATAAAAATCCCATCATTTTTCACACAGTTAGCCAAGGCACACCCAAGGCGGGTCGAGTTTTTCCAAATCACTTGAGTATAATGCCCACACATCTTTCCAGGTGTGCATGAGTTCGTCTCGTAAGTGTAATCATCCTTCTCGCTAACCCACATGTTTATAGCGTCTAAAATGGTCATCGCACCAGCCCCTGTAGCAATATTCTCACCATATATTTGTGTATCTGAATGTACGAGTGCACAATCTTTCTTCCTTTCACTCGCATATTCTTCTGCAAATTTGGCGACGGTATCATCCCATTTCATTGGCTCGAGACCAGGTATCTCTTTTCGAACCTTATTATGGGCATCCACAATAGCTTGGTGTGAGGTCTCTCCCGAAGGAGCCGCGCTCAATACCCTTCTGATACCACTATGCGCGTTAATATTGTATTCTTCTGGTTGGTTGCCTGACTGTTCATCCTCGTGAGAGAAATGTAGGATTGCCATCGATAAAGCAAGAACGAGCGCAATTTTACGCGAAAATCCCATGGTGCTAGCTATTTGATTGGTCAATATTGTTTAAACTTTAAAGCACATGAAAGGATATTTATAGGGAGGAGGTACCAAAAACACAACCGCTATACTAAATACTAAAAATAGATATTTACTCATATTGACTTGGTCCAACAAACATCATGAGCCTCTCGCTATGAAAGGAAATGAATGAAGAAAAGATTGTTTATCCATTAAACAAAAAAGGTGAATGGAGCCACACAAACTTTAATGAATTTGTTGGTAAAAGTCATTAAAATCTGGTATGCTCAAATAGTCAAGTGACATATGCTAATATGGAGGATTGTCAATTAACTTTGTCCGTGTCCGTTCGTTAAGGATATAGTGTGTTTACAAACAGTTTATGAGCACTTACCGAACGAGATTTTCTGTTCGTGTTCGTTCATTAAGGAAGGAACGTGTTGTTCACGAACGGTTCGCGAACACATATAAAATTTGTGAAGACAGTGGTGGCTAGAGGTGGATGGTGAGAGGGAGCGATGCTAGACCTTAAAGCCCTAATCGTTGAGAGAAGGTCGATATATTTTTCGATGTGAATAATCAGAAGGAAAGTGGAATATAAAAAGTTTAGATAAAATAAATAAATGCTAAAAAAATCTTTAATAAACAACATATACAAATAAACAAACATGAACGAATGTTCACGAATACATCCCGAACGTTCACAAACACAATTGAACGAACGAGACATTTGTCCGTGTTTGATCATTTAACTAACCGAGCGTAATTTCTTATTCATGTTCGTTCATTAATCAAACGAACTTCCCGCCGAACGGTTCACAAACTGTTTGTTGAACGTTCGGTTCATTTACAATCCTACTAGTATGCCATTGTATGTGTTACCCTTTGTTGGTAAAAGTCATTAAAAATTGCTATACTCAAATTTTCAATCATCAAGTTTTTTTTCAACGATCGATTGATCAATCGATCAACACGAAAGATGTTTTCTTGTTTTACAGAATTCTAGTTCTAGACCTATATTGACCATGCGATTCTTGAATCAAAAAAGATTATTAAATGATTTAGACTATTTGGCGACACGGAAATTTACCAAACTTTGGTCTCAGATAGTTAAACATTTTTAGTTATATAGATGTATAATCACCGATCAACACTTTTATAGATTTAATTCGCTTCACAATTTTTTTTTAGAATATGAGCAGTGATTAAACCAATTGGAGCCAATGACCTCTAGCTCAAGTGGTAAGAGAGCTTGAGTTCTTCTGTGAAAACTCGAGTTCAATTCTCATTTGGTGCAAAAATGAGTGAGGCACTGGTGGCAATGATGACCCGGGGAAACCTGGGTTCGATCCTTGAGCCAAACGGGTTTTATCGGTAATTTCACTGTCGTGTCTATGGGCAGGTGGGTTACCGGGTTTTCCCGGAAGTGGTGGTGGACGACTCGGGTTACTCTCGGAGTACTCCGTTTGTCCAATGGGTGCCTCGAGAGTACACGGGATTGATTTGTTGGCCGTTAAAAAAAATTAAACCAATTGGATGACTGATAGACGTATAAAGTCATCAAGACTTGAGCTGCGAGTTTGCGTTAGAGATGGGCAAAATCGGGTATTATTATTACCCGGAACCGGTTCTGCTTGGATGTCATTGGAACCGGGTATGATGTGGAACCGGGTCCGGTTCCTTCCCGGGTTCACAGCCAAGAATATGGAACCGTGTAGAACCGGGTACGGGTATTATGGAACCGGGTATGGTGTGGAACCGGGTATGGTGCGGAACCGGTTCCTGATAGTGTTCAGAACCGGTTCCTGACAGTAAAAATCTGACTTTTACTGTTCAGAACCGGTTCTGAACAGTAAAAAACCTGACTTTTACTGTTCAGAACCGGTTCCTGACAGTAAAAGCTTTTACTGTTCAGAACCGGTTCCTGACAGTCGAAAAATCTGACTTTTACTGTTCAGAACCGGTTCCTGATAAAAATGTTACCGTTAGAACCGGTTCCTGATAAAAATGTTACCGTAGAACCGGTTCCTGATAAAAAATGTTACCGTTGGGAACCGGTTCCTGGCAGTCGAAATCGGTTTTTTTTATATAAACCCCTCCCTACTTACCATTTCAAAACTTAACACTCACCATCATCAACTTACAAACTCACCATCATCAACTTACAAACTCAATCATCTTCTCAAAAATCTTGCAAAATACCTATGGCATGCAACGAAGAAGTTGTTACTGTCTTAGAGACGAAAAGAAACCCAGCTATATGGAAGAATTTTGATCTCTGTTTAATGTCCGACAGCCACGAGATGGCTAGATGCAAAGCTTGCGGAAAATTTATGAAGGCCGCAGCCAACTCAACCCTTAAGAAACACACTGAGCGGCATTGCCCATTGACGAAGGCAAAGAAAAATGAGACGGGAGAAGGTTCCGGCACCGGTTCTTCAAATGTTTGATGTAACCCGTTTGGTTTGGTGTTTTAATAAAGTTTGTGTAATGTTTCTTTCTATTGTGTTTGTTATTTTTGTGTTTCTTTCTATCGTTAGTCTCCATTTTTTCGGCTATAACCGGTTCCAAAGGTAACATTTTAACGGTATAACCGGTTCCTTCTAGAACTGCATTTCCGGGTACTGATGGAACCGGGTACTAGTGAAACCGGGTACGGGTAGGAACCGGTTACTACCCGATTCAAATGGTAAAATTGTGGAACCGGGTTGGAACCAACGGGTATTTTGAACCCGGAACCGGTTCTACTTAATGTCGGGTAGGAATTGGAACCGGTTCCAGTTCGGTTTCTACCGGTTCGGGTTCGGAACCGGTTTTTATGCCCATCTCTAGTTTGCGTTCACATTGTTCTTATTATAGCTATGTACTGGTCAGTTTCGGGCTTATTGATCGGCAGGTAACTTTATACAACTGAAATCGTTATTTTGGTTGTTTTTGCAGGGTTGGGAACAGAGGCTGAAACACTAATTAGGAGCATGAGCTTGCAGAATCAACACCCGGGTCACAAATGGAGATGGCCAGGTATCCAGAAAAGCCAACTCACAGCGCATTCAGCAGCCGCGCTGAGCTAAATGCAGTTAGTTTCTCCAGCCTTGCTTAGCTATGGGTTCTGTATGTAATTACAAAAAGGAAAAGAGAAAACTGTAGTAACTTTGTTTGTATGTTGTAAGTTTATGAATACAGCAAGGTCTTAACTTTCTATGCATCCTACCATCTAGCCTGTTTATACGCTCAAATCTGCTGATATAAGCTTCAAACTATGCTTGGAAGTCAAAAGTCAACCATTCTGATTTCTAAGCACTTGATCCATCTTTCATCTTTGATTTTGGTTAACTAGTAATTCCTAAATTCAACAATGCACGCATGACCAAGTGGATGCAACGAGACCACTTTCAGCACCTATTGCAAGCAGTTGACGATCTTCTATTTAGGCTGAGGTGGAGTCGATAACACTTATCTACGTCTACGAGGCGACAAAGATGCATACACCAAGACACCCTAGGATGCAAATGTATGATTCTTGATTCTATACTTGTTTAAAATAAACCGGTTCTTGGTTTTACATTTTCCACAAAGTCGGCTCTTGTGTGAGAACCGTGTGGAAAAAACATTAACATCATACAAATCAAAGGAACAAATGACATTTAAAAACTATATGAAGTACAACAAAGCTATGTGGCGCTAAAAAACCGAAGAAACAAATTTGTCACATGTATATATGCAATAAAAAGTTCACATACTTGTCATGAAGAAAATAGCCAGGCATTGCCGGAATAACAAGTATGTTTGGCACAAAGGACTAAAGACTAGACTAGCGCGTCTTCTTTTTGGGACTGAGTTTTGCTCTGGTTAGCAAGGGCATCCGATATGGCCTTTGGAAGTAAAAAGCCAGGTCTTTCAAGAAACGGTGCACGATCAAGTACTAAGGGTTCTCGAGTCGTGATCTCAATGCCATCAAACGTCCACAATGTCAAGGTAGCCTCACCTTTTAAACCCAATGAAAACCAACCAAGACCCGCAGCCGATAAGTCAACACTGTTCACGTCCCAGCTTGTTCCAGACACTTTGACTTCCCTTGACTCCCATTTCCCTAATTCAGATAAGCGATCTACACCAATTGGTGGCTGAAACATAAAAAAAAAACATTATTTTTCATAAATGCATAAAAGGTGGTATTTCTTACAGAAATTTAGTGTTTTGATACATGTTTTCTCAAAAAACATGAAATGAAGCAAGAACCAAACACATACCTGTAATCTAACACCGCATGTTTGTTCCAAATTTCGTCTGCATTTTCAATCTTCCCAAGATGTAGAGAAACACTCGGGGAGGCCCAAACTGTAACATATATTGTCTGCACGGATGCTTGATTTAGGTCCAGTCTCATTAGACCACCAACGTGTATCGCCTGCCCTTGCTGCAATAGACCAACACCATGCATCAGATACCGATACAGTCTGTTTCTTAATACGTAACAAATTTAAAACTTCAACATTAAACCTAATACTATCCAGTTTCAATCTACACCATGGCTTCCATTTATGTCCACCCATGGTTAGAAAGTAGTCTTTTTGACATTTTAAAGTCAAACATATCCCGATTAAAACATGAAAGATAAGTAGAGGTGGAAAATTCAACCATTTGTAGGTAACTTGGATGATTCAGGTTGTCCTTTCTCTAACGGGTCATATGGGTAAAGCTAAAAACTTTTGCCAACAGAAACGGGTTGAAAGTCGCCCAAAGTGTATTCAAATTCATAAAACCTCCATAATATATTTATTACAATCAAGATTCTTCTCGTTATTATTACAATAACATCGCTTAACTTATTTACAAAGCTTTTGACCATAGTTGTTAATGGCGAATAGCGGCATATAGTGATAAGGTACCTATATGCTACAAAGCGAAAAATAGCGGGCGCTATTTTATAAATAGCGATACACTAGGAAAGAAATTATATGTATATTATATCAAAATATCCTGGTATAGTGGTATATACGCTATTTTACATGTATATTTAACAAAAAACCTAAAATCCAGCTATTTTATAGCTATATTTAATCGCTATTTATATTTAGAAAAATGAAAAAAATAACTGAAATCCCGCTATTTATGGCTACATACCCTGTAGTGACCTAACCTTCGTCCTATACGCTACGCTATTCGCTATAGCGACTGCCATTGACAACTATACTTTTGACTGTTACCCAACTTGTCTGACCCACCCATTTTGAGTTTGACATCTCACAGAGTATTATTAATGTATAGTTAGCAACTTAGCAATGCTATATTACTATATCAAGCATAATTAAGCTAAAGAATATGAAAAAATAACAACAACAATATAAAGTACTTGCCTTAATTCTATAAGTTCGAGGGCGTAACCCTTTCGTATCTCAACCATCTTTTGCTCCTCTCTAGTCAATCTCATAGACATCAAATACGGATGCAACAACCCCGGTGTATCATACATTTTCGCTTTAGCAGATAATACCCCTCCAATTCTCAAAATACCAAGCGTCGTCCCAGGAACCGCAGCTTCAGTAAGCTTAGTAGCTTTCACCCCTCCTTTCTTAGCAAACGCATTAATCAATGTCGATTTACCAGCATTTTGTGCCCCAATCACCCACACATGCCCTCGAGGTCCAGCCAAATCCTTAACAAAAGTCAACAAATTTCTAACACCTAAATCCTTACGCGAACTAACCAGATACACCTCGTTTAACCTAGGTGCACCATGAGCCCTAGCACGGTGCCGAACCCATCTGTCTAATCTAGTCGGCGATATCTGCGAAGGCAAAAGATCGACTTTCGTAGCCACAAGAACCAGTTTAGGCAACTTTTTGCTTCTCTGCAAACCGTCACGACCACCTTCCAACGACTCAAACAAAGACTTAGCGCTCGTTTCGGAAACGAACCATCAAAATCCACACAATCAACCACCATTACCACAACTGTTGAATCTGCATTTCCTGTCAGTTTCATCAACCGGGACTAATCAATTTGTCGAAATCAAAATCCGGTATCAAATTCTCAGCAGTCTGATTCTTAACCTGACCATAATTTCTCAAAGAATGACATCTTGCACAAACTGTAACCTCCTCTTTCTCCAACTGAGCTTCTCTAGCCAATCTTTTCCTCTCTGATTTCGATACCCTTTTCTTTTACGCCTTTTCGAGTACTTCCTCAGTGATATTACCATACCCGACACCCGGAGCCGTAACCCATCCAATTCCTTCAAATCATCTTCAAAATCTGATTCCCAATCAATCTCATCATCAATCTCCCACTCATCATCAGAAATATCATCAAATTTACTCTCGATTTCGATTTCCCCTTCATCAATATCTTCTAACTCATCTTCAAACACATCTGTTGGTTCTAATTTCTTTTCCTGATAATACCCAGGTTGAGTAGGATCATCATCTTGCATAAAAACACCACATCCCGGACAAACAAGCCCTAAAACTTCGTCATCGTCTCTTCCCTCGCTTAAAAGCGGTTGCTTTTAAGTCTTTTTCTTGAAGTTTTACCTGAATCGTTGACTGTTTGTGTTGCTAATGAGCTAGAGTTTGCTGATAATGTAACATATGGGTTTTTGTTGGTGAAGGGTTTATTGTTTAAACCTATAAGAGGACTTGAATGAATAAGGGGTAAGTGTGTTGTTGGATTACTGGTAGAATTGAGAAGAATTGATGTGTGGGATTGTGAGGTGTGTAGGTTTGAATGAGGGTTTGAGTTCTTGAAGAAACAAGTGGTGAAGTAGATAAGAAACTGACATTTTTTTCTCAGTTGCAAGGGGAACCCTGCTGTAGGAGCTATCCAAAGGGGTTAGCCACTAAAGTAATATAAAAATAAAAATTAAAGTACTACCTATTATTGTAACAAAGTTGTATATCTTTGGATTTTAGTTAAGTAGAAATTTTGGATTGAGTTAGAGACTTGGGTCAAAATGACAAAAAAAAAAAAACAAAAACATCAGAGACCGAGTGCAGAAAAAAACTATTGCACTAGAGTGATATTTCTGATCAAACATCGGAAGGAACTAAAATAGCAATTTACTCATACCAAAACCATCATAGAAGTTTGAAACCTCTAACATACATCATAAAACAAATACCAAAATAAAAAGAATGTATTATGTTAACATAAAATCCTGACGAACCAAACTCTCTTCGTATTTCTTTTCTAAGGTTTTCTTTATCTATAATCACGAGCAGAAAAGTCTTGAAAACAGGTAATTATGGCAACCCTGCACGGTATCAAGAAGCGGGCTTGTTTGGCATGATTTTTATGAACACTAAACTATAAATTGCTACCATAAACATCAAGGTTCTTTAAACAACTTCAGGAACACAGCCAATCTAACAAGATATTAACATGAATAAAACAAGACATAAGAGTGTTACCGAGTTTTAACGATGGCGGGGATCGCTAGTGCTATGAACAGAGAACTTGAAGGAGTTTTTTTTTGGCTCTCTTACACTCTGTTCCTGAGTTTATTTAAAGAGGGAAAAGAAAGGAAATAAAAATATGTTTGTGTTCCTGAGTTTCATTTAAGGAAAGAAAAGAAAGAAAAATAAATAATGTCGTTTTCCCGAGTTTCATTTAAAGAAGGAAAAGAAAGGAAAGAAAAACTAGGCTAAATTCTTTAGTTTTTCTTTTTCTTCGAAGTGGGGGAGTGGGCTATATACAAGTATGTTGGGCTGGGGTTTGGGCTGCATATAAAACGCAAGAAGGGGTGCGGGGAGTTGTAATAATATTCATGTATACTAATAACAATTATACATGTTTGTGGCCATAAACTTTGAAAATGGTTGTGACGGTCAACATTCTTTTTTTGTTGTTGATTAATTTCCCTTTTTTTAGATATAGCCAACTAATTATAAAAGTATAAAAGGATAGTTAATCATTCACTAATATAATGGATAATAATCAACTTATGGTTCGGGCATCATAAGTTTCGAGTTACGCGAGTTATGTCATGGTTCAAACGGTTCGGGTCGGTTCAATCACGATATGGATTTGGCTTCGAATACTCGTTTGTAAAACATAAACTTGATAAATATATAAACAATTCGTTGAATAAAATCAGTATATAATTTGATTTATAATAGCGAAAACTCGTGAGAATGAGAAGCTCATATCTTGGCCACTAGAGGTGAACAAACTCGTGAGACCGGACTGAATCGGGAAAAACCCGACCCGAGTCCAGCGAATGCATCATATACGTAACCGAGCCCCTAGACCTATTTGCGTGTTTCGGGTTTCTACTTCAATTAGGTTCGATTCCGTCGTTTAGAGTATAAGAATGAGACCGGATGTGAAAGACGTTTTACTTGGATTTCCAAGCACTTGGTAGCATAACTTTTTTGCATGGTTCAAGAAACTAGTATATGATAAAGATGAAGAAGTCGTTAGGGGATAAAGACAATGAATGCAAGAACTAATCTTGTAAAATTAAGATATGATAAAAGAAAAAGATAAATACATCACCTTTTTAATTATTTTGTTTCCAAGATAAAATTGATAGCTTAAATATACATTCCCAAGTCAATGCTTGAGTATTTTTACCTTCCCGAAGCGTATAAACATTAATTAATCAAAAGCTCTGGACCATAGTGAGACATCTGTATATGTAAAATTATCAAGTGTCAAAAACATTTAACCTAATTTATGATTATATAAAGTAATAATAAACACGTACATTTATGAACAATATAATTTATATATTTATATGTTCAATTTTTTAAAAAAAAATATTATATTATTATTATAACAACTTAAATAAGTTTATCGGTATGATGAGTTTCAAATAAATAAGTTTAAATTGAGGGAGAAAATGAAGATTTATGAAAAATCATTTTCATTCCCCTCTTGGCATGCTGCCGATTACAATCAATATAAAAAAGATAAAACCAAACCAACTATCCTACAAAGTGGGATCTGATAAATCTTGAATCTCAAATAAATAAAACAAATAAATAAATATAAAAGCTATGCATTATATTCCCCCTCAGCTTGAGCGTGGATAGGTAGTAACGTGCAAGCTGGACCGAAAATCATCGAAGAGACATCTAGGCAAGCACTTGGTAAAAATGTCGGCATACTACTGAGAAGAAGGAAATGTGACCCAGTGTGACCTTTTCACGAACAAAATGGATGTCCATTTCCACGTTGATGTTGAACGGGATTTTGGGAGAGGTAGACAGCAGATATGTTATCACAAAAGACCATCGTAGCTGTGTTTGTAGGAAGATGTAGCTCAAGAAGAAGATTTCGAATCTACGTTGCTTCGGCTACAGCGTTTGCGACCCCGCGATACTCCGCTTCGGCACTTGATCTGGAGATGGTCGGTTGCCTCTTTGAAGACCACGAAATAAGATTATCACCAAGGAAAATGCAGTAGCCAGAAGTGGAGCGACGTGTGTCGGGACAACCACCCCAATCTGCGTCCGAGTAAGCAACAAGGGACCGAGATGGAGAAGCGGAAATACGTAGACCCATGTCAATAGTACCATGCAGGTAACGGAGAACCCGTTTAAGAAAGTCGAAATGGGTATCTCGTGGAGCATGCATAAACAAACAAATTTGCTGAACCGCGTATGATAAATCCAGGCGAGTGATGGTGAGATATTGGAGAGCACCAGCCAAGCTACGATATAAAGAGCCGTCCGGAAGGGGGCTACCGTCAGAAGCACTAAGCTTGGAGTTCGTGTCAACCGGAGTAAGACAGGGTTTGCAAGCGGTCATGTTTGCTCGGTGTAGAATGTCCCGAGCGCATTGGGTTTGAGCTAGAAAAAGGGAGTTATAATCTCTTGTTACCGTAATACCGAGAAAGTGATGCAAAGATCCCAAGTCAGACATGGAAAATTCAGTTGATAGTTGGGTGATGAACTGTTGAAGAAGAGACGTGTGGTTGGCGGTGAGCACGATGTCATCGACGTAAAGAAGAAGATAAGCCATATGAGAACCCCTCTTGAATATGAATAGTGAAGTATCACAGGTGCTGTTTGTGAAACCCAAGGAGGTGATAAAAGAGGAGAACCGGTGATACCAAACCCTTGGGTTGTTTCAAACCGTAGAGCGATTTTGGTAACCGACAAACATGAGTAGGATGAGCCGGATCCACGAACCCGGTGGGTTGTTTCATGTAGACCGTTTCCTGAAGAGTGCCATGTAAGAATGCGTTTTTAACGTCCAACTGTTGTATAGGCCAATGATTGGAGAATGCGATTGAAAGTACGGTACGAATAGTCGCTGGCTTAACAACGGGGCTAAATGTGTCCATGCAATCCACACCAACTGTTTGAGACTTCCCATTGCAAACAAGTCTAGCTTTGTAAGGTCTAGTGTACCATCATGTTTAAACTTGTGACCAAACAACCACATGGATCGTATGACAGGGTGATTTACCGGCCTAGGTACTAAATCCCATGTGTTATTAGCCTGTAATGCTGTAAATTCATCATTCATGGCACGCAACCAATTAGAGTCCGATAAGGCTTTTATAAGGGAGGTAGTAAGTGGTGAAATATTTGTTGTGGCAGCAAGGTTGTACTTGGGATTTGGTTTGGAGATACCCCCTTTTGAACGTGTTTGCATGGATGGTTGTTAATAGGGTGTGGTGGAATGGATGGTTGTTGTTGTGGAGGGGTTGGAGGTGGATAAGATGGTTCAACAGAAGGAGAGGTGGCAGTGGGTGTTATTGGCAAAGTGGGTAAAGTAGTAGTAGGTGGAGACTTATGAAGTCAAGAATTATTAGTAGATGGCGAGGAGGGTAGGTTAGACACAGTATGTGGGGACGTAGTTGTAAAAGGGACAGAAGGGTTGATGGGATTGTTATGAGAAGTAGTTTGACTAAAAGGGATTGTTTTGACCATAGTTGTTAATGGCGAATAGCGGCATATAGAGTGATAAGGTACCTATATGCTACAAAGCGAAAAAATAGCGGGCGCTATTTTATAAATAGCGATACACTAGGAAAGAAATTATATGTATATTATATCAAAATATCCTGGTATAGTGGTATATACGCTATTTTACATGTATATTTAACAAAAAACCTAAAATCCAGCTATTTTATAGCTATATTTAATCGCTATTTATATTTAGAAAAATGAAAAAAATAACTGAAATCCCGCTATTTATGGCTACATACCCTGTAGTGACCTAACCTTCGTCCTATACGCTACGCTATTCGCTATAGCGACTGCCATTGACAACTATACTTTTGACTGTTACCCAACTTGTCTGACCCACCCATTTTGAGTTTGACATCTCAACAGAGTATTATTAATGTATAGTTAGCAACTTAGCAATGCTATATTACTATATCAAGCATAATTAAGCTAAAGAATATGAAAAAATAACAACAACAATATAAAGTACTTGCCTTAATTCTATAAGTTCGAGGGCGTAACTCCTTTCGTATCTCAACCATCTTTTGCTCCTCTCTAGTCAATCTCATAGACATCAAATACGGATGCAACAACCCCGGTGTATCATACATTTTCGCTTTAGCAGATAATACCCCTCCAATTCTCAAAATACCAAGCGTCGTCCCAGGAACCGCAGCTTCAGTAAGCTTAGTAGCTTTCACCCCTCCTTTCTTAGCAAACGCATTAATCAATGTCGATTTACCAGCATTTTGTGCCCCAATCACCCACACATGCCCTCGAGGTCCAGCCAAATCCTTAACAAAAGTCAACAAATTTCTAACACCTAAATCCTTACGCGAACTAACCAGATACACCCCGTTTAACCTAGGTGCACCATGAGCCCTAGCACGGTGCCGAACCCATCTGTCTAATCTAGTCGGCGATATCTGCGAAGGCAAAAGATCGACTTTCGTAGCCACAAGAACCAGTTTAGGCAACTTTTTGCTTCTCTGCAAACCGTCACGACCACCTTCCAACGACTCAAACAAAGACTTAGCAGCTCGTTTCGGAAACGAACCATCAAAATCCACACAATCAACCACCATTACCACAACTGTTGAATCTGCATTTCCTGTCAGTTTCATCAACCGGGACTAATCAATTTGTCGAAATCAAAATCCGGTATCAAATTCTCAGCAGTCTGATTCTTAACCTGACCATAATTTCTCAAAGAATGACATCTTGCACAAACAGTAACCTCCTCTTTCTCCAACTGAGCTTCTCTAGCCAATCTTTTCCTCTCTGATTTCGATACCCTTTTCTTTTTCGCCTTTTCGAGTACTTCCTCAGTGATATTACCATACCCGACACCCGGAGCCGTACACCCATCCAATTCCTTCAAATCATCTTCAAAATCTGATTCCCAATCAATCTCATCATCAATCTCCCACTCATCATCAGAAATATCATCAAATTTACTCTCGATTTCGATTTCCCCTTCATCAATATCTTCTAACTCATCTTCAAACACATCTGTTGGTTCTAATTTCTTTTCCTGATAATACCCAGGTTGAGTAGGATCATCATCTTGCATAAAAACACCACATCCCGGACAAACAAGCCCTAAAACTTCGTCATCGTCTCTTCCCTCGCTTAAAAGCGGTTGCTTTTAAGTCTTTTTCTTGAAGTTTTACCTGAATCGTTGACTGTTTGTGTTGCTAATGAGCTAGAGTTTGCTGATAATGTAACATATGGGTTTTTGTTGGTGAAGGGTTTATTGTTTAAACCTATAAGAGGACTTGAATGAATAAGGGGTAAGTGTGTTGTTGGATTACTGGTAGAATTGAGAAGAATTGATGTGTGGGATTGTGAGGTGTGTAGGTTTGAATGAGGGTTTGAGTTCTTGAAGAAACAAGTGGTGAAGTAGATAAGAAAACTGACATTTTTTTCTCAGTTGCAAGGGGAACCCTGCTGTAGGAGCTATCCAAAGGGGTTAGCCACTAAAGTAATATAAAAATAAAAATACCTATTATTGTAACAAAGTGGTATATCTTTGGATTTTAGTTAAGTAGAAATTTTGGATTGAGTTAGAGAGTTGGGTCAAAATGAAAAAAAAAAAAAACAAACGAAAACATCAGAGACCGAGGGCAAAAAAAAACTATTTGCACTAGAGTGACATTTCTGATCAAACATCAGAAGGAACTAAAATAGCAATTTACTCATACCAAAACCATCATAGAAGTTTGAAACCTCTAACATACATCATAAAACAAATACCAAAATAAAAAGAATGTATTATGTTAACATAAAATCCTGACGAACCAAACTCTCTTCGTATTTCTTTTCTAAGGTTTTCTTTATCTATAATCACGAGCAGAAAAGTCTGTGAAAACAGGTAATTATGGCAACCCTGCACGGTATCAAGAAGCGGGCTTGTTTGGCATGATTTTTATGAACACTAAACTATAAATTGCTACCATAAACATCAAGGTTCATTAACAACTTCAGGAACACAGCCAATCTAACAAGATATTAACATGAATAAAACAAGGCATAAGAGTGTTACCGAGTTTTAACGATGGCGGGGATCGCTAGTGCTATGAACAGAGAACTTGAAGGAGTTTTTTTTTGGCTCTCTTACACTCTGTTCCTGAGTTTATTTAAAGAGGGAAAAGAAAGGAAATAAAAATATGTTTGTGTTCCTGAGTTTCATTTAAGGAAGGAAAAGAAAGAAAAATAAATAATGTCGTGTTCCCGAGTTTCATTTAAAGAAGGAAAAGAAAAGAAAGAAAAACTATGCTAAATTCTTTAGTTTTTCTTTCCTTCCGATTTGAAAAGAAGTGGGGGAGTGGGCTATATACAAGTATGTTGGGCTGGGGTTTGGGCTGCATATAAAACGCAAGAAGGGGTGCGGGGAGTTGTAATAATATTCATGTATACTAATAACAATTATACATGTTTGTGGCCATAAACTTTGAAAATGGTTGTGACGGTCAACATTCTTTTTTTGTTGTTGATTAATTTCCCTTTTTTTTACATATAGCCAACTAATTATAAAAGTATAAAAGGATAGTTAATCATTCACTAATATAATGGATAATAATCAACTTATGGTTCGGGCATCATAAGTTTCGAGTTACGCGAGTTATGTCATGGTTCAAATGGTTTGGGTCGGTTCAATCACGATATGGATTTGGCTTCGAATACTCGTTTGTAAAACATAAACTTGATAAGTATATAAACAATTCGTTAAATAAAATCAGTATATAATTTGATTTATAATAGCGAAAACTCGTGAGAATGAGAAGCTCATATCTTGGCCACTAGAGGTGAACAAACTCGTGAGACCGGACTGAATCGGGAAAAACCCGACCCGAGTCCAGCGAATGCATCATATACGTAACCGAGCCCCTAGACCTATTTGCGTGTTTCGGGTTTCTACTTCAATTAGGTTCGATTCCGTCGTTTAGAGTATAAGAATGAGACCGGATGTGAAAGAGGTTTTACTTGGATTTCCAAGCACTTGGTAGCATAACTTTTTTGCATGGTTCAAGAAACTAGTATATGATAAAGATGAAGAAGTCGTTAGGGGATAAAGACAATGAATGCAAGAACTAATATTGTAAAATTAAGATATGATAAAAGAAAAAGATAAATACATCACCTTTGTAATTATTTTGTTTCCAAGATAAAATTGATAGCTTAAATATACATTCCCAAGTCAATGCTTGAGTATTTTTACCTTGCCGAAGCGTATAAACATTAATTAATCAAAAGTCTGGACCATAATGAGACATCTGTATATGTAAAATTATCAAGTGTCAAAAACATTTAACCTAATTTATGATTATATAAAGTAATAATAAACACGTACATTTATAAACAATATAATTTATATATTAATATGTTCAATTTTTTAAAAAAATATTATGTTATTATTATAACAACTTAAATAAGTTTATCGGTATGATGAGTTTCAAATAAATGAGTTTAAAATGAGGGAGAAAATGAAGATTAATGAAAAATCATTTTCATTCCCCTCTCGGCATGCTGCCGATTACAATCAATATAAAAAAGATAAAACCAAACCAACTATCCTACAAAGTGGGATCTGATAAATCTTGAGTCTCAAATAAATAAAACAAATAAATAAATATAAAAGCTATGCATTATATTCCCCCTCAGCTTGAGCGTGGATAGGTAGTAACGTGCAAGCTGGACCGAAAATCATCGAAGAGACATCTAGGCAAGCACTTGGTAAAAAATGTCGGCATACTACTGAGAAGAAGGAAATGTGACCCAGTGTGACCTTTTCACAAACAAAATGGATGTCCATTTCCACGTTGATGTTGAACGGGATTTTGGGAGAGGTAGACAGCAGATATGTTATCACAAAAGACCACCGTAGCTGTGTTTGTAGGAAGATGTAGCTCAAGAAGAAGATTCCGAATCCACATTGCTTCGGCTACAGCGTTTGCGACCCCGCGATACTCCGCTTCGGCACTTGATCTGGAGATGGTCGGTTGCCTCTTTGAAGACCACGAAATAAGATTATCACCAAGGAAAATGCAGTAGCCAGAAGTGGAGCGACGTGTGTCGGGACAACCACCCCAATCTGCGTCCGAGTAAGCAGCAAGGGACCAAGATGGAGAAGCGGAAATACGTAGACCCATGTCAATAGTACCATGCAGGTAACGGAGAACCCGTTTAAGAAAGTCGAAATGGGTATCTCGTGGAGCATGCATAAACAAACAAATTTACTGAACTGCGTATGCTAAATCCGGGGGAGTGATGGTGAGATATTGGAGAGCACCAGCCAAGCTACAATATAAAGAGCCGTCCGGAAGGGGGCTACCGTCAGAAGCACTAAGCTTGGAGTTCGTGTCAACCGGAGTATGACAGGGTTTGCAGGCACTCATGTTTGCTCGGTGTAGAATGTCCTGAGCGTATTGGGTTTGAGCTAGAAAAGGGGAGTTATAATCTCTTGTTACCGTAATACCGAGAAAGTGATGCAAAGATCCCAAGTCAGACATGGCAAATTCAGTTGATAGTTGGGTGATGAACTGTTGAAGAAGAGATGTGTGGTTGGCGGTGAGCACGATGTCATCGACGTAAAGAAGAAGATAAGCCATATGAGAACCCCTCTTGAATATGAATAGTGAAGTATCACAGGTGCTGTTTGTGAAACTCAAGGAGGTGATAAAAGAGGAGAACCGGTGATACCAAACCCTTGGGGCCTGTTTCAAACCGTAGAGCGATTTCCGTAACCGAAAAACATGAGTAGGATGAGCCGGATCCACGAACCGGTGGGTTGTTTCATGTAGACCGTTTCCTGAAGAGTGCCATGTAAGAATGCGTTTTTAACGTCCAACTGATGTATAGGCCAATGATTGGAGACTGCGATTGAAAGTACGGTATGAGTAGTCGCTGGCTTAACAACAGGGCTAAATGTGTCCATGCAATCCACACCAATTGTTTGAGACTTCCCGTTGCAAACAAGTCTAGCTTTGTAATGGTCTAGTGTACCGTCATGTTTAAACTTGTGACGAAACAGCCACATGGATCGTATGACAGGGTGATTTACCGGCCTAGGTACTAAATCCCATGTGTTATTAGCCTGTAATGCTGTAAATTCGTCATTCATTGCACGCAACCAATTAAAGTCCGAAAGGCTTTTATAGGGGAGGTAGAAAGTGGTGAAATATTTGTTGTGGCTCTGATACCAATCTGTCACACCCCGACCCGCAGCGGAAAAGGTGACCGGGGCATGATTGGGTTATCATCAAAGCTCATGACATTTATTATACGTTTCATATTCATTAATGCAATTTTAATAGGAACTTTACATTCATAAATACATCATGACCTAACATCAACCTAAGCTTCTTTGTTTTCTTCTAAGGCATTTCCTATGTTTTCCTTGCTTCATCCTGTTTACCTGTATCATGTGTAAAAAGGTTTTTGGATCAACAAAAAGTTGGCGAGTGAATCCTATGGAAAACATTTGAACAAGTTTATTTAATTGATTATGAAATGAGTGCACAACCACGCATGAGTAAAAATAGATATAAACTTATTCAACAATCATTAGATATTAAATAAAGCACACATGAACAATAATGGAACGTTTAGAGGCACGCGTTGCTCAACTCGTCTCTCACGAGGAACTGATGGGCCTAATGAATGAATTGCATAAACATGATAATATGAAAGACATAACTACAAATAATATAAACTTAATGATACACACATGAACAATAATGGATTGGTTTTGAGGCACGCGTTGTTCAACTCGTCTCACACGAGGAACTGATGGGCTTAATGAATGAATTTCATATAATTTGACAAAATGAAATAAGTAATCACAACAATATAAACAATCTAAGTTTAGGTCACGATATGGTATGGCACAAATTTAAATAAACGAGTTAATTATTTGAGACACATGACACACCCCAAAACGTGTAATTAAAAAGGGAAGTTGTAAGATTCACTCACAGTGGGTGTGTTCGGTTGATGATGTTGAATGCACGCGAAGTGGTTTTAACCACGAGTGAAATTAACCTAGATAAATAGCATTGTGGTTCGGTAAGTAAACGAATTTTATTGATCCATTTTAGTAGGATTGTTGGGTGTATTTTTGTGAGTTTAAGGCTATTTTCTAACCTTAAAAATGTTATTTTTAAGTATTTTTAATTGATTTTAAATAAAATAAATAAATAAAATAATAATAAAAATTTGACTTTTTTGACCGTTGACCGTTGACCGTTGACTTTGACCGGTTCGAATGCGAGTATATGTGCGCTGAGTGAGGCTCGAACCCGAGACCTCCCGTACGCGTGCACGCAGCTCTACCAACTGAGCTACGTGTCTAACCCGAAAAATATCTGTTTTTAATTATATTTATATATTAGTTAGATTAAACCGAAAATCATTTATTTTTAAAAACGATTTAAATGAATCGGACCGGTGCACTCCACAGGTCTCGAACCCGGGACCTGTGGGTTTAGTTAACACACAGTCCACCGCTGGACTGTGTGTCCAACTTGTTAACCAAACTGATTTTTATTATTCTTAAATACAAACTAAGCCTTTTCATTTATGCCGTATTAAAAAGTTTGAATAATTGTCCGGATCGATGCAGTGAACCGGACTCGAACTCGTATCCTGTGATTAAACATACACACAGTCCACCGCTGGACTGTGTGTCTAACTTGGTTATTATTCCGATTATTAATAAACTTAACATATAACAGTAGTGTCTCCGGTTCGATTAACAAAAAAAAAAGACATTTTTATTAAGGCAGCGTGTGTGGGACAAGATTCGAACTCGAGACGTTAGTGTGTTTATTGTGCACACAGTCCACCGCTGGACTGTGTGTCTAACCCGAGTAATAACTTGATTTTAATTATACTTATATGTTACCGTAACATCGTCTTCTTCGTTGGATTTTAACCAGAATCGGAAATCCGACTGGTTCGATGATTAATCATGTTCGTTAGTGTCTGATGGTTAAATACAGATGAGATATGAATAAAAGAAAGGAAATTAGGCGTGAAATATACCGACTGGATTCCTCTGTTTTTCCGGCAGAACTCCGGCGACAGCAACAAGTTCCGGCGTCGTGTGTCCTGCAGCAGCGAGTCTTTAGAAAGCTTGAAAAGGATGAGGGTGACTTCGGTATAAGCTCAGGGGGTTCAGTAAGGCTTAGAAGTGGAGGGTTCGGTTTTTCGGCGACGAGCAGACGATTTCCGGCGAGTGAGTTTTCGCCGAGAAAGGGTGCGGTTTTGAGCGAAAATGTTTGCAGAGGTTCGAGGAGGTATTTATAGGGCAAGTCGTCGATGAATTTGGTCCGATTCCGACTTGATTCGTCGGTTATAATTTCTCCGGCGGTTATAGATGGTGTCGCGGACTCAGACGTCGGTTATAACCGATGTCTTAGTAAATGTTTACGTTATAACTGAAGATGTCGTTAATTCTTGGCGAGATCGCCGGGATTTCCGACGACTGCATTTGGGCGCTGGTTTTGAATTCGGAAAGTCAAGTTATGAATTAAATGAGTCTAACATTTAACAAGAAACATCAGTGGCGCAGTGGTTTAAGTGTTGAATGTTAAGTCTTTGCTGGCCGGTTACTGACCCGGGTTCGAAACCCGGCAGAACCAAATTATTTTTATCTTCTTATTTTTGACAGTTTTTCAAAAACTAATTATATATTCCCATATAATAATTAATTATGTATCGTTTAAAATTATTTTGGGCATTAAATTCGCAACGAAATTTTTAACTGATTGTTCGGTTAATAAACGGAGCGGGTTTGGTAAATCCGTTTTTGATGGATGTTACAGTATCCCCTGCTTTTTAGAAATTTCGTCCCGAAATTTAAATAGTGATATATTTGACAAAAGAATGATGGTGTTTAGTTTGACCGTTACATGCTTAGAAGAAATAAGGTTTTAAGTTTTTTTTGTTTGAGGCGGTAACGTTCCTTGTAAGGGTTAAGTACCCTATTACAGGAATCGCTTTTTTGTTGCCTACTGTAAAAGTATTGATAAGCAGAATTTATTCGCTAACTATGATATCATGCATAAAAGTTTGGATATGTTTGGAAGGGTATGGTTATATCCTAAGGCAAAACTTCTAATACTACAACCTACATGGAACATAAATAAACACAACAGCTAATATTTGAACATAAATAAACACAACAACTAATATCAGTAAGTTATGATTGGTTCTATGACTATAGAAACATAAATAAACACAACAGCTAATATCAGTAAGTTATGATTGGTTCTATTACTATAGAAACATAAATAAACACAACAGCTAATATTTTGAATCCACATACTGATAGCATATATGTTTGAATAGTGGCAGTTCCTCTCTCGTTTGTTATGATGGAGAGGTTAGTTTATGTAGAAATGGAACACAATCCAATCTCTTTAAATAGCAAGATGATATAAATGTAACACAAATTTCAACCAAGGCAATACTAAATCCTACATGGAACTTCTCATAACCGCCTGATAATGCCTCTGATCCTTTGGCAAGAATACTTATATATAGGAAGTACCAGCGGCGTATCCACCATATTCTTGCCAAATTTTCATTGGTTTTATTCACAAGTTATGATTAGTTACCAAGAAACTACTAAATCCTACATAGAACTTCTCATAACCGTCTGACAATGCCTCTGATCCTTTGACAAGAATACTTATATATAGGAAGTACCAGCGGCGTATCCACCATATTCTTGTCAAATTTTCATTGGTTTTATCAGTGAACTATGATTAGTCCTATGTGACTCTACAACCAACATAACAAACTCATAAATACTGAAAATGAAAAATGTCTGTGAGATCAAGGCTCAATCAAACGGAGCCGATCGTATTGCATGTACTGAAAATGAAATTGTCTGTGCGATCAAGGCTCAATCAAACGGAGCCGATCATATTGCATGTACTGAAAATAATAAACTTAATCTACAAACAGCCTATACATGGAACCTCTCATAACCGCCTGATAATGCCTCCGATCATTTGACAAGAATACTTGTATATAGGAAGTACCAGCGGCGTATCCACCATATTCTTGTCAAAATTTCATTGACTTTATCCGCAAGTTATGATTAGTTCTATGTGACTCTACTACAAACACAACAACCACAAAATACTGATAATGAAAATGTCTGTGCGATCAAGGCTCAATCAAACGGAGCCGATCGTATTGCATGTACTGAAAATGAAAATGTCTGTGCGATCAAGGCTCAATCAAACGGAGCCGTTCGTATTGCATGTACTGAAAATTATAAACTTAATCTAAACAACAATCACACAAACAGCCTATGCATGGAACCTCTCATAACCGCCTGATAATGCCTCCGATCATTTGACAAGAATACTTATATATAGGAAGTACCAGCGGCGTATCCACCATATTCTTGTCAAATTCTCATTGACTTTATCTGCAAGTTATGATTAGTTCTACGCGACTCTACAACAAACACAACAACCACAAGATACTGATAATGAAAATGTCTGTGCGATCAAGGCTCAATCAAACGGAGCCGATCGTATTGCATGTACTGAAAATGAAAAATGTCTGTGCGATCAAGGCTCAATCAAACGGAGCCGATCGTATTGCATATACTGAAAATGAAAAATGTGGGCACGCCAGGTTCAACCTCATAATGAAATGGGGAACATGCTCAACGCTCATAATGTAATGGGGAGCGGCGGCCTATGAAATTACATTACTGAAAATAATAAACAATAATTACTCATACAGTCTACACATGGAACCTCTCATAACCGCCAGATAATGCTTCTGATCCTTTGACAAGAATACTTATATATAGGAAGTACCAGCGGCGTATCGACCGTATTCTCGTCAAAGTTTCATTGGCTTTATCCTTAAGTTATGTTTGGTTCTATGTGATAAAAAAAACCTAAAACTAAACGATAGGAGTTGAATCTGGATGTTCGGTGAAGAGGACTAGTTGGGTATCTTCGTTTGGGCCGTCATTATCTTCGACAGGATTGGCGTTGATGTTGAAGACTCTTCCTCTTGCTGGTGGCCTAGCGGTTGGGTTTTCTTGGTTTACTTGGTTAACTGGGTTTGATTGAGCTTGAGTGTTGATGACGTTAACCAATTGAGGGCATGTGTTTCTAAGGTGGGTAGGGTCGCCACAATTGAAACAAGCTCGAACATATGGGAACATGTGGTATTGGGGTTGCTGATAGGTTTGGTTCATGGTTTGAGTAGGGGAAGAGGTTTGGTTTTGAAAGGTGCGACAAACCTTGCTCAAATGACCATAGCGTCCACAAGTTGCACATAGTCGACAAGGTAAAGTAAGGGGATGGTGATAAAAACAGTTGTTGCATTGAGGGTGAGGTCCAAGATATGGTTTCTTATTTGGGTAGGTTGAGTTGGGTGCCACTTGGGTGATTGGGATAGCTTGGATGGGTATGGCGTGTGAAATTGGTTGATTTCGTTGGATAGCAGCGAAAAGTTGCCCGTCTCTTTTTCTCTTAGTATTGGGTTGAGAAGGGGATTCGTTTTGGGTGTAGTCGGAGGTTTCAGTCGATTCTTTATCCTTCTTCTTCTCCTCCTTGAAGTCTTTGTTCCGGATTCGGTTCTCGGTGAGCTCTGTAGCTAACTCCATTGCTGCTTCCAAAGTTGCAGGCTTGGTACTTATTACAGAGTCTTGAATCTTCGACGGAAGACCACGAATGTAACGCTCGATCAAACGGTAGAGGGGAGTGAACATGTTGGGAACCATTTGATGTAATTCGAGGAATCTTTTGTTGTACGAGGTGTGGTCTCCTTCCTTTTGCTTCAACGAATAAAATTCATCTTCTAATTTCTTGATTTCGCTCCTTGGTTCTGCCGGGTTTCGAACCCGGGTCAGTAACCGGCCAGCAAAGACTTAACATTCAACACTTAAACCACAGCGCCACTGATGTTTCTTGTTAAATGTTAGAATCATTTAATTCATAACTTGACTTTCCGAATTCAAAACCGGCGCCCAAATGCAGTCGTCGGAATCCCGGCGATCTCGCCAAGAATTAACGACATCTTCAGTTATAACGTAAACATTTACTAAGACATCGGTTATAAACCCAAATGCTGGCCGGTTACTGACCCGGGTTCGAAACCCGGCGAACTCTAAATATGGGTCTTTCCAGTTTTAATTGATATTATTTTTTGTTGCTTCAAATCATATTCACAGTGATGTTTTCTAAAAAGCAGCTAAATTATGTTTTTATTATTATTTAAGTTATTTTTATTCCAAAACATATATGTTTACTGAAAACATTTAAAACTTAGTAAATAAATAATGAAATAAAAGCCAATATAACCATTACTAAAAAATAATAGCCGCTAATGAAAACATATAACTGTAAATAAAATCAGAGACACAAAAAAGAGAAAAAAAAAGGAAATAACAAAATTAGAGGAAGAATATGAAGTTAGAATCCCAAAAATAAAAAAATAGTTTACTTAAGTTATCGAAAACTTCTTTTGTGTTCTTTCATTCTTTACTTTATAAGGTGTAAACCAAAAACAAAAAAGAAATATATATTTATATATACATTTTTATTCAAACTGGGGGCTTTGTAGAGTGGTGGACTGGTGGCCTAAAGCCAAGGCATTAGTTGGCTTACCATTAAGCCAGCTCTGTATGTTAGAGAGAGAAAAAATCACATAAATAACACCTGTTAGAATGGTTTTTTGATGGTTTTTTTAGCATTTACTTGTCGGTCATCCAAACTCATTAATATATATACTAGGTTAGTTACCCGTTTGATACACGGGCTAAGATAATATGTTATGTAATAGATATTTTAAATAAAACTATATGGAACATTGATTAAAAAATACAAAATTGTAATTAAAATTATTACTTACAAAAGTAAAAATGTAATAGTAATTAATAACTCTCTAAATACTTCTTTGTATTCAACATTTGTTGTTTTATTCGTCACACTATCATCTTCATTTAATATTAGTAGTTTAACTATGTCTATACATTTGACTCTTGACAACCTCACATACAATTGTACATGCGTGAAAATTGGATCATTTAAAAACAAACAAACTCTAGATAATGATTGTCTCTAACTTTTATTGATAGTCACTGCAAAGCATATTGAAAACGAAAATTGTCATATTTGGAACTTGATATGAATCTTTTCATTAGAAGGTATCAAGCTAATTCTTGGAATGAATGTCCGAGTTCCAATATTTGTAGTCTTATTTTATTACATAAGCCGCTTCTTTGCACAATATTTCTTAATAAGGTTATTGGAACTCCAACCTTCAAAAGTAACCTATAATTTGGATCCAAATATTATAAAACCGTTAGACATCAAGAGAATATAAATTTCCTGGTAACAGATCATTAAGATGTTTTGTATGAGAAATACTATTTGAACTAAGGTATTTTCTTTCTTTGCTAGGAAACATTGAAATGTTCATTAATTCTTGAGTTTTTTTGTGCCAATATTGTCTTTCGCAAAAGTGGCCTTGATTTATAAAATTTGAAAAATCAAAGGATATAGAAAGTATATAAGTAATAACTTTATAAATAAAATAATGTTAAATAAAAATACGCAGCTAAATGTACTCCTAATTTTATTCATTAGTATAGAGGGGTATGAAACAATGCTGATGCATTAGTTATATTTGTTGTATTTTTGTTTGAACGGCAAATCAGCTGGTTTACAGCTTACTCCAAAGGACCAATGTAATTTTGTTTGAACGACAGATCAGCTGATTTCTAGCTTACACCAAAGGACCAATGTAATTTTGCTTGCATGGCAGATCAGCTGGTTTCAACTTACTCCAAAATACCAGCATATGCTATTCAAACTTTCACCCAAAGTTCGAATCCATCCAAATATTGTTCACCGTATTTACATAATTTGCACTTAGTAAGGAACAAACCTCAAACCTCTCTAAGAGAAAGCCACTTAGTGAAAGCCTCCTCACGATTGAGCTCAAATCTACTAGATTGACTTGTTGTAATTTATTTAAAAGTAAGTTCAATTTAAGAATGTAAATTAATATACTTTTTGAGCTAAGATAAAGAAAAATAATAACAATTTAATTTTAAGAATAAAAGAAACAGTAAAAATTTAAAGCAACAAAAAGATTATAAAAGTGTTGAAGACTTAGCATAGATTGTTATAGTAGAATAGTCATAGAAATGTTGAATCTAAAGTGTTATTGATATTTGTAATGTTGAATCTAAAGTGTTATTGATATTTATAATAATAAATTTGAAAAGATAAAACGGTAAATATTTAAAAAAAAATAGATTATGGACATAAGTTAAATTGTTATATATAATCAAAGTATTTTAAACTTAACTTTAGAAACCTTATTTTCAAATTCGACAAATATTTAATATGGTCATATACTATTAATATGTTCATTAAGCTTCCTAAAATAAAGTTTTATAAATATAGCAAGTTAATACAAAAAATGATTTAAGATTAATAATTACCATAAAGTAGATGACATCATTACATTAACTTTAAAAATGGGAAATAATTGAGAAATAATGAATCGGAGGATTGTCTAGAAACCAAGACACGTGTCGCAGTATCCAATTTTAACAATTAAAATGAAGAGCTGAAACATAGCCAGTGTACTTAATTTATTATATAAAATAGAGAAAAGAATATATAATTGGGTAGGTTCTTTGGGCTACATAGCCAAAAACCCTCTGATTTTCTAAATATTTAGCCACTCATTATTTTCTTTTACAGGCGGCTCTTTTGTTTGGCTTGGACCTCTACTTTTTTTCTTTTTTTTTATTTTTCTTGTCTTTATGGTATAACTCTTTGCTGGTAATTTTTCTAAATATATAATTAATCTAATTTTTCTTAATATATAATTAACCTATAATCCGTTTTTACTAATATATTCATTTTACTTAAAAAATACAAAATAAATCATATAACAAACTCTTTATGTTAATAAATTTTAATAAAATGTGAGTTTCAAATTGCTTACACTTAATTGCTTATTCTAATGTCAATTCGTTTGTGTGTAGTCGACTGGTCAATAGGAATTGAAATGTTAGTTGTATCAGCAAATATTTTGAAAATTACACTGAAATTACCAACCGCTCTTATCACGTACGGAACCCGCCGCGAACGCGGGATTCCTTACTAGTTCTTTACAACTGGAAACCAAACAATGGTTTAAACAATCAATGTCTAATCAAAATCATTTTTTGATATATGATTGTGTTGTAAATTGAACCCTATAAAAGAACAGATGATAGAAAAGCCAAAATATCTATTAACCTCTGATTCATAATAAGCAGAGTTTCAAAGCTCTACTCTTGAACCTCTGCTACACACTAAAGACTGTTTACTGGCACTGATGAAGGCCAAAGCTCTGCTAAGAAGCAAACATCTGTTGAAGAAACCCTGATGAAGACTAAAGACTAATGAAGAGCAAAGGTCTGCTAGAAGACCAACAGAGTATCATCACCAACAGTGTCCTCATAGCAGTGTTTACTAATGTAACAGTGTTTTAGTATAGCAGTGCTTAGAGTTTGTTATATTTGTAAATGTCATTTTCACGCTGACGTCATCATAAAGATGCTCAGCGGGTTCATTTGTACTATAAATAGGACAGTGCATGTACTGTTCTATCAGATCAGTTTATCACTTTTATCAAATCATCTTTCGTTACATTATGTACGAGCAAACTATAGTGATCTCAGGCTGAGGGGAGATTGTGATTTACATGCATACGTAAATTGTTAAAAGCATGATAATGAAAACAATATCTCAATAGTTGTGAATCAAAAGTTTTACAAATTCCGCTGCATTTCACTTTGATTTATCTTCATTCATTACATTCATTTTAAACTTTTCACAACCATTTAAACTCAGATCCTAACAATTGGTATCAGAGCTTGGTCAATCGAATTTGATTTAACAATCAATTTGATTTGAACAAATCATCTCTCCTTGCTAATTTGTTTGCTTGTTTTTATTGGAAAACAGAGTTTATTTACGTTTCAAAGTTTTTAAACAAAATCTGTTTGTAAACAATCATAATTTCACACAATCCTAAGATCCTCATAACACCGGCACCATGTTTAAACCTCTGATCCTTGCAGATCTGAGTATAATATCTGGCAAAGACGAATGGTCATGTTCTCGCTCAGCAAAACACCGGATGCTGGAAATCGGTTATATTTGGACCCCACGTTCCAATGATACTGAGTACTGAGGATCCAAAGATCTAAGTATCTGTAACACATCGTAAAATCGTGTCCAATAATGTATTGACACGTGTCCTTAAACCTAATTATGCCTAAAGTTGGCTAGGAGGGACTGTTTTTGCCTAAATTGAAACCTATGGATGCGAAGGACTAAAAGTGTCAACATGCTAAAACTCAGCCTCTGAGTGACCTTACACGGTGTTCGTATTCTCAATGGAGCCACTTGTTGGACGTGAAAAGCCGTTTCTGTAATTAGCGGAAAGTTTGTGTAAGGAAGGGTTAAAAGCGTCAACATGTTAATTCTTACCTCTGAGTGACCTTTAACGAACCGGAGTTTTATGATATTAGTCATACTCTTAGGTGTGCATTATATTGTCCAAAGAGGGCTTATTGTGCTAATTATAATGTTATACGCAAGCTTGGAAGTCCAGGGGCTAAAACATAACTAAGTAAAATCACTAAGAAGTGACCATATCTCGTCTCATATTTCACATGAACCCCCCTCTTTGGGTCAGTTACTAAACTGCAACCATCATCATCTCCCACATAAACCGTCGTTGCCACTAGGGCTAAACCATTGTCACAAACTGTGACCATCAACTAAGCACCTCAAGGGTGCTTCTCGTGACCCGACGCCACCCTGAAGGTAACAACTCCATCACGAGAAATCCCGCTCAAACACCACAAAGTGCTTCCCGTGACCCGACGCCACCCGGAAGTTAACGACCCCATCATGAAAAATCCCACATCAAGCACCTTTAGGATACTACGCTACACAAAAGCACATCGACACACAATGTATAAAACATTGTTGTTATACTAAACTATAGATCAACCTCGTCACTCACAACTATAATGCCACTTATACTATAGTCGTTGCATCACCATACCCTCATGACACGCCTAAGCAAGCTGCCAAAACCTTATTAGCTTGTTCATCATGAAAGTTACCCGACCATTAGAAATTATTTAATGACCATTTGTACTACAATACTTGTTAATTAATATAACAATTTAACTCTTATAAACATGGTACGTAAAAGCGCGTAATTACGCATGTATGCTAGCCTCAAAATAAAAGCATAAAAAGGGATTTGAACTCACTAGTTGCGAAGCTTCTAAATTCACTCGTCAAACCGCCTCGAACTATGCACTCTTACGCGAATCCTGTAACCAGATAGCTCTAAGTTACTATCTAAACTTAATCAGGGCCGGCTCAACTAATTTGGAGGCCCAAACAAAACAAAAAACCCGAGCCTTTTTTAGTTTAATTTTGGGTTTCGATTTTGTTGTTTTTTCTTGATTACTATCTACTTTTAAATAGGTTTTACAAAATTGTTTTAAAGAGGTAATTTTTTTTGAACATCAAATTTGGATCACTGATGGACCACTAAGTATCATCGTGCCACCAGCGGAACCACCCGATCATATCCATCTCCACTAGGCATAATGTCTATACACCAATTCAGGAGGAAACCCAATAAATATGGGAAAAAACCCCCTTGTGGGAATCGAACCCAACACCTTTGGTCCAAAGTCTTATTCCATCACCAAGATACCATAGGCTATAAACCATGGATTTTAAGAGGTATTATATGACAAACATAATTAAGCATCATGATTTTTTGGGCAAATCAATTTTTTTTCTTGACTAACTTAGTATCTGTAAGTTAAAAATAAAACAATTAATGTGAAATAATGACACAAAAAAACTAATAGAATAAATTAATGGCAGCTCAAAGTTGTTTTATGAGGAAAGGATTCGAAGATGAATATCCTTGGTAATGAGGAAACGATCTAACCAGACTGCTATAGTCTAATATGGTTCAAAATATTGAGAGTATTGTTTTATGCATATCTAAAAAAATTATTACTTGTTTTTGTTTTGTTTTCTTTTTATTTTTTTAGGACCTATTCAGTTAGTGGCCTAAAGCAAGTGTTCGGGTTCACTATCCCTTAGGCCGGGCCTGATTTAATAACAATATAAAATGCATAAAACTTTTCGAACACCCGAGCCCAGCTACTTGCCAATTTCAGTCTCATTTGCTATACGGACCGTGCCGCCTGACCTGTTTGGACCCGTGAGTCCGTACTGGGTCCAGATGCACGTCCATCACTACTACCCCATGCATGTTTTACTTTCCATAAACACCCACTGATGCGTGCATCAACTTAACACCCATATAAATGACATTTTATGAGATCATCATTACCCAATCATGAATCCAAACATTTTATTTATTTAACCCACCATGAAACCAACTCCATGCCAAACCCTTTAATTTTAAAACCTCACTATCACCGTGGACGAAGCTTGAGATTTCCGATTAGGGGTCGAAAACGTATACACCTAAAAAATTATAAAACTGGGGGTCAAAAACGTATATACCTAAAAAAATATCTATTCAAAAACTACATACCAGACACTACTAAACGAAAAGTTCGGGGGGTCGGGCGCCCCTCCCAGCCCCCACAAAGCTACGCCCATGACTATCACCATTATAGCATCACAGCCCACCAAGCATCCTTCTTGGTTTAGACACTCTCTCCATCGTGTTTTCATGCACCACACCCTCATACTGGCCTAATCATGAAACCCTTATCGTCAAATGATTTTCATTTAATACCCACCATACCTTACGTTACACTACATAAAATCCATGCACCATTAAATAAGTTTGGGTTTACATCAAAATAACATCATGCGTCGTGAACATCACCACCATAACCAGACATACGCAACCGAGCCACCATCACCACCACGCACCACCATCAAACGCCAACATCATCACCATCGTCCTCCTCTTGTTATGTCTCACTAACACCATCGCACCCACCTGATGTGTGCCACATCTCTAGTCATGCAGAACGTGGGGATCAAGGGTCAAGCAGTTAGTTCTTCATGCACCGTAACTTAGTAGTGGGTATGTTAAGAAGTTGTGGGTCTAGTCTCTGTTTTCATGTAAGTTGATAAATGGGCGCAAATGCTTTGATTTATTATGAATGAAGAAATGAATTAGTCACTACCAAAAGTCTTGTTTTCTCTCAAGTTCTCATCTATTTTCTTTGGATCATTTGATTACGATTTGGTTCGTATCACCACCATCCGACTTCGTCTCACCGAACCCCCTCAACCTCGCCATCGCTCTTCAGGCGCGACCACCACATCGATCCATACACAGTTCGACTCCACCCATCAACACATCATCACCAATCGTAGCCACCATCGTGCCTCCTCCCATATTCATAACCACCATCAACACCACCCTCACCTTCACGTCTAGTCTAAGCCAACGCTCTTTAAAACATAGGCTCAAGAAAAAGTGTACCTGAATCGCGTCTTGATTGCGACCACGTATCCGTAGCGGTATGCTAGCAATGATCAGGATGAAAAGCTTGAGCGCTGGATCGTGGTAATCGAAGAGAACGGACCCAACCAAACCTGCAACAATGGCGCTGACACCGAAACCTGGCGTGAGGTTATAACATCACCATCATTAACGGGTTGTCATGAAATCATATGAGTCTATGAAGCTTAATGAGATGCTTACCAAAATCACCTTGCTGGGAGGATGACGAATGTGTACTCGAAATCTTGCTGCCATCGCCCGATAGAGGAGATTAGTATGCGGTCATCTATTGATTTAAAATGTAGGGTTTTGGGTGAGATTAATGTGGGTGGGTGTTCATTGATTTTCACGTGAGTATAGGTTTGATAGACAAACCGCAATCCAAATGTTACCACAAGGTCCTCCATTTTCTTTCAGTAGAGATTTTGCTCCCAAAGTAATCAAAACCCAAGTTCCGTTATTTACATACCACTCCCTTTAGGTTCTAATAACTCAAAACCGACGCATCTAAAAAGGTTAGAATTCATTTCGTGGCTCGCACGTCTCATTGTTACTCGCAAAATATTATAGGTTATTTCAGGATGTTACAGATCCGTTAGGAACCACCCTTATTGTGAGAACCATAAAACTAATGTGAACACAACCAAAACCACTTAAAAAAACTTAAAAACACAATTATTTTTTATTTTTTTATGTTTCGTTAAAAATCGAAGCTTTTTATTTATAATATTATCTTTTTAAAAGTCGTGATTAACTATAAAAAAAAAATAAAAACTTTCTTAGCATTTAGCTTGGGTGGGGGGTGTTAGGGTTTTGGGTTGTGATGGGGTGGGTTGGGTGTTTAGGTTTTTGGGTAGTTGTGACGTGGGTGTATTTTAGTTGTGTTCACATTGGTTCTTGTGGTTCTCGCAATAAGGGTAGTTATCGCTTTACCCGAGTTGTGAAAACTTAAAGAACTTTACCTTCTCGTGCGAGTTTTGCCTCAATTTTTATCACACTCCTAGATTAAAATGTTAGAAAATGCCGCCGTATGAAATATTTAAAAAATTTTGAAGTAGTGTTTTTCAGCCCCTTACAGTAGCTGTAAAAAGGTGATGACAGAAACATGACGACGGCCATAAATGCAAAAAGAAAAAAAAAACAAATTTTTTATTTGGAAAAGTTATTTTTTTTTATAATTTTTGGTAAAAGGAATTTTGAAAATACCTTTCATAAGGCCAATTATCTAAGTTCTCACAACTCGTATAGTTTACATTTTACCCTAACCCTATATATATAGAATATGATTCATGCGAAAACCATCCTTATTGCGAGAACCAATATGAACACCATATAAAAATAAAAAAAATAAAAAAGCACTCAATTTTTTTTAATATTTAAAAAAAATCTCAATGTTTCGTTACAAAAAAAAAACTTTTTTTTGAGTAACAGTTATCCATGCACATGTGTATATTTATCATAACTTCAACAAATTCTATAATACATTATCAGTAATAGTAGTAGACAACTGACTTTAAGTTACAATGTCATCCCTAATACACTACTTTTTACATTACCAATATTCAAAATGCACATGTGCATCATTATGTATAACCATTATATAACGTGTTTTGGTACAAAAAATTGGCGTTTTGAATGATGAAGTACATATTTTTGGTAAGTTATATCTAGTGGTTGATGGTTTGGTTATAGTTATCACTTTATGATTTAATATGTTGATTGGATGGTATAAATATATTGATATACATGTATAAAGTGAAAATATTGGTAGTGGTATTGTATTATAATGGTAGGAGGTAATAGTATTGTTTTATGGATGGTAGGAGGTAATGTAAATGTATTATGGATGGTATGATAGATGAAAGAGAAAGTGTATTCAAAGTAGTGTCCGAAACATCTTATTTCATGTTGATACATATAAGATGCACATGTGCACTTCTAATATTGGGGTAACGTAAAAAGTAGTGTATTACACATGGTAGTGTAAATGAAAGTACAGTTGTCTAATATTTGTAATGTATTACGGAATTTGTTGAAGAAATGATACATATGCACATGTGCATGGTAGTGTATTATGGATGGAATGATAGATGAAAGAGAAAGTGTATTCAAAGTATCGTAAAAAACACCTTATTTCATATTGATATATATATAGATGTACATGTGCATTTCTAATACTGGGAACGTAAAAAGTAGTGTGTTACATGTGGTGTAAATGAAGGTACAAGTGTCCAATGTTTGTAATGTATTACGAAAGTTGTCAAAGAAATGATAAAAATGCACATGTGCATAGATAACTGTTACTCAAGAATTTATTTTTTTTGAAATTTTCTTTTATTGTTGATGAAATATAGCGAACTTTTCAAAAAAAAAATATAAAAAATTGAGCGATTTTTAGATTTTTTTTAGGTATTACTGTTTGTGTCCACACTAGTTTTCGTGGTTCTTACAATAAAGGGTGGTTCCTAACGGATCTTTATCCTCTATATTATATATATATATATATATATAGGTAGAGATTATGTAAAAAAGAGGTTTTTTTGTGAGAAGGTAAGAAAGAATCTACACCATTAGATATTTGACCTAATGGTTGAGATTATAATGACAAAAATTCTAAATAGTGGTTACAATTAAAGTAATCAATTTTCTAGATTAAGGGTATAAAGATAAATTTAACATTTTTAAATTTAGAAACTCATGTTAAATGCACATGCAAGTTCCCCATTCTTTTTTAAACGTCAATTATTTTTTATTCGTAACTCTTTTTTTTTAAATTACACCATAATAACGAGCGTTTTTTAATCTTTAATATGAGTACCACATTGTTATACATAGTAATTTTCATAATTAACCTACGAGTAAAATAATTACGAAAATGCCACCGCATTTTTTTTAACATTTTCTTGCATTTTGTACGTTTTTGTAAGCCTATTTGTACCGAACTTAACTATTGATCTTTATATACGCAAGTACCTGGAATTCATCAATACAAGGATCTTTCCAGCCATATTTTGCAGGGTTAGACGGGTAACACAATTCTTTTCAAGCCCCTAAACCAACTTGAATATTGGTAATGCTTCCATCCTGGAAGAATTCATTAAATTCAACCCGAAAGCTTCTCATATACTCAAAGTATACCTGCAAATATTATGCACAAAACAGCATTTATCGTTTTTAATTATTTATTCTTTTAAATGTATGCACACACCGATTGTTATTAGCAAAACTTAATACCTCAACAGCAGTAGGCTCCTCGTCAATTCCCCAAGTAAGGCATTCAGTGTTTCGGCTTCCATCTCTGTCTGTAAAATAGATATCGGGTTCTCTTGACCAATCTCTTTAATCCATTTAGGTAATTGGATACATCATCATCATCAACATTACCTCCACATTCATGAAACGACATTACAACCTGGATTCAAATCATATTTATCGTTCCTTGGGTTTATAAAACTGCTAAAAATTATATGCACCATGGAAAACAAACCTGTAACTTAAGGTCCAACTCACGAACTATCGAAAAGAGTTGCTTGTAACCTTTCCAGTTGTACCATTGAGGCTGGTTAGCCTCTACAATCCCCCACCATGTATCAACCATCAACATTAATCGACTTCAACTGATCCCTAAGATCATCGGGATCAACCAGCTCACACTCCACAACTGAATTCAAATATAAAAACCAAAACAAGATCAAATAGTGAGGTTGTAAGTAAGAGTACAACCAATGCATTGACAGACTCACTGGTAGCTTAACATAAACAGGAACATGTGGTGTGCCAGTGAAATCCTATTGCTTTGAGACAATGTCAGCATAAACTCGTGATGATCAAAACCATGAAGATAATAATAATAATAATAACTTTAATCTGATTCATCTTGCAAAAATCCAATCAATAATCTTGTAAAGATGGAGGGGAATAAAACATTAATTATATTATATTATATTATGTTTCAAAAAGCACGGCTTGCGCGCAATGTCCAACGACAAAAGACTGAAACATCCATGTATTTCTGTATAGCATATACTTTACTTTCTGTATTATAAGAAAAGGTCGATACAAGATTAATATCTTAATATTCACAAAAACTTGAATCTGGAATCCTTATTTGATTGTTACTAGGTACCGCAATAGCATGAATAAGAGTGTTCTTACCTGCTGCTCAGACAACACATAATTATGTCTTCCACGACTCATGTTGGCAAACTGACTTGTCTAGCTAAACAAGAATAACATACAATTAATTAAACTCCTGGTCAGATTCGGCTATTTACGAGTAGAAATATAAGGCCCTAAATTTATTATAAACTTATATAATTCGGCTAAAAAATAAATAGGTTATTGGTTTGGTTCGTTATGTTACCGGCATTCGTTATAGCAACCAAAAGAGAACCCAGAATAAACAAAGCGTTGTACGCCTAAAAAGATACTCTATATTGAGTAGAAATCCGTTTACGAGGTGTATGTCAAGAAAAAAAAACAGAGATGCATATTCAGGATTTTTTTAAAAGTTAAACTAATGCAAGTTATCAGAGAATAATCTTATAAGGTTATTGATTTACTCAATCTTAATATAATTAAAAACAAAGAGGTTGGTTATTGTACAATAGGGCTTACATACGAACTGTACGCAACTGATTTTTCAACGTGGGACTATGTTTTTTAACATGCGATTTGTGCTGAAAAACCAACATGCGAAAATGTTGTATATACCAACATGCGATTTCATCATATTTACCACCATGCTTTTTTATAACATGCGATTTCAAAATCGCGTACTCTCGTACGACAAGCTCTATTGTACGTTACACTTTCTCAAAAACAAATGATTAATTTGTAATCAAAATTAGAGTTATTTATATAAAAATATCAGAAGTGAGAAAATGAGTTAAATATCAAAAGCTTTAGAAATTAGTTTATACTACAATTTATTTAGTAAGTAAACATGAAAAGAAATTAAACATTGAATATAATTCATGGTAAAAATGGTTTGAATATATAAAGAATAATGCTCATGAGTTTAATTAATTGGATAAAATCCAATTGATGTTAGGTTGTAAGCTGGTGACTTTATTTGGCCCATTGAGCCTAGTTGATAGAAAAAGAAAAAAATGTAAAATTGTTGTTGGATAGAATAGATACCAGTGGTTCTAAGAATTTGGTTTAGTGGTTAATTATTCTGTTTTTCCTAGTGGAGATACAGGTTCGATTCTTGATTGGGTCATTTTTTATGGATATCTGGATGAATTGACGAATCAGGGCTTTAATCCCAGGTTCAAATCTGACCGACTCGAGGGTTTACGGATTTCATCCGATCCCCGTGTATTAGGGGGCATAGCCTCATAACGATCAAAGAGTCGACTTTAGACATAACACTAAACAGCTGAGTTTACGATCAAGAAGTCGACTTTACACATAACACTAAAATTAGATACCAGGTATCAACCTGAGATGCGTGTTTGGTTTGGTTGAGGAAAACCACAAAGCAAGAAAGTCATTCCTAATTATGGGCATATGGAGAAGTGGGCTTGTGCGGTGGCCCACCCTACATAGGGTGTAAGCCGTCCCTGAAAATATAGTTATCCAATTTTGATTGAAAGTTAAAAAAGTTATTTTCACTCGTATGTTTCTATATGTGATGGTGCACTCGTATGTTTTAATGGACACCAAATGTCTAAATAAAAAAGATTTCCGAACAAGCAAGAACGGTTCATATTAGTATCTATGGGTGTTTAGCGAATCGAATAACATTTTCGAATCAAAATTTTCTAATTTTTATTTTTTTCACATGAATTAATTCGATTTGATTTGATTAATATTTGAAATTCGAATTCAAACCGAATTCGAATAAATTCGATTTAATTCAAATTCACCCTAAACAATAATTTTTTTTATTTTCATTTTTTAAAACTACCACAAACTAACATATTAACATAAATATAATAATCTTCAAAATTAAATAACTATCGCTAGGTGCTAGTCAGGCGGTGGAGTACCGAATAGCGATTAATCGAGATTAATAGGGATTTAATCGGAATTAATCGGATTGAGTTTTTATAAGTAACTATTAGTTTTATATATGCATACACATTTTAATATGTAGTTTTTTTTAAAAGTAGACATGTTTTAACCCCTTATTGACCCATTTTTTAAGTAATTGGAATAAATTTTTTTGGTTTGTTCGAAATTCGGCCGACTTGGCCAGAATAGGACCGCCATTGACTGCCTAACCATTAATCAACCATTAATCGGTGGACCTCTGATTAGTGATTAATGGAGATTAGTCAGGATTTTTACAACCATGCTATCAATATGTCAAAACACCAAAAAATTAGAAGATAAATTGGTTACCAGTAGCGATTTAAGTTAGGTAAAAATTTAGAAATAAGTAGAACGGACTATTTGTCAATAGGTTTGGTAATGTTATGAATAATATATTTATCACTTATGGAGGTAGTTCATACTTTGGCTAAGTTTAGAAGTTACATGTGTGTGTATATATATATATTAAAAAATTATATATAAGTTGAATTCGAATACCGAATCGAATCGAATTCAAAATCATAAATTCGTATAAATTCTAATTCGATTACTGGACTCGAATACAAATCAACTCAAAATCGAACATTTTTAATCGAATTTTTCGAATCGAATTCTGAACATCCTTAGCGCCTAATAGGCTAGTGTGTTGTCAATTTCGCCGAGTATATACATTTCGAGTTCATTGATGCCTTTACTTACCAAAGCACCTTGAAAATATTACTTGAGTAAATTACAAGTTTTGTCCTTTATATTTACACAAAATTGTAGGCGTTGTCCTTCTTTCCAAAAGTTTACAAACGATGTTTTTAACCTTTCAAAATCTTGCACGTTATGTCCTTTAGGCCAAAGCTAATTAAATTTTTGGTTAACTCTAATCACCCAAGGGTATTTTTGTCTATTAATCTATATATTTAATATTGTTATTAAAAAATATTATTATTAATATTACTACTACTATTTATTTTTATATAGGAACTCATACATCTTATTCTCCCCTCTCTCTCTCTCTGTCTCTACAACTCACTCTCTAGCACTCTACCACTTCCCTCTCAACCAACATCAACCACCACCATCCCCACCGGCCACCCCTGCAACCACTATCAAACACCCCGCTCTGTCTCTGTCTCTATACTCAACCGCCACAGGCGCCACCAGCCACCATCGCCCCCACCCCACCTACCACCGCCACAGTCAACACCACCATCTAACACCGCCCCCACTCTCTCTCACTTCTCTCTCTCTCTCTATCTCTCTCTCTCTAAAAGACGCCCAATGACAACAGATCTCCTCCATAAAAAATCAGATCTGAGATGATGGTGTTAACTTAGAAGGTTCTGCTTCTATTTCGCCGGAAAAATAAGATCTGAGACGGAAAACAAAAGCAATTCACAGAAAGGTATTGCTTTATTTTATCAGTTTGGATGATTGTGTCTCTTTGTTGGAATCATCGTCGTCGTCACTGTGAAGAAAGAAATTGTAAAAGAAAATTGTTTGTTCTGGAGCTGGGCAAAACCAAAGAAGAAATAAAGGCACATTTGGTTTTTTTTCTTGGGTTTAGAGTTGCTAGCCCTAAGGTAAAATTCAGGATGAACAACATAAATTTTAAAATTGTTTGTTTTGACGTGAACAACAAGAAAAGGAAAAAAAGGAATTTTAGTAGTGGCATGCGGTTTCAGTGATGGGTTTTGAATGGTGTGGGTTTAAGTGGTGACAGGTGGTAGCAGGTGGGGTGGGGGGAGGTGGTGGCTGGGTTGTGAGAGGGGTGATGAACTAACATATGTATTAGATACAATATAAGTTTGGTAAAAATAGTCCGTGAATATAATTTCTTTACAAAATAGCTCTTGGAAACATAAAATGATGCCTCATGTGTAATGCACATGATCAGATTTAACCAAAAAATCTAACTGAGTTTAGTCTAAAAGACATAACATGTAAGATTTTGAAAGTTTAAGGACATCGTCTATAAACTTTTGGAAAAAAGGAGAGCGTCTGCAATTTAGTGTAAACATAAAGGACAAAACTTGTAATTTACTCATATTATTTACATCTTAAATCATTCCTTATATTCACAATAATTAACTATATATTAAAAAGTGTTGTTTGGTAAATGGTAATATTTATGCCTTCTATACTTTATTTGGTTTACTTTTTTTCTCTTTCACTAAGTTATGTTCGCACGCCCTAGATTTAAAAGAAAATATCAAACAACCCCTAAAGTGAGGGCATTTATGCCATTTTACCCTTGTATGTATCATATCGTAATAAAACAAATTGTGGGTGATTGAATTCCCTTCGTAATACGCGTGTAACTTTACTGGTATATATACATATATTAAAAGGTGTCATTGGATGAATAGTGTCACCCCTTTTAATTTTCTCCTCTCAACTTATAATATTGACTTATACACCCCGAGCACTTTATTTAATTTATTTTTTTCTTTTACTAATTTACATTCTTACACCCTAAACTTTAATAAACTTATGAGTAAAATGCTCGGAAAGTCCCTATACTTTGACAAAATTTGACTTATAGTCTCTAACTTTCTAAAATTACACTCTTAGTCCATGTGGTTTGACAAGTTGTTACTGGGATAGTCACTATGTTCTGATTCAAGAAACAATTTGTCAAACCACAGGGACCAAGAGTGTGATTTTAGAAAATTGGGGACTATAGGTGAAAATTTGACAAACCACAAGAACTATTCGGGCATTTTAATCTAAACTTATCATATAACTCCTAAACTTTAATAAAATTTTCTTTTGACTTAACTTTTCGGGTTTTTTTTCGGTTGATATACCGTATCGACGTTGACTGAATTCTTGCTGATACACGCGGGTAATTTTACCAGTTAGACATATATACAAGGTGACTAACAACAAAATAGAAGACGTGAGAAAAAAAGGGAAAGGCAAATCCACAAATAAAATGCAACACGTTATCTGTTAGTTGTATATCCAGGTAAATGTTAGATTTAATATAATATAATATAATATTTTACAATAGTTTCTAGTACATTATAGTTTTGGCGAATGCTCTATATAGCAAAATCGCTCAAAATTTGGAAGAAGCTTTTGATTTGTCATCCCGTCAAAAGGCGGTGTTTGAGTGCCTGAAGAGTCCCCATGCTCAGGAATATTTTACCGTTATCCCGATTGAGGGGTTCGGACAATACATGGCTGCAGTAGAATACAGAGCCATGCAATCACACAAACAATCCATTATACATGCTAAAAATTACGTGATACTTGATCTGTATACTTGGAACATTCTTATGTGATACGACTTGTCATTAACTTCGTACGAGCCTCCCCTTAACATGTATAGCGTTGTAGGAGTAACGCACCGCCCGTATTCTTGTGGTCATGTTAAGTTTATTTTATTTTTGCGGTGACACTTGAGGATTGACTTGTAGATCGCATGCCATGTTTACATTAATCTAGTATGCTAGCTTATCATGTGAATTCGTTTAAACTATTTCGTACTTATGCTATATAAAACTTGTGTACTCGCCAATGTTTTTGTGTTGAACTATACTTTTAACATGTTGCAGGATGATGATGATGACATTGATGAAATTTAGTAAGGATGACATAGAAACACATCTAGAATGGTAGATTTTTATGTTGTATTTTTTGTTAAACATGTTGTACTTTGATCATTTAAATGTTGTATTTTGACAATTTGAAATGAAATGAAATTTTGTTATCTTAATTATTGTCGCAAACTAATGTTATGATGTCTCGAGCAATCTATTTTCGTCCGCACCGATAATTACGCCATCGGTTGGGGTGTGACAACTGTGATTGTAATTATTGAAGTTAAAGGGCATCCATTGCAATCCGATACAAACATAAAGGACGAATATTGTAATTTACCCTTTTTAATATATTAACGAACATAGTTGAAGCTTTTGAATAAAAAAATATAAGTTTAACTAAAAACAATAATAATTAATTTCATATTAAATTCATTTGATTAATGATATAATAATTATTTTTAATTAAAAATAAGTATCCATAATTAAGTAGGAGTGAGGCGGAAAACCAAAATATAGATAACTCCAATGGATGACAAATGTTTTTATGGTTTTTTTTATTATACAATATAGATGTAAATATAAATTAAGCAAAAAACGCAAACTTTATACAAAATTTCAACTTAAAAATGGGCACATAAGACCATGCGTAATGGATATTATAGGGGTGTGAATGTGCTTGATAACGCCCTTAACACCACCCCATAGACGTTATAGAGCCATGAAGTGGGAGGATCATTTCCTGTATAATTCCAGAAGAAATATTTGAAAAGTAATGATTGAAATAACAATGAGTGGTGTTAACCATTAGAACTTTTTTGAATGAACGTTATGATACCGAAAAATGCCCAGTTTATTAATCATTACGGATGCTCTAATAACACCATTCATTTTCAACCAAAAACAATGATGCATTAAATACGAGGAAACATTTTCAGCCAAAACTAATCATGTCCAACTAAAGATTCAAGATCAGCCAAAAATAATGATGTATTAAATCCAATTAAAGATTCAAGAAAAGTGGAAAGTAGACGAACAAGAAAAGGTATGAGAAACGCATAATTTTTTCCTTCATATTCGCCTTTCAAGAAAGTATTAAGAAACCTTACGAATAAACCATAAGAATTATATGTTAAAAATATACAAAAACGATCAAATACAAATATCCTTATAATACAAAACATACGAATATGATGAAAAAGTAAAAAAAAACGTGGTGGCATTTTTATAATTATTACTCATAGAATAATTATCAAAAAATTACCCTACGAATGATGTAGGTAATTTTGATCTTGTAGGATAATTTTGTAAAATGTTATTGTAAGGTAATTTTGTAAAATGTTCTTGTAGGGTTATTTAGATCTTGTAGAGTAATTTTGTAGAGTTCATAATTACTTTACAAATGATCTTGTATGTTAATTTTGATCTTGTAGTTAATTTTGTATAGTATCATAATTACTCTACAAATGTATCAAAATTACTCTGCAAGTTTCAAAATTACCCTACAATAACATTTTACAAAATTACCTACAAGAACAATTTACAAAATTACCCTACATGATCAAAATTAGTCTACAAGATCTTTTGTAGAGTAATTTTGATAATTACCATAGCGAGCAAATAATTACAAAAATGCATGGGGTGAGTTCGGTCAGCTTGGGTCCATGATTTTTTTTGGATGTTGAAAATGGATTCATACATGGTTATATTGGAATGAGATTGGTATACTGGTTAAAGATGAAAAATGGGGTTTAAATAGGTTTTTTTTCTAATTTTTTTTAAATATGGCCGTTTACAACGTCTAAATTCAATGGTTAAAAGTTTTCTTCTCGAAAATTTACAAAATACCCTACAAGATCAAATTAGCCCCAAGATCTTTTGTAGAGTAATTTTGATAATTACCCTACGAGCAAATAATTACGAAAATACATGGGGGGCGAGTTCGGTCAGCTTGGGTCCATGATTCTTTTGGATGTTGAAAATGGATTCAAACTGGTTATATTAGAATTCATATATAAGCCAGAAAACTTGCCAGTTACATCAAAACAGAAGGTAGCTGGGCAACAAGCTGCGCCACTAATCATTTCTGAATTGCAAACCTTAACCTTCAACTGGTCAAAAGTTCCTCAGGTGGACGGGAAGATTTCCCCGATTGACCCGAAATTAGGACGGTGTGCCATCCACGTCGTCATCCCGAGCTGCCTTCCAGATCGACACCTCCACGTGAGTTACATTCCCCTATCTTTCCATGACGTTATAACTAATTAATTATCTTAATATGCCGTTCTGAAAGTCTTCCAAGTTTGTAGCGTAGTTATGAGTTCAAAACTTCAAATATGTCAACCGTCCATTACGTTCATGAGGCGTTGCTCATATCAGAAGTCAATAATGTCATAAAAAAGTTATTCTAAATACACCATAGTATATTTTCTATTTAAATCCTATTCTATAATATTAATTAGGTTAGAATATAACTAACCAATAAAAGTTCATCCCTTTTTAATAAGTTTGACTAGAATTTATGTCTATATTGATATCAACTAATATCAATTTGGTCTACTTAATTGCACTCTGAATTTAATTATTAACAATATTAGGATTTTTTCTAAAACACTCTAATTTCTTTAATAATTCAGCATCAATTTCACATCTTTTAATAGTTTGTTACAAAATTAACTTATCAACTCAACAAAATTATAACCCCAATTGTTAAGAAAAATGTTTCAGTTATACAATTTAAACAAGTTATTTGTTTTATTGTTAAAACTTTTTTGTTGTATTTTTTTTATTTTCATGTCGGTCTTTTCTATAAATATATTTCAAAAGGTAATTTTAATTATTAAAACATCAAAATTCTTTACGTTTTATATTTTATGTAACCAATACTTAAAAAAATACGATTTCAAAGTCATCTTTTCAATTTTTATAAGGCTTGGGACGGCAAAAAAGAAAATTTAAAAAGGCTAATGATTGAGTCGTTTTCCTTCCCCTTGAATGTTATTTTTCTCATTAATAAGTTAATATAGACAATAAGATGTGTAATGTATATTTGTTTATGTATCATATTATTAATCTTTGTGTTTTTAATTGATTGTTTTTTTTTCTATGCCTGGTTTTAATTTATTTAATGTTTTTGTTATTTGTTGGTTAAATATTTTTCACTATCATCCCCGAATCAGATTCACTATTGCTCATGGTTGCAAAGAAAATAAAAGGGCCTTGATTTCGGTCTCAGATTTCAACTCATGGAAGGCTAAGGTCTTATCATTCGGTGGTAGGCTTACGCTCATTAAAGTGGTGTTAGGCGGCCAACCTTTGTACTAACTCTCAGTTTTTAAGGCACCTAAAGAGTCGATTGAAGAATTGGAGCGACTTACATGAAACTTTGTGTAGGGGTGGGACCGGAGAAAAAAACAAAATTTGCTGGTTAACCTGGGAGAATGGTTTCGGCAACACAATCATGAAGTGCTTATCTTGGTTACCAATTAAGTTCATCTGCTTTGTGTGTTGGTTGTTGCCGGAACAGACACTACTTCTATAACTGTGGAATGGGCTTTAGCCGAACTCATAAATCATCCAAACATAATGAAAAAAGCAATAGAAGAAATCGACCAAGTTGTAGGGAAAAGTAGGCTTGTACAAGAATTGGACATACCAAACCTTCCATACCTCCAAGCAATCGTTAAGGAATCGCTACGTTTGCACCCCACAACTCCACTGATTCCACGATTATCAACACAAGATTGCATCATGGGAGGCTATCATATTCCCAAAAACACTACAACTTTGGTGAACGTGTGGAGCCTTGGTCGAGACCCCACGCATTGGGAAAGCCCGCATGAATTCAGGCCAGAAAGATTTTTAGGGAAGCAATTAGATGTAAGAGGACAACATTTCGGTTTATTACCATTTGGAGCGGAAGAAGGATGTGTCCTGGGACTTCATTAGGGTTGTTGACGGTACACACAACCCTTGGTGCGATGATTCAGTGCTTTGAGTGGAAGACAAGAAAAAATGAGATTCTAGCTAGTGTTGATATGGAAGAGGGTACGGGGGTCACGCTCTCTAGAGCGAATCCTTTGGTTTGTGTTCCCGTTGCACGACTTGATCCCATCCTATTGCCTTCGTATATCATAATATGTCATGAACCAGGATACATGTATTTGGTCTCGCAATGTCACAAATATATTAAATTGAATAAAACTTGGTTTTCAATAAAATATGTACACAAAAATAAAATAAAACAAAACTATGTATTTTGATATTTACAAATAATTCAAGATATTACTTGTTATTAAAGAAAAAAAAATGTCAAGTGACAATTAAAAAGAAAGATGAAATTGATCTTTTATTTGAGAGGCTTGGTCACAATTGCAAAACAATGCCTCTCAAGTAAGGTTATAAATATTAATGATATTACTTGTTTTGTTATTAATATTCAAAGATACAAAGTAAAACGAACCTAACATTGACATTAGCATAACATTAGTTTCAAAGCTAAATGGTCAACGATATATTATATCCGGTAATTGTTTAAACAAGACTATACTATTAGCTTGAAATATAACTTTTTTGACGGAATACGATGGGCAAAGTCGTAGAAGAGCTTTTCTTTTTTTTTTTTTTTGTGTGTGTGTGGTGGGGGGTAAATAATTTTATAACTTTGTCTTTGATTTTTTAGTTTCGATGAATCATGTCAGATGATAGGATAGAAAAAATAAAATTATCGTCAAAACGATTTTTTCCTATTTTATGGTGCATATTTAATATTTTATGTTGGTGGGATATACAAGTGGTGGCCACTCTTTTATTGGAGCCCATGATATCTTTGAGGATCTTAGTTATTGTTTGGTTTCTTTTTGGTTATTTCTACTTTTTTTTTTCTCAAAAGAAAATATTCTCTCTTTAGAACTAGAAAGTTAAATCAAATTTTATACCTACACCTTTAGTTAGAAATGATGATTTCATCTTGTTACAAGTTATATTTATATAACGTTTAAAGTCACTTAAAGGTTAAATAAGTTATAACATGTTACGTCTTAGACGGACAATGATATTTTAGGTAACCTAGTCTCGTTGGTGAATTGTAGTTTGTTTTTCGATCTAACGTATTTGAATTATTTCAAATCAGTCACTAAAAACAATCGAACGTATTTTACTAATCAAATTTGATAACTGGCTAACAGGTGTTAGTTGGTGAGGGCTAATGAGTATTTTGAGTAAAATTTGACATAAGGCTATGGGGTATGGGGTCGGGGTTTGGGCGCGGGTTGGAGGGAAACGCCCATGTGACCACCCCGGTGGGCTTGGGTTTGGGCGTGACCTTTTTAGGGTGGGTATCAGCCAGGGCGTTGGGAGGGGCTACCCATCTGAGCTGGCGGGTGGACATTGGGTGCACCCCACCCTATATTATTCATTAATTAAAAAAAAGAAAAAATAAAAGGAATTTGGGCAAGCCACCCCTAAACCTAAGCCCCACCATACCCTCAATTTTTTAGGTCTTGCTAATGGAGCCCACCCAACCCACGTGTCAACCTTTGCCCCAAACCCCCACCCCACCATACCCCACTTTCTAACAGGTGTTAGTTGGTTACGACCAACATACTACCCTTAAGCGTCCCTTCCTTCTTTATCAACTATTTTTAAGTACACGAGTTGGAATATTCTTACTACCCATATTTAGAAAAATAATAGCTAAAGCCATCGCAAAAAAAAAAAGTCAAATATGAAAAGAATCTAGAAAAAGAAGTCAGAGAATGTAAATAGAGAGGGTGACCTCCCTTCCTAATTTAACATTGGGAAGAACCAATAATTATTATTATTTTTATTTAAGGCGCAAAGATTAATCACTCCTCCTAAGAGCATTCACATCCAGCACCCTGAAATTATAGATACATTTCACTAGAAAACAATTCTATATCAATATATTTACACTAAAAACAAATATTTTTTCTCTCTTATTTTCAATTAAATAATATTTTTATACATTTATTATTACATTTTCTCTCTCATTCACTCACAACCACTTTCAATATATATTAAAAAAGTACAGAGGGTGAATAGTGTCCCCCCAAATATACAGATGAACAATAACGTTTTATCTTTCCTCCACTCACAACCACTTTTTATACTTTTTATATTTTAAAAACCCCACACACAGAATTTGATTCCCAGGATGTGAATGCTCTAATTTACATTAAATTAAACTTATCTACTTTTTGTTTGAGATTGAACCAAAGACCTTCCACTAAAAGACGAGTATTTACCAAGTGACTAACTAGCGGAATTTTCTCGCGTGATGCGGTGAAAATTTGGTCTGTATCAGCTTGGTTTTTGACAGGATCGGTATGGTATCAACACTCTGTTTAAAATCATGATATGCACAAAATAATGCATTTACATTGAAAACCATAAAATGAATACTATTACAGGTACCGATGTCGATAAACAACTATAAAAACGAATAGCGGTACCGGTTCCAATAATAAAATACTGGTACCGATGTCGATAAAAAAACCATACAGAACAAACATGATGCATTGCAAAATACACATGTTTCTAATGTATAGTTTGTATTGTTTTTTGTGTCGTTTTAATTAGGTTTTTGTATCGTACTCAGTATTTTGTGTTTTGCAGGTGTCTGGAGAGGAAGGGAATTGAAAACGAGCTACAATGAAGAAAACCGAGCCTCGACGAGTTGCGAAGTGATCAGGAAGTGAAATGAAGAAAAATGTCAGAAACACCCCCTTGTCGTGCCACACGACAAGATATTGAGAAGGTTGTCACGTGACGCGACAAAACCTAAAACGTCCGCATATTTTGTAGTTCTCGCGTTGCGCGACAAAATCCAACCATGCCCACCGCTCATCAAAAACTAACTAAGTTAACATTCAGTCAATATGGGATCGTTGGAGGAATTTACGTTTAAAGTTAAAACTGTCTTTAAACATTTCTTAATTAGCTGAGATTAATCCCGACCAATAGATAAAAGTTGTGATTTTTAAAATTCAATAACCTTTTTAGTAGTAGAAAGTTATATGATTATGTTAATTTTGAACACAATAAACAAAATATGGATTAGAAATGGGTCATCTTAAAATAAAGAAGACTATGCCTGTTGTATGAAATGTTGAGTTCATAAATCCAACCTAACTTGTTGTAATTACTCTCTTATATAACTCTATCTAGTTTTATCATCTCGATAATTTTTTTATCCATCACTAACATAGACAGTAAGTATGTGGTTCAAATTAAATTTCGAATTAGTTGATTATCAGTTATGTAGTTTTTCAGAAACTTAATAATCGGTGGATATGAAATCATAATATGTAATGTTTTGAGATTGAGTATAAAGTAAATTGTAGTTTTCTTCATTGAGGTTTGCTTAGAACATTAGGTTTCATCTACCCATAACATTGTTGCTCCCTGACGTTTAAAGTATTAACACTTTTCAATCCAATTCATTGACGTTGTTTGATTTTTCCTGTTACTTGTTGTCAAATGACCAAAACACCTTGTTAAATAAAAATATATAAAAGTACCATCTTCTTCCTCTTCTTCTTTTGCTACCACATTACCTTATTGAGTTCATTCTCTTAACTTCCTTATCATATCTTCATTAACGAACACCTACATCACCAGGTGGGGATGGTGACCGGAGTGAGTTCTAAGGTAGAACAGAGAGGAAAAGTGACATCACCTCTGGCTGTGGTTCTTTAAAACTACGATTGATGATAATGGAAACCAAAACAAGTGCGTCGGTGATGAAAATCAAAATAGTTGGTGGTGATTACAAGAAGATGAAGAACAATGATTCATAATTGATTTGATCGATTGAGGAACATAATTGTTTTACAGCTTCGGTTGTGGTCGATGGTGGGGGAGACGACCAGGATGAAGAACGAGGGATGAGATTTAGGGTTTTGTGGGGCTCAAATTCTTAGTCAATACTTGTACATTATTATTGAAGTTGATATAAGACATGAAATGACGAATTCACGTTGGGGGGGGGGGGGGGGGGGGGGATTAACGGAGAAGTTAACGTGCATTGTGACTAGGGACAAAACATGTTAATACTTCAAAACATAAGGGAGCAATAGTGTTAGTTGTTAAGGGATGGAGGAAACAAGATTTTTTTGGGCAAACTTCTAGAGAGTATAATATACATATTTATTGTACAAGCTATTAACAAGTTTTTCTTGTCGGATTAATAGTTTCTTGAGTGTTCTCAAAGGGATATTGTGATGATGCTATACTTCACAGTTTAAAGTTTAAAACATGGATAATGTAAGTTGATGTATGTATTTATTCAATTCTAGATTATAAAACCTAGAAATTGCTATAAAATAAAATAGTTTTTCGGGTTGCCTAAAAAAGACAGATATGCTCACATGCTTAAGAAATATTAAATAAATTATCTTGGAAACAAACGTCAAATATGAAAAAGACAAGAGAAAATGAAGTCAAATGGTGTCAACAAAGACCTCACCTTCACTCCACTCTTTTGTCTCAAAAAAAAAATTCCAAAGCATGTGCCCTCAAACATCAAAAGTTGAACTAATAAATATATAATATATATATACACACACTTTCATTAGAACGATTTGAGTTTAGAGTGGTTGTTCAAGCCAGTAAAAACATTAAATAACACAATTATGATTCGGATTAGTTTTGTCAAAACCAGGTTAAATCACGAAGTTGGATTAAGATCTTTAAAACTGTATTAAAGAATTTTGGGTAGGTTGTGTTCTAATAGAATGTGAAAGATGTTGTAACGGATGTGGAACGCCTCCCTCATTTAAACTTTTAAGTGATGTTAAGTGTGTCATGTAACATATTTGTCTCTCAAATCACTATCTTTTGAGCGATCATTTGATGCATGGTTAGATTTTTAAACATTATTCTCTATTGTAGTTTTAATAAAAATAAAAAACAGTATATTTAATTCACCAACTCTAAAATGTATTTATACAATATTAATTCACAACTCTAAAATAATAATAATAATAATAAGTATACACGTAATATTGCACCCTATATTTGGGTGTACAAATTCGTTATAGTTAACTAAATCATTTTTCACATGTATAAAAAAGGGCCGTAAAGACAGACTTAAAAAGAGGCGTCTGTTACCATTTGTATGTATAGGATGGCGATCCATCTAACATTTTTTTCTTTCTATAATCTTTCTATAAAAATTATAATATAAATCTAATATTAATAAAAAAGTAACTTTAATGACACAGCATTCTCTTATAATAAATGATTTCATCAAAATGACATGTGATAGTTTATCATGTTACCTAGACCATATACAAAATAATGAGTAAATTAATAAAAAGACTATTAAATTATTGAATTTAATATAATTAGAAATAATCTTATATTCATGATTATATCAAACAGACACAAAGCCCTTAAACACTTAGGTTTGAGATGAGGAAGTCTTGGATTCAAGTCTCCCAGATGTCAAGGATTATATTCGCTGTTAAAAAACGGTTAAGTTGATACATGTGTGTGTATGTATGTATGTATGTATATTTTTTATGTAGGTAGTGAGGTCAACTGATTAAACAACGTTGTATAAGGGTAATCGGGGTGGGCACATGATGGGTGCAAGTGATAAGTGATGCTCCATATACACCGCCACTAAGGGGTGTATCACTTGGTGATAGGGAATTGGGGATACAAATCTTGATGAGTATCGACGTGTGATGGTTTATGTTGTGTGAGTGAGTTTGACTTTAATGTGGAGACGTTAAGTTGTGATTGAGTGTGGTATTTATTAAAAATAAAAAAAAGTAAGTGATAAAATGTAATAACTATTATAAGTGTGATAGAGTGAAATATGATGAAACGATATGTTAAATGGTAATTACTTAATTGTAAATTACACTGTGTGATGAATGATGACCCACCCATTTGCCGTAAGTTACCTTAATTTAAGAGTCCTACATTTGCACCCAACTTTTTCCTATTTACACCAATTGATGTGACATTTATAAACTCAAAATTGGTTTTTTGTTTTATAACTTTCGATGTATAATGTTTTATAAAAAACGAATACGGTTTTGCGATGTGCATATTTTATCTACGTTTTGATATAAATTTTACAAAAAACGGAGCCTTATAAAATATAACGTTTTATAAATCGTTATAAAATTTTATATTCCGTATTTTATAAAATTTATATCAAAACGTAGATAAAAATAAACATATCACAAAACCGTATTAGTTTTTTACTAGAACATTATATATAAAAAGTTATAAAAAAATATAATTTTGAGTTTATTAATATCACATCAATTAGTGTATAGGACCGATCCTCGATGCTTAGGAACCTAAATTTGATATCTAACGTCCATAATAGCGGAAATATTATGTCGTATTACCAATAGACAAGATTTAATCAGTTAATCTCAGTTTCATTGATTAAACGTTCAGATTACAGACTGACAGAGCTTCGCCTCTACAATGCCAAAGTTACAAATGAGACACACAAGCTAGGTATTTATAGGTTTACAAGTTCGGCTCAATATGTGTAAGTTCGCCCGAACTTGCCTATGCAAGTTCGGCCGAACATGCTTAAACATGTTATCACATGAGCGAACTTGGCTAAGACTCTTCATAAATACTTCTTAACCTAGCCTATCCAGCTCTATACAATACAGACTCGATACAAGACTAAGACATAGACATTATGCACCAACAGACTCCCCCTTGGATATTGTCTTCGTCTTTTATCAGTCTTCAAAACTCTGTCTTCATATAAACATTAACGTACCCGACCAAAGAAGTTCTTGTACGGCTTCTTTCGTCTCTCTTGTTTTGGACCCGACGTTTGATCAGTTGGCGGTGGTCTTTTAAAGTTAGCCATTCTGAGCGAACTTTGCCTTACCGCTTTTTCCATCTTTTCTTTAATCGCCTCACTTCTGGTTTCTTCCTTTAGAAATTCAACTCTCTCCAGATCCCTCCACTTTGTCTGCCACATCTTCCCTGAATTCACTTCACGTGCATAGCAAACGTTGACAACTTTCTGATACTGCATCGCTTGTACCTTTTCTCTTTCTTCAAAAACAATCTTGCTGTAGAAAAGGCATTTTATATCTTTGTCGAGCAGCTTACCTACCGCATAGGATCTAGAATCCTTATCGTCCTCCATAATCCTCTCATACCTTGATAACCCATCACTTCAACTCGTTCTTAGCAATATCTAAGTGATCTTCAAACTTTAATACATTCACTGCTTCACAAGTAGCTGGATCAATCTGCCACCACTTGAATAAAGGATAAAAGTTCTGTTCGATCGGCATAAGTGGCATATTCCTCATGGCTCTAGGACGTTTCATAATCAACGTTATGTCCCTTTCCCCTGTAACCTTGTTAATCTTTATTCTTCGTCTCGGAATAAACGGCTTCCAGTGATTCCAACCTTTTTCAACTTCGCACTTTATCATTTTCCATAACAATTGATCAACTGTCTTCATCTGATAAGTAACGTTCACTGTTTGCACTAGCTCTTCCATATCCCAATACGGCAATGTCTTTAAATCAGCAAGATATTTGAAGTATTGTACTCCAAACTCTCTTTTGATTGCATAAACGTTGAGCTCCTTAAACCATCCCCAACTCAATATATCTCCCAAAGAAACATTTTTATCTCTGGTGAAGAATGCTAGTGGACGTCGAAACTTACGTTCACGAGACATCTCCTTGAACCAGGATCTTTTTCGCTTCAGCTTCTCCTCTTTGGTCATTGGCCTAGGAATTTTTCCTTCACGTAGCTCTTCAGCAATTCTATCTTTTAACATATCTTCATTCAGCTGTTTATACATTTCTTCAAATGTAGGAAAACTTTCTGAATCCTGACCAACATACTTATCTTTCTGTTCTGTTTCATCATCTGAGGACCAGTCTTCAACAATCACACGATTATACTCATCGGCCTCAAACCTTCTTTCGTACTGATACTCTTTTGGCTCAAATGTATTAACATTCATTATCTCTTCAAAATCAAACTCTAAATTCTCAACTTCAGCTTCAACTAGCTTTGCCAGATCTTCTTTCGAATAATTATGTACAAACCCACCTTCTTCAACATTATGTTCCAACATCAATATCAAAGGCTCCGTAGGTACTGCAATCATAGGCTTCACAAAACGATCAACATCTAACTTAACAATATCATCTGAAGGCCCTTTTTGCCCCGACTCCCCCTGGCTTTTATCTTCCATCTTATTCGATTCATCGTCCATTAGATCAGAAAAATCAAATTCATCCGAAACTTTAGCTTCATTGATCTTTAAGCTTGTACCACCCTGATCAAAATCATCATCTCCTTGATTAAAATCATCATCATCATCCCCTACATTCCAATCTTCATATTCTTCCTCTTCTTCGTCATTCTTATCCTCTTTCTCAGCGTCTTCATTGTCTTTTTCTTCAGTGACAATGGTAGGATCAGAAGGCTTGACAAATTCGTCAACCTTTTGTATATCAGACTCAGAAGCTTTTGAAACATCTTCAGTAGATTTCTCGGGGACATCAGAAGATTTCTCTGTAGTAAATTTAAGGGCTTCTCCCTCTACCTGCTTCCCTTTACCACCCTCAACCAATTCTCTTTCAGCACGTTCCTTGGCTTCTTGACGATCCCGACGATCGTATTTGGCGATAAAATCAATATTCAGATTATTGGATAACACCTTTTGTAATCTGATGAATCTTCGATCATTCAGAGCTTGAATTTTCTTCAATTCTGCAATCTCTGTTTGTAATTTTTCATTTGCGTCCTGCAGACTTTCTATCAACGCTTTGTAATATTCATGTTCATTCTCGAGCACCTTCACTTTATCATCAAGAATTTCTTTTTCGACTTCACTTTTATTCACCTTCTTTACGAGCTCAGCCATTTCTAACTCAATCTGCGCGACTTTATCTTCTAATACCTTCATGTAACATCCGTCAAAAACGGATTTACCAAACCCGCTCCGTTTAGCAACCGAACAGTCAGTCAAAAATTTCGTTGCGAATTAAATGCCCAAAATATTTTTAAACGATACGTAATCGATTATTATACGGGAATATATATTTAGTTTTTGAAAAACTGTTAAAAAACGCAAAATAAAAAAATATAGGTTCTGCCGGGTTTCGAACCCGGGTCTGAACCGGTTCAACATCAGACTTATCGCACATCACACAAACCACTGCGCCACTTGTTTTGTTTGTTATATATTGAAATCATTTAATTGATAAAATGACGTTACGAATTCAAAACCGGCGCCCAAAAGTTCAGTCGTCGGAATCCCGGTAATCTCGCGAGCTTTTAACAACATTTTCAGTTATAACGTAAATTATTATTAGAACATCGGTTATAACCGACGTTTGAGTCCGCGACACTTTCTATAAACGCCGGAGTTTTTATAATTTACAAATCCAGTCAGAAATCGGGCCAAATGCATTGACGATTTGTTCTATAAATTCACCCACAACCTACTGCAAACCTTTTCGCTCAAAACCATACTTTTTCTCGGCGTAATTCCACTCGCCGGAATTAATCTGTTCGTCGCCGGAAAACCGGTTAACTCATTTCCGAGCCTTATTGAACCTCCTAAGCTTATACCGAAGTCACCCGCACCCTTTGTAAGCTTTCCGGAGACTCGCTGCTGCAAGACACCTGACGCCGGAGCCTATTGCTGTCGCCGGAGTTCTGCCGGAAAACAGAGAGTCCAGTCGGTATACCTCTTCGCCTAATACCTTTATCTTTTCACTTATATCTCACCATGATGAACTGAAACACACTAAGAAACCGGTTAAAACTTCGAACCAGTCTGTCACCGATTCTGGTTAAATCTCAACGAGGAAGACGATGTTTCGGTAGTTTATAAGTATAATTAAAATCAACTTATTACTCGGGTTAGACACACAGTCCAGCGGTGGACTGTGTGCACGTTAAACATACAAACGTCTCGAGTTCGAATCCGGTTTCACACACGTCGCCTTAATAAAAATCATTTTTTTTGTTAAACTGAACCGGAGTCATACTGGTATATGTTAAGTATATTAATAACCGAAATAGTAACTAAGTTAGACACACAGTCCAACGGTGGACTGTGTGTATGTTTATATCACAGGTCACGCGTTCGAGTCCGGGCTACTGCACCGACTCGGACAATTATCTATTCTTTTTAAATAAGGCAGAAAAGGAAATATCTAATTTGTATTTAAGTATAATAAAAATCGGATTATATAACATGTTAAACACACAGTCCAGCACTGGACTGTGTGTTAGTTTAAGCCACAGGTCCCGGGTTCGAGACCTGTGGAGCGCACCGTCCGAACTGATTTAAACTGTTTTTAAAATAAAATGATTTTCGGTTTAAACTAATTAATATATATATATAATTAAAATCAGATATATAACGGGTTAGACACGTAGCTCAGTTGGTAGAGCCGCGTGCACGCGTACGAGAGGTCTCGGGTTCGAGCCTCACTCAGCGCACCTATATTCCGAATCGAACCGGTCAACGGTCAGGTCAACGGTCAACGGTCAGAAAAAGTCAAATTTTTTTTATTATTTTTATTTAATTATTTTAATTAAAAATCAATTAAAAATAGTTAAAAATAACATTTTTAAGGTTAGAAAATAGCCTCAAACTCACAAAAATACACCCAACAATCCTACTAAAATAGATTAATAAAATCCGTTTACTTACCAAACCATAATGCGATTTATCTAGGTTAATCTCACTCGTGGTTAAAACCACTTCGCGTGCATTCAGCATCATCAACCGAACGCACCCACTGTGAGTGAATCTTACAACTCCCCCTTTTAAATTACACGTTTTGGGGTGTGTCATGTGTTATGAAAATAATTAACTTATTTATTTAAACTTGTGCCATACCACATCATGACCTAAACTTAGATTGTTTATATTGTTGTGACTACTTATTTTCCTTTTATCAAATTATATGAAACTCATTCATTAAGCCCATCAGTTCCTCGTGGGAGACGAGTTGAACAACGCGTGCCTCAAATCAAATTCATTATTGTTCATGTGTGTATCATTGAGTTTATATTGGTTGTAGTTGTGTCATTCATATTATCATGTTCATGCAATTCATTCATTAGGCCCCTCAGTTCCTCGTGAGAGACGAGTTGAGCATCGCGTGCCTCTAATGTTCCATTATTGTTCATGTGTGTTTCATTTGATAGCTTATGATTGTTGATTAAGTTACATCTATTTTTACTCATGTTTGGTTGTGCACATATTTCATAATCAATTTAAATAAATTTGTTCAAATGTTTTCCATAGGATTCACTCGCCAACATTATGTTGATCCAAAAACCCTTTTACACATGATACAGGTGAACAGGTTGAAGCAAGGAAAACATAGGATATGCCTTAGAAGAGAACAAGGAAGCTTAGATTGATAGTTAGAGCATGTCGTATCATTTATTGTAAATTTCCATTAAATTGTATTTAATAAATATGAAACGCATAATAAATGTTATGAGCTTTGATGATAACCCAATCATGCCCCGATCACCTTTTCCGCTGCGGGTCGGGGTGTGACACTTCACACGTTTTTCTAACATTTCAGCATTCGTTTCAGGGAAAAATTCATCCAAGTCTTCAAGACTGATTGGACCGTGTGGCATATCACCAAACATACTTCCTCTCGGCGTCTTGGGTGTTGAATCTTTTGGTGTTGCAACTTTCGGTGTAGACTTCTTTGGCGTAGAGCTTTCAGGAATAGAAGTGTTTTGAGCACTCGGCGATTCAGCGATCGGAACTTCAACAAATTCAGACACACAGGAGGTTCTTGTGTAACTCCTTGCCTTTCTGCTTCATCATGAACGATAACAGGAGGTTCTTGTGGAGGAGGTTCTTGTGTTGCTCCTTTCTCCTGAGCACTAGAAGGTTCTTGTGTGGCTTCTGTGCTTTTCACCTTGCTCTTGTATCTTTTGCTCACAGCTTTCTGAGCTTTCTTAGCCTTTCGTTTCCCTTTAGTGTGAGGTGACCCTGTAGTCTTCTTTGATATTTCGATAGCAGGAGATTTTATACGCTTCGCCTTTTTCTTAGGCCTCTCCTCATCAGATTCTTTTTCTGCACTTGGATCAAAGTCTGCATCCAATATCTTCTCTTTTTCTGCTCTTATTTCAGCCTCTGTCTTTTCAGGCTCTTTATCAGATTCTTCATTTTCAGACGTAACAGAAATTACTTCTTCTTGAGTCGACTTCATTGTTTCTTGACTCTCATTAACAACTGCAGCGCTAGATCCAGCCACTGCCTCAACATTCTCAGTCTCCTCCTCATCAACAAGCAAAGTTTCAGCTTTCTTTGACGCTCGCTTCTTCTTTGGTTTATCAGCTTCATCTTTCAAAAACCATTCACTCCTTGCCTTCGGTTTGAATTCTTTAAACCACTCTCGTTCAGCTTTAAGCTCACTCTCATCGTCGCTACCTACTTTTCTCCATTTGTTTCCAGATAGCGATACATAATCTGAATCTTTAATTGCTCCGAATACTGATTTGGCAATAGGAGCTGAAGCTTGTTTCTGAAACTTGATAAGCTTCTTCACTGTGGTTTCGTCGAGATGAACCAAATAAAGAACGTCATTCGGATCTCGAGCAATGTTGGGATACTTCTCATCGACCAGCATCTGAATAAATCTTGGATATAAACACAATCTTGAATCCTTCATATTCTTCGACATGTGAACGAACACCATCTTAGAAGCATTGAACGGCTTCTTCAAAATAAGCGCCATTGCCATGCTAGCCAAATAATCTTGAACATCATCTAAACTGGCTTTGCGATGGCTGAACGTGTGAATTAGAGCACGCATCAAAAGTTTATAGGGGTTTGGCACTTCTCCTTTCTTCAGCGTTGGTTTATTCACACTCCCCTTATAACCCATGCGGAAAAAGCATCCGCGAACCATCTTCTCATCTAGATGAATCGGATCATCTTCTTTATCCTTAAGCTCCAAAATCCTTCAGATATCGCCTTCAGTAACTGTGATCGGCTTTATCTCATCACCAACTTGTACTGTAGAAGAGATCGTCTTCTCGTCAGCATTTAGACTCGCGTTCATCCAGAAGTGAACAATATGAGATCGATAAGAAACGGTGTGCTCAGTAATTGCACGGCGAATATGACTGTCTTCGAGAAACTTCAAAATGCTGTCATATTCTTTCAGCGACGGACAAATAGACTTGTCAAGCGTGATGCATGTATTGTGAGTTTTGGAAAACTCAACTGAGATAACACGCGCTGGAACCTGTGCATGAAAAACGATATAAAACAATTAGAACGTTTTTCGAGGAAAATCACAAAAAAAAATTCTAACACTTTAATCAAGTTCGGGCGAACTTGATTAGTGTTAAACACAATGATTTTAACAAGTTCGCCCGAACATGTAACACACATGTTCAATTTTTTCCTAATGCAAGTTCGGGTGAACTTACATTTTTTATTATTCAAATTTTTCCTAAGTTCGGCCGAACATGTATGAGACACATGTTACACATTAAAGAACAAGCTCGGGCGAACTTACACTTCAGACAAATCACTTTTGGTTAATATAAGTTCGGTCGAACATGTTTGGATCAAAATATTTCAACAATCAAGTTCGGTCGAACATGTTTTTGGTTCATTTAGTTGTGTTTTGGACAAGTCCGGTCGAACTTGACAACAAGTTCGGCCGAACTTGTCGTCTTCTTCAACTGATCAACTAAGTTCAAACATGCAAAACATGTATTTCAGTTTAATCAAAATCGATTTCACGGTCGATTTTAAGTGTAGATCAAAGATCTATGATCAATTTTGTCCAATAACACCTAAAACTATCAGATTTTAAGTTTTAGATTTGGTTTTGTTTATTAACAGTTCTATTCATGGATTATTCTCAAATTAGTACCTCTGCCATAGTAATTGGTGTGCTAATCACCAAAAACTAACTTCAATCGGACAGTATAACGGCTCAAAAGTACCAATTTCTCACAAATTCTCTCAAAATCGCTCAGGTTCGCTCAAAACAGTTCTGATATCAAGTAAATGAGTTCGGCCGAACTTGAATGGTATTTATACCATGTCAAGTTTGGGCGAACTTGCTAAGCCCAGACTAAGTTCGAGCGAACTTATTATAAAAACAAACAATCAGCCATCTGCAAGTTTGGTCGAACTTGCTGATTGTTAAACTTGAATTGTTTAGCAAGTTCGGCCGAACTTGCCAAACCTCAAAAATTTCAAACTTTTTCAAATTTTCCATTTTTAACCCTGAACTTTCCAACTTTTTACCAGTTATGAAAATCCACTCAGTTGACCAAGTCCAAGCTAATGACCTTGATTAACCGATTTGTTTGCCGAGTTCAAGTTAATGACCCCGGTTTGACCAGTTACGAACAAACTGTTGATATATTCAAAATCAAAGTTTCAAACTAATGAACTTTTCATTGTTTTATCTTTTCAAATTTAACAGATTAGCTCCCAGCCCGTTGTCAAAGAGATTCCGTCAGTTTTAGCACCTTACCAGACTTCGAAGATCCGTTTTCCAATCATTGGTTTGCGTAGAACAATGTAGAAATAAAATCTTTTTGTATTTTTTGTAAGTTTATGCTAAAACACACCGAAAATCTTTTTTATTTTAATCTGTAAAGCTGAAATATAAAGAAATAAGCAATGTAAACTATGTACAAACATATTTACAGACATATTTTTGTGAATTCGTGTCTAAGGATCATATCAGTTGATTGAGACATATCACCAGTACCGTTGACCTTTATATGACTTTAAGTTTTAAACTCGTTTACCTAGATTGTCGATATGTTTGTCCACTTAAACTTTACCACATTTCTCAACTGTTTCAAGATATGTTAAGATAGAATTCATGAAACTTGACTTATCTATGGTTCCCACTTCTTGAATATACTCTCGTATCCAGATTCCCTAGATTTCATCTTACAGGTGAATATAGCATAATTGATATCTGTATTTGGGTTGTGCGAGACCTTGAGAGCTCAGGTTAGTACTACCGTACAGACAAAGAGATGAAGGCTAGTCTTTAAGGTGTGTTCCACTTAAGGAATCTTTTCAGCATTGCATATGATTATATCTTTCGATACTATTCAATATTGCATGCAATTTGGGATTTAATGCGAAAGTATTATAGAAGTTCTAGGCCATTGCTTCTGCAAAATCAGAAGAACTTGTATAATACCCTAGATATCAACTATCCATAAAGACCTCGTATCTCAGAATCAGGCAATCTTTCAAACGAAATTTCGGAGTACTAAGTCCATATATCCAAGATGTGTTAATCCACAAAATTAAGCAGTTGTAAAATTTAGTTTATATCTCGAAAACAGTTTACTGAACGTGTTAAGCCTATCGACACATCCATAGTAAGACTCGTTTATTACTTTTTAAAACTTTACATTTCTTTAGCATACTGTGATAGTCCACTGATGTACTATCATTTCCTTTTATGACACTGAATTCTTTTTGTCTTTCAATGTTTTTTTTGAACATTTTGAATTTTTATATGTTTTTAGATTTTAAAATTTTTCGAATGTTTTTGTATTTTCTCTAACATTTCTCCCCCAAAATCAAAAACATCTTTTTGGATTTTAGTTTTTAATAAAATTCTAAACTAAAAAGTATTTACAAACCAATGTGGATCACGCGAACTCGTCGTCCGATCCGTATTCAACCTCAGCGTCCGCACCTGTCAGCAAATTTTTCATACCGTTAATTCTCAACAAGTATTTAAACCGTGATATTGAAAATGGTTTGGTATAAAAATCAGCCTTTTGTTCGTCGATGTGGATGTTTTCTATTTGCACCAATTTCTTTTCGTAGCAATCACGAATGAAATGATAACGAATTTCAATGTGTTTTGTGCGTGAGTGATGAACCGGATTTTTAGTTATATCGATGGCTGCCTTGTTATCAACATACAGCGGAGTGTCTAGAAATTGCAGACCATAGTCTCTCATACGTTGTTGAATCCACAAAATCTGTGAACAACAGCTGGAGGCCGAGATATACTCAGCTTCACAGGTAGAGAGAGCGACCGTAGTCTGTTTCTTACACTGCCAGGTTACCATTCTTGTTCCGAAGAACTGGCATCCCGCTGTAGTTGATTTAGAATTCAACTTATCTACACCAAAATCGGAATCAGCATAGCCTGTGAGGTCAAACTTGTAGTTCTTCGGGTACCACAAGCCGGTGCTTGGGCATCCTTTCAGATATCTGAAGATACGCTTCACGATCTGCATGTCTAAAATCCTCAGGCTTGACTGATATCTAGCGCATAGGCAGGTTGGATACATAATATCTGGGCGCGATGCCGTCAGATACATCAACGATCCAATCATCGATCTGTATAACGTCTCGTCAACTTTGGCTCCAGTCTCGTCAACGCAAATGCCATGATTGAGAGCAAGAGGCGTAGATAGAGGCTTCAAGTTTTCCATTCCAAACTTCTTCAAGATGTCGTGAAGATACTTAGTCTGGTGAATGAAAATACCATCTGGAAGCTGATCTACTTGCAAACCAAGAAAGAACTTCATTTCGCCCATCGAGGACATTTCTAATTTCTTTTTTATGATTCCCTCAAACTCTTTGCAGAGACTATCATTTGTAGATCCAAAGATGATGTCGTCAACGTAGATTTGAACTATAATCAGATGGCCATCAACTTCTCTGGTGAAAAGAGTACTATCCACAGTTCCTCTGATAAAGCCGTTTCCGACGAGATGTTGTGATAACGTCTCGTACCAAGCTCTCGGGGCTTGATGTAGACCATAAAGTGCTTTATCTAGTAGGTACGCTTTCTTCTTGTTAAGTGGATCGATAAACCCCGGTGGTTGTCCAACGTACACCTTCTCGGTAATTTGCCATACAGAAAAGCTGATTTGACATCCAATTGATAGACCTTAAATCCTTTCCATGATGCGAAAGCTAGAAATATTCGAATAGATTCCAACCGAGCTACTGGTGCATAGACTTCCGTGTAGTTATACCTTCCTGCTGGTGAAATCCATTGACAACAAGCCTAGCTTTGTTACGAACAATAACTCCTCTATCATCACGTTTACACTTAAAGACCCATTTTGTATCAATTGCTTTCTGATTTTCTGGTAGGTCTTCAAGCTTCCACACACCTAACTTCTCAAACTGCAATAATTCTCTTGCATTGCTTGTACCCAGTTTTCATCTGTTAAAGCTTCATTAACTGTCTTAGGCTCAATCTGAGAGATGAAACATGAATGGAAACAATAGTTCTGGGTTGTAGCAACACGTGTGTAGAAACCACTGAGTGCTTATTAATTTGTCCTCGAGTTCTAACACCAGTTTGAAGTTCTCCGATAATATTTGTTGACGGATGATAGGAATATGATCGCGGCAATTCTTCACTTGGAACATCTACTGAGTTTTGCTGATTAGTGATGTTGAGATCAACAACCAATTCAATGTTTGGAGAGCTTGATGAAGCTTAATTTCTGGTGTTCGGGACTGCAAATTGATTAAGAAGACTTGTTATCTGCTCTACTTCTTCATCTGAAGAAGATGATTCCCCATCAACATCAAATGTTGGTGCTTCATCTGAATAAGAATCTTGATTCTGAGGCATACCGGGCTCCGTTGTTGTATTCATTGGTTCGGTAAAGGCATTCGTTGGAAGAGCAGTGGGTGATGATGATGTTTCAGAAACATTATCAGCCGGAACACCACTATTGTTTGAACTTGCGCCAGAAGAAGATGGATCCAACGTAGGTTGATTAACCACAATTGGTCGAACATTTGCTCTTGATTCGCTGATTGGTGAAGATAATATAACGCTGCAACTTCTTCGTCAGTTGGTTCTTTGGGCAAGTCAAATGACTACCATAGGTCTTGATAGTTAAACAGCCACGCGTCACCTTTCCTTTGAATAGGATCCGTGTAATTGAAACAATCCACGTGCTGTGCTTCAATAACTTTTCGCAATGAAGGAATATATACTCTTCTCAACGGACTCGCATATCCGACAAAGAAACCTTCGAGAGATTTAGCTCCAAATTTGCCATCTTGGTCTATTACGGTACAAGGAGCACCGAATGGTTCTAAGAACTTCAAATTTGGCTTCCGTCGGTTTATCATCTCAAAACATGTTTTCTTTGTTGATTTGACAGTGAGAACCCTGTTTAGCGTGTAGCAAGCCGCAACAACTGCTTCACTCCAGAAGCTGATTGGAAGTTTAGAATCTACAAGCATGGTTCTCGCAGTTTCAATCAAAGTTCGATTCTTCCGTTCAGCAATTCCGTTTTGCTGTGGAGTGTAGGGAGCACTGAACTCGTGCAGAATCCCCTTTGCGTTGCAGAATTCCTTCATTTTGTTATTCTTAAACTCTGTGCCGCTGTCACTTCTAATGCGTCTGACCGGCAGATGATAAATGTTCTCGAGTTTCTTGAATAGAATAAACAAGTTCTCGAACGTTTCGTCTTTTGATTCTTGAAAGAATACCCACGAATATCTCGAATAGTCATCTGTCACGACCAAGCAATATAAGTCTCATGATATGCTTCGAACATTTACAGGACCAAATAAATCCATGTGGAGACGTTCTAAAGGCAACTTGATTGAGTTTAGAACTTTCTTCGGATGAGATTTCTTGATCTGCTTTCCCTTCTTGCATTCCAAGCAATGATCAAACATCTAAAAACTTCGAAGATTTACGCCTTCTACAAGATCATTATGAACCAAGAAATTCATTTTTCGCAAATGAATATGCCCCATCTTTCGATGCCAAAGAATAGAATCTTTTTCAGTAGCCTTTGATACAAAACATTGTGCTGATTGTGATGAAGTGGTAGCAACACCCATGTCAAGAACATATAAATCATTCTCACGCGGTGCTCGCATCAGAATCCATCATCTGGAATTTTGAATCCCGGCTTCAAGATAATACACTCTTTATCATTGAAATGACTGTAAATTTCTTGTCACAAATCTGCGATATACTCAGAAGATTGTTCTCAAGTTCTGCAATATAGTTCACGCGATCAAATGAAACTACGCCATTGGAGAGTTTTCCCTCGGCGACTATCCTTCCACCTTGATTTCCTGCAAATCCAACATATCCACCATTGATAGCTTTAATGTCGAATAGCAATGCTTTCATTCCCGTCATGTGCCTGGATGCTCCACTATCCAAAATCCACTTTGAAAGTACGGACATTTGGAGCCCCTGCAAAATTCAGAAATTAGGTGAAAAGCTCTACCCAAGCCTTCTTGGTCTTGGGTTTTACAGGATAACCATCAACAAAAGCATATTCAAACTCATCAACATCATCAAAATCAAATTCATCATCTGTTTCAACAATCTTAATGTTTGAAAATTTCACCTTTTTATTATCTTTTACAGATTTGACATTATCGTTCTTGATTTCTGTTTTAATTTCTTTCACATTCTCACTAGTCTTCACCTGCTCAGACTTAGTGATTTCAGACTTTGATTCTTTTGTGTTGTCAGTCTTTACTAGCTCAGACTTAACAACACCAGATGTTGTTGACCTTTTCTTGGCAATCCAGGTTTGAGATTTTATATTAGCCTTTTTGATGTAAAACTTGTTTTCATTAGACCTAGAAGTTTCACCTTTTTCGAAAATGGAATTTTCAAAAAACTTTTCAGACTTTGGTTTAACTTCTGGTTTTGATTCATTTCGTTTCAAAATCTTTACAAGTTTTACAAACACTGGTTGCTTTGGTTTCACAACATTAGAATCTCTTCTTCGAGGATAAGCCGGTTTTGATTTCGAACAATGTCGTGCCATATGACCAATTTCATTGCACTTGAAACATGACCGATTATCAAGTGGATGTCCTTTAACAGGTGGTTTTACCCTACTAGAGGTTTTGTCACCACTTGTAACCTTGGCTTTATCTCGAAGTTCTTTCTCATTCTTGAACTCATCATTTGATTGCTTACCAATCAAATTTTCCTCATGAACTGTATTCGTCCCATATACAAACTTCATGTTTTTTTTTTATATTCATGAAATGGTGACGGTTTCTTTACAGATTCATCAGTTTCCTCTTCTAAACCCAACCCTGCTCTCCGGTTTTCCGGATGATCACCACAGTTTCTTCGGTAATTGTTTCTTTTAGGTTTGGAATAGAATTTTCGTTCATTGATTACCAAATTCCTTGATGTGACTTCCACGAGTTTAAAGAATTTATCAAGCAATTCTTCTTTCACATTCTGAATCGGGAAGCTATCATCAAAGTATAGTCTATCCGAATCCTTAATTTTATACATTACAATATTAGGATCGTCACTTAGACCATCTTCTGACGACTTATCATCATTTTCAGATTGTGAATCAGAAATCTTTGAACTCGAGTTGGCGCTTTTGAAGCTGCCATCATCAGAATCACTTAAGACATCTTCAACAACTTTGTTAACCACAGCGTTGTTATCATCACCAGATTTAGCATAGACTATATCAATCTTCTCTGGCAACTCGTTTTTCTTTTCAGAAAGTAATTCAACATTGAATGCCTTGTCCATCCCGTCTGCAGTTTTAACACAGTATTTCTCGCAAAGGGGTGGAAGAAGACTAGTTGGGTGGTTCATTTGGGCCATCATTATCTTCAATAGGATTGGAGTTGATGTTGAAAACTCTTCCTCTTGCTGGTGGCCTAATGGTTGGGTTTTCTTGATTTGATTGGATAACTGGGTTTGCTTGAGCGTGGGCGTTTATGATGTTAACCAATCGAGGGCACGTGTTTCTAAAGTGGGTAGGGTTGCCACAATTAAAACAAGCTCGAACATAAGGAAACACGGGATATTGGGGTTGTTGATATGTTTGGATCATGTTTTGAGTAGGGGGTGAGGTTTGGTTTTGAGAGGTGCGGCAAGCCTTGCTCAAATGACCATAGCGTCCACAATTCACACATAGTCGACAAGGTAAGGTAGATGGATGGTGGTAAAAACAGGTGTTACATTGAGGGTGAGGTCCAAGGTAAGGTTTCTTATTTGGGTAAGTTGAGTTGGGTGCTACTTGGGTGATTGGGATAGCTTGGAGGGGTACGGCTTTGAGACTGGTTGATTGCGTTGGGTGACAGCGAAAAGTTGCCCATCTCGTTTTCTCTTAGAAATGGATCGTGAAGGGGATTCGGTTTGGGTGGAGTTTGAGATTTCAGTTGATGCTTTATCCTTCTTTTTCTCCTCCTTGAAGTCTTTATTACGTATGCGGTTTTCGGTGAGCTCTGTAGCTAATTCTATTGCTGCTTCCAAAGTTGCAGGTGTGGTACTTATTACAGAGTCTTGAATTTTTGAAGGAAGACCTCGAATGTAGTGCTCGATCAAACGGTAAAGAGGAGTGAACAAGTTGGGAACCATTTGATTTAACTCGAAGAATCTCTTGTTGTATGTGGTGTGATCGCCTTCCTTTTGTTTCAAAGAATAGAACTCATCCTCCAATTTCTTGATTTCGCTTCTTGGGCAAAACCGTCTTGTCATGATTTCCTTCAACTCTTCCCAAGTCAAAGTCATAGCATCTTCAACACCTCGTTTGGCCTTCTCTGTATTCCACCATGTAAGTGCTATTCCAAGTAAATGACCAGTAGCATATCGCACTTTGCGATCATCGGGGCAATCGCAATTTAGAAAAGTGTTTTCCATTTCTTCAAACCAATGGAGGAGAGCGGTGACACCTTCAGTCCCTTCGTATTTTGGAGGGTCGCAGGATTTGAAATGCTTGAAGGTGCATTTAGTGGTATTTGGGGGAGGGTTGATAACATTTTGATCTTCTTGGTTGATTGGGTTGACGGGATTAGCGGTAAGGGCTTGTTGAACTTGAACTACAATGTTGGGTATTACTGCAGCCATTTGTTGAGCGATTTGGGCAGCCATGCGCTCGCGGGCTTTTCCTAATCTCATCTTCCTACGAGCGAGACTAGAAGACATCTACAAGGAATACATATCAAGAGTATGAGTTGGATGTTTTAGGGATCATGTGTCGTATTTAGGAATGAACATTCATAAAATAAATATAAAATAATAAATCTACTACATCCATAGGATGTCTTGGGCTTTGCTCGTAATTGGGCCTTGCATGCCACCATACTTCACCTTCGTAATCATGTGGGCCCCCATGATTACCGGGTTTTTCATATGGTTCGCATGTGTCAGCCTGGTTACGTACACTAAAACCCGGAGAAAATCGAGAAATAAGTATGTAACATATGATATTCGGAATGTATCCAAGTGTGGACACGGTGACAACTCAAAGTGGGGTTAGTTCGAACGACGTTTGGTGTGGCATGCTTTGGCCTAATAGGTCCTTCGTACTCTCATCGTTGGTCCCCAGGTAGGCAAACTGGTCCGTTATATTGGATTTATACGAATGCCAACCTAGACAGGACGTTCCGACTACCGGTACTTGTACCCTTACAGTTACTACATGCCCGTCGCAGAACTCACTTTGATGAGATTTGAAAAATGGAAAAACGCGACAAAATCTTGAATAACGGAAGTATGAGGATGATTTGAATATGTGAACATTGAAATATGTATGATGAATGTGTATGTAAGTATGTATGTTTGACTGTAAGTATAATTCACTATGTATCACAAAATGTAGTATCGGAAGTGTTTGTATGCATTTGTGTATGTAATAAATATGAAAGAAATAAACATCATGAGTTTGCATATAACCACATAAACAATTAAAATCTAATCAACTATAGTATAGGCTCTAAGGGTCTAATAACCTATCCTATATCCCTATAGTCAAAAGCTCTGATACCAATCTGTCACACCCCGACCCGCAGCGGAAAATGTGATCGGGGCATGATTGGGTTTTCATCAAAGCTCATGACATTTATTATAATGTTTCATATTTATTATTACAATTTAAAAGGAATCATACAATCAAATCAAACAAATACAACATGTTCTATACATCCTTCTAAACTTCATTATTTTTCTTCTAAGGCAATTTCCTATGTTTTCCTTGCTTCATCCTGTTCACCTGTATCATGTGTAAAAATGGTTTTTGGGTCAACAAAAAGTTGGCGAGTGAATCCTATGAAAAACATTTAAACAAGTTTATTGAATTGATTATTAAATAAAGTGCATAACCATATATGAGTAAATGTAGATGTAAATTTATTTACAAAACACTTAATAATAAATATTTCACACACATACAACAACAGATTGTTTTGAGGCACGCGTTGTTCAACTCGTCTCCCACGAGGAACTGATGGGCCTAATGAATGAGTTTTGAGGCACGCGTTGTTCTACGAACTGATGGGCCTAATGAATGAGTTTTAAGGCACGCGTTGTTCAACCCGTCTCCCACGAGGAACTGATGGGCCTAACAAATAGTTTGCATACAACTTGACAAAATATAATGCATAACAACAAACAATATTTACATTCTAAGTTTAGATCATAATATGGTATAGCACGAGTTTGAATAAGCAAATTAGTTTAAGTGACACATGATACACCCCAAAACCTGAATAAAAAGGGGAATTTGTAAGAATTCACTCACAGTGGTTGCGTTTCTTGGATTGATGAAGAATGCGCACGAATTTGGATTTAACCACGAGAGAAACTAACCTAGATAATAACATAACGGTTCGGTAAATAAGCGGATTTTATTAATCAATTTTAATAGGATTTTTGGATATATTTTTGTGAGTTTAAGGCTATTTTCTAACTTTAAAAACATTATTTTCAAGTATTTTTAATTGATTTTTAAATTAAATAAATAAATAAAAATAATAAAAATTGTTGACTTTTTGACTTTGACCGTGACTGTTGACCGTTGACCGGTGACCGGTTCGGTCGGTTATATAGTTGCACTGAGTGAGGTTCGAACTCGTGACCTCCCGTACGCGTGCACGCAGCTCTACCAACTGAGCTTCGTGTCTAACCCGAAATATTTCTGTTTTTAATTATATTTATACACTAATTAAGTTAATCCGAAAATCATTTATTTTAAAAAGGATTTAATTGTATCGACTCGGTGTTCTCCACAGGTCTCGAACCCGGGACTTGTGGTTTAGTTTGGCACACAGTCCACCGCTGGACTGTGTGTCTAACTTGGTAAATATTTCGGTTTTTATTATACTTAACAGCTAACTGCGAGTGAATTCGGTTCAGTTTAAAAAGGAACATTTTTATTACAGAGAATGTGCGTGTGTCAAGGATCGAACTCGGGACGTATGCGTATTGTTTGCACACAGTCCACCGCTGGACTGTGTGTCTAACCCGTTTATAATACCGATTTTAATTAATCTTATAATCATAATAGACTTCATCTTCTTCGTTCAAAACACAGACAACGGTTAAACCAACTGTTTCTTGTTTAATTCGGTTAACGAATATTATGAGCAATTGAAAGGTATTGAACAGAAAGGGTTTGGGGAAAGAATGTACCGAACAGATTGTCTTCTTCAGAACTCCGGCAAAGATCGTCGGCTCTGTTTTGTGTATTCCGTCTGTTCGGATCAATTAACAACTTTGATTAATTAGATGTGAAATTGAATTACTGAACAACGATTAGCAGAAAGTTTAGATGATTATACCGATACACAGCGCGATACTGGAAATTCCAGCGATTTTCCGGCGAGAACAGAATATCCGGCAACGTCGTCTGGAATTAATTCTGGGTGCTGGAGTGATGTTAGAATTGGTCTAACAATGGAATGAAATAGAAGGAGTCAAGGTATTTACCATGTTGATGAAAGTCTCGGTTTTCTGGTGACTTGCAGAGAATTCCGGCGAGTGAAATTGATTCAAGAATCGGCGCGATTTCGAGCGAAAAGTTTACCAGAGGCTAGGGTGTGCATTTATAGGGAAGAATCAAGTTGAATTGGGTCTGCTTCTAGTCTCGATTCATTGGTCAGCCATTCTCCGGCGGTTACGACTGATGTCGCGGACACTGGACATCGGTTATAACCGATGGCGACGTTAATACTTACGTTAAGTCAAAAGTAACCGACGACAATTGGCGAAATCGTCGGATTTTCCGGCATATGCGGATTTGGGAGCGCTGTTGACTGGGTTTGATTTCCAGATTTATTTTATGTATTATTTGTTTCAATAAATTAACAAGTAACACTAGTGGCGGAGTGGTGGAATGTTGGTGTGTTAAGTCCTTGTGTTCCCGGCTGACCCGGGTTCGAAACCCGGCATCAGCATAATATTTTTATTTCCTTATTTTTAATAAATTTTCAATTATAAATTTTATATTCTAATATACTTATTAATTATGTATCGTATAAAATTAATTTGAGTATTAAATACGCAACGAAAATTTTAACTGGATGTTCGGTTAATAAACGAAGCAGGTTTGGTTAACCCGGTTTTTTGACGGATGTTACAGTATCCCCTACTTTTAGAAATTTCGTCTCGAAATTTAAGTAGCATGCTTGACTCAAAAGGATGGTGTTTTAATTTGACAATTACATACTTAGAAGAGAGTAAGAGTTTAAATTTTGTTTGCGGCGGTAACGTTCCTTGTAAGGGTTGAGTACCCTGCTACAGGAATCGCTTTTTGGTGCCTACGATAAAAATATTGATAAACAGAGTTGATTGACTAAGTATGATTTTATGCATAAGAGTTTGGATACGTTTGGAAAGATATGGTTATATCCTAAAACAAAACTTCTACTACTAAAACCTACATGGAACTTCTCATAACCGCCTGACAATGCCTCTGATCCTTTGGCAACAATACTTATATATAGGAAGTACCAGTGGCGTATCCACCATATTCTTGTCAAATTTTCATTGGTTTTATCAGTAAGTTATAATTGGTTCTATGATGTGACTCTAGAACATAAACAAACACAACAACCAAAGCCTGAGTCCTAATTCTGATAGTATACATGTTTGAATGGTGACAGTACCTCTCTCGTTTGTTATGATGGAGAGGTTAGTCTATGTAGAAATGGAACACAATCCAATTTCTTTAAATGATGAGATGATATAAATGCTAAATCAGTGAGTATAAAACAAACTTCAACCAAGACATTACTAATCCTACATGGAACTTCTCATAACCGCCTGACAATGCCTCTGATCCTTTGACAAGAATACTTATATATAGGAAGTACCAGCGGCGTATCCACCATATTCTTGTCAAATTTTCATTGATTTTATCAGTAAGTTATGATTAGTCCTATGTGACTCTATAACATAAACAAACACAACAACCAAAGCTTGAGTCTTAATTCTGATAGTATACATGTTTGAACGATGACAGTACCTCTCTCGTTTGTTATGATGGAGAGGTTAGTCCATGTGGAAGTGAGACACAGCTCAACTTCTTTAAATGATGAGATTGAAATACGTTGAGATGTATGATGATATAAATGCTAAATCAGTGAGTATAAAACAAACTTCAACCAAGACATTACTAAATCCTACATGGAACTTCTCATAACCGCCTGACAATGCCTTTGATCCTTTGGAAAGAATACTTATATATAGGAAGTACCAGCGGCGTATCCACCATATGTAACATCCGTCAAAAAACGGATTTTACCAAACCCGCTCCGTTTAATAACCGAACAATCAGTTAAAAATTTCGTGGCGTATTTAATGCCCAAATTAATTTTAAACGATACATAATTAATAAGTGTATTGGAATATATAATTTGTTTTTGAAAAATTGTTAAAAATAATGAAATAAAAATTTAATGTTGCTGCCGGGTTTCGAACCCGGGTCAGCCAACAACTTCAGCAAAGTCTTATCGCACACACACTCAACCACTGCGCCACTCATGTTTCTTGTTAAATATTGGAAACAATTAATACATAAAATAAATCTCGAATTCAAATAACGACGCGCCCAATTGCAGTCGTCGGGAATCCCGGCGATCTCGCGAGATTGGACGGTTTCTTCAGTTATAACGTAAACTTTAATCACTACATCGGTTATAACCGACGCCTGAGTCCGCGACACAAGTTATAACCGCCGGAAAGTTTCTAACCGACGAATCAAGTCAGAAAACGGGCCAAATACGTCGATGTCCCGCCCTATAAATACCTCCTCGAACCTCTGCTAGCTTTTTCGCTCTCAATCACACCTTTACCCGACGTAATTTCACTCGCCGGAAAAGTTCTGCACCTCGCCGAAAAACCGAGCCCTTCACTTATGTGCCTTACTCTAAACACTGAACCCCCAGAGCTTATACCGAAGTCACCCACATTTATCTCAAGCTCGTTGAAGACTCTCTGCCGCAAGACATACGTCGCCGGAAGTTTCTGCTGTCACCGGAGTTTCGCCGGAGAAACAGAGGAGTCCAGTCGGTATACCTTACGCTTAATCCTTCATTCTTTTTATTTAATCTCACATGTAATTAACCACCAGACACTAACGAACACGATTTAATCGACGAACCAGTCGGACTCCGTTTCTGGTTAAGTCTGACGAAGAAGACGAAGTTTCAGTAGTCTAAAAGTTTAATTTAAATCAAGAAATAACTCGGGTTAGACACACAGTCCAGTGGTGGACTGTGTGCACATAAATCACGCTTACGTCTCGAGTTCGAATCTTGTCCCGCGCACCTTCGTCCTAATAAAAATGTTCCTTTTTTTAACCGAACCGGAGTCACTGCGTAAGATGTTAAGTTTAATAAAAACCGGTATAATAACCAAGATAGACACACAGTTCAGTGGTGGACGGTGTGAATGTTTAACCACACGTCACGAGTTCGAGTCCGGACTACCGCACCGGTCCGGACAATTATCAAACTTTTTATTTAAGACAGAAATGAAAATATTTAGTTTGTATATAAGTATAATAAAAATCAGTTTATTTAACAAGTTAGACACACAGTCCAGCGGTTGACTGTGTGCTAACCTAAACCACAGGTCCCGGGTTCGAGACCTGTGGAGCGCACCGAGTCGTTAGATTAAAATCGTTTTTAAAAATAAATGATTTTCTGTTTAATTCAATTAATATATAAATATAATTAAAAACAGAAATATTTCGGGTTAGACACGTAGCTCAGTTGGTAGAGCTGCGTGCATGCGTACGGGAGGTCTCGGGTTCGAGCCTCACCCGGCGCACACAATTACACATACGAACAGGTCAACAGTCAAAGTCAATGGTCAATGGTCAACGGTCAAGGTCAAAAAGTCAACATTTTTTATTATTTTTATTTATTATTTTATTTAAAAATCAATTAAAAATACTTAAAAATAACATTTTTAAGGTTAGAAAATAGCATTAAACTCACAAAAATACACCCAACAATTCTACTAAAATTGATTAATAAAATCCGTTTACTTACCAAACCATTATGCCATTATCTAGGTTAGTTTCACTCGTGGTTAAATCCAACTTCGCGTGCATTCAACATTATCAACCGAACGCACCCAATGTGAGTGAATCTTACAACTCCCCTTTTAATTACACGTTTTGGGGTGTGTCATGTGTCACAAAATTAACTCGTTTATTTAAACTTGTGCCATACCATATTGTGATCAAAACTTAGATTGTATATATTGCTTGTAGTTATGTATTTCATTTTGTCAATTTATATGCAATTCATTCATTAGGCCCATCAGTTCCTCGTGAGAGACGAGTTGAGTAACGCGCGCCTCAAAACAAATCCATTATTGTTCGTGTGTGTATTATTTAGTTTATGTTGTTTGTAGTTATATATTTTATATTGTCAAGTTTATGCAAATCATTCATTAGGCCCATCAGTTTCTCGTGAGAGACGAGTTGAGCAACGCGTGCCTCAAAACGATCCATTATTTTTCATGTGTGCATTATTTAATATTAAATGATTGGTGTATAAGTTTATATCTATTTTACTCATGTGTGGTTGTGCACTTAATTTTATTATCAATTAAATAAACTTGCTCAAATGTTTTCCATAGGATTCACTCGCCAACTTTTTGTTGATTCAAAAACCATTTTTACACATGATACAGGTGAACAGGATGAAGCAAGGAAAACATAGGAAATGCCTTAGAAGAAAACAATGAAGCCTAGATTGATGTTTAGGACATGATGTAATATTGATTGTAATTTTTCCATTAAAGTGTATTAATGAATATGAAACGTTAAAATAAATGTCATGAGCTTTGATGATAACCCAATCATGCCCCGATCACCTTTTTCGCTGCGGGTCGGGGTGTGACAGATTGGTATCAGAGCCATGACTATAGGGATATAGGATAGGTTATTAGACCCTTAGAGCCTATAATATAGTTTGTCTAAATTTTAATTGTTTAGGTGGTTACATACAAACTTGTGATGTTTATTTGTTTCATATTTATTTATACTTACAGTCAAACATACATACTTATATACACATTCATCATACATATTTCAATGTTCATATATTCAAATCATCTTCATACTTTTGTTATTCAAAGATTTGATTGCAATTTTCAAATCTCATCAAAGTAAGTTCTGCGACGGGCATGTAGTAACTGGAAGGGTACAAGTACTGGTAGTCGGAACGTCCTGTCTAGGTTGGCATTCGTATAAATCCAATATAACGGACCAGTTTGCCTACCTGGGGACTAACGATGAGAGTGCGAAGGACCTATTAGGCCAAAGCATGCCACACCAAACGTCGTTCGAACTAACCCACTTTGAGGTGTCACCGTGTCTACACCTGGACACATTCCGAATATCATACGTTATATACATATTTCTCGATTTTCTCCGGGTTTTAGTGTACGTAACCAGGCTAACACATGCGAACCATACGAAAAACTCGGTATTCATGGGGGCCCACATGATTACGAAGGTGAAGTATGGCGGCATGTAGGGCCTAAGGACGAGCAAAGCCCAAGACATCCTATGGATGTAGTAGATTTATTTTTCTATATTTATTTTATGAATGTTCATTCCTAGTGCGACCCATGATCCCAAAAACATCCAACTCATACTCATGATGCGTATTCCTTGTAGATGTCTTCTAACCTCGCCCGTAGGAAGATGAGAGCAGGAAAAGCCCGCGAGCGCATGGCTGCCCTAATCGCTCAACAAATGGCTGCCGTAATACCCAACATTGTAATCCAAGTCCAACAAGCACTTACCGCTAATCCTGTCAATCAAGAAGATCAACACGTTATCAACCCTCCCCCAAATACCACTAAATGCACCTACAAGCATTTCAAATCATGCGACCCTCCAAAATACAAAGGGACTGAAGGTGTCACTGCTCTCCTCCATTGGTTTGAAGAAATGGAGAACACTTTTCTAAATTGCGATTGCCCCGATGACCGCAAAGTGCGATATGCTACCGGTCGTTTATATGGGATAGCACTTATTGGTGGAATACAGAGAAGGCCAAACGAGGCATTGACGATGCTATGACTTTGACTTGGGAAGAGTTGAAGGAAATCATGACAAGACGGTTTTGCCCAAGGAGCGAAATCAAGAAATTAGAGGATGAGTTCTATTCGTTGAAGCAAAAGGAAGGCGACCACACCATATACAACAAAAGATTCCTCGAGTTACATCAAATGGTTCCCAACTTGTTCACTCCCCTCTACCGTTTGATCGAGCACTACATTCGAGGTCTTCCGTCAAAGATTCAAGACTCTGTAATAAGTACCACGCCTGCAACTTTGGAAGCAGCAATGGAGCTAGCAACAGAGCTCACCGAGAACCGAATCCAGAACAAAGACTTCAAGGAGGAGAAGAAGAAGGATAAAGCATCGATGAAACTTAAACTCCACCCAAACCGAATCCCCTTCTCAACCCACTTCTAAGAGAAAAAGAGACGGGCAACTTTTCGCTACTACCCAACGTAATCAACCAATTTCACACGCCATACCCATCCAAGCTATCCCAATCACCCAAGTGGCACCCAACTCAACTTACCCAAATAAGAAACCATATCTTGGACCTCACCTTCGATGTAACACCTGTTTTTATCACCATCCCCTTACCTTACCTTGTCGACTATGTGCAACTTGTGGACGCTATGGTCATTTGAGCAAGGTTTGCCGCACCCCTCAAAACCAAATCTCTCCCCCTACTCAAAACATGATCCAAACCTATCAACAACCCCAATACCCCATGTTCCCATATGTTCGAGCTTGTTTCAATTTTGGCGACCCTACCCACTTTAGAAACACGTGCCCTCGATTGGTTAACATCATCAACGCTCAAGCTCAGTCAAACCCAGTTAACCAAGTAAATCAAGAAAACCCAATCACTAGGCCACCAGCAAGAGAAAGAGTTTTCAACATCAACGCCAATCCTGACGAAGATAATGACGGCCCAAACGAAACCACCCAACTAGTCCTCTTCACCGGAAATCAAGATTCAACTCCAATCGTTTAGTTTTATGTTTTTCTTTATGTTTTAGAATTACATAGAACCAATCAAAACTTAAGGATAAAGCCAATGAGAATTTTACAAGGATATGGTGGATACGCCGCTGGTACTTCCTATATATAAGTATTCTTGTCAAAGGATCGGAGGCATTATCAGCGGTTATGAGAGGTTCCATGTATAAACTGTTTGAGTGATTATTGTTTATTATTTTCAGTACATGTAATACGATCGGCTCCGTTTGATTGAGCCTTGATCGCACAGACATTTTTCATTTTCAGTACATGCAATACGATCGGCTCCGTTTGATTGAGCCTTGATTGCACAGACATTTTTCATTTTGTTGTGTTTGTTGTAGAGTCACATAGAACGAATCATAACTTGCGGATAAAGCCAATGAAAATTTGACAAGAATATGGTGGATACGCCGCTGGTACTTCCTATATATAAGTATTCTTGTCAAAGGATCAGAAGCATTATCAGGCGGTTATGAGAGGTTCCATGCAGGATTTAGTAAGTGTTGGTTGTTGTGTTGTTATAGAGTCACATAGAACTAATCATAACTTGCGGATAAAGTCAATGAAAATTTGACGAGAATATGGTGGATACGCCGCTGGTACTTCCTATATATAAGTATTCTTGTCAAAGGATCGGAGGCATTATCAGGCGGTTATGAGAGTTCCATGTATAAACCGTTGGTGTGGTTATTGTTTATTATTTTCAGTACATGCAATACGATCGGCTCCGTTTGATTGAGCCTTGATCGCACAGACATTTTTCATTTTCAGTACATGCAATACGATCGGCTCCGTTTGTTGAGCCTTGATCGCACATACATTTTACATTTTCAGTACATGCAGTATGATCTTGTGGTTGTTGTGTTTGTTGTAGAGTCACATAGAACCAATCATAACTTGCGGATAAAGTCAATGAAAATTTGACGAGAATATGGTGGATACGCCGCTGGTACTTCCTATATATAAGTATTCTTGTCAAAGGATCGGAGGCATTATCAGGCGGTTATGAGAGGTTCCATGTAGGATTTAGTATGTTTTGGTTGAAGTTTGTTCATTATACATTTCAGCGTATTCAATTTCATCATTTAAAGAAGTTGAGCTATGTCTCACATCCACAATGACTAACCTCTCCATCACAACAAACGAGAGAGGTGTTGTCATCATTCAAACATGTATGCTATCAGAATGTGGACTCAAATATTGGTTGTTGTGTTTATTTATGTTCTAGAGTTATATCATAGAACCAATCATAACTCACTGATAAAACCAATGAAAATTTGACAAGAATATGGTGGATACGCCGCTGGTACTTCCTATATATAAGTATTCTTGTCAAAGGTTCAGAGGCATTGTCAGGCGGTTATGAGAAGTTCTATGTAGAATTTAGTAATTTCTTGGTAACTAATCATAACTTGTGGATAAAACCAACGAAAATTTGACAAGAATATGGTGGATACGCCGCTGGTACTTCCTATATATAAGTATTCTTGCCAAAGGATCAGAGGTATTATCAGGCGGTTATGAGAAGTTCCATGTAGGATTTAATATTGTCTTGGTTGAAATTTGTGTTACATTTATATCATCTCGCCATTTAAAGAAATTGGATTGTGTTCAGTTTCTACATAAACTAACCTCTCCATCACAACAAACGAGAGAGGAACTGTCACAAATCAAACATGTATACTATCAGAATTGAGACTCAGATATTGGTTGTTGTGTTTATTTATGTTCTAGAGTTACATCATAGAACCAATCATAACTTACTGATAAAACCAATGAAAATTTGACAAGAATATGGTGGATACGCCGCTGGTACTTCCTATATATAAGTATTCTTGTCAAAGGATCAGAGGTATTGTTAGACGGTTATGAGAAGTTCCATGTAGGTTGTAGTATTAGAAGTTTTGCTTTAGGATATAACCACATCCTTCCAAACAATCAAAACTCTTACACATGATATCATATTTAGCGAATCAACTCTACTTATCGATACTTTTACCGTAGGCAACAAAAAGCGATTCCTGTAACAGGGTACTTAACTCTTACAAGGGACGTTACCCGCCTTAAACAAAAACTTAAACCCTTACTCTTTTTCTAAGCATGTAACTGTCAAACTAAACACCATCATTTTTAGTCAAATATATCACTACTTAAATTTCGGGACGAAATTTCTAAAAAGCAGGGGATACTGTAAATCCGTCAAAAAACGGATTTTACCAAACCCGCTCCGTTTAATAACCGAACAATCAGTTAAAAATTTCGTGGCGTATTTAAGTGCCCAAATTAATTTTAAACGATACATAATTAATAAGTGTATTGGAATATATAATTTGTTTTTGAAAAATTGTTAAAAATAATGAAATAAAAATATAATGTTGCTGCCGGGTTTCGAACCCGGGTCAGCCAACAACTTCAGCAAAGTCTTATCGCACACACACTCAACCACTGCGCCACTCATGTTTCTTGTTAAATATTGGAAACAATTAATACATAAAATAAATCTCGAATTCAAATAACGACGCGCCCAATTGCAGTCGTCGGGAATCCCGGCGATCTCGCGAGATTGGACGGTTTCTTCAGTTATAACGTAAACTTTAATCACTACATCGGTTATAACCGACGCCTGAGTCCGCGACACAAGTTATAACCGCCAGAAAGTTTCTAACGACGAATCAAGTCGGAAAACGGGCCAAATACGTCGATGTCCCGCCCTATAAATACCTCCTCGAACCTCTGCTAGCTTTTTCGCTTTCAATCACACCTTTACCCGACGTAATTCCACTCGCCGGAAAAGTTCTGCACCTCGCCGGAAAACCGAGCCCTTCACTTCTGTCCTTACTCTAAACACTGAACCCCCAGAGCTTATACCGAAGTCACCCACATTTATCTCAAGCTCGTTGAAGACTCTCTGCCGCAAGACATACGTCGCCGGAAGTTTCTGCTGTCACCGAGAGTTTCGCCGGAGAAACAGAGGAGTCCAGTCGGTATACCTTACGCTTAATCCTTCATTCTTTTTATTTAATCTCACATGTAATTAACCACCAGACACTAACGAACACGATTTAATCGACGAACCAGTCGGACTCCGTTTCTGGTTAAGTCTGACGAAGAAGACGAAGTTTCAGTAGTCTATAAGTTTAATTTAAATCAAGAAATAACTCGGGTTAGACACACAGTCAGTGGTGGACTGTGTGCACATAAAACACGTTTACGTCTCGAGTTCGAATCTTGTCCCGCGCACCTTCGTCCTAATAAAAATGTTCCTTTTTTTAACCGAACCGGAGTCACTGCGTAAGATGTTAAGTTTAATAAAAACCGGTATAATAACCAAGATAGACACACAGTCCAGTGGTGGACTGTGTGAATGTTTAACCGCACGTCACGAGTTCGAGTCCGGACTACCGCACCGGTCCGGACAATTATCAAACTTTTTATTTAAGACAGAAATGAAAATATTTAGTTTGTATATAAGTATAATAAAAATCAGTTTATTTAACAAGTTAGACACACAGTCCAGCGGTGGACTGTGTGCTAACCTAAACCACAGGTCCCGGGTTCGAGACCTGTGGAGCGCACCGAGTCGTTAGATTAAAATCGTTTTTAAAAATAAATGATTTTCTATTTAATTCAATTAATATATAAATATAATTAAAAACAGAAATATTTCGGGTTAGACACGTAGCTCAGTTGGTAGAGCTGCGTGCACGCGTACGGGAGGTCTCGGTTCGAGCCTCACCCGGCGCACACAATTACACATACGAACCGGTCAACAGTCAAAGTCAATGGTCAATGGTCAACGGTCAAAGGTCAAAAAGTCAACATTTTTTTATTATTTTTATTTATTTATTTTATTTAAAAATCAATTAAAAATACTTAAAATAACATTTTTAAGGTTAGAAAATAGCCTTAAACTCACAAAAATACACCCAACAATTCTACTAAAATGGATTAATAAAATCCGTTTACTTACCAAACCATTATGCCATTATCTAGGTTAGTTTCACTCGTGGTTAAATCCAACTTCGCGTGCATTCAACATTATCAACCGAACCACCCAATGTGAGTGAATCTTACAACTCCCCTTTTTAATTACACGTTTTGGGGTGTGTCATGTGTCACAAAATTAACTCGTTTATTTAAACTTGTGCCATACCATATTGTGATCTAAACTTAGATTGTATATATTGCTTGTAGTTATGTATTTCATTTTGTCAATTTATATGCAATTCATTCATTAGGCCCATCAGTTCCTCGTGAGAGACGAGTTGAGTAACGCGCGCCTCAAAACAAATCCATTATTGTTCGTGTGTGTATTATTTAGTTTATGTTGTTTGTAGTTATATATTTTATATTGTCAAGTTTATGCAAATCATTCATTAGGCCCATCAGTTCCTCGTGAGAGACGAGTTGAGCAACGCGTGCCTCAAAACGATCCATTATTTTTCATGTGTGCATTATTTAATATTAAATGATTGGTGTATAAGTTTACATCTATTTTACTCATGTGTGGTTGTCCACTTAATTTTATTATCAATTAAATAAACTTGCTCAAATGTTTTCCATAGGATTCACTCGCCAACTTTTTGTTGATCCAAAAACCATTTTTACACATGATACAGGTGAACAGGATGAAGCAAGGAAAACATAGGAAATGCCTTAGAAGAAAACAATGAAGCCTAGATTGATGTTTAGGACATGATGTAATATTGATTTTAATTTTTCCATTAAAGTGTATTAATGAATATGAAACGTTAAAATAAATGTCATGAGCTTTGATGATAACCCAATCATCCCCCGATCACCTTTTCCGCTGCGGGTCGGGGTGTGACACCATATTCTTGTCAAATTTTCATTGGCTTTATCCGCAAGTTATGATTAGTTCTATGTGACTCTAATACATAAATAAACACAACAACCAAAACTTGAGTCTTAATTATGATAGTATACATGTTCGAATGATGACAGTACCTCTCTCGTTTATTATGATGGAGAGGTTAGTCTATGTAGAAGTGAGACACAACCCAACTTCTTTAAATGATAAGACTGAGATACTTCGTGAGGTATGATGATATGAATGTTAAATCAACGAGTATAAAACAAAACTGAAATAGTAACATTAAGATTCTTGGATAAATTTCCAATTTATAATTGAGATACGTGAAAATTGAGATAACATAAAGGAAAAACATAAAAAACTAAGCGGTTGGAGTTGAATCTTGATTTTTGGTGAAGAAGACTAGTTGGGTGGTTCATTTGGGCCGTCATTATCTTCAATAGGATTGGAGTTGATGTTGAAAACTCTTCCTCTTGCTGGTGGCCTAATGGTTGGGTTTTCTTGATTTGATTGGATAACTGGGTTTGCTTGAGCGTGGGCGTTTATGATGTTAACCAATCGAGGGCACGTGTTTCTAAAGTGGGTAGGGTTGCCACAATTAAAACAAGCTCGAACATAAGGAAACACGGGATATTGGGGTTGTTGATATGTTTGGATCATGTTTTGAGTAGGGGGTGAGGTTTGGTTTTGAGAGGTGCGGCAAGCCTTGCTCAAATGACCATAGCGTCCACAATTCACACATAGTCGACAAGGTAAGGTAGATGGATGGTGGTAAAAACAGGTGTTACATTGAGGGTGAGGTCCAAGGTAAGGTTTCTTATTTGGGTAAGTTGAGTTGGGTGCTACTTGGGTGATTGGGATAGCTTGGAGGGGTACGGCTTGTGAGACTGGTTGATTGCGTTGGGTGACAGCGAAAAGTTGCCCATCTCGTTTTCTCTTAGAAATGGATCGTGAAGGGGATTCGGTTTGGGTGGAGTTTGAGATTTCAGTTGATGCTTTATCCTTCTTCTTCTCCTCCTTGAAGTCTTTATTACGTATGCGGTTTTCGGTGAGCTCTGTAGCTAATTCCATTGCTGCTTCCAAAGTTGCAGGTGTGGTACTTATTACAGAGTCTTGAATTTTTGAAGGAAGACCTCGAATGTAGTGCTCGATCAAACGGTAAAGAGGAGTGAACAAGTTGGGAACCATTTGATTTAACTCGAGGAATCTCTTGTTGTATGTGGTGTGATCGCCTTCCTTTTGTTTCAAAGAATAGAACTCATCTTCCAATTTCTTGATTTCGCTTCTTGGGCAAAACCGTCTTGTCATGATTTCCTTCAACTCTTCCCAAGTCAAAGTCATAGCATCTTCAACACCTCGTTTGGCCTTCTCTGTATTCCACCATGTAAGTGCTATTCCAAGTAAACGACCAGTAGCATATCGCACTTTGCGATCATCGGGGCAATCGCAATTTAGAAAAGTGTTTTCCATTTCTTCAAACCAATGGAGGAGAGCGGTGACACCTTCAGTCCCTTCGTATTTTGGAGGGTCGCAGGATTTGAAATGCTTGAAGGTGCATTTAGTGGTATTTGGGGGAGGGTTGATAACATTTTGATCTTCTTGGTTGATTGGGTTGACGGGATTAGCGGTAAGGGCTTGTTGAACTTGAACTACAATGTTGGGTATTACTGCAGCCATTTGTTGAGCGATTTGGGCAGCCATGCGCTCGCGGGCTTTTCCTAATCTCATCTTCCTACGAGCGAGACTAGAAGACATCTACAAGGAATACATATCAAGAGTATGAGTTGGATGTTTTAGGGATCATGTGTCGTATTTAGGAATGAACATTCATAAAATAAATATAAAATAATAAATCTACTACATCCATAGGATGTCTTGGGCTTTGCTCGTAATTGGGCCTTGCATGCCGCCATACTTCACCTTCGTAATCATGTGGGCCCCCATGATTACCGGGTTTTTCATATGGTTCGCATGTGTTAGCCTGGTTACGTACACTAAAACCCGGAGAAAATCGAGAAATAAGTATGTAACATATGTATTCGGAATGTATCCAAGTGTGGACACGGTGACAACTCAAAGTGGGGTTAGTTCGAACGACGTTTGGTGTGGCATGCTTTGGCCTAATAGGTCCTTCGTACTCTCATCGTTGGTCTCCAGGTAGGCAAACTGGTCCGTTATATTGGATTTATACGAATGCCAACCTAGACAGGACGTTCCGACTACCGGTACTTGTACCCTTACAGTTACTACATGCCCGTCGCAGAACTCACTTTGATGAGATTTGAAAAATGGAAAAACGCGACAAAATCTTGAATAACGGAAGTATGAGGATGATTTGAATATGTGAACATTGAACTATGTATGATGAATGTGTATGTAAGTATGTATGTTTGACTGTAAGTATAATTCACTATGTATCACAAAATGTAGTATCGGAAGTGTTTGTATGCATTTGTGTATGTAATAAATATGAAAGAAATAAACATCATGAGTTTGCATATAACCACATAAACAATTAAAATCTAATCAACTATAGTATAGGCTCTAAGGGTCTAATAACCTATCCTATATCCCTATAGTCAAAAGCTCTGATACCAATCTGTCACACCCCGACCCGCAGCGGAAAAGGTGATCGGGGCATGATTGTGTTTTCATCAAAGCTCATGACATTTATTATAATGTTTCATATTTATTATTACAATTTAAAAGGAATCATACAATCAAATCAAACAAATACAACATGTTCTATACATCCTTCTAAACTTCATTATTTTTCTTCTAAGGCAATTTCCTATGTTTTCCTTGCTTCATCTTGTTCACCTGTATCATGTGTAAAAATGGTTTTTGGGTCAACAAAAAGTTGGCGAGTGAATCCTATGAAAAACATTTAAACAAGTTTATTGAATTGATTATTAAATAAAGTGTATAACCACATATGAGTAAAATGTAGATGTAAATTTATTCACAAAACACTTAATAATAAATATTTCACACACATACAACAATAGATTGTTTTGAGGCACGCGTTGTTCAACTCGTCTCCCACGAGGAACTGATGGGCCTAATGAATGAGTTTTGAGGCACGCGTTGTTCTACGAACTGATGGGCCTAATGAATGAGTTTTAAGGCACGCGTTGTTCAACTCGTCTCCCACGAGGAACTGATGGGCCTAACAAATAGTTTGCATACAACTTGACAATATATAATGCATAACAACAAACAATATTTACATTCTAAGTTTAGATCATAATATGGTATAGCACGAGTTTGAATAAGCAAATTAGTTTAAGTGACACATGATACACCCCAAAACATGAATAAAAAGGGGAATTTGTAAGAATTCACTCACAGTGGTTGCGTTTCTTGGATCGATGAAGAATGCGCACGAATTTGGATTTAACCACGAGAGAAACTAACCTAGATAATAACATAACGGTTCGGTAAATAAGCGAATTTTATTGATCAATTTTAATAGGATTTTTGGATATATTTTTGTGAGTTTAAGACTATTTTCTAACTTTAAAAACATTATTTTCAACTATTCTTAATTGATTTTTAAATTAAATAAATAAATAAAAATAATAAAAATTGTTGACTTTTTGACTTTGACCGTGACTGTTGACCGTTGACCGGTTCATCTCTCTAGCTTACTCTCAAAAACTCGATCGCCTGAAAGGAGCTCTGCCCCACCAGAGAACCACCGGAATCGCCAAAATCCACTCACCGGAAAACCGAACCCATTTCATTTCTTTTGCCTTACTCTAAAATAAGACTTCTAGAGCTCAGACAGAAAGCACCGCACTCACCTCAAACTTCTGGTAGAGCCTCTGTAGCAAGTTGGACTTCGCCGGAATTTCTTTCAGTCGCCGGATTTTCTGCACATTACCGGAATCCAACCGGAACTTCCATCGGTATGAGATCTTAATCTTTTCTGTCTGTTTTATTCAGTCCATTTGTTTAATCTAAAACAGAAGATCAGTAAAAACAAAATGTTTAACAAATCTGTTTTTCGGTTCAGAGTTAATGAAGAAGACGATCAGCGAGTCGTTTATAAATATAATTAAAATCAGTAATTTAAATGGGTTAGACACACAGTCCAGCGGTGGACTGTGTGCATTTTACATACATGATGCCTGGTTCAAGTCTTGAACAAGTCCGTTCTGCTGAAATAAAATTCATTTTTTTTAAACCAAAACAGATTGTCCCACAGTATGTTGTTAAATATAATACAAGAACTATATAATACGGGTTAGACACCCAGCCCAGTTGGTCGGGCTGGGTGCAAGTTAAGTCGATGGTCACGGGTTCGAAACATGTTCTGCGCGTCCGGTTCAGGCCAGTATAAACCTTTTTAATTAATTAAATTCCAGATTTAAACCAATAAGTATATAAATATAATTAAAATCAGAAATATTTCGGGTTAGACACGTAGCTCAGTTGGTAGAGCTGCGTGCACGTATAGGAGAGGTCACGAGTTCGAACCTCGCTCAGCGCATAGAATAAACACAGTCCGGCCGGTCAACGGTCAAAAAGTCAACCTTTTTATTTTCTTTTTATTTATTTATTTAATTTGAAAATTATTTAAAAATACTTAAAAATAATATTTTTAAAGTTAGAAAATTTCCTTAAACTCACAAAAATAAATCTAAAAATCCCATTAAGAGTATGAATTAAAAGTATTAATCTCAAATAAAATCCATTTATTTATCGAATCATTTCGTTATTATTTTTAGGTTAGTTTTTTCCTTCGTCGATCAAATCCTAATATTCGTGCGCATTCATCGTCATCAAGGAACGCATCCACTGCGAGTGAATTCTTACAAATTCCCCTCTTTATTCATGTTTTGGGGTGTATCATGTGTCGCTTTAATTAATTCATTTATTCAAACTCGTGCTATTACCATTGTATGATCTAAACTCGAGATGTAAATATTGTTTGTTGTGATGCGTATTTACATTTTGTCAAGTTGCGTGCAAATCATTCATTAGGCCCATCAGTTCCTCGTTGGAGACGGGTTGAGCATCAGGTGCCTCATTGTTCATCATTTGGTGTGTGCTTGTGCATTGATTGAGATTATGTGATTATGTTGTTGGTTGTGATGTGTGTTTATATTTTTGTCAAGTTGTGTGCAAATCATTCATTAGGCCCATCAGTTCCTCGTGGGAGACGAGTTGAGCATCAGGTGCCTCATTCGATCGGCTCCGTTTGATTGAGCCTTGATCTCATTATTCATCATTTGGTGTGTGCGTGTGCATTATTTGATATTATGTGTTTTGTGATTAAATTTACATTTACGTTTATTCATATTTGGTTTTGCACAATTTTATTCAAATAACCAACATAACTAATCCTTTCAAATATTTAAATAAGATTCACTCGCCAACGACCCAAAACCCCATTTTTACACATGATACAGGTGGACAGGTTGAGAAAAGAAACACATAGGATGGCCTAGAAGAATAAACAAGTTAATGCCTTGGAATGAACGTTTAGTTTTATTTTTCTTTGTAATTGTACTCTAGTTGTAATTTGAATGAAAATGTATTTGACCATGTTGTGTTTGTATGTTTATTGTAACTTCTTCTTTAAAAAGAAATAATAAATATGAAACTTTATAGTAAATGTCATGAGCTTTGATGAAAACCCAATCGCGCCCCGACTACCATTTCCGCTGCGGGTCAGGGTGTGACAGATTGGTATCAGAGCTTTTGACTATAGGGATATAGGATAGGTTATTAGACCCTTAGAGCCTATACTATAGTTGATTAGATTTTAATTGTTTATGTGGTTACATGCAAACTCATGATGTTTATTTGTTTCGTATTTATTACACACACAAATGCATGCAAACACTTCCACTATCATATTGTGTGATATTTAATGAGTTATACTTATTGTCAAACATAACATGCTTACATATACATTCATCACGCATATTTCCATGTTCACATATTCAAATCATCCTCATATTTCCTTTATTCAAGATTTTGTCGCATTTTTCATTTTTCAATCTCATCAACGTGAGTTCTACGACGGGCATGTAGTAACTGTAAGGGTACAAGTACCGGTAGTCGGAACGTCCTGTCTAGGTTGGCATTCGTATAAATCCAATATAACGGGCCAGTTTGCCTACCTGGGGACTAACGATGAGAGTACGAAGGACCTATTAGGCCAAAGCATGCCACACCAAACGTCGTTCGAACTAACCCCACTTTGAGGTGTCACCGTGTCGACACCTGGATGCACTCCGAATTTCATACGTTACATTCATATTTCTCGATTTTCTCCGAGTTTTAGTGTACGTTACCAGGCTAACACATGCGAACCATATGAAAGACCCGGTAATCATGGGGCCCACATGATTACGAAGGTGAAGTATGGCGGCATGCAAGGCCCAATTACGAGCAAAGGCCAAGACATCCTATGGATGTAGTAAATTTATTATTCTTCATTTGTTTTATGAATGTTTAAATCTAAATACGACACATGACACCTAAAACGTCAAACTCATACTCTTGATACGTATTCCTTGTAGATGTCTTCTAGTCTCTCTCGTAGAAAAATGAGATCAGGAAAAACCCGCGAGCGCATGGCTACCTAAATCGCTCAATAAATGGCTGCCGTAATACCCAACATCGTAGTTCAAGTTCAACAAGCCCTTACCGCTAATCCCGTCAACCCAATAAATCAAGAAGATCAAAATGTTGTCAACCCTCCCCCAAATACCAATAAATGCACCTTCAAGCATTTCAAATCCTGCGATCTTCCAAAATACGAAGGTACTAAAGGTGTCACCGCTCTCCTCCATTGGTTTGAGGAGATGGAAAACACTTTTCTCAATTGCGATTGCCCCGATGATCGCAAAGTGCGATATGCTACTGGTCGTTTACTTGGAATAGCACTTACATGGTGGAATACAGAGAAGGCCAAACAAGGTTTGAAGATGCTATGACTTTGACTTGGGAAGAGTTGAAGGAAATCATGACAAGACGGTTCTGTCCAAGAAGCGAAATCAAGAAATTGGAAGATGAGTTCTATTCTTTGAAACAAAAAGAGGGCGATCACACCACATACAACAAGAGATTCCTTGAGTTAAATCAGATGGTCCCCAACTTGTTCACTCCCCTCTACCGTTTGATCGAGCACTACATACGAGGTCTTCCTTCAAAATTCAAGACCCTGTAATAAGTACCACACCTGCAACTTTGGAAGCAGCAATGGAGTTAGCTACAGAGCTCACCGAAAACCGCATACGGAATAAAGACTTCACAGAGGAAAAGAAGAAGGATAAAGCATCAACCGAAACCTCAAACGCCACCCAAACCGAATCCTCTTCTCAACCCACTTCTTAGAGAAAACGAGATGGACAAATTTTCGCTGTCACCCAACACAATCAACCAGCTTCACAAGTTGTACCCCTCCAAGCTATCCCAATCACTCAAGTAGCACCCAACTCTACTTACCCAAATAAGAAACCTTACATTGGACCTCACCCCCAATGCAACACCTGTTTTTATCACCATCCATCTACCTTACCTTGTCGACTATGTGCTAATTGTGGGCGTTATGGTCATTTGAGCAAGACTTGTCGCGCCTCTCAAAACCAAGCTTCGCCCCCTACTCAAAACATGATCCAAACATATCAACAACCCCAATACCCCATGTTTCCATATGTTCGAGCTTGTTTTAATTGTGGCAACCCTACCCACTTTAGAAACACGTGCCCTCGATTGGTTAACATCATAAACGCTCAAGCGCAAGCAAACCCAGTTAACCAAGCAAATCAAGCAAACCCAGCACTACCACCAGCAAGAGGAAGAGCTTACAACATCAACGCCAATCCTGTTGAAAATAATAACGGCCCAAACAAATCACCCAACTAGTTTTCCTCACCAAGAATCAAGACTCAACTCCAATCGTCTAGTTTTAATGTTTTCTTTATGTTATCTCAATCTTTCCGTATCCCAGTTGTAAATTGGGAATTTATGTATCCAAGAATTTTAATGCGAATTGATATTACAGTTTTGTTTTATACTCATTGATTTAAAATTCATATCATCATACATCTCGACGTATCTCAATCTCATCATTTAAAGAAGTTGGGTTGTGTCTCACTTTTACATAGACTAACCCCTTCATCATAACAAACGAGAGAGTTACTGTCATCATTCAGTCATGTATCCTTTCAGAATTGAGACTCAAGCTTTGGCTGTTGTGTTTGTTTTGTAAATTTTAGAGTCACATAGAACTAATTATAACTTACTGACAAAGCCAATGAAAATTTGACAAGAATATGGTGGATACGCCGCTGGTACTTCCTATATATAAGTATTCTTGTCAAAGGATCAAAAGCGTTGACAGGCGGTTATGAGAGGTTCCATGTAGGTTTTAATATCGTCATGGTTGAAGTTTTTGTTTATGATATAACCTTATCTTTCCAAACGTATCAATTCTCTCAAAACTCTTATGCATAAAATCATGCTTAGTCAATCAACTCTGTTTATCCATGTTCCACATTCTTATACTTTAGGCATCAAAAGGGATTCCTGTAGCAGGGTATTCAACCCTTACTAGGAACGTTACCGCCTCAAATAAGATTTAAACTCTCACCCTCTTCTAATTATGTAATTGTCAAATTAAAACACCCTTCCTTCAAGTCAAATATACCACTACTACTTAAATTTCGGGACGAAATTTCTAAAAGTAGGGGATACTGTAACATTCGTGAAAATCGGGTTTCAAAAAAAACCGATCCGTTTATCAATCAAATATTCAATTAAAAAGTTCGTTGCGTATTTAACTTGTCGGTTATTTAAAATAATACATAATTAAGATTCAGGACCACGATTAATAAATAATAATAATTAATGAAAAATTAAATAAAGAAAACAGAATGGGGTAGCCGGGTTTCGAACCCGGGTCTCCACCCAACCAACACACACAATACACCACTACACCACACACACATATCTGTTAAAATCCTAAAGCAATTAATTTATATACTAAAACAACGCTTGAAATTGAATTCCAAATCTCAGAACCATAACAGTCGGGACATGATTCTAGCAATCAATCCAAATAACCGCTTTTTTCCTTTTGATTAACGCATGTAACTGCTTTCAATCATCAGATTTAACGGAAATCTTGAATCAATTCGTCTGAGCTGAACGAAATCATTGACCGGTAATCCATGAATGAAACCGAAATTCAACATCCCCTGTTTTATATAAATATCAGACGAATTCCCTTCAGAATTCGTTCATCTCTCTAGCTTACTCTCAAAAACTCGATCGCCTGAAAGGAGCTCTGCCCCACCAGAGAACCACCGGAATCGCCAAAATCCACTCACCGGAAAACCGAACCCATTTCATTTCTTTTGCCTTACTCTAAAATAAGACTTCTAGAGCTCAGACAGAAAGCACCGCACTCACCTCAAACTTCTGGTAGAGCCTCTGTCGCAAGTTGAACTTCGCCGGAATTTCTTTCAGTCGCCGGAGTTTCTGCACATTACCGGAATCCAACCGGAACTTCCATCGGTATCAGATCTTAGTCTTTTCTGTCAGTTTTATTCAGTCCATTTGTTTAATCTAAAACGGAAGATCAGTAAAATCAAAATGTTTAACAAATCTGTTTTTCGGTTCAGAGTTAATGAAGGAGACGATCAGCGAGTCGTTTATAAATATAATTAAAATCAGTAATTTAAATGGGTTAGACACACAGTCCAGCGGAGGACTGTGTGCATTTTACATACATGATGCCTGGTTCGAGTTTTGAACATGTCCGTTCTGCTGAAATAAAATCCATTTTTTTTAAACCAAAACAGATTGTCCCACAGTATGTTGTTAAATATAATACAAGAACTATATAATACGGGTTAGACACCCAGCCCAGTTGGTCGGGCTGGGTGCAAGTTAAGTCGATGGTCATGGGTTCGAAACATGTTCTGCGCGTCCGGTTCAGGCCAGTATAAACCTTTTTAATTAATTAAATTCCAGATTTAAACCAATAAGTATATAAATATAATTAAAATCAGAAATATTTCGGGTTAGACACGTAGCTCAGTTGGTAGAGCTGCGTGCACGTATACGAGAGGTCACGAGTTCGAACCTCGCTCAGCGCATAGAATAAACACAGTCCGACCGGTCAACGATCAACGGTCAAAAAGTCAACCTTTTTATTTTCTTTTTATTTATTTATTTAATTTGAAAATTATTTAAAAATACTTAAAAATAAGATTTTTAAAGTTAGAAAATTTCCTTAAACTCACAAAAATAAATCTAAAAATCCCATTAAGAGTATGAATTAAAAGTATTACTCTCAAATAAAATCCATTTATTTACCGAATCATTTCGTTATTATTTTTAGGTTAGTTTTTCCTTTGTCGATCAAATCCTAATATTCGTGCGCATTCATCGTCATCAAGGAACGCACCCACTGTGAGTGAATTCTTACAAATTCCCCTCTTTATTCATGTTTTGGGGTGTATCATGTGTCGCTTTAATTAATTCATTTATTCAAACTCGTGCTATTACCATTGTATGATCTAAACTCGCGATGTAAATATTGTTTGTTGTGATGCGTGTTTACATTTTGTCAAGTTGCGTGCAAATCATTCATTAGGCCCATCAGTTCCTCGTTGGAGACGGGTTGAGCATCAGGTGCCTCATTGTTCATCATTTGGTGTGTGCTTGTGCATTGATTGAGATTATGTGATTATGTTGTTGGTTGTGATGTGTGTTTATATTTTTGTCAAGTTGTGTGCAAATCATTCATTAGGCCCATCAGTTCCTCGTGGGAGACGAGTTGAGCATCAGGTGCCTCATTCGATCGGCTCCGTTTGATTGAGCCTTGATCTCATTATTCATCATTTGGTGTGTGCGTGTGCATTATTTGATATTATGTGTTTTGTGGTTAAATTTACATTTACGTTTATTCATATTTGGTTATGCACAATTTTATTCAAATAACCAACATAACTAATCCTTTCAAATATTTAAATAAGATTCACTCGCCACTGACCCAAAACCCCATTTTTACACATGATACAGGTGGACTGGTTGAGAAAAGAAACACATAGGATGGCCTAGAAGAATAAACAAGTTAATGCCTTGGAATGAACGTTTAGTTTTATTTTTCTTTGTAATTGTACTCTAGTTGTAATTTGAATGAAAATGTATTTGAACATGTTGTGTTTGTATGTTTATTGTAACTTCTTCTTTAAAGAAAAAAATAAAATAATAATAATATGAAACTTTATAGTAAATGTCATGAGCTTTGATGAAAACCCAATCATGCCCCGACTACCATTTCCGCTGCGGGTCAGGGTGTGACAATACAAGCAAGTTCGGGCGAACTTACTTAAAATCTTCTTGATTTTACACAAGTTCGGTCGAACTTGATGTAAAATTAAAGAAAATTCAGTATCTTCGAGCGAACTTGACTAAATCTTCCTCAAAAATCACCTAAGTTCGGGCGAACTCACTAAAAAATCACTTGAAAAGTGATATTTTAGTGCAAGTTTGGCCGAACATGGCCAACAAGTTCGTTACAGAAAGTTTTCAAAAACATGGTTTTTTCAAAATTTCGACATGAATTCGGTTGAATTTGGTCTCCAATCTTTCAAGGATTTATCTTTGTTGTATTTTACATGATATATTCAAAATTCAAAAGATTTTGACCATGAATTCTTCATTTTGTGATCAAAAGTTAAAGAAAAAGAAGAATGGATAGAAATAGAAGTGTTCTTGTCTTGATACTATCAAATCAGGCTGTTCTAGCTCTGATACCACTTGTAGGACCGATCCTCGATTCTTAGGAACCTAAATTTGATATCTACGTCCATAATAACAGAAATATTATGTAGTGTTACCAATAGACAAGATTTAATCAGTTAATCGTCAGTTTCATTGATTAAACGTTCAGACTACAGATTGACAGAGCTTCGCCTCTACAATGCCAAAGTTACAAATGAGACACATAATGTCAGACCCCGACCCGCAGGGAAAAAGGTGATCGGGGCATGATTGGGTTTTCATCAAAGCTCATGACATTTATTATAATGTTTCATATTTATTATTACAATTTAAAGGAGATCATACAATCAAATCATACAAGTACAAAATGTTGTATACATCTTTCTAGACTTCATTATTTTTCTTCTAAGGCAATTTCCTATGTGTTCCTTGCTTCATCCTGTCCACCTGTATCATGTGTAAAAATGGTTTTTGGGTCAACAAAAAGTTGGCGAGATGAATCTTATGAAAACATTTAAACGTGTTTATTGTATTGATTATAAAATAAAGTGCATAACCACATATGAGTAAATGTAGATGTAAATTTATTCACAAAACACATAATATTAAATATTGCACACACATACAACAAATGATTGTTTTGAGGCACGCGTTGTTCAACTCGTCTCCCACGAGGAACTGATGGGCCTAATGAATGAGTTTTGAGGCATCGCGTTGTTCAACGAACTGATGGGCCTAATGAATGTTTTTGAGGCACGCGTTGTTCAACTCGTCTCCCACGAGGAACTGATGGGCCTAATAAATAATTTGCATACAACTTGACAATATGTAATACATCACAACAAACAATATTTACATTCTAAGTTTAGATCATATAATGGTATAGCACGAGTTTGAATAAGCGAATTAATTTACGCGACACATGATACACCCAAAAACATGAATAAAAAGGGAATTTGTAAGAATTCACTCACAGTGGTTGCGTTTCTTGGATTGATGATGAATGCGCACGAATTTGGATTTAACCACAAGAGAAACTAACCTAAATAATAACATAATGGTTCGGTAAATAAATGGATTTTATTTGAGATAAAAAATTTTAATTCATAACCTTAATAGGATTTCTAGATTTATTTTCTGATTTTAAGGCCATTTTCTAACTTTAAAAATATTATTTTTAAGTATTTTTAAATAATTTTCTGATTAAATAAATAAATAAAAAAATGTTGACCGTTGACTTTGACCGTTGACTTTGACCGTTGACCGGTCTGATTGTGTTTATTATGTGCGCTGTGTGAGGTTCGAACTCGTGACCTCCCGTACGCTGCACGCAGCTCTACCAACTGAGCTACGTGTCTAACCCGAAATATTTCTGATTTTAATTATATTTATATACTATTTAGATTTTTCAGAAATTATTAAATTTTAAAAAGGATTTAAACTGTCGAACCGGTGCGGGAGCCTGGACTCGAACCCGCGACGTGCTTAATGTTTTTGCACACAGTCCACCACTGGACTGTGTGTCTAACCTGGTTATTATTCCGGTTTTTATTATACTTATACACTTATTACATGTTTCAGGATTTGGCTTTTATATAAAAAGGGTATATTATTTCAGTGGATCGGAACACAAACAGAACTCGAACCCGGGACGTATGCTTTATAATCGCACACAGTCCACCGCTGGACTGTGTGTCTAACCTGGTTAAAACATCATGTTTAAATCTACTTATTTTCTAGGCAAAACTTCATCTTCTTCCTAAACATTACCCAGAAACCAAAAATCCGACTGTTATCTTTATCTAATCGATTCTGATTACTGGTTTACGAATTAACGGAATTAAATATGAACGTAAAAAGGTTTTAAAGGTTCATACCCTCTGGAGAACAGCACTTTGATGATTCCAGTGACCAACTCCCGCGAGTTCCAATTTTTTTCCGGCGAAGCTTGACTTGCGACAGAGGCTTTACAGGGAGTTTGAGGTGAGTGTGGGTGACTTCTGTCGAAGCTCTAACAGTCCTATTTTTAGAGTAAGGCAATAATGGAATAGATTCGGTTTTCTGGCTAGGTTCCGACGACTCGGAACAAAACTGATGGCCAAACTTTAACAGAAATTCCGAGAGATGATCGAGTGGGTGTGTGCGTTCAGATGGGAAGCGAATGGGTTTGTATTTATAGTGTTATGTCCGACAAGGATTTTCGGTTTCAATTTTTAAAGGCCGCTGATTTTTCTCGGTTTTCAATTCAATTGATTCTGGTTTTCAGTTATAACTGATGTTGGAAATCAGTTACACTCGTTTAATCATAAGGAAAACGTCAATTTGGGGTTGATTGCAAAAGTTTAGTTTTCGTCAGTTACCGGTATTTTTGCGAATTTGAACTTTCAGGTTTTTATGTTTGTTTCTATATAAAACTAAATTGCTTTCTGGTTATTACCAAATGTGTGTGTGGCGCAGTGGTGTGTGTTGCGTGTGGGTTCGATGGAGACCCGGGTTCGAAACCTTCAAAGCTATCCCATTTATTTATTTATTTATTTTATTTCAGTATTTCTTAGAAATTTTAAATTCTAGTATTTAAATTCTAATATATTTATTAATTATGTATCATTTAGAATTAATTTGAGCGATAAATATACAACGAAAAATTATAACTGGGTATTCGATTAAAACGAAGTGGGTTTGGATAATCCGGTTTTTGACGGATGTTACACATAAGCTAGGTATTTATAGGTTTACAAGTTCGGCCCAATATGTGTAAGTTCGCCCGAACTTGCCTAAACATGTTATCACATGAGCCACTTGGCTAAGACTCTTCATAAATACTTCTTAACCAGCATGTCCAGCTCTATACAATACAGACTCGATACAAGACTAAGACATAACATTATGCACCAACATAGTGTAAATAGCAAAAAGTTGGGTGCAATAGAATCACCCTAATTTAATCCACTTACTTCAAATATTTTCACTAAAAGAAACGGAGGGTTGGTAGACTCCAACCCCTCGAAGATCCCCTTGTCTGCCACCATACAACTGTCCCCTAAGGTAGCGTTCGTTTCATTGAATGGAATGGAATGGAATTAGGAAGATTTTCTTGTAAAATTGGTCTTGGTTGGGGGAGGAAGGAATTTGAAATCCAATGAATTTCTTTAATCAATGAAATTTGTGACTATTTCAACATTCCTTAGAAATTCTTACTCTAATAAAGGAAGGAATGGAATGGAATGTTAAAATAGTCACAAATTTCATTGATTAAAGAAATTCATTGGATTTCAAATTTCTCCCTCCCCCAACCAAGATCAATTTTACAAAGAAAAACTTCCCAATTTCATTCCATGAAACGAACGCTATTACTACTAAGCCCCACTCATACCACATCTGGCAACCATAAACAATCGAGGACCCTTTCGTAATTTGCTAACCAAAGTTGGCCCTCATCTTTCATAAATTTCAAAACAACCACCAAAGTAGTGAGATTTTGATTATCAATCACATTACGTATATTATATGATTTAAACAGCATCATAGACACTTAGACAGTTTTTTTTAATCAAGATTAAAATCTATAGCTTAAACTAGATAATTAAACCATCATGAACATCAAGATGAGAAAGCTTCGCTAAACAGTTTTATCAATCAAATATTTGCTCCCATTTTTCGTAAGGGTGTACATTATTAGTAATTTCAGTTTGTAGTCAAATCAATCCTATAATGTATATCGGGTATTTATTTATTTTTATTTATTTATTATAACGACTAGTTTCTATTAAGCTATAAAAGAATATGATACAACTACTTTTGATTAATCATCAATTTTATATGTTTCTAATATACTTTTCATGTTAAAATATAGTTTTGGAGTTAAAAGAGATGAAATTTGAAAGATAAAATGAAAGCATAATGCATCTCAAAATTTCGGTGAGATTTTAATTAAATTTGAAAGATTTAATTAATCATCAATTTTATCTCATTCAAGCGGCATTGGAATCGTCTCATCGAACTCTACGATGTGAGGTTTTAGGTTTTCACTTTTGGATTTATAGGTTGTAGATTTTAGAATTTTTGTTTATTATCACTCTGTTTTTTCTATATTTGTGTAATTATGTCTTCTTTGCGACTAATTATGTCTTATTTCCTCGACATGTGTTATATTTTTCAGCATTGTATCATATTTTGCTAGACATTGTGTCATCTTCTGCAATCCATTATTTCTTTATAAATTTCTTATTTTTGGAAAAAAGCCTTTATAGAATAATTTAAACTCTTAAATTTGTTTTTTTTATATATAACTATAAACCTTCATTTACTCAACTTGATTGTTCATGAATTGTATGGAGTTTTTTAACTTCACTCTGGCAAATAAACACTCTCTTAAGTTAAGGGACCAAAATGAAAAAAAGAAGAAAAGACAAAAAAAACAAACCTTTTGCTTAATTACCTACACACCCTTTAAAAACCTCCATTCTCCAAACAACCCCCAACTCCTCCCTCTTTCTCCAGCACACAAACACAGACCATCTCATATTCTCTCATTCTGCCATTTTCGGACCTCTAAGCTTCCATTAATGCTTCCATTATTCAACTAAACCATGCTTTCACTTCAACCATGGCTTCTTCTTCACACCCCATTTCTCACAAACTCATCATCTTCCTTCTAATTTCCACATCATTACAGTTATTATTCACCTCAACCCAATCCAAATCCTGCACAAACCCCACCTCTTCCAAACTCATAATCTCCGGCAACTCCACCATCCTCAGCGAAAACAAAACATTTGTTCTCGGTTTCTTCCACACAAACGACGAATCGAAATGGTATTTAGGGATTTGGTACGCTACAGTCCCCACCCCCACCTACGTCTGGGTCGCCAACCGTCAAACCCCGATGACCAGCCTCCACACGTCGTCGTTTCAGATCGACGGTGCTAAGCTCACGGTCACGGAGAATCAAGATTCACGATGCGACGTCGTTTGGGAGAGTATCATCAATATCAATATTGAAAATAATAATGAAGACAATAATAATAATAAAGATAATAAAATGGATGTGAAGCTTCTAGAAGATGGCGATTTGGTGGTGGTTGACTCTGGTGGGGTGGTTGTATGGCGGAGCTTTGACTTTCCGGCAGACACGTTTCTACCGGGGATGAATTTGACGGTTGGTCAAACGTTGACTTGCTGGAAAAGTGGTAACGATCCGGCACCGGGGAAGTATTCGCTGCGGTTGAGACCACCGGATTACGGTGAGGTCGAGCTTTTGTTTAACGAAAGTAGAACTTACTGGACTAGTGGTAACTGGACCGGTAATATTTTCTCCGGTGTACCGGAAATGACTTTACCGTACATTTACCGTTTTTATTTCACTAACCCGTTTACCGAAACGGCGACGTTTGGGTTCACTGAGATCATGAGTCAGCAAAAACCGCTCACACGGTTTAACATAGATTCATCCGGCCAGATCAAGCAGTACACGTGGTCCCCACAGACGGAAAACTGGAACATGTTTTGGAATCAGCCGGAGAATCCTTGTAGGGTTTATGGGTTGTGTGGGAATTTTGGGTTTTGTAATGCGAGATCCGTGTTGAATCCGTGCAAATGTTTCGATGGATTTCGACCGTTGGATGGAACCGGGTGGGATGCCGGAGATTATTCAGGCGGGTGTGTGAGGGATAGCGATGAGAATTGCGAAAACGATAGGTTCTTTTATATCGGGGACGTTACGTTTGATCAAGAGAAGGTTGAGTTGTTTTCGGGCACTAGTAGGAGCAATTGTGAACGGAAATGTTCGAGTGATTGTTCGTGTGTGGCTTTGTCGTATAATCCGAAGACGAAATCGTGTAAGAATTATTTCGGGGAGGTTTTGAATCTTGGGAATTCGAGTTCGGATTTGGGGATTATTCAGGATTCGTTGAGTATACGCGTTCCTAGAGGGGCGTCTGGAACAAAGATTGGGGCGAAAACAGTTATCGTAATAAGCACGGTTAGTTGTTTTGTTGCGGTTTTGTTGATGGTGATCGTTGGTTTCGTGGTTCTAAGGAAGAAAACACTCATGAGAAAGAAACTGGAAGAGGAATCGGTGTTCCCCGTGACAAATTTGAAGGTGTTTACATACAAAGAGCTTCATGCCGCTACTAACGGGTTCTCAGAGCAGCTGGGACATGGTGGGTTTGGGGCAGTGTTTAGCGGGAATGTGGATTCGACCATGGTAGCAGTGAAGCGGCTGGAACGACCTGGTGGTGGCGAAAAGGAGTTTCGAGCGGAGGTATGTACGATTGGTAATATTCAACATGTTAATCTTGTTAGATTGAGAGGTTTTTGCTCGGAAGAGTCACATAGGCTACTTGTTTACGATTATATGCCAAACGGTCCGTTGAGCTTTTACTTGAAAACGGGTGGGAAAAATCTTGATTGGGACGCTAGATTTAGGATTGCGATAGGAACCGCTAAAGGAATTGCTTATTTACACGAAGAATGTCGGAACTGTATAATACATTGTGATATTAAGCCCGAAAATATTTTACTCGATCAAGATTTTTCGGCTAAGGTGTCGGATTTTGGTCTCGCAAAGTTGATCGGACGTGATTTTAGTCGGGTTTTGGCCACTATGAGAGGAACATGGGGTTATGTTGCTCCTGAGTGGATATCAGGAGTGGCTATAACCACGAAAGCGGATGTTTATAGTTACGGGATGACGTTGTTGGAGCTGTTAGGGGGTCGGCGGAACGTGGAGGGCCCGCCGGATGGTGGTAACGGAGGTGAGAGTAACGAAAAGTGGTTTTTCCCACCGTGGGCGGCGAGGAGGATAACGGAGGGGGATCTGGCGGCTGTTGTGGATGAGAGGCTTGGCGGTGAGTATAACATGGAGGAGGTAGTGAGAGTCGGGTTGGTGGCGGTGTGGTGTATACAAGATGAAGAGGTGGCTAGACCGACAATGGGGATGGTGGTGAAGATGTTGGAAGGGGTGGTGGCGGTGGAGGTTCCGCCGCCACCTAAGCTGCTTCAAGCGTTGGTTTCTGGGGAGTCGTTTCGTGGCGTTGGCGGCCATAGTCAAAACGGTACGCTTACGGGTGTGTCGTATGAATCAAAGGATTCACAGCTTGCTGGTTAAGGTGATATTTTAGTGTTTAATCAACAATTCTGTTAATAGTTTAATAGTTAATACCAATGTTATGTTTATTTCGTTTGTGGTAGCATTTAAACGTTATTTCTTCGTGATTTTACTTTGACTTTGAGAAAAGGATTCAGTCGGATAAGTCAATGATCAATCAATTGGTGTAATGAAAGTAAGGTTGAGTGATTTTGGTATATTTATTTGCGAATACTGGAATTGTTTTTTTTAACGGCAAGGAATGACGTGCCAATCATCGTGACTTCGGGCGTTGTGGCTAAGGTCGACTCTCGACCGCCGCCAGCCCCTTGGCTCTCCTAGATGCGTGGAAACCCGACTTCCACCCGCCTGATGGCACGACAGTGGAATAATCGGTAAAACCTCTTCCCCATTCAAGACGAACCGACGCCACCCGTATTCGCCCTTCACCTGGATGCGGCAGAAATAATGGGGATAGTGGGAGTCGAACCTGGGTCACAAGGAACACCAAATTTTTCTCCAACCACTACTATCTCATTGGAATTGTTTGTTTAGGAATTATAAATCTGATTGCGAAGAGGCGTTTGAAACAACGAATTTTAGGTCGTGTAGAATTAGACTTTTGTTTAAAATAAAAAAATTAAATAAATAAATTATAAATCCATCCACTTTGATTTTGTTTTGAACGGTGAGATTCTATGATTATAGAACAGGGCCAACATGTGTTGTAATGTGTTGTAAAAACCCGAAAGATACAGTACACAAAAGAAATCGAAAATGCTAATACACCCCCAATTACATAAGTTTATTTCACTATGTCCCTTATGTTGAAATTCACCTATCTCTCCGCACTGAATCTTTAAACTTCGATATGCTTTTCAGCCATGAGTACAAACCCGACTTTATTACCTTTACGATATTGTTTCCGGAGGGCATAGTGCCATTGTATACTTTCTCGTTTCTTGCCTTCCATAGGTGCCAGAAACGAGAAAGTATAGAGTGGCATTATGCGTTCTGGAAACAATATCGTAGAGGTAATAAAGTCGGACTCGCACTTATGGCTGAAAAGCATATCAAAGTTTATAACCAAAAGATTGTGTGTTCAAATTCTGTAAACCGCACGTTATGATGTATTAAAAATTGATGTTTAAAAATAAATAAATTATAAATCCGATAAAAGGACTCGAATGTTCATAGTAGCATGTGTGTCGTTGTTTAATATATTTGAAAGACAATATATTGTCCAAGTTGGGGGGATCAGACAACACAACATTAAATCGATAGGATAACGACACTGCCAATTAAATTTATTGTTGTTATTGACTTTGGACACGTGTATTTATTACAATCATCACGTCTCGATTTAAAAATTTCGACCAAGTAACATTTATCCACATATTTTTTTTTGTTACAGACAATATATATTTTTTTGTTTATTTTTTAATTAGTACAAGTTTAATCCTTAGATTGTTAGAACTAGGTTTAACGGCTATACATGATCAACATTGGACTTGAATCTTCAATCTCACGCGGAAAGATGCCTTTCCATCATCAAATGTTTATTCACCTAAAAAATACAACACACATGATGTAAAAATATTTTGTATGGTCTTAATAACACGTTTTATAGGGCATTTAACCTAATACATGATAAATTCACAACTTAAAAAAAAACCATGGTCGAGCATCTCTTCACCGCCTGTTGGATTGCCTTGAAGGTGTGGAACTTGGTCGGGTCTTGGTGCAACATTCCTCCCGTTTTTGCATTCTCTTTTAGGGACCTCATGGAGCTTCATAACTCGGTCTCCCTAAACAAGAAGCCAAAAAGGATAGAGAGATCCTTTAGGCATCAGTCTTATCACGTGATGGTACTTGTGGAAAGCGAGGAATGGAGTAGCGTTCTCGAAGACAACAATTTTGGTTGAAGGCATATTAGATAATCTCAAAAGGGTGGGTTTCTTATGGCTTAAGAATAGGAGTAAATTCACAGCTATGACTTGGTTATATTGGTGTAAATGTCCCTTGTATATAGTTTGATGTAGTGGTGTGTGTGTGTGTTTCTGTTTTGGGGCCGCTCCTTGCTTTCTTTGGCAGGTGGGATTGCCTTTGTTCGAACGAAAGCTACTTTTCAAAAAAAAATGTTTAGCTCTTGCACATAATAGCAACTATAAGCTACGAATCCAAGTTATCATCAAATAGCGGTCCCTCACTCATAGAAAAACCTGCTAACACCTTTTTCTAAAGTCCTACTATATTCATGAACAACTTTATCACAGACACATAGTACTGAAGTCCTACTCCATTTATGGACAACAATTTTAGCACCTTAACTATTAACCACTACAATTTAATTATGATAATAGCTATAGCATTTATCATTACAAAGTTTCACCCACCTTGTGATCACTACATGAGCAGCTAACACAATCTTTAAAGTTCTGCTAGTAATAATTTGATTGCAATAATTACCATTACCACATTGCCTCTCCTCAAGCTAGGGTCATACTGGAAGCGGTCTTCCATTCCTACGGGGTAGAGGTAAGACTGTCTACATCTTACCCGTCTCAAACCCTACATTAGCTTTGTTATTGGTGGGATTTACTGAGTATAAAAAAAAACATTGCCTCCCCTCCCAAGAAATAAATACCAAAAACTCTTGTAAATTTTGATAAAATCACACAATTACATAAAACAATTTTGATTTATATCCCATTTTAAAGAGTTGGTACTTGTATTTTCTAGTGTCACTATCCTCGTCGAAAACCCTTTGGTATACATGTATATAACATAATCTTTATTAATATATTTTACTTGAACAAAAAAGAATTTAGATGAATGCCGTATAACTCAACAACCTTCATGTTTGGTTGTTCAACACTACAACTCTCCCTTAAAAGAATGTACACCATTTGACCATAATTCTTCTTAAACATAGTGAATTTAAAATATCTAGTTTACTACATTATGCTTCAACTTCTATTACATCGCTTGTTAACAGTGTAAGGCTGGTCATTGTAGAATAACAAATCATGTCACATCAGCCCAACAACGAGCGAAACACCACGTACGCCGCCTAGGCATTGGGGGCACCATGGGCATTCTAGCCATTGGGTTAACGGGGGATAGGCTCATGGTGGACCCCGTATCCCACATTTCCACCAATCACAAACTTATACATATTTATTATTTATTTATTCATTTTCTTTTATTTAATTTATTTGTTAACTAATGTATTGCAAAATATATCCAGTTTCCGTGTATAGTTTGTACGGTTTTCGAGTCCACTTGTGTCATTTTTAGGTAGAATTTATATATTACAAATTCGTTTGCGTTTTCCAGGTCTCGGGAAATTAAAAAAAAGCTGAAATAGGCGAAAAACGAGCTATATAGGAAGAAAACTGAATACCGGAACGCGTATGAGAGATTGAATAACGAAACTTCGAAGAAAACGAGATAAGTCACCTTGTCGCGTCGCGCGACAGAGAAGAGAAACTCCCTCGCGTGACGCGAGGGGGGGGGTTTGACCATATTTGACTTTGAGTCTGTTGCGCTACGCGACGCATTAGCGTGTCACCCATCGCGCAACTCGAGGGGAGGATTTTCACAAAGAGATACGTTTTTGGTCCGGATTTAAGAGTTATAAAAACCGAATCTTCTTCAAATTGATCATCATCAATCTTGGATGAAATTCAGAAAACCCTAGGTGAAAACTGAAGCTCTAGAACATCAAAGTCGAAGAATTTGAAGCAGGGAATCACGAATGTTGAAGATTAGAAGCGAGGGATTGAATATCATCGGGTTCACACTTCCGGTTCTCTAATTCTTTGCTTTTGATCTTTCAAACCATGAATTCTTTACTTAAACTTTGTTTTTTTCCTGTCTAAACAATGATTCACAGCTAAATCTTTGCATGCTACCTAATAATGAATACACGCTAAAGTTTTGATTTTTATCGGTTTTGAATACTATTTGTGATGAATTAATAAAGTAACGATTTTGGTTTCTTTGATTTTATATATATGCATATCTAAACTTACTTGATTTCATGACTATAACTTTACATGCTTCCTTGTTGAATGTCTTTCATTGATTGGTTCATGTTAGATCAATTACTGTGTGTTTTTTATTAATTTATGGTTTGCTAGACGTAGTATCCATAGAAGTTATTCTTGTGAATCAAGTAGGTATAGGTGTTCAACTAATCTTATATCCATGAGGTAAGAGATTATCGGTCTTTCTAGGTTGTTAGATTAGGGTTAGGGACTTTTTGAGAAGACCGCCTTAGTTTACCTTCCAATACTTTGGTTATCGAGTCGAGCCAGGTTCCATATTTACCCTTGACTTTCGCATTGTAAGGTAGATCATCGTTTAGGGTACTTTATTAATATAGTTGGAAAGCCCGTGAGGGAGTCCACTAATACCGGCAATTTAACAGCTTATTAGGGTTCCATAGGTTTCTTCTCGAGAAGGTTCGAGGGTCCTTTAGGTTATCCAATAAGTTTAGTATTTTAAGATCCCGGTTCCTTCATGTCACACCCCAACCGATGGCGGAATCATCGGGGCGCGGCACTAAGCGAATCATATTGTCCAAGAGAATCCATAACAACTATTTTTTATGACAATATTTAATACGTTAATTTCCCATACAATCAACAAATACTCATACAATAGTCATTACGAATTTCAATATTCTCAAACAAAACACGATTCAACAACTAGATTTTTGTTATGAGTTTCTAAAGATAAGCCCTAAATCCATTGAGCATAGATTCATCAACCTGTCACATACGTTAAAATAAAGTCAATACAATAATGTAAAGGTGAGTACACAGCTTTGCATAACAATAGTAAATAAGCGTTTAATGAAACCAACATGCACTAACGTATCATGTGAACACATATATGTTACCTATACCGAAATAAACTAACCAATACAACCGCGAGTGAGACAAGTAAAGTAAAGCGAGAGCGAGCCTTAACAACCCCTGAATGAACAGGTGGCGGGTCAACCTATAGCAGCTATCATGTAAAGGGTGGTCAGCAAATCTCAAGGCATACAATTAACACATAGCTGTTCAGCGTTCACGTATAGTCATGCGATAGTAGTTTTGCGTTTTGAAAGCGTTTTAGAGTTGTGATAGTTTGATAGAGAATGTATGTAACACCAAAAAGTGCATTAAAGCAAAAAAGGGTCAAGTATACTCACTGTGGGTGCATAAACAGTTAAGTTCGAGCGGAGGAGAGCAAGGAGAGTGTCGGGTGAGCCTGTAAGCGGGAACAGAAGTGCATGAGTCTTCCATAGGGCTGAATCGGCCGAAACGAAGTGACGGTGTGGGAAACAGGTCAATTCGTACGAATTGGTTAATTCGTACTAATGGGTCAATTCGTACGAATTGAGCTCTTTTGTGAGATTGAGTTGTTTCGTATCCAAAATCGAGTGTCTTCGTGTCTTTCATTTGGGAATCGAGTGTTCATCCATCCCGCCTTAAGTTACTGATCAAATCGTGAGCCGGAGAGGTCTTTTGAGCGAGCTTAGTCGCTTGTGGGAATTAGGACTGGTTCGTACGATTGGCCAATTCGTACGAGATAGTCTGAGTCGCACGAGTTGACTGTTTAGCGTCTTCGTGCGTCCGGAACTGAGTTTCGCCTGGAACAGTCGTGGTTTCGAGTCCATTTCAGGCTGATTTCGACACCGCTTCGTCCCACTAAATAGTGAACGAAATATATGTCGGTTTAGTCCGTTTTTGTGTAAAAATGGAGTTTAAAACAATTTTATTTGGATAAACACTTGGTGAGCTTGAAACAACAAGGTTTCTATCTTGAGAAGCCAAAGCTAACTCAAGTCCACTCATTTAAGTGTGAATTTGAGGTAAAATCAGAAGGTTTTATGGAAAAGATGAAAGTTTTCATAAACAGAGAAGTTTAGATGAAATCGGAGATAAACTAAATCGTCGTGGAAATTGTTGTGTTTTGCGTGTCACACCCCGACCCGCAGCGGAATAAGAGTCGGGGCATGCTTGGGTTATCACCAAAGCTCATGATGTTTACTAATATGTTTCATATTTATTAAATTCAAATTACATGTCAAATGTTCAAGTCAAATTCATACAATACAAGGAAAGGAAAAATTAAATAAACAATCCAACATCTAAACTGATTTATTCTTCTAGGCCGTCCTATATGTTTCTTGCTTCAACTGGATCACCTGTATCATGTGTAAAAATGGGGGTTTTTGGGTCAACAAAAGTTGGCGAGTGAACCATATTAGAAAACATTTATTATTGATTTCTTGTTGTAATTAATATGGAAAATTTGTGCAATAATCATATATGAGCAAACGTAAATAAACATACAATGACAAACCACCTTGCATGAGTATATGACATGAATGATAATGTATATGTTGGCAACGTCTCGTTCCGTTCATAGGTAATGGGGAACGGACGGCCTATGATGATGTATGTGCAATCAAGGCTCAATCAAACGGAGTCGATCGTATGTTGGCAACGCCTCGTTCACGCTTATAGGTAATGGGGAACGGTTCCGCTCATAGGTAATGGGGAACAGACGGCCTATGATGATGTATGTACTGAAAATGATAAACTAAATCTAAACATTAACCGCACAAACAATTGATACATATTGGATACACATTTGATCATGAATATGATGGATTCACAAGTGTTTAAATGAAATAAATAAATAGCGACACATGATACACCCCAAAATGTGATTAAAACGGGGAATTGGTAGAGATTCACTCACATTGGGTGCGTTCTCTTGATGATGTTGGATGCGCACGAGTTTAGAGAGTTGATCGACGAGGAATAACTAACCTAGATAATAACGAAAAGGTACGGTAAATAAGTGGATTTTATTAACAATTTTAATTGGATTTTTAGGTTTATTTTTGTGAGTTTAAGGTCACTTTCTAACTTTAAAAATGTTATTTTTAAGTATTTTTAATTGATTTTTAAATAAAACAAATAAATAAAAATATAAAAAAATGTTGACTTTTTGAGTTGACCGTTGACCGGTTCGGACCTTGTGTATATATGCGCTGGGTGAGGCTCGAACTTGTGACCTCCCGTACGCGTGCACGCAGCTCTACCAACTGAACTACGTGTCTAACCCGAAATATTTCTGTTTTTAATTATATTTATATACTATTTAATTTAATCAGAAATCATTTATTTTAAAAAGGATTTTAATTATGTCTGACCGGTGCACACAACAGGTCTCGAACCCGGGACCTGTTGTTCAGGGTTGCACACAGTCCACCGCTGGACTGTGTGTCTAACCTGGTTAATATACTGATTTTTATTAATCTTAACATCTTACAGTGAGTTGATACGGTTCGGTTTAAAAAGAACATTTTTATTTCAGAGAGTGAGGTTGTGTCAGGGATCGAACTCGCGACGTGTGATAATTGTTTGCACACAGTCCACCGCTGGACTGTGTGTCTAACCCGGTTATATAACTTGTTTTAATTAATCTTATAAACATCGTCGACTTCGTCTTCTTCGCTCAAAGACTCAGACGACCGATATTCTTCTGTTCTTGATTAAATCGTTCATCGAACATATTACTGGTTGAAATGTAATGAATAAAATGAGTTAAGGAATCAAATGTACCGATCAGACTGTGTTTTCTCAGAATTCCGGCAATGGTCGTCGGCTCTGATTTCTGTATTCCGTCTGATTGAATCAATTAACAGTTTTGATCGATTAGTTGTGAAATTGAGTTACTAAACAATGATTATCAGAAGGTTTAAATGATTATACCGATTCACAGCGTGATTTTGGAAATTCCAGAGGTTTTCCGGCGAGTGCAGAATATTCCGGCTACGTCGTCTGGGATTGATTCTGGTTGATGGATTGAAGTTAGTAATAGTCTAACAATGGATTGAAACCAAAAGAGTCGAGGTATTTACCGTCTTGATGAAAGTCTCGGTTTTCCGGCGTAAGTCCGGCGATTGTAGAAAATCTCCGGCGAGTGAAATTGATTCGAGAAATGGTGCGATTTTGAGCGAAATGATTTCCAGAGACTTGGGTCTGTATTTATAGGGAAGAATCACGATGAATTGGTCTGATTTCAGTCTTGATTCGTTGGTCAGCCTTTCTCCGGCGGTTATGACTGATGTCGCGGGATTAGACATCGGTTATAACCGATGTTGAGGTTAATACATATGTTAAGTCAAAGGAAACCGTCGATAATTGGCGAAATCGTTGGAATTTCCGGCGAGAGTGATTTGGGCGCGCTGATGACCAATTTGATTTCGAGTTTCATTATATGTATTAATTGTTTCGATATATCAACAAATTACACAAGTGGCGGAGTGGTTAGATGAGTGTTAATTGTGTCTTCCGGCTGACCCGGGTTCGAAACCCGGCAGCCGGTTTTCTTTTTTATTTATTTTATTTTCACTTTTTAATAATTATAGTTTTTAAATTCTAAATTGTTTATTAATTATGTATTGTTTAAAATTAAAATAAATCAAAAATACGCAACGAAATTTTATAACTTGATATTCGATTAATAAACGAAGCGGGTTTTGGAAACCCGTTTTTCGACGGATGTTACATTGCGTGAAAATAGTTGTTTCTTACTTGGAAAAACAGAGGAGAAGGGTAGAGAGCGTTTTCGTGCGAGTGGCATGCGTGTGAGGGAGTGTGGTATTTATATGAGAGGAGGAGGAGCTTGGATGTCAATTCGTACGAATTGGCCAGTTTTGTGCGAATTTTTTCCATTCACGCGTCGGCTGTCACACCCCGACCCGCAGCGGATAAGGTGATCGGGGCATGATTGGGTTATCATCAAAGCTCATGACATTTATTATGCGTTTCATATTCTTTAATACAAATTAAATGGAAATTTACAATGAAGGTTCCAACTGTTCTAACTAACAATCTAAACTTCTTTGTTCTCTTCTAAGGCATATCCTATGTTTTCCTTGCTTCAACCTGTTCACCTGTATCATGTGTAAAAAGGTTTTTGGATCAACATAATGTTGGCGAGTGAATCCTATGGAAAACATTTGAACAAATTTATTTAAATTGATTATGAAATATGTGCACAACCAAACATGAGTAAAAATAGATGTAACTTAATCAACAATCATAAGATATTAAATGAAACACACATGAACAAAAAATGGAACAATTAGAGGCACGCGATGCTCAACTCGTCTCTCACGAGGAACTGAGGGGCCTAATGTATGAATTGCATAACATGATAATATGAATGACACAACTACAACCAATATAAACTCAATGATACACACATGAACAATAATGAATTTGATTTGAAGCACGCGTTGTTCAACTCGTCTCCCACGAGGAACTGATGGGCTTAATGAATGAGTTTCATATGATTTGGCATAGGAAAATAAGTAAAAACACAATAATATAAACAATCTAAGTTTAGGTCATGATGTGGTATGGCACAAGTTTAAATAAATAAATTAATTATTTTCATAACACATGACACACCCCAAAACGTGTAATTTAAAAGGGGAAGTTGTAAGATTCACTCACAGTGGGTGCGTTCGGTTGATGATGTTGAATGCACGCGAAGTGGTTTTAACCACGAGTGAGTTTAACCTAGAATAATCGCATTATGGTTTGGTAAGTAAACGGATTTTATTAATCTATTTTAGTAGGATTGTTGGGTGTATTTTTTGTGAGTTTGAGACTATTTTCTAACCTTAAAAATGTTATTTTTAAGTATTTTTAATTGATTTTTAATTAAAATAATTAAATAAAAATAATAATAAAAATAAAAAAATTTGATTTTTTTTTGACCGTTGACCAGCCCGTTGACCGTTGACCTGACCGTTGACCGGTTCGATCATGTATACATGTGCGCTGAGTGAGGCTCGAACCTGAGACCTCTCGTACGCGTGCACGCAGCTCTACCAACTGAGCTACGTGTCTAACCCGTTATATATCTGATTTTAATTATATATATATATTAATTAGTTTAAACCGAAAATCATTTTATTTTAAAAATAGTTTTTAAGCGAACCGGACGTGCACTCCACAGGTCTCGAACCCGGGACCTGTGGTTTAATCTAACACACAGTCCACCGCTGGACTGTGTGTTAAACATGTTATATAATTCGATTTTTATTATACTTAAATACAATTTAGTTATTTCCTTTTCTGCCTTATTAAAAAGAATAGATAATTGTTCGAGTCGGTGCAGTAGACCGGACTCGAACTCGTGACCTGTGATATAAACAAACACACAGTCCACCGCTGGACTGTGTGTCTAACTTGGTTATTATTCCGGTTATTAATATACTTAACATATACCAGTATCGACTCCGGTTCAGTTAAACAAAAATTTGATTTTTATTTAGGCAGCATGTGTGAAACCGGATTCGAACTCGTGACCTTTGCGTTATATGTGCACACAGTCCACCGCTGGACTGTGTGTCTAACCCGATTAATAGTTGATTCTAATTATACTTATAATATAACGAATACATCGTCTTCTTCATCAAGGTTTAACCAGAGAAAGACGACTGACTGGTTCAAGGTTTTTATCGGTTTATTAGTGTGTTTAAGATCATTACGATGAGATAAATGTGAAAAGAAAAAGAAATTGGGCGGAGAGGTATACCGACTGGACCCTCTGTTTTCCGGCAGAACTCCGGCGACAGCAATCAACTCCGGCGTCAGGTGTCTTGCAGCAGCAAGTCTTCGGAAAGCTTGGAAAAAGTATGGGTATCTCCGGTATAAGCTTCAGGGGCTCAGTGAGGTTCAGAAATAAGGAAATCGGTTTTCCGGCGACGAACAGAAAAGTTCCGGCGAGGGAGTTTTCGCCGAGAAAGAGTGTGGTTTTGAGCGAAAAGGTTTTCAATGGGTTGAGGGTGAATTTATAGGGGAAAATCGAGATGCACTTGGTCTGATTTCCGACTGGGTTCATTGATTTAAATTTTCCGGCGGTTATAATTTTGGTCGCGGACTTCAAACATCGGTTATAACCGATGTCTTGTTAATGGTTTACGTTATAACTGAAAATGGTGTTAAAAATTCGCGAGGTTTCCGGGATTCCGACGACTGAACTAATGGGCGCCGATTTTGAATTCGTAACGTCACTTTATCAATTAAATGATTTCAATATTTACCAAACAGAACAAGTGGCGCAGTGGTTTGTGTGTGTGAGATAAGGCGCTGAGTGACTCAGCGAGTGACCCGGGTTCGAAACCCGGCTGGATCATTTCATTTTTATTTTGCGATTTTCAACAGTTTTTCAAAAACTAAATATATATTCCCGTATAATAATTGATTACGTATCATTTAAAAATATTTTGGGCATTTAATTCGCAACGAAATTTTTGACTGACTGTTCGGTTGATAAACGGAGCGGGTTTGGTAAATCCGTTTTTGACGGATGTTACATCGGCTGTTCGTTTGGTGTTTTCGTTCGTATTAGTTAGTTGGGTTAAGGGTTTTAGCGAAGCGTTAAGCGTTGTGTTAACAATATAATGCGATAGATCGAGTCGCGTGAGCGAGAGCGTTGTGAGAGCGAGTATAGACCATAAAACATAAAGCACACATAACACATAAGTAACATAAAGTAACATAAATAACTGTGATTTGAGTTTGCGTTGTGCGTTGAGCGTTGCGAGTATTAAGCGATTAAATGCATTAAATAAGCGATATAAAATGCGTTTAAAAATAGATTAACCATTATTGTTCGATTCCCCGAGTACAAAGTGGTTACAACTGAAATAACGATAAATCAGATGACAACTGAAAAGTCGAGTTGTTACATTTCATCACTAACAGAAAGGCAACCCAATGCGTGTAGGATTTTGACCTAGGCAGTGTCTTTATCATCATCTGAATCAATCCAAAATCCCAGTTTGTGTTTTAGTTCAACTCTAGTTAGTTTTAATTAATTGCAATTAGGTTATTAGAACCCCCCCCCCCCTTAAATTATAAATCAATTTAGTCGTGTCAGTAGATAAGTGAATTGAGTCTAGTTAACGTAATTAATAGAGTCTCGTGGGTTCGATATCCGGACTTACTGGTTAGTAGTTTAGTTTTAGAGAGTCTAGAGTTTAACTTAGTGTCTAGTTTAGGATCAATTTAGTTATTAATGGTTAAACTACTTGTAGCACATCTTTAACCACAACAACCTAGTTATTGGATGACTTAGTTATTGCCCCTCTGCCACATGGCGCTAAGGTGGCAACATTTTTTTCTAGTTATTAAGGTGGACAGTTATTCCACAACACATAGTCTCACAGGTGAAATTTTAACCTTTGACACTCAAAACTTGTTTTCAAAACACACGCATTTAAGAAAATCTAAAACCATCATTAACTATTTTGAGACAGCTAAGTAATCAAAACCACATTTTGGTTGGTTTTGAAAATATCATTAGTTTTTGCACATGCGCAAGTAACCCAATTTTCTAAATTTTACAAGTCTATCAAGTTAGTCTCACCATCCAGAACTTCTAAGCTATGCATTATGGGTTGAGGATGGTGTCACAAGAATGATGGCATGGAGGTGGGGGATCAAGGGGAACACCACCGTGTGGTGCGGGAGAGAGGGGGATCGATATGGAGGGGATGGATGTCATATTCATCATGCGAAATAAAGAAGATTTTGAGGTGTATGGGGATAGAAATCAGATGTGGAGATAGGGGATGGAGGGGAACACCATGTTAGGTTAATATGCCCAAGAGTCGATATTCAACATTTCTAATAAGATATAATCCAAAGAGTTACACTTTGATCAAAGAACAAGAAAGAATATTTAAAGAGTAAAATATCTTACATGGAAAAGGTGAGTTGGGAGTCATTTAATTTAAATTAAAGGGTTTATATGTAAATATAGAAACTCTAGTAAATTGAAACAACACTGGAATCACAATTTTTAAACTAATGAACTGAAATAGTGATTTTTGACAAACCATAGGAACGGAAAATGTAATTAACTAAAAAAAAAGACACAAAACGTGCCTTATGCTTTCTTCTTCGGATCTTTGCGGATCTTCTTGGTCCTTTTAGATCTGTACCTCTTTAAATGAAATTGAATTTCCTTGTTCAAGAATCATGTTCTTAGACGCTAAAACAAATGAAGCACACGCATTATTAGTTGTCGTATAATACTAATTCAGTCCAAATATTTAATTTCGGTAATAGATCAAACCGAATCAAATTCGCAATCTAAATTTGATAATAATCGAATTGCTTATATAATCGGAACATAATCAAGCATCAGAACCCTTACCACCCTCTAAATTTCATGGGATCTTCTTCTGCAATCGTCCGCGTTTTCTTGTACCTCGTCGGAGTTCGTTTTCATCACCCGAATCATAAACTCGTACCCTATCAACGCAACACATAAGTTCTATTGACACTATTCTATTAAGTTTTATGAGGGGTTTAAAAGCCCCATGGTTATTGCTTTGATTGTTACTTGTGATTGGTCTAATTTGGCAACTAAAGTGTTAGGGTTTCGATTTAGGTTCTGATTTGGCAAGATGATTAGTTGCAGAACACTTTAAAAAAAGCAGAAACTGATTGTTCACAAAAGTCATGATGGTCTAGTGGTTATGTGCGCTGGTGCTGTTTTGACAATATTTAGAACTAATGGACTGTAATGGTTACTTTTAATAAACCACAGGGACGAAAAATGTAACTAACTCTTTAGTAATTTTAATTTTAATAACAGGTGCATTATGGTCATTTCAAATAAACTAACAGAATAACTGGATGACGTTAGTGTGTGTGGAATGTAATAATTACGAAACTGAAACTACATAGACTTAAATCACAAATTTTTAACTAATTGACTGAAATAGTGATTTTTGACAAACTAAAGGGAGAAAAAAACGCAATTAATTCTTTTACCAAAGTTTGAACAAGTTTACGAATTTACTTGCTACTAGGATTCCAATATATAGGTTTAAGAATACAAAAGATTACATGGTATGTATTTTTGTTTTTCATCATTAGAAACTTTAGTTTGTGTAATATGAATGTGATGGTATTATATGATTATAATGGCATGTTAGATAGTATGTATGAACAAGTTGATATTATGAAGTTCTATGGTTTTTTCTTGATTAGATGATAGCATTCTTTTTATTTTCTTAGTTTTTTAGAATCGTTACAATTCATGCGCGAATATGATAATTTATTACATGCTTATGGTATTTAGTTTTTACATATATATACATCTGATTCATCATTATGAGTAGGGTTTCTGTGCAAAATGTGTTTTTCCTACAAAGTGTGATTTTCCCTCTCTCTATAAACATATTATAAAAAACCCTCTTTCATACCAAAAATAGGTAGAATCATGGATCAAGATAACAAATTCGGATTGAAATATAAGCACGATTGATACCATGTTTATAATTCCATTCGCAATTCATCATCTTCTTCTAAAGCACATTCAATCCGTATTTCATCTGGTTCGTCACATTGTATTTTATCACTAAAACACACTACTATGAAACACATACAATACCCAACTTCAAGTGTAGTAAAACACAACACTATGATAAAACACAATATGAAGAAACTAGAAACTGATAAAACACAGCGTCAAGACAGTGTTATTTACATTGATATTGTTTTAAGGATTGATGTGTTAAAGCTACATTGTGATTAATTCCTGCATATACATGTATCCAATATATTTTGTTGAAAACAGTGTTGTTTTTTAAAGTTTGATCATAGTACAGGAAATAAAATACAACATGATAAACTTGTAACATGCTAGATGACGAGTGAGCATGCATTAACTGCTAAAACACAACTTACCAATATCTCTTAGTGAACTGTGTTTCGTTAATTAAAACAACATTTAATACCAAGGGAATTGTAATACATTAACATTAACCTTTTACTTGGTAAAACATATCTCAAGAACTTGTTGAAAATTAAACCCCATAACATGATCATTCTTAAAATAAATGATAAAAAAATCCAATCATATTGTATTTACCATCGCCACAATCAACAATTATTTTTTATCAGGCAATTGATTTACGAAGAAGAATATGAAAATCGCATGGAATGATAACCTCCAATACGAAATTAAGGAAATATTAAGTTTCCTTAAAGTTTTCATGAGTTAGTTAATATTAAAATAAATTCCATAAATAAAATAATTATCAAATTACCTTAATGCTCTTTTTATTAAAAAACCCAATTGCCTCCCTACACTTTGTAGAATATATGGCTATTATACATTAATATATATAAATTGTTTTCTTTTTCAAGATAGTTGAAAGATTTTTAATAATCTTCCAAAAAATACAAATTTAATTATAAATTAGATTAAACACTTTTCCTAAATTAACATTCATCATTCAATCTTCCCCAAAATTATAAAGATATTTTATGTGTGATCTTAAATAAAAAAATCAAAATTTATTTAGTCTTCAAGGAAATTATGGGATTTAAATTTATTGTTATTCTTTTAGATTATTACCTATTTTTACATCAAACACTAACTTGTTACCAAAATTGGAGAAAGTATAAATAGAGATATAGGGTATTGAGAAACTAGTTCAACCTACACCATTTCTCTCTCTCTCTCTAAATCTCTTTCTGTCTCGCGTCGAACACTCCCAGACTGCCACCACCGCCGACGCCAATCACCATCATCGACGCCGACCACCGTCGTCGACCACTCCGGTAGGGCTGCTGCTTTCTCCCTCGCCACCGCTCCGCCGTCAGTTCTGATTTCGGTGGAGATCGTTTTCTCAGGTGTTCTCGCGAGTAGAATTTGAAGGTGTTCGAGATTCTCGGGTGTTTCGTGTCAACCGGATTTGACGTCCGGTTCATTGAATCAAGGTGTTACAACTTAGTTAGTCAAGCTCTTTGAAAAAGGTATATTTTCAAATAACACCACATAATTGATTTTTGTTTTTATTTGATTTGCATGTAGAATCCTGGTTAGAGATCCAAATTCTACTTTAGATCTAATAATACACACACTCAAAGGGGATGCATCCCAAATCCAAACCCATAGAAACCAAAATTCATCAATTGGGCCAAAACATGGACTCTTAGTTCTTACTAAAACCACATTTTATTATCCATATGATTTTAAGGCCTTGTGACAACCCAAAACTTTTATAGTCCAATATTTGTTTCACTACACAAATACCCTAACAAACTATGATTAAGAAAACAAACCATGGTTAGATTCAATATCCTCCTCCTATAAATACTCTATGCAATAACTTAACTCTACACAAGACAAACATTTGGGCACAACAAATTCTAAGGCCCCTACAAAAAAGCTATACAAACATGGTAATATCTCCCCTCTCTCTCTCCACACACACACAGACACACACTCTGAGAAATTGATTGATTCATCGTCAAAATCTGTTGAAAAATGCTGACAAAGTAACCTTAAATCTTCTCCCATTTCCGCCAAAACCTACACAAAAAACCCTTAAATTTGGTTGATAATGTTAAGATTCTCTTTCTGTTTTTCAGGGTTTTTTGTTCCCTTTAGTGTTGGATCATGTGTGTGTGTGTGTGTTGTATATATATATAGTATATATATATATATATAATGTATGTGTGTGTATATTCCGTTTTAATATTTCGAATCTATGACAGGATCGTCAAATCAAGATTGTTCAAAAATCCAACTAGGGTTTCACATTGTAAAATAAAGTTTAATGGATTTGAAATTGGATTTAGAGCAACAGTTTCTTATGAATGTTGATATTGGGGATGAGAATCATGAAATGAAGTTTGTGAGTTTTAAGGATGTTGTTGGAGGTGGTAACATTTGTGTTGGGGGAAAACATGAATTATGCGTAGGTATCGAAAACGAGAAAGAATCGATTAGAAAAAGGAAAAAAGAATGTTGTTTGCCAATGTTGGATTGGGTGAAAAGAGTTGCAAGCAATCCTTGTGACCCTGCGATTGGGTCGTTGGCCGAAAGTTCGAAGTGGAAGGCTTATGGGAATCAGCATGGGAAACAGGTTTTGAGGGCTAAAGAGGCAATGAGTTTGAAGGTTAATGTTGATTCAAATGCCAAACAGTCATTTTGGCAGGTGGTTTTTCAATTCCCTTTTGGATTTATTGATCATGTTACACATTTTTGTCTTTTTTTTTTTTATTTCATATTGTTAATGATATATGTGATTTGCATTGATATGTGTTTGATATTGTGATCTCTATGTCTCATAAATTGCAACATCTTTCTTTCAACTTTAAAGTTATAATTAGGGTGTTAATAAAGACAAGCCCGAAAATCTTATTTTCACACCCTCTATACGGGTCGTATAGGGTTATACGGCCCGTATAGAATAATCTGACATGACAGATATTGGGTCGTATCTTGGTTTTAAAATGTGCACATTATGCGCGCATAATGCGTGATGCGCTGATGAGAGCGCATCGCAATAGCTGATGCGATGCGTTTACGTGATGCGAGAATATTGCGCCATTTCGCATGATGCGCTCATCGCATAATGCGCTCTGATGCACGCAACATTGTTTCTTATGCTTTTTTTCCAGATTTTATTAATTGTGTTCGGTTTTTTCCATAATTAACATCTTAGTATGCCTGATTTTGAACCAAAAAGCACAACTCTTATCTTCTAATTACGTCATTTATTTTACTTTAAGTATGTTTTTATAAAGAACGCATCACATACGTGATGCACTCGCATCGCGCATCACGCATCGCACATCAGTTTTTTGGACTAAACGCATCGGAGCGCATCACGCAATTTAAAACCAAGGATCGTATAATGCTATACGGCTCCTATAGATGGAGAAAATATTAGGTCGTATAACATTCTATACGGGCGTATAACATTTTATGAGGTTTGGGTCGTATAACATTATATGAGTCGTATAACATTGTATACGGGTCGTATAATGTTATACGGCCCGTATACATGAAGACAAAAGAACATTCTTTGACATTTTTTTTGTGCAAGATTCTCCTATACGACCTGTATAACTCTATACGGGTCGTATAGCTGTAAGGGTCTGAAAATAAGATTTTAAGGGTGTGTGAATAGGGGGAGCCTGTAATTATTAGTTTATCCTTTACTGATAGATTGATGGCATTGATTTAGGTTCTTGTGATCTTTTTAATATGTCTTAGTTGAAGGGTAATTAAGATATATGACTAGTAATCAAATACTTTGACCAAATGACCGTCATCATCTTAGATATGTGATTTTTTTTAAATGTTTATAAAGATAAATCGTTTTCTGTTGCGCAGAAGAAGCAAAAGATGCATCCAGATACGTACGATGAGCGAGCCAAGAAACCAAACACGAGATGCAGCAGAGGCTTATTTCTATAGAAGAGAATCTGTCGATGCTTTTGGCCCGAAAACCACAGGTTCTAGATTATTTCGATTCATCATCTACCGAGAGTGATGTAGAAGAGAAAGATTCTTTATGGGCTTGCAATTATAAGAAAAAGTGAATCCCATTGGGCCGGGCTTTTCAAGCCAGAAGTACCAAACTGGACCAATGGGACACAAGAAAGTGAAACTCGATGGCTCGGTACCCGTGTCTGGCCGTTAGAAGAAACCGAAAACCGAACCAGTTTGATCGAAAGAGAACCGATTGGGAAAGGAAGACGAGGCTCGTGTGGCTGCCAGCTCATCGGTTCTCTCGATTGTGTTAGATTTCTCGTTGCTGAAAAAAGATCCCGGTTGAAGCTTGAACTGGGGTCCGCTTTTGTTAAATGGAAGTTCGATACTATGGGGGAAGATGTTTCACTGGGATGGACCAAAACGGAAAAAAAGAAGTTTGCGCGTATAATAAAGTCAAACCCATGGTCTTCTGGTAGGAGTTTTTGGGATGTACTTGTAACCAGTTTCAAGAACAGAACGTGGCCCGTTCTTGTGACGTACTATTTTAATGCTTCCCTCCTGCGACGTAGGGCCCACCAGAATAGGTCTGATCCAAGTAACATTGATAGTGACGACGATGAACTTGAGAAAGTTGGCGGTGAGATAAACAAGCCTATGGAGTCCATGTTATGCTCTCCAAAGGTGCATTTGAAACTCACAGATTATTTTTGATGATTTATACAAGTAAAGAAGTTGAGGGTGAAATTTTTAAGTTTTTGTATTTTTGCGGGGTGTAAATGGTAAAAGAGGCATAGCATAGGGTGAGTGCTTGCATGATTTTGGTTCTTTTGTTGAGATGTAAGCACCATTGCTTGTTAGTTTACAATTTTGGTAATACTATAGTATATGATGATTTTGATTCTATAATTTGACTCACAAGTTGAGTTGAGCCTTTTTGTTTCTTGAAGTTAGATTCGGTTAAGTTCGGTACGATTAAGTTTGGGTTTCGGGATAGATTTTAGTTTATCCGGTAAGTCATGTTTCAATAACCGGGAGAGTTCAAGCACCTGATCGGTTTGTTTCTGGCTCACGTAAAAATAAAAACCGTTTGGTTTATTTATGTGTAGTATTGTGGTTAGTTAACTCATAACCAAACAATGACACTGACCGGGTGTGTGTGTAGTTGTTTGATTGGCTAAGAAAACAAATTAACTCTCCCCTCTCACCCTTATTACTAGATCGGTGCCCATTGGCGCCCCAAGCTCTGGTGTCACTAACACACACCCATGTAGTGGTGTTTGGGGGCTTTATTGGGTGATAACGCCCGCTACACATGGTCTTAGAGAAGTGTTTTTTTTTTTTTTTTTTTACAATCAGTTAAGAACAAGAAAACAAAAAACCAAGACAACTGATTTCAATCCTATCAAGTGTTTTTTTTCTGTCTTTTTACATATTATGTTCTAGACGTGTATCCATTTTTCTTTTCACACTTCAGACCAGGATCACTTTTATCCCATTTTTCACTATTAGAGGTTAGCTTAAGAACGCTAATTTTTGCGAGAACTGTGAGAAATAATGAAAAACCAATCAAAATCATTTTTTAACACAACTCTTATTGGGATTAAAATACACCGCTAAAAAAGGAAATTACTTTTTAAATAATTTATCTCTCAAGGTCACTCTTAATAAAATTTTTTACACAATGTATTTTTTTATTAACGTACAAATTTATTTTTTAATATTGAATTCAACTAATAATAAGAATCCTAAAAAATCCTTTTTGAACTTGAAAGGTTTTTAACGTGTTCTCATTTTAACCAAACCCTATAATAAGTCATCGACACCTGTACAAAAGTAGATTAAAATTCACAATGCTATCGACTCCCAGCCCAAACGCTTTTGGTTCACAACGGGTTAAGCCGAACCTGACCCGAGCCCATTAATAAGGTCCAGACCCATTATCAACTACACATGAATCGAAATAGAAGCCCAAGAATATGGGCATCATAAGAAAAGTTTACATATCAACACCAATCTTGGATAATAAGCTTCAAAACTACAGCCCATTTCTACCTCCTTCCCTCAACACTAGTACTTAAGTTAATCATACCAAATAACAACTTACAAGTCCAGGTTCCGGCCCGAAACATTTACATATGACTCGGCCGTCTTTTCCCCGCGTCTGTTCTCGTCCTTTTAACCGGGTTAGCCCAGCCCACTCCGCCCCCACTCCCGCTCCCGCTTCCTTGCTTGGGAGACTGATTATTAGACCACCCTTGTTGACTTTGACTCATTCGAGTTTGACCCGGGCTCTTGATAACGCTAGTCCCCGGTTTCACCAACGATTTCTCCCGGTCCTTCCGTTTCTTTTTGCAGATTACAAGCTCACCTGGATGGGTTAACGGCCCTTCGGTTCATCCTGCGGGTTAGTTGAGTCACGGGTATTGTTATTCCCAAACCGTGTTTCTCTCTGAGCCGTGGGTCTAGGGTGTGACTTAGGTTGAGGGTCAACATCGAGTATCGGTTTCTGTCGTTTGGGTTGACCAAAAGGTTGGACCGGTACGACTCTAGGAGACGAGCCCGATGCTGATGCAGCCGCTGAGCTGGAGAAAGTGAGTGCACTTCTCGCTTCTCGGAAGTCGGTGTCGGGAAATGCAATCTTCAAAATATCAAAAAACAGATCATGCACTTTTCTTGCCTCGGATCTCACCTGTTAACCGAGATGAGTAAATTCACGTGTTAATCTTAATCAAAACGAATACGTAAGTACATAAAATTATGACAAAAAGGCAACCTCGTGTGAAAATCCAAAATACTGCATTCCACTTTTCAACATAGCCTGCACATCAACAATCAAGTCTGGAACCGTATTGTAGTCAAGTCGCTCCACGCGAAGTTCAATTTTATGCAAATCGAGAATATTATTCCCATGACTTTCGGCTCTCTTCCATAGATCAGTTAGCAATGGGATAATTTGTTGCCCTTCTTTATCGATTCTCCTTTGGATCTTCGTTATTACATTCTTGCACTGCAAGCAAAAATCATACAGATATTTGATAAAGTCTAGCAAATCGCATACGATAAAAGCGTTTATGACATGCATACCCTTCTTTGGATCGCCTCAGACATCTTGGTCCCACTTTCTTTAGGATGCTCGGGGGTTCCTTTCGGAGGGGCAGAGTTGGAATTACCTCTAGTTTGTCTCACTACAACATCAACGTTCGCTTTATTCGATTTTTTCCTATTCGGTGGTGTTTTTTTGGTCTTAAGCGAAGGATGTGTTTGATCGATCATCACTTTTTGTTCAGTTTCGGTTTTCACATGCATTTTATTACGGTCAGCTTGAAACGGTAAATGCGAAGTACCACCATGAAGAACACTAGGTTTCTCTTGTTTTGGTCTAAGACGTATACTTCGTTTCCGTTTTATCTTCGGTTGTAAAACCTGTTCATCTTCAACTTCATCATGATCACGGGTCCCGCTACTCGACTGCTTAACTTCCAGATGAGAATCTCCGGAAAATGCAATCTCCCCCTCTTCTAGATCATCATGCTAGTTTAAATTATTACAAAATAAGAAATTAGATACTGCAAGTAACACCATTCATAAAGAAAGAGTAAAATGCCATTTTCATCCCTGAGGTTTGGCCAGTTTTGCAACTTTCGTCCAAATGTTTGTTTTTTCGCATCTGGGTCCAAAAGGTTTAAAATATTGCCATTTCCATCTGTCTCGTTAACTCCATCCATTTTTCTTCGTTAACTCAGGGGTATTTCCGTCTTTTTTGTTAACTTAAAAGGCAATTCGGTCTTTTTCACTTTATGTACAAGCATTTAGCATAATGTACAAGTATTCAAAAGACCAAATTGCTCTTTAAGTTAACAAAAAAGACGAAAATACCCCTGACTTTATGGAAAAAAATGGACGGAGTTAACGAGCTGGATGAAAGGGGGAAGGTTTCAAACCTTTCGGATCTTAAATGCGAAAAAAACAAACCTTTGGACAAAAGTCGCAAGGCTGGCCAAACCTCGGGGACGAAAAATGGCATTTTACTCTAAAAATTTTTTGAGCGGAAACATACCAGCCTTCTCGAACGAGAACCGGGCCTAGCCTCAAGTGCGGAAAGCGACCCGAATTTCTGAGAAGATATAGAAGGGGTTGCAACAGGTATCGATATTCGACTATCTGATGACGAACCCGAAGAACCTTCTTCTTTAAGCTTCATAACATTGGCCCCACGAGGATATTCATATTGATTATTTTCAGCCGGAATATCGTCTTCCGATTGGGCCTTATCGGTTCCTGGTGTTTCAGTCGCATCAACCGTTTCATAGTCTTCAACCTCTTCAGACGTAGCTTCATAAAATTCCTCAATATCATCATCCAACTCAGAATAATTTGGAAACTTCTTATCTTTATAACGTCCCCTTCTTCTATCGGTAACAATGTTTTCGATGTTTTCGGTAAATATCATATGTTTCGACGGTTTTTTGGATAAACGGGCCACGGTTGTGTTTACTTCACGAGTACCGGCCCGAAGCCACTTAGGAACTTGATCGTATCTCGTCATCTCATCGGCCCAATCGAATTCTTCATCCATTTGATCAAAAAGCTCAACTTCTTCTTCGCTTCTAGCTATCATTCTGTTAACCTCTTGTAACGATGGCACATCATGAACGGTTTCTTGGTACCTTTCTTCATCGCGTAACAACGACTCCAAAGTCGAACGCCTTTCTTCATGTGTCGTTCTTTGATCAAACCTACCGGCATTAATAACTTCATCAGCCATATCGATTTTATATTGTTGAATATTATTCCTAATTAGGCTCTCAATAGATCCAATATAACGATCTTTTCCCGCCAAATCATCGTCAGAATCAACCCTACCACCGTTTTTAAAAGTATCCTCTTTCTCATGGCTCGAAATTTTATCAACCACCGCTTCCATGTAAATGACTTTGACTTCTCGTGTTTGACCAATCCGGTGAGCTCGAGCCACTGCTTGCTCTTCGTTCTTTGGATTCGGGTCAGGGTCGTATATGATAACCGTGTCGGCTGTTTGAAGATTTAGACCCCGGCCCGCAGCCCGTATGCTAAGCAAGAAGATAAAACAATCGGTATCGGGACTGTTAAAGTCAACTATTGCCGATTCACGGTCTTCTAAGCTTGTTGTACCGTCAATTCTTCGGTAAACAAGTCTTCGCCACTGTAAATATTCTTCCAAAATATCTAAGAGTTTTGTCATTGTACTGAAAAGAAGTACCCGATGACCCGTGCTTTGAAGCTTTACTAAAATTCTATCGAGGATCCATAGCTTTCCACATGATCGAACAAGAAAATCTTTGGAAAAATCGTTGAAATACGGGTAATTAAGCAATGGATGATTGCACGTTTTCCGAAGCTCCATACATTTGTTATTTAGCGGTCTGTATGCTATTGGTTGGTGCATTGGATTCTTTTGAGCCTTACGCTTCTCATCTTCAGGGTCAACCCGAATCGTACCCGTAGATTTGATCCAATCATATATCGCACCCTGAATTGCTGACATTTTACAACGCAAAATGATGGAAATCTTTGGAGGAAGTGAACCTTCAACATCCTCGACACGACGTCGGAGCATAAACGGTTCTAAAATTTGATGAAGTCGGTGTATGATGATAACTTTCTTCTCGGTTTCTAACCAATCATCTTCACCATCGGGGGCCACGTCTTTTGAAAATGGTTTCGAGAACCAATCATGAAAAGCTTTTCGATTATCAAATACTTCTGGAAGTAGTAGATTTAACAATGACCAAAGCTCTTTGAGATCGTTCTGCACAACGCACACACAAAAAAAAAACATAGCTAAATAATATTACTAAAACGTAAGCACACACATAACTAAAAGCAACATTTTCATTCCAAAGTTAAACTTTTTTCCTGTTAGCAGTCCTTACATTATAGTTTTATGAGTAAAATGTCATTTTCGTCCTTGAGGTTTGGCCTGTTTTGCGACTTTCGTCCAAAGGTTTGTTTTTCCGCATCTAGATCCAACAGGTTTGCAATCTTGCCATTTTCATCAAGCTCGTTAACACCATCCATTTTTCTCCGTTAAGTAAGGGGTAGTTCCGTCTTTTTGTTAACTTAAAGGCCAACTCGGTCCTTTTCAGGGGTATTCGGTCTTTTTACATAAAGTGAAAAAGACCGAATTGCCCTTTAAGTTAGCCAAAAAGACAGAAATACCTCTGACTTAACGGAGAAAAATGGATGGAGTTAACGAGTCGGATGAAAATGGCAAGATTTCAAACCTTTGGATCCAGAGGCGAAAAAATAAACCTTTGGACGAAAGTCGCAAAACTGGCCAAACCTTAGGGACGAAAATGGCATTTTACTCTAGTTTTATACATCATATTTGACATGATACTTATTTACAAATTTAAACCTGCAAGGGGGTCCCGGTAAGGAGTAGGCGTCTTTGACAACGGTATCTATCAAGATCACGAGCTAACACTGATTCTCTGTCCTTCATTCTTTGTGCTTCATCGATAACAATATATTTCCAATCGACCCTTGAAAGTTTTGAACGATCATACATAATAAACTCATAGGTTGTCACGAGAACATTGAATTTCACGTGAAGGACCTCCTAATATTACAAAATAAAAAAGCAAAGTCATCAAAATGTCACAGCAATAAAACTTTGAAAAGGTAAATATAAAGAAAAGATAAATTCTTTACTTGAGAAAACAATTTCGTCCGCTGTTCCTTGTTACCGACATAGTAGATACATGATACATTCGGCAACCAATTATGTAACTCACTCTGTTGACACAAAGGTGGATGCTTACAATAACAATAACAATAATAACAATAATATAATAATAATAATAAATAATAATAATATAATAATAATAATATAATATATAAAAGTTCATCAAAACGCATTTAACAAACCTTCCAATTCACCAAAACCGCGTTCGGAACAATGATAAGATGCGGACCGTAGTTGCTTTTAAACTCCATCAAATAGGCAATCAATGCCATAACCTGTAAAAAGAACCAAAAACATCTTTGATTGATTAATGTAGAAAAAATGGAGTTTTTGTAACTAATAGAGTTCTTTAAAAAGTTAGCATAAAATAATAACTAAATGATTTTCACCACTTAAAAAAAAAGAGTAAACTACACGGATCGTCCTGTGATTTACCAAAATTTTGGATATGGTCCCTAGCTTTCCAAATTACATGGACGATCCCTGTGGTTTGCACTTTGTGACACATTTAGTCCCCAACCAACAAATCTAAAGGTTTTAACATGTCCAAGTTTGGGGCTAAACGTGTTACAAAGTGCAAATCACAGGGACCATCCATGTACTTTTGGAAAAAGATGGGGACTAAATGTGTTACAAAGTGCAAACCACAAGGACCAATGGTGTACCTTTGGAAAGCTAGGGACCAAATCCAAAATTTTGGTAAACCACAGGGACCATCCGTGTACTTTACTCTAAAAAAACTTGAAAGTTCCAATAAAAGGATACAAGAAATGATTTAAAATTTACTAAAAATGTTACCTGCACGGTTTTCCCAAGACCCATTTCATCAGCCAATATTCCATTTAATTTATTGTTGTAGAGCGAAAGCATCCATTGTAAGCCAACCTGAAAGATTGATCAAACGATTACGATATCCCAATACATTATGTAACAAATTTTCCCAAGACATTGTCTTATAAATATAACAAAAAAATCATTAATGCATAATAAGATAAAATTACATACGAGTTGATAATCCCGTAAAGTTCCACATCTTAACATTGAGGGTTGCCTTATGACCCTTTCATTCACAGCATGTGCAAGCGTATAATACCTGTTGATAACCATGAAGTGCAAAAGAAGTAAGAAAACATTGGCAAGGGGTAAATTAAAGATTTTAAAAAAATGTACTTACTTGCTAACAGATGAGCTGTCTTGGGGTGCATTCATTTCAGAGAAACGATTTCGTATCATAACTTCTTCTCGTGCACAAGAAGCTGCAGCTCTCACTTCTTCTTCAGATAAACCCTTTACCAGCAAATACAAAATATTAAACAAAAATGCAAATGCATATACATTTATGCAGATAAATGTGTATTTGTGTGTGCAGTTATTATCTTGATTACAAGAAGCATTTTCAAGTGTTTGGGTAAAATTATGATTCAGATTGCAGCTCATTATCTTGATTATAAATATAACTATGGTTATCTCCGAGAATAATGTTCTCTTTGCTTATACAACAAAACATACTATTTTATACATAGGCCTGTAAACGAACCGAACGATTACGAACAGAGACATGTTCGTGTTCGTTCATTTAACTTTAACCGAACACGAACACTAACATCTAATCAACCACATTTTTGTTCGTGCTCGTTCATTAAGAAAATGCGCATGTTCGTGTCTGTTCGTTTAAAACCTAAACGAATAGTTCATGAACGTAAAGGAACATAAGCAAACAAACATAACTTAACATACATAAAAACACAAATGAACATAAATGACCAAACATAAACATACATAAAGTAGCTTTTTAATATAAATTATTGATTAATTACGTTAAGTTATATTGGAAAGCCCATTTTTATTACTGGATATCCCAGTTATCAATTAGTTATATGTATATAAGTAGTTTAAAAACCTCCTTTATGTTTATGTTCATATAAATATAACTCCATATGTATTTATTAAAACATTAACGAACATAAACGGACATTCATGAACATAAATGAACGAACAACACGTTTGTTCATGTTCGTTCATTTATTTAAATGAACAACTAAGTTTGTTCATGTTTGCTCATTTGTTTAATAAACGAACATAAACGAACTTCCCGCTGAACAAGTTCACGAACAGCTCATGAACATTTGGTTCGTTTACAGGCCTAATTATACGGAACTGCTTTCATTTTATTTACCATATATTTATATTGAGTAAATATGATGCGTTTAGTGTTTCTAAATACACACATATATATCATTCAGTCTTATGGGTACCTGAACTCGTGCAGCAGCGGCAGCAGCATTACCAGCCTCTTCAACTTCCTGTTGGTTCTTTGCAGCAGTTATTTTACCTCCAAGTTTCTGAAGATATTCTTCGGTTTGCGATAAAAAGGAAGAAAGAACCTCGTATCTTTCAGCAGCTTCACCCGGCATACTCGTTTGCTGTTCTAACAAAATCTGTCGATATCTTTCCACATCGTTATTCTTCAATGCTTCCATTCTTTTACTCCGATCATCATCTTTCCTCTTCGAAAATTCCCGCAACATCTTTTCATGATATTTCGCAACCCCCCTATTCCTTTGAGTCCTCGCATCCCTAATCACCCAATGAAATTCTAGAAGCTTCTTACGCCACTGAAATATCTGTTTCAGTTGTTTATCCCGAATCGCGCGTTGGGCAGCTTGTACTTGCCTGTTAAGATCCATCCTTTGCCGTTCACATAACCGAATAAACTTCCTATACGGCCTATCGGGCATTGCCATTATATCTTGTTGGTTTTGGTCAACTCCGTCTCTCACGCGTTTCTGTAAATCTTGTAGTTTTAACTTCTTTTCTTCAATTTGTAACCTTAGAACAAGATCGGGTCGTATTCTTCTTCTTTCCAGATTCACGGCTAGTAAACTGTTAATCTTTTCGATACTTCCGTTTTGTTTTTTGTTGATTACTTCCGTACCCTCTTCAGCGATTAGATCTTTTAAGTCGTACGCGAGTGTAAGATTGTTGTTGTTGTTGATCATCATGCTTGACCCGAAAGCGTCATGCTTTCGGGTAAAGAACGGAAAGTCAAACAACGGGCCATGGTACTTTTTTGGGCCGGAATCTTTGGTCTGTGGCAGATTTCCGGCTTGTAGAGGTCTTTTAGATTGAACATTGTCAGGTACCGTTACAGGTTCTGAAATGACCGATTTACCCTTGTCGATTGGACGGTCAATAACATTAGAAGTTTTCTGAACCCCGAGTTCGACTTCATGTTCTTGTTTAGCCGGAAGAACGGATGGAGTTTCCTTCTGTGTTGACGTAACTGTTGCTGCATTCTCCTCGTGCCCTTCTCGTTTTGTATTGTTTGTTCCGCTTATGAAAGCTGCAGCTTGAAGTTCTTTATCGTTGGATTCTAATCGTCTCGTTTGGTCATCAGGTTGACTTTGACTTTTCACATTAATCGTTCCAGCATTAGCAGTTGACGGTTGCGTTTGTGCTTCAGGTGGCGGTGGTGCAATTGCTTGGATCAGTTCATTCGGTAGCGTTTTTTCTCCTTTCTGCCATCAAAACATATCAACAAATTATACGACAGTCTGATCATTCGAATATATAAAATTACACACTTAACAAATACCTTTATACGTCTAAAAGCTAATATTTGTGCTTTAAGAACATGCAGTTGCTGTTTTGTAAAATTCGAAGGTAACTTCGGTTGTGAAGAAGATCGATTCATCTGCTGCATGGAACCTTGGTTCATACTGTTGACCGGAGCAGGCTGCCTAGGTGGAAGCTGTTGACCATGATCCTGACCCTGAACCTGACTCTGACCACCCTGACTGGGATCGGGATTGTTAACCAGTAAAGGGTTAGAAGTTGACCCGAGATGGCCCGGAGGAATATTCTGGCGTGTTTTGGCGGACCCCAGATCACTCGACGAATTGCCTCTTGGAGAATTATCATTTGTCATACTGGTTTCGTTAGCCTTCCGCATTCTGGCTTGCATAAGCGGGATTAATTGTGCAACCAAATTAGCATTTTGTGGAAGTGATAAATCGATGTTGCGTTCAAGCGCCAAAGCCTGCATTGCCTGTAGTTGAGCCGCCATTGTCATATTTTGAGGAGCTTGTGGGGCTGACATAGGCCGTACGCTATTATTACCACCCTGCATTAATTGACCGAGTGATGTCGGCGTGACAAACTGTTTCTGATTTTGACTTTGACTTTGACCTTGACCTTGATCAGAGTCTTGCATTTTTGTATCTTTCGAAGCCGGAACCACCGTCCCCATTCTTATCTGTTGCTGAGGCTGCATTCCAAGACCCGATTTCTGTTGGTTTTGGAAAGCGTACTGATTGTACGCCTGATGAACCGGGTTCATCATGTTTTGGTCAAAACCCTGATTCCGATTTTGCCCCTGCATTTGGGCAACATTGGTTCCCAACACTCCTTGCAGATTTCCGGATTGATAAGCTAACATCGCTTCTCTTGCTTCAGGGTTCCGAAGCAACTGCTGTTGTAACGTCTGTATAAACATCCCACCGAACAAACTTAGAACCCGATTCAAGCGATAACTTCTAGACGTATATCAACATAAAAATTATGCTTTTAAGATGTGCTACTAAACTGATTCCTTAGGGTCAAATCAATCACATTTGGAGAAAAAGATAATCTTTTTATGCAAGAAAACTTATTACTAAAACTTTAATCTCATCGCTTCGTTTACGTTATTACTATAGCTTCCGAATCCAACATCCAAACACCCCTTATAAGTCTCCAAAAGTTTATACTTTTTGTAACCAATTCAACTATTGACAACATAACTATAACAAATTAAATTAAATAACTATAATAAATTAAATTAACCAACTTGAAATAACAATATCCCAAATTCAACTCTTAATTACAAAATTAACCATACTAAAACAAACAAAAAGTTAAAATTGAGTAACTAAAAAAAAGCCCTAACCTGTCTCTGCTGTTGCTGTTGCTGTTGCTGCTGCTGCATTGGGTCAAACCCCAATTGGGGCGTAGAAACAGCCGACGAAGATGACGACGGCGATGCGGAGGAGGACGGTGGTCCGGCCACCATGTTCCGGCCATGCCCACCCTGGACCCCGCCCCCGGATTGCATGCAGAAAAAATTCTAATTTTGCAACAAAATTCCAAAATTATAAAAACTAATTCATATCCCTCCAAAATTGAAAATTGTTACGAACCCACTTAAGAATCTTCTCTCTCTACCACTTTAATACACACAAGACTCAAAAAGATTCCATTTTTCCCCAAATGGAGCAAAATTTTGGGGTAATTTTGCGGGAATTTAGAAATGGGGTTCAATTGGTTTCAAATCAACTGGTGGGAGATCTTGAAATTAACGTGAAATTCATCTGATTTCAACAGTGGTTTCTCTCTCACATGGTTGTGTGTGTGTGTGTTTTTGATGTATGATTGCAGTTTCTTGTACCAACTTTTTTTGTGATTCATCAGTAACAGTTGTAGCCCTAGAACTGCATCAATTTTACACCCGGTATTTGTAAACGAAATGGGTCCGACTGATTTGGGTTAACCCGATTGGATCTTTGGTAAAATCTTTAGGTAAAAAATTGAAATTAAAAAACTTATGAAACTTAATGGTTGGTAATTGCTGTAATATTTGCTTTCATGGACATATAAAAAGATTAATTTGAACAGCTAAACTCTCAAAATCTTCTTTCGAGTTTTCTCTTTAAATTTTTTTAGAAATGGATATCGCACAAATCTGATTCTACTTTCAACTCTACATTATTGTTTACTATGGACTAGAATTTTCAACTGCCTGGAAAAAACATCGATATATACATCGATAGACTACAAGCTCTTCGATGTAACAGAATAGTAACCAAGTTTTAAAAGTGTTCTAATTAGGTCACTCGTATCGTTTTTGTCTCAATTAGATAACTTAACATTCAAAGCGAGTCGTGTCATTTTTCCATGTGTCAAAAAAATGAAGCATAAGATGATGGGGTTGGATTATTTTAATATATAAAATTATATTTATTAAAAATAAAAACACTTTAATTGTATTAAAAGTTAATAAAATAAGTTAATATCCACGTTATCGCTCGACGTTAGCATCAACTAATAGAGGAAAAAGAAACAAAAATCCATATAACATTGGTTACCTATGAAATGGATGAAAAGCCATTTATTTTAACGAAAAACGAATGTTGAGTGATTTGATTGAACACTTTTAAAACTTGGTTACTATTCTATAAAGTTACCCCAATTAATTAACTATATACCTTGGTTATGGATGAACTAAAGGAAAAATATTGATGGTTAATTGATGATTTGATAAAAAAAAATGTTTAAAAAGATAATATAAAAAATCAAAAAAATGTGCGTTCACAGTTTGTTTTAGAATCATAAGTCATTCAAATTGGTCATCAGGTTAGTTTCACAACTGGTTACTATTTGGTTATGCGATTAGTTTCTATACAGTGAAGAAAACCAAGTATTATAATTGTTCAGTTTTATTTAATCTGGAAATCAATAATCATTAAATAAACAATAACCAATATTCATATATGTTTTATTTAAATTACTTAACTTTTAAAAAAACTAGAGTTTATAAAAATAATCACAACACAGAATAACTAATAAAAGTTGAATGACTTTAGAAGAAAACAAAACTTTCAATAACTTTAAAGAAAAAAAACTTAAAATGACTTTCGTGAGATACTTAGCGAATCTTCACAATATTAGGTGAATATCCCCTTTATCAACAAAGATATTAGTGGTTTAATGTTATTCTTTATCCAAGGTCTAAGCTTCAAGTATCAAGGATCGTTGATGATCGCTTATATTGTGAAACATATGATTATCATAAAAATAATGAGATTGTATATGTGTCATCAACATACTAATGTTATCACGATTCAGATGGTGATTAAGACCAACCCATTGAAATGTCAAGTCATTACGAGATTCGTCCAACATCTTAAAACATAGTGTATGGTATTGTATAAATTTCAACAAACTATAACAATACTAACCTAAGATTTTAATATTTTTTGTTGTATGTTTGTATTTATTAGTACCGTTATACACACACACACATAATTGAACTATGGACGAACATAAATACCGGGAATTTAAATTTTTATAAGACCATCTCCAACCGGTGGTTTTTGAAAGCCACAAACCAAACGTGGAGAGAAAGGAAGGAGATAGAGGGACGATGCAGACGTGTCAACAAAAAAGGGAGGTTGCGGTTCATGGCTACGAACCATTTGCGGGGTTGGTGCAAATTTATGTGAGGGGGAAGAAGTGAAGGAAAAACCGACGTTCTAAGAGACAAATGGTGGTCAGTGACAGTTGTGACCAAGACACCAAGAAACACTATCAGAAAAAAGAGATGAGGGGAGGTTTTGTTACATTCTTTAGAGAAGCTCTCATACGATATATTTTCGAGAAGCTCTAACATGGGAATACATTTTTTTTGAATGACAACGCTTACATACTCTTTCTATATTACACCAAAGAAATCATAATCTACTACTTGTTTGTGATTAAACTCAAAACATTTCACTAAGAGACAAGAGGCTCTATCGACTACCTAAATAAGCTAGCTACACAATCACAGAAAATAATTAAAAAAAGAGAGCATAATTTGATTATTGGATGACAATAAATATGGTGTGGACCAAAGACAAGAAGGTCCCTTTCTCTTTCCTATTTCACTTTACTTTAATCATAGACGTGATATAAATTGTCTTCGTGCATGCTCAACACATTTCTATTCACTTTCTATTCCATTCTATCTATCCATTTCATACTACAAATATGTTAATGTGCACCAATCATTAAAAAACCTATATGAGCTAGAAAAAAAAAACTCATTAGAAAAAATTCTTAAATAATACATGATAATTTCTATGAATAGTCACGACTTAACTTGATGAGATAAAGAAAGTTGTAGTATAGAAATTTCATTAAAAACCGTATTTGGCAATGCATCTTTTATATTTACATTGGTATTAATCCATACAACTATAATTTTAATAAATACTAAACTTTATATATCCACCTCAAGTTAAAATACAAAAATGAAATTAACATGTATAATAAGTAAAATATAAGTTATTAAATTATTAACTTAATTTTTTTTGTTACAGTTTTGCTAATGATGTGTGTTAATATTCTTGGAGCCTGACGAAATCGATCTTGTATTTCTATATATACTTTTTGGATTTCCAAACTGTGTTTTGTCTTATCGATCATAGCTTTTATAGATGTTTTTCAAACTCTAAAAATTTAAGAAACCAAAATTCATGAATTTTTTCTGAACGGTAAAACGAAACTTTATTAATCACCATAATCAAACGTTACAATGGGGCGTCAGTAACAAGGTGCTACAAATCGACCCTTGAAATTCATAACTATACTATAGAGTTTGAGGATATAATAAATACATGTAATAATAAAAACAACAAACATTCTTACTCTTAAGAATGCACTAATCAACCGATACTGGCTGCATTTCTTCAGCCTCTTTCCTTAGTTTCTCAAATAAGACAGATGATAGATACCTCTCTCCAAAACTTGCATGAACAGTCTAGAAAAAATAATAAAAGAAACATTAATATTTATTTATTTTTTATTTTTAAAATAATATATTGCATTAGCAGGTTGAGTATTTAAATATTAGATTTTCTACTTACGGACGGACCAAGAAAATAAATAAATTAAAATAACGATGAAAGTATCCATTGGATATAATTAAAATACCGAGTTTCATTCAGAGCGCATGTTAGGCTAAATTTTTTAAAACAATTTATTGGTTTTTTCAAAAAAACTAATAAGTCAAAATAATGTTTGTGTAATTGAAAAGGACTTTTTGAAACAACTTTTTGTATAGAAAGAAAAAGTCATTTTTGAAAATGTAGTATTTTGTGATTTTTTGAAACTTCTTATAATTTTTCAAAACACAGTTACAAAATTACCCCCGACCTAACCTAATTCACCCATCCAAACACTTTTTTTTTAAAACAAGATATTAATTTATTGGCTTTTCCCACCCCATAAGCTAATCCAAACACTTTTTGAAAAACTTTTTTCAAAAAAAATCATAAGTCGATAAATCCTTTTAACAAAAAGTCATTTTTAGTTAAATATGCTTAGCCAAACAAGCCCTTAGTAATATAAGTAATTAGTGATCACTTAAGTTGAGCTATGATTAATGTACAAAAATATAGACAAATCATTCTTATATATTAAAATCTTAATTTTTATTTTTTTTCTATTCAAACAAGTTAAAGTTATGTGTATAATCCCTTGGACCTTTTTTAACTTTTTTTATCTATACATACAACTAAAGCTATGTGTACAATCCCTTGGAGTATTTCTAAAATTAAAAACCTTCTCTTACGCTCTGTTTCCGAGTTAACTTAACGAGGGAAAAGAATAGAAAGTAAAGGTAAGAAAGGAAAGGGCGAGAAAGGAAACAAAAAGATGTCTTTCCTCCCATTTCCTTCCAAATTGAAAGGATAGAAAAACTAAAGAATTTAGCCTAGTTTTCCTGTCATTTCTTTTCTTTTCCTTCCTTAAATGAAACTCGGGAACGCAACATTTTTATTTTCCTTTCTTAAATGAAACTCTGGAACACAAAATATTTTTATTTTCTTTTCCTTTCTTTCCATTAGTAAACTTTGGAACACCGTGTTAGAGTATTAGTATAAATACCACATAACCCTTTATGGGTTATTTTTAGTTTTAATAACCCTATACTTTATAAATTTATTTAACTATTATTAGTAGTAGTATTAATTTAAAAATTCAAATCCAATTGACTTGCGAGTTGACACGCCGCAACACAAGTTTATTGTTCAACATTTTACATCTATTTTTTTCGGTTTAACGGTACCACTGCAACGAGCTACACTTTTTTACGTAGGGTTTCAAGTATTGTCAACGTCTTTGCTATAATGCTTGAATTTTTTTTTTGGTTTTATGTTTTGGTATAAATTTTACGATTCAACATTCTTACGTCTATTTTTTATTCGGTATAACGATCTTGCCGCAACACGCAGGTCTTTAACTGCTAGTTTTTTTATATAAATTGTTTCAAAATTGAATTTTACATAAGAAATAGATTACTTTACTACTTTTTTAATATAGAGATAAAGATAAGATTTGATTTTTATGTTGTTATATCCCAGAAAATGTTGAAAATAAATTAATTACCACAATAAGTTTGCCTTTGTTTTCTGGCCTTTTTGCAAGTCTTAATGCAGCAACAGTATTTGCTCCTGATGATATTCCAACCTACAAAAAAACAAGAGGAAAATCCCAAAATGACCAAACCTCATAACTAAACAAATAAATCCAAGTAAATAATTTAAATATTAAAACTAGCTGCCCAAAAACAAATGCACTATTAGTTAGCCATTTACTAATATGACAAACACTATTGACAAGAAATCAATTTAAAGCACATATATTTAGACATAAAATCGATTTTTAAGCAGAAAACTTTAAAAGCTACATAATCACTTGTATTATTTGTTTGGTTTCTACTATTTTAACGGTTCTTTACTTAAAATTAGTTTTGTAATTTACGTGCTATATTATAGTTTTTGATGAATATTAATTCCATTTCATACCATAAGTCCTTCTTTAATGGCCAATTCTCTAGCCATGTTTACGGCGTCTTCACTAGACACCTGTAACGATTCGTCTCAAAGGTTAGCCGTTAGCTCAACTTTCAAAAGACGAATAATATATGAAATTACAACAAGTTTTGCTAAAATTACCATTAGAACCTCCTCCATTATGTCCATGTCCAAGATATCGGGTTTGAACCCGACCCCATTTCCTGTTATTTGATGAGGTCCTGTGTGACAACAAGAGTACAGTAAGTTCATATGATAAAAAGGGTAAAAAGGAAAACATATAATGTTTTAAAACTTACCTGGTTTACCACCATTTAGAATGTTGCTTTCCTCAGGCTCTAGTCCATAAATCTACAAAAACATATGCATTTTTTATGAACTTTAAGGAACAACCAAAGGTGTCCAAATTATAACATAAAGTACACTCGACGATTTTAAGATTTTAGCTTTACCTTAACATCTGGATTCTTTGATTTAAGATATTGTCCAACACCAGATACAGTGCCTCCACTACCGATCCCCATCACAAAGATGTCCACTTTACCATTCGTGTCGTCCCAAATCTCTGGGCCCGTTGTCTCAAAATGCACCTAGTTTCATCATCATACGATGTCAACCCGCACTAAAACTCACATAGTCACATTTAACAACTTGAACGCGTTTTAACTTTTAACCCATTATCGCATTTAAAGTAGTGGACCATTTTTACTAATAATTTTCAGATGAAAGTATGAAAGTTACCTTGGTGTTTGCAGGGTTAGAGAATTGTTGAAGCATGAAAGCGTCGGGTGTTTTCTCCAAAAGCTCGTACGCTTTCTTAACAGTGCCACCCATCCCTTTAGTAGGGTCGGTTAGGATCAAATCGGCGCCAAATGCTCGCATTGTTACTCTTCTTTCTAAGCTTGTGTATGAAGGCATTGTTAACACCATCTTGTACCCTTTTAGAGCAGCCATAAATGCCATACTGATCCCCATGTTCCCCGAAGTGGGCTCGATCAACACCGTCTAGAACAACCATCAATGCATAAAGAACACTTGTTAGTAGTCATACGTTGTTATTTTTTTTTCACTAATTTTAATTCATGAAATTGCTTACCTTTCCAGGCGTAATCAGTTTTTTCTCTTCGGCATCGTTTAACATAGAAAGTGCCGGCCTAATGACGAATAAGTTACAAATTTAATGTGATTAGGTGCTTTATAAAAAAGTCAACTTTTGACTTTTAGGATTCAAATTTACAGAGTTTTGAATTTGATTTAGACAAATGTTAAAAGCTTTTTTGTAATGTTTTTTTATGTGGTTAAACCATGGTTAACAAAGGATTATGCGTAAGTAACATATTTTGTCAAATTTGGAGTTGAAAAATCATTAAATTGACAAGCAAAAGTCAAGAGTTTGACTTTTTTTCAACAAATTGAGCTGAGGGGGACCTGTCTTTGATGCTTGAAGTTGGCTGAAACATTTCTTGCTTGACTGCTACAAAAGCCCCACAACCCTCTGTGACTTTGTTGAGATATACAAGGGGTGTTTTTCCAATAATCTGATATTTCAAGGGTTAGATTTATAATAGTGGAAAATTAAATATTAAAGAAAAAAAACCCTCTTTATATATATATAAAATTGGGATCCGGTATAAATAACATTTAGCGTTCGAAAGTGATAAAAAGGGACGCTGTGACATTTTCGGAACTATGATAATTCTACTTTTGAACAAAGATTTACTCTACAACCAGGGGCGTAGGATAGTTGGGGCGGGAGGGGGCGGCCGACCCGTCGAACTTTTCGCTCAGTAGTGGAGAATATGTAGTTTTCGTTTAGAAATTTTTGGGTGTATACGTTTTCAACCTCCCGGTTTTATAGAAATTTTTTGGCATATACGTTTTCGACCCCCGGTCGGAAATCTCAAGCTTCGCCACTGTCTACAACAATGAACTATGGTAACAATAATTACGCTATTGTAAATCGTAGGCTAATTATTATTAGGATAATACAAATTTGTCAGTGTGATTACTCTATTTAGAGTAATTATAATTTACAAGAATGCAACTGCGTGGATATTTTCTTTATTTCGTACAGTTCGTACGCTAAAACTTATTTGTATATGGTCCTAACAGTGTATATGCGTACACATATATTTAAAATTAAAACTAGGTGTTTTTCTCTTTAAATGTCATAGTATCAAATTTACCATCTCAAAATATACATATTATGGTATTTTATGTAAGCTTAAAATATATCAATTACGATCATAATTAAGGCTCAAGTATGGAAATGTCATAATCATTTATCAAGTAAAACAAGTTATAGAACAAAATAAATCACTGTCTCTTATAAGTAAAACAAGTTATAAAACAAAATAAATATCACTGTCTCTTATACAATTGGTTGATAGCTTATAAAACAAACAAATAATCTTCAACGGAACTGTGTAAACAATATAGTTAAATTTTTTAAAAACAATAAAAACAACTTTCTTGTTTTGGTTATTTAATTAACAACATATTTTAGCAAAAAGACTAAAAACAGACTTATGACGCCATGGAACTTTGTAAACAAATATAGTTAAATTTTGAGTAAAATGTCAAAATAGTCCTTGAGTTTCGGCTGCTTTTATCACTCCAATCCAAAGATAAAACTTTTTGTAACTGATGTTTCATTTTTTATTGTCATTTTCATCCAATTGAAAAACTGGGTTAGAGTTTATGTTAACTTTTCCTTTTTTGTTGGTTTCCTCATTTAAATGAAGGGTATAATCGTCATTTTATGTCATAATATATTTTAATTAGATGAGGAAAATGACAAAAAAAAAAAAAGTTAACAGAAAGTTCTAACTCAGATTGCCAACCGGATGAAAATGACAACAAAAATGAAAACTCAGAGACCCAAATATAAAAAGTTTCATTTTTTGACTAAAGTGGCAAAATAACCTAAACTCATGGACCATTTTAGCATTTTACTCTTAAATTTTTTAAAAACAATAAAGATAATTATCTTTTTCGTCTATTATATTTAACAAAAGATTTTAGCAAAAAGACCAAAAAATAGTTATGACGTCACAAATGGTCCTTTTATCTATGTCGTTACTTGATAAACAGACAAGTTTAACATAACCAATCACTACAAAATAAAGCTATGGTGTTGTAATATTTGTTTTTAAATTATCATTAATTATTTCAGCCACATAACCAACTCAAAATATTTCCAACAATAAACTTATCTTATTATATTCATTGCATGTCAATAATAAAAAAAGTTAAAGTTCATAATAAAATAAATAACCTGAGATGCATCTCTTCTAATGTTAGTTCCAGCTGGTAGATCTTTGATTCCCTGAGCAAATGAAGATTCCGGCAACGGTTGAGATGTGTAGAATTTTGTTCGGGTTGAATTGAACAAGTTTCTTCTCTTGAGTATGAGCTTCGCTAACGCGGCCATTAATGGAGGATTTCGTGTTTTAGAGAGAGAATGCAGGTATTTGAGATGTGAGAGTGAGATTTAAGACGAAAGATGGTGGTTTTATAGTGTGTGAGTTTACGTTACAACCCTTGAAGTTATGTTTTTGTACAGAAAAGGAACATATGTAGTCATTAGAGTTTGGTAATGTCATGTCCGGCTTCAATGATTGACGACATTTAAATACAAAAATTAAAGAAAAAAAGTAAATTACGAGTAAACGAAATACAAGCATTTGGTTGAGGAGTCGTGTTCAACACGAGTCTCTTAAAACAAATTTCGATGCCCCCAAATAAACTCGTTTCTTTCCTCTGATACAACAATTGAAATAGTTAGTATTGTCAGGGAGTAGCATCCGAGACTGTACCATAAAAATGGACAATAAAATAACTAGAAAGATTGTTGGAAGCTTTGCTTTGAATATAGTTTGACTCGTTGCGACAAAATGATTAACAAATGACATTGAACGAACACTTTTATTGCTCTGTTTTGGACACGGTTTGACTCGTTGTAAAGTCATCTCATTGTAAAACACAAACAAAAAGAGTGATACTTATATTAGCATCAACCGGATATAAATCAGTGTTATAAAACAATGTCTCGAAGACCGAGTACACCCGAGTAATCGCTACAAGGTAGACTGCCGAGTCACGAGTACTATCAACCTAGGCTGAGTACTCTCCACTTAGGTTGAATATTCCCTAAGTACTCTTAACTTCAACTAGGGAGAGCCTAATGACTTTCGCCGCCATTATGTAAATACTTTAGTCTAAATTTTGGAAAAATCATTTTCCTATTTTGTGAATAAACACCTTTTCACAATTTTTTAATGATATTTTTAAGCAAATTGGAAATAAATAATTCCAACTTTCTCAATTTGGCTGATAATAATCCCAAGTCGGTTATTAGCCAATAATAATCCGAACTAGTCAGTTTTTTTGTAAAATAGTCTGCCGTTAAAATTGCTTAACGGAGTTAAGTTTTTTTCCGACTTACAAACCGATGTTTTAGGGCTTTTGATCAGAAAGAGGATACGAGTCGATTGATGTAAAACTTACCTCGAAATCAATCGACTCGTGTCCTCGTTCTGATCAAAAGCCCTTTCGGAAAAAACTTAACTCCGTTAAGCAATTTTAACGGCAGACTATTTTACAAAAAAAAACTGACCAGTTCGGATTATTACTGGCTAATAACTGACTCGGGATTATTATCGACCAAATTGAGAAAGTTGAGATTATTTATTTCCAATTTACCTATTTTTAACTAGGATTTGGTTGAGACATTTGTATTCACAAAAGGTTGTGCGTATATGTGTTAATTTTTGAACTTTCAAACAATGTTTTCATGACAACTTATGCCTAAGATGTTTTTGATTAATTGTATGAGGTTTTAAAATTTCAACTTTGTGACTCTTAAAATCTTCCCCGTGTCTTTGAATTGAGAAAATTTTAGAACCGTCTTTCTAGAAACATGAAAAGTTTTTAAAGTTATATTAAACAGAAACATGGAAAGCATTTTAAAGTTGCATAAAAAAATATAGGTATTACATAAACTCTGTCACATCCCGACCCGCATCGGAAAAAGGTGATCGGGGCATGATTGGGTTTTCATCAAAGCTCATGACATTTATTATAATGTTTCATATTTATTATTACAATTTTAAAGAAGATCATACAATCGAATCATACAAGTACAACATGTTCTATACATCTTTCTAGACTTCATTATTTTTCTTCTAAGGCACTTTCCTATGTGTTCCTTGCTTCATCCTGTCCACATGTATCATGTGTAAATATGGTTTTTGGGTCAACAAAAAGTTGGCGAGTGAATCCTATGAAAACATTTAAACGTGTTTATTGAATTGATTATAAAATAAAGTGTGTAACATCCGTCAAAAAACGGATTTTACCAAACCCGCTCCGTTTATTAACCGAACAATCAGTTAAAAATTTCGTTGCATATTTATTGCCCAAAATAATTTTAAACGATACATAATTAATAAGTATATTGGAATATATAATTTGTTTTTGAAAAACTGTTAAAAATAAAGGAAATAAAAATAAAATAGTGCTGCCGGGTTTCGAACCCGGGTCAGCCAGTGATTCAAACAGCCTTAACACTCATCTAGCAAACCACTGCGGCACTCATGTTCCTTGTTAAATATTGGAAACAATTAATACATAAAATAAATCTCGAATTCGAATATCGACGCGCCCAATTGCAGTCGTCGGAAATCCCGGCGATCTCGCGAGATTGGACGGTTACTTCCGTTTTAACGTAAACTTTAATCTCATCATCGGTTATAACCGACGCCTGAGTCCGCGACACAAGTTATAACCGCCGGAAAACGTAATGACTTTGAATCAAGTCTGAAATCCGACTCTATACATCTCGGTTCCTTCCTATAAATTCACCCACAATCCACTGGTAGCCTTTTCGCTCAAAACCGCACCCTTTCTCGACGTAATTCCATTCGCCGGAAATCTTCTGCAATTCGCCGGAAATCTTCTGCAACTCGCCGGAAAACCGAACATTTCACTTCTGTGCCTCACTCTAAACACTGAACACTCAGAACTCATACCGAAGCCACCCACATTCATCTCAAGCTCGTTGAAGACCCTCTGCCGCAAGACACACGTCGCCGGAATCTTTTGCTGTCACCGGAGTTCTGCCGGAGAAACAGAGGAGTCCAGTTCGGTATACCTTACGCTTAATTCTTTCATTCTTTTTACTTATCTCACATGTAATTAACTGAAACACACTAACGAACTTGATTAAAACTTCGAACCAGACGGATTTCCGATTCTGGTTAAGATTAACGAAGAAGACGAAGATTCAGTAGTATATAAGATTAATTTAAATCAAGATATATAACTCGGGTTAGACACACAGTCCAGCGGTGGACTGTGTGCACATTAAACACGCTTACGTCTCGAGTTCGAATCTTGTCCCACGCACCTTCGCCCTAATAAAAACGTTTCTTTTTTTTAACCGAACCGGAGTCACTGCGTAAGATGTTAAGTTTAATAAAAACCGGAATAATAACCAAGATAGACACACAGTCCAGTGGTGGACTGTGTGAATGTTTAACCAAACGTCACGAGTTCGAGTCCGGACTACCGCACCGATCCGGACAATTATCAAACTTTTTATTTAAGACAGAAATGAAAATATTTAGTTTGTATATAAGTATAATAAAAATCAGTTTATTTAACAAGTTAGACACACAGTCCAGCGGTGGACTGTGTGTTAACTCAACCCACAGGTCCCGGGTTCGAGACCTGTGGAGCGCACCGAATCGTTAGATTAAAATCGTTTTTAAAAATAAATGATTTTCTGTTTAAATCAATTAATATATAAATATAATTAAAAACATAAATATTTCGGGTTAGACACGTAGCTCAGTTGGTAGAGCTGCGTGCACGCGTACGGGAGGTCTCGGGTTCGAGCCTCACCCAGCGCATATATACACACATACGAACCAGTCAACAGTCAAAGTCAACGGTCAACTGTAGCAAAAAAGTCAATTTTTTTTATTATTTTTATTTATTTATTTTATTTAAAAATCAATTAAAAATACTTAAAAATAACATTTTTAAGGTTAGAAAATAGCCTTAAACTCACAAAAATACACCAACAATCCTACTAAAATGGATTAATAAAATCCCATTATTTACCAAACCATTATGTTATTATCTAGGTTAGTTTCACTCGTGGTTAAATCCAACTTCGTGCGTATTCAACATCATCAACCGAACGCACCCAATGTGAGTGAATCTTACAACTCCCCTTTTTAATTACACGTTTTGGGGTGTGTCATGTGTCACAAAATTAACTCGCTTATTTAAACTTGTGTCATACCATATTGTGATCTAAAATTAGATTGTATATATTGCTTGTAGTTATGTATTTCATTTTGTCAATTTATATACAATTCATTCATTTTGCCATCAGTTCCTCGTGAGAGACGAGTTGAGTAACGCGCGCCTCAAAACAAATCCATTATTGTTCGTGTGTGTATTATTTAGTTTATGTTGTTTGTAGTTATATATTTTTTATTGTTAAGTTTATGCAAATCATTCATTAGGCCCATCAGTTCCTCGTGAGAGACGAGTTGAGCAACGCGTGCCTCAAAACGTTCCATTATTTTTCATGTGTGCATTATTTAATATTAAATAATTGGTGTATAAGTTTACATCTATTTTTACTCATGTGTGGTTATGCACTTTATTTTATTGTCAATTAAATAAACTTGCTCAAATGTTTTCAATAGGATTCACTCGCCAACTTTTTGTTGATCCAAAAACCATTTTTACACATGATACAGGTGAACAGGATGAAGCAAGGAAAACATAGGAAATGCCTTAGAAGAAAACAAAGAAGCTTAGATTGATGTTTAGGTCATGATGTAATTATGATTGTAAATTTCCCATTAAATTGTATTAATGAATATGAAACGTTATAATAAATGTCATGAGCTTTGATGATAACCCAATCATGCCCCGATCACCTTTTCCGCTGCGGGTCGGGGTGTGACAGATTGGTATCAGAGCCATGACTATAGGGATATAGGATAGGTTACCCTTAGAGCCTATACTATAGTTTGCCTAAATTTTAATTGCTTAGGTGGTTACATACAAACTTATGATGTTTATTTGTTTCATATTTGTTTATACTTACAGTCAAACATACATATTTATATACACATTCATCATATATATTTCAATGTTCATATATTCAAATCATTTTCATACTCTCGTTAATCAAAGATTTTGTTGCAATTTTCAAATCTCATCAAAGTAAGTTCTGCGACGGGCATGTAGTAACTGGAAGGGTACAAATACCGGTAGTCGGAACGTCCTGTCTAGGTTGACATTCGTATAAATCCAATATAACGGACCAGTTTGCCTACCTGGGGACTAACGATGAGAGTACGAAAGACCTATTAGGCCAAAGCATGCCACCCCAAACGTCGTTCGAACTAACCCACTTTGAGGTGTCACCGTGTCTACACCTGGACACATTCCGAATATCATACGTTATATACATATTTCTCGATTTTCTCCGGGTTTTAGTGTACGTAACCAGGCTAACACATGCGAACCACATGAAAAACCCGGTATTCATGGGGGCCCACATGATTACGAAGGTGAAGTATGGCGGCATGTAGGGCCTAATGACGAGCAAAGCCCAAGACATCCTATGGATGTAGTAGATTTATTTTCTATAATTATTTTATGAATGTTCATTCCTAAATACGACCCATGATCCCAAAAACATCCAACTCATACTCTTGACATGTATTCCTTGTAGATGTCTTCTAGCCTCGCCCGTAGGAAGACGAGAGCAGAAAAAGCTCGCGAGCGCATGGCTGCCCTAATCGCCCAACAAATGGCTGTCGTAATACCCAACATTGTAATCCAAGTTCAACAAGCACTTACCGCTAATCCTGTAAATCAAGAAGATCAACACATTGTCAATTCTCCCCCAAATACCACTAAATGCACCTACAAGCATTTCAAATCATGCGACCCTCCAAAATACGAAGGGACCGAAGGTGTCACCCCTCTCCTCCATTGGTTTGAAGAAATGGAGAACGCTTTTCTAAATTGCGATTGCCCCGATAATCGCAAAGTGCGATATGCTACTGGTCGTTTATATAGAATAGCACTTACTTGGTGGAATACAGAGAAGGCTAAACGAGGCGTTGAAGATGCTATGACTTTGACTTGGGAAGAGTTGAAGGAAATCATGACAAGACGGTTTTGCCCAAGGAGCGAAATCAAGAAATTAGAGGATGAGTTCTATTCGTTGAAGCAAAAGGAAGGCGACCACACCACATACAACAAAAGATTCCTCGAGTTACATCAAATGGTTCCCAACTTGTTCACTCCCCTCTACCGTTTGATCGAGCACTACATTCGAGGTCTTCCGTCAAAGATTCAAGACTCTGTAATAAGTACCACGCCTCCAACTTTGGAAGCAGCTATGGAGTTAGCTACAGAGCTCACCGAGAACCGAATCCGGAACAAGGACTTCAAGGAGGAGAAGAAGAAGGATAAAGCATCGACTGAAACCTCCGACTACACCCAAACCGAATCCCCTTCTCAACCCAATTCTAAGAGAAAAAGAGACGGGCAACTTTTCGCTGCTATCCAACGAAATCAACCAATTTCACACGCCATACCCATCCAAGCTATCCAAATCACTCAAGTGGCACCCAACTCAACTTATCCAATTAAGAAACCATACCTTGGACCTCACCCTCGATGTAACACCTGTTTTTATCACCATCCATCTACCTTACCTTGTCGACTATGTGCGGATTGTGGACGCTATGGTCATTTGAGCAAGGTTTGCCGCACCTTTCAAAACCAAATCTCTCCCCCTACTCAAAACATGATCCAAACCTATCATCAACCTCAATACCCCATGTTCCCATATGTTCGAGCTTGTTTCAATTGTGGCGACCCTACCCACTTTAGAAACACGTGCCCTCGATTGGTTAACATCATAAACGCTCAAGCCCAATCGAACCCAGTTAACCAAATAAATCAAGAAAACCCAATCACTAGGCCACCAGCAAGAGGAAGAGTTTTCAACATCAACGCCAACCCTGTTGAAGATAATGACGGCCCAAACGAAACCACCCAACTAGTCCTCTTCATCGGAAATCAAGATTCAACTCCAATCGTTTAGTTTTATCTTTTTCTTTATGTTTTAGAATTACATAGAACCAATCATAACTTAAGGATAAAGCCAATGAGAATTTGACAAGAATATGGTGGATACGCAGCTGGTACTTCCTATATATAAGTATTCTTGTCAAAGGATCAGAGGCATTATCAGGCGGTTATGAAAGGTTCCATGTTTAGATTAAATTTATTATTTCAGTACATGCAATACGATCGGCTCCGTTTGATTGAGCCTTGATCGCACATACATTTTTCATTTTCAGTACATGCAATACGATCGGCTCCGTTTGATTGAGCCTTGATCGCACAGACATTTTTCATTATCAGTATCTTGTGGTTGTTTGTTTGTTGTAGAGTCACATAGAACTAATCATAACTTGTGGATAAAGTCAATGAAAATTTGACAAGAATATGGTGGATACGCTGCTGGTACTTCCTATATATAAGTATTCTTGTCAAAGGATCGGAGGCATTATCAGACGGTTATGAGAGGTTCCATGTATAAACTGTTTGTGTGATTATTGTTTAGATTAAATTTATTATTTTCAGTACATGCAATACGATCGGCTCCGTTTGATTGAGCCTTGATCTCACAGACATTTTCATTTTCAGTACATGCAATACGATCGGCTCCGTTTGATTGAGCCTTGATCGCACATACATTTTTTTCATTTTCAGTATCTTGTGTTTGTTGTATTGGTTGTAGAGTCACATAGGACTAATCACAATTCACTGATAAAACCAATGAAAATTTGACGAGAATATGGTGGATACGCCGCTGGTACTTCCTATATATAAGTATTTTTGTCAAAGGGTCAGAGGCATTGTCAGACGGTTATGAGAAGTTCTATGTAGGATTTAGTAGTTTCTTGGTAACTAGTCATAACTTGCGGATAAAACCAACGAAAATTTGACGAGAATATGGTGGATACGCCGCTGGTACTTCCTATATATAAGTATTCTTGCCAAAGGATCAGAGGCATTATCAGGCGGTTATAAGAAGTTCCATGTAGGATTTAGTATTGCCTTGGTTGAAATTTGTGTTACATTCATATCATCTCGCCATTTAAAGAAATTGGACTGTGTTCTATTTCTACATAAACTAACCTCTCCGTCATAACAAACGAGAGAGGAACTGTTACCATTCAAACATATATGCTATCAGAATGTGGATTCAAATATTGGTTGTTGTGTTATTTATGTTCTAAAGTTACATCATAGGACCAATCATAACTTACTGATAAAACCAATGAAAAATTGACAAGAATATGGTGGATACGCTGCTGGTACTTCCTATATATAAGTATTCTTGTCAAAGGATCAGAGACATTGTCAGACGGTTATGAGAAAGTTCTATGTAGGATTTAGTAATTTCTTGGTACATTAGTTGTTGTGTTTATTTATGTTCTATAGTCATATCATAGAACCAATCATAACTTACTGATAAAACCAATGAAAATTTGACAAGAATATGGTGGATACGCCGCTGGTACTTCCTATATATAAGTATTCTTGTCAAAGGATCAAAGTTATTATTAGACGGTTATGAGAAGTTCCATGGAGGATGTAGTATTAGAAGTTTTGCTTTAGGATATAACCATATCCTTCCAAACATATCAAAACTCTTACGCATGATATCATATTTAGCGAATCAACTCTGCTTATTAATATTTTCACCGAAGGCAACAAAAAGCGATTCCTGTAACAGGGTACTTAACCCTTACAAGGGACGTTACCGCCTCAAACAAAAAACTTAGACCCTTACTTTTTCTAAGCATGTAACTGTCAAACTAAACACCATCATTTTTAGACAAATATATCACTACTTAAATTTCGGGACGAAATTTCTAAAAAGCAGGGGATACTGTAACATCCGTCAAAAAACGGATTTTACCAAACCCGCTCCGTTTATTAACCGAACAATCAGTTAAAAATTTCGTTGCATATTTATTGCCCAAAATAATTTTAAAGGATACATAATTAATAAGTATATTGGAATATATAATTTGTTTTTGAAAAACTGTTAAAAATAAAGGAAATAAAAATAAAATAGTGCTGCCGGGTTTCGAACCCGGGTCAGCCAGCGATTCAAACAGCCTTAACACTCATCTAGCAAACCACTGCGGCACTCATGTTCCTTGTTAAATATTGGAAACAATTAATACATAAAATAAATCTCGAATTCAAATATCGACGCGCCCAATTGCAGTCGTCGGAAATCCCGGCGATCTCGCGAGATTGGACGGTTACTTCCGTTTTAACGTAAACTTTAATCTCATCATCGGTTATAACCGACGCCTGAGTCCGCGACACAAGTTATAACCGCCGGAAAACGTAATGACTTTGAATCAAGTCTGAAATCCGACTCTATACATCTCGGTTCCTCCCTATAAATTCACCACAATCCACTGGTAGCCTTTTCGCTCAAAACCGCACCCTTTCTCGACGTAATTCCATTCGCCGGAAATCTTCTGCAACTCGCCGGAAAACCGAACCTTTCACTTCTGTGCCTCACTCTAAACACTGAACACTCAGAACTCATACCGAAGCCACCCACATTCATCTCAAGCTCGTTGAAGACCCTCTGCCGCAAGACACACGTCGCCGGAATCTTTTGCTGTCACCGGAGTTCTGCCGGAGAAACAGAGGAGTCCAGTTCGGTATACCTTATGCTTAATTCTTTCATTCTTTTTACTTATCTCGCCTGTAATTAACTGAAACACACTAACGAACTTGATTAAAACTTCGAACCAGTCGGATTTCCGATTCTGGTTAAGATTAACGAAGAAGACGAAGATTCAGTAGTATATAAGATTAATTTAAATCAAGATATAACTCGGGTTAGACACACGGTCCAGCGGTGGACTGTGTGCACATTAAACACGCTTACGTCTCGAGTTCGAATCTTGTCCCACGCACCTTCGCCCTAATAAAAACGTTTCTTTTTTTTAACCGAACCGGAGTCACTGCGTAAGATGTTAAGTTTAATAAAAACCGGAATAATAACCAAGATAGACACACAGTCCAGTGGTGGACTGTGTGAATGTTTAACCAAACGTCACGAGTTCGAGTCCGGACTACCGCACCGATCCGGACAATTATCAAACTTTTTATTTAAGACAGAAATGAAAATATTTAGTTTGTATATAAGTATAATAAAAATCAGTTTATTTAACAAGTTAGACACACAGTCCAGCGGTGGACTGTGTGTTAACTCAACCCACAGGTCCCGGGTTCGAGACCTGTGGAGCGCACCGAATCGTTAGATTAAAATCGTTTTTAAAAATAAATGATTTTCTGTTTAAATCAATTAATATATAAATATAATTAAAAACATAAATATTTCGGGTTAGACACGTAGCTCAGTTGGTAGAGCTGCGTGTTCGAGCCTCACCCAGCGCATATATACACACATACGAACCGGTCAACAGTCAAAGTCAACGGTCAACGGTCAACTGTAGCAAAAAAGTCAATTTTTTTTATTATTTTTATTATTTATATTTTATTTAAAAATCAATTAAAAATATTTAAAAATAACATTTTTAAGGTTAAAAAATAGCCTTAAACTCACAAAAATACACCCAACAATCATACTAAAATGGATTAATAAAATCCCATTATTTACCAAACCATTATGTTATTATCTAGGTTAGTTTCACTCGTGGTTAAATCCAACTTCGTGCGTATTCAACATCATCAACCGAACGCACCCAATGTGAGTGAATCTTACAACTCCCCTTTTTAATTACACGTTTTGGGGTGTGTCATGTGTCACAAAATTAACTCGTTTATTTAAACTTGTGCCATACCATATTGTGATCTAAAATTAGATTGTATATATTGCTTGTAGTTATGTATTTCATTTTGTCAATTTATATACAATTCATTCATTAGGCCATCAGTTCCTCGTGAGAGACGAGTTGAGTAACGCTCGCCTCAAAACAAATCCATTATTGTTCGTGTGTGTATTATTTAGTTTATGTTGTTTGTAGTTATATATTTTTTATTGTTAAGTTTATGCAAATCATTCATTAGGCCCATCAGTTCTTCGTGAGAGACGAGTTGAGCAACGCGTGTCTCAAAACGTTCCATTATTTTTCATGTGTGCATTATTTAATATTAAATAATTGGTGTATAAGTTTACATCTATTTTTACTCATGTGTGGTTGTGCACTTTATTTTATTATCAATTAAATAAACTTGCTCAAATGTTTTCAATAGGATTCACTCGTCAACTTTTTGTTGATCCAAAAACCATTTTTACACATGATACAGGTGAACAGGATGAAGCAAGGAAAACATAGGAAATGCCTTAGAAGAAAACAAAGAAGCTTAGATTGATGTTTAGGTCATGATGTAATTATGATTGTAAATTTCCCATTAAATTGTATTAATGAATATGAAACGTTATAATAAATGTCATGAGCTTTGATGATAACCCAATCATGCCCCGATCACCTTTTCCGCTGCGGGTCGGGGTGTGACAAAGTGCATAACCACATACGAGTAAATGTAGATGTAAATTTATTCACAAAACACATAATATTAAATATTGCACACACATACAACAATTGATTGTTTTGAGGCACGCGTTGTTCAACTCGTCTCCCACGAGGAACTGATGGGCCTAACAAATAATTTGCATACAACTTGACAATATGTAATACATAACAATCAAACAATATTTACATTCTAAGTTTAGATCATAATATGATATAGCACGAGTTTGAATAAGCGAATTAGTTTAAGCGACACATGATACACCCCAAAACATGAATAAAAAAGGGAATTTGTAAGAATTCACTCACAGTGGGTGCGTTTCTTGGATTGATGATGAATGCGCACGAATTCGGATTTAATCGGCAAGGGAACTAACCTAAATAATAACATAATAGTTCGATAAATAAATAAACTCTTATTTGAGATTAGTATTTTTAATTAGTGTTCTTAATGGGATTGTTCGGTTTATTTTTGTGAGTTCAAAGAAATTTTTCTAACTTTAAAAATATTATTTTTAAGTATTTTTAATTGATTTTTAAATAAATAAATAAATAAAAGAAAATAAAAATTTTGACTTTTTGACCAGTTGACCGTTGACCAGTTGACCGTTGACTGTTTGAATGTTGACCGGTTCGGTCGTGTATTTGTTTGCACTGAGTGAGGTTCGAACTTGTGACCTCCCGTACGCGTGCACGCAGCTCTACCAACTGAGCTACGTGTCTAACCCGAAATATTTCTATTTTTAATTATACTTATATACAAATTAGATAAATTCATTTCTGTCCTTATTTAAAAACTTGATAATTGCCAGAACCGGTGCGGTAGCCTGGACTCGAACCCGCGACGTGCTTACTGTTTTTGCACACAGTTCACCACTGGACTGTGTGTCTAACTTGGTTATTATTCCGGTTTTTATTATACTTAAATACTATTTAGATTTATCCAGAAATCATTTACTTAAAAAGAATTTTAATTATATCAAACCGGTGCACATAACAGGACTCGAACTCGGGACCTGTTGTTTAACGCTGCACACAGTCCACCGCTGGACTGTGTGTCTAACCTGGTTAGAATACTGGTTTTTATTAAACTTAAATACTAACTGGAAGGTTCCGTATTTGGGTTTTATAAAAAGGGTTAAATATTGTGACGAATCGAAACAAGGACAGACTCGAACTTGGTATCACTATGTTTCAAATGCACACAGTCCACCGCTGGACTGTGTGTCTAACCCGAGATATAACCCGATTTATATTACATATATACACAATCCAAAACTTCATCTTCTTCGTAAACTTTACCCAGAAACCAAAAATCCGACTGTTATCTTTATCTAATCGATTCTGATTATTGGTTTACGAATTAACGGAATTAAATGCGAATGTAAAAAGGTTTTAAAGGTTCATACCCCTGGAGAACAGCACTTTGACGATTCCAGTGACCAACTCCGGCGAGTTCCAATTTTTCCGGCGAAGCTTGACTTGCGACAGAGGCTTTACAGGGAGTTGAGGTGAGTGTGGGTGACTTCTGTCGAAGCTCTAACAGTCCTATTTTTAGAGTAAGGCACAGTGATGAAATGGGTTCGGTTTTCCGGCGACTTGCAGAGAATTCCGGCGAGTATGATGTTCTCCGATGATTAAGAACTTTTAAACAGAGTGTGAGAGTTGAGAGTGTAGATTGGATAAAAGTGAGCGAGCTAGGAAAGATCGCACAGGGTGTGTATAAAACTTCTTCAACCGGTTTGGATTTTCGGTTTCGAACGGAAATTATGGTCCATGAATGAAATTGATTGAGTTTTCGGTTATAACTGCCGTTAATCGTCAGTTACACTTGCTTGATTCCGGAGTCAAAGGAAACAGTCGTAATTTCGGGTATTTTCCGGCGACTGCGGATTTAGGCGCGCTGATTTTGAGTTTCGAGTTTTATATTAAGTATTAATTGTTTCAGTATTATTCCAAACTGAGCGGGTGGCGGAGTGGTTAAGTGTTTGTGTGTTAAGTCTTCCGGCTGCTTGGTCTTGAGAGTGACCCGGGTTCGAAACCCGGCGTCTGCAAAATATTTTTATTTCATTATTTATTAATAATTTTCAATTATAGATTTTAAATTCTAATATATATATTAATTTTGTATTGTTTAAAATTAGTTTGAGCCCTAAACATGCAACGAAAATTTTAACTGGATGTTCGGTTAATAAACGACGCGGGTTTGGTTAACCCGGTTTTTTACGGATGTTACAAACTCGACCATAATTTGGCGTGAAAGGGGCTTGATAACTCCTCCAACACCACTCCCGTGGGCGTTATAGGGGCATAAAGAGGGAGAGACGTTTCTAGTATAACGTCAAATGAGGAGAAAAAATTGGAAAGTAATAATTGAAAGGTATTAAGGGACGTCCAATATACATTTTTTAAAAGGACATGATGATGCTGATGTGACGGAAAGTATTCCTTAGGGAACATTAACCATTATGAATGACTTAATCATACTTCAAAATCTACAACTATGTCCACAATGAGAAATGCCTTTACTACAATGAGAAATGACTTAATCATACATGCCTACATACCCTTTGGGTAAATAACATGTCTTAACAAATTTAAATGTTGAGCATGTTGGTTGACATGACAAAAATAGCATATTTGACAAAAGTCTTGTGGGATGGGTTAACAAACATAATTAGTTCATAATTAGTTCGAATTTGAAGTCAAGATTGATGGGTGCATGTACTATATCCTAGCAATAATAGAAGTCTCAAACTGTTTTAGATGTTAAGAGACATTAGTGTTTTTCATATAATCTTTAATGGTAGTTGAGGAATCTGGTAAATAGGTAGGGCGTCCGTACATCCCATGGCGCCTTCGTTCAACTACGTGGCAAGCAGTGGCGGATCTAGAAAATCTTCGTGGCGGTAACGTTTTATAAAAAAACGGTAACGAAATCGAAAAAAACGTCAAAAAAACATCAATTTTCACCAAAATTTACACTACCGCCGGTTCGCCAAGTGGTAGCGGAGGCTACCCCTTCTTCAATGGTAGATCCGCCCCTAGTGGCAAGCTCTCACCGGTGATGTCGCGTAGGTGAGAGGGCCTAACGCACCTATTGAAGCGTCTGTACCACATGTGTCAGTTTTTTAGTATGCTAAGAAATGTCAGTTAAAAAATACAAAACTCAGTGGGTGGTTTGCCAATTTGGTTTGGTCAACGGGTTATTATGGTGACTTGCCCTTTCCTTTGATTTGTTATACACTTATACGTATATATCATTCAAATGACTGGAAACTTTTTCAAACGAGAAATATGCAAAATATATATAAGAAACATTCTCGACACATAAAATATAATTAAAAAGTTCTTAGTAGAAAAATGCTTATGATTTTATTATATATATATATATATATATATATATATATAATTTTTAACTTGTGAGATTCGAACTAGAAAGCTTACAATTTTGATCTTTGTTGAACAAAAATACATCCATATGAAAAAGTTTCCATCACATTTTTCTTATCCAAGTGTCCATCACAATTTGCTTATCCATATGTTGCAATGTAAAACTTGAAGCTTTTTCTTCTCAATAAATAGAACACATTGAGAGGTATTCATATGATCATATCTTTGGATTTATTAACCATTTTGTACTTTCGTTTGTCCTTGTAAGACCACCCGTAGTGGGGTTTTTTTGGCGTCCCCCCCCCAACCCGAAACGCCCAACCACGCCCTTCCACCGCCCCCAGGGGCGTTTTTTGTTGCCAAATTGGGTTGGGCGTGCTAAATAAAACGCCAGGTGGGAAATCTTGGGCCAATCAGACCCTTCCACGTCGAATATCATTATTTTTAGTTAAAAAACAAAATAATAATCATTGGGTAATCATTGGGCTTTATTTCACTACGCTCATTTTAGAAAAATGCCCAATAAAGCCCCCTTGCTGACTGGACTGCCACATGACGCAAAACGCCCAAGAGTGGGGGCTTTGTTTTACCCTCCCACTACACATGGTAACCTAACCAAACTGATAAGATAATCGGTTGGATTGATCAGTACAGGTTTCTAAATGTATATGAACATTAAAACATAGTAACACCTGTAAAAGAGTTATAAGGTTATAACTCAGATGAATCAATGTTTTATTAGGATTTAAATTCGCAAAGATTTAAAATAGACTATATTTTTCAGACCTCAAATTTTGATAAGAGGAATCTTAATGACTAGTGTGTCGTTTAGTGTGTTAAGTGTTTAACACTCAACCTAAACCTATTGAATCAAAATATAGCTCTTTAAAAGTGTTCAGTCAAATATAAAAAGTCAAAGTACATAACAAGATATTTATTTTCTATTTTTAAAGACATGAACAAATAAAGTCATCTTAAATTGTGAAATCTCCTCTCAACCATAACCGACACAACTGAATCGTGTTTATGGTTATGAGCCACAACATTCCTCTGCTCTAAGCCTGACATGGAATTGTTCACCCTTTAACATTTAATGTTTAGACTCGTATAAGAAAAAGAATACAAATATATATCGTGTCTTTTACAACAAAATATTGATATGAATATTATAACTCGGTTTAAAAAGTTGGAGCCGATTAAACAAGCAAAAAGTTAGTGAAAGATTTCGATTCCCAAAGGCAAATAATACAGATCCTGAGGAAAGCCACCACCCTCACATGCAATGTATCTTATTAATCGGTCCCTAGCTTTTTATTTATTTATTATTTTTTTTGAATGACAGAAGATTCTACGATTATAGAATAGGGTCAACAAAGCTGTAAAACCCAAAAAAGAGTACAACAAAACAAAATGCTACATTATTACGTCTCTTACCTAAAAACAACTGTATGTTGTGTATCTTATCATCAAATTTCTAAAACAAATTTCTCGATAGTATACAAGGGATGATGCAATGGTTAAAAATCTATGACGAGTTATTATGTTAATTGTTTTGGATATGATGAGATATTCTTAACATGTGATGTGAAGGAAAAAAATTTGATTTTTTTTACCATCTACTTAAGTATGATGTTTAATGGCAAAATGTAAAAAAAAAACCGTAATTTTACACTAATAGAGTATTTTGTCAGGGATACAACAAGTTTTGCCTCATCGTTGTTGGAACCTAGAAGTTCTCATTACCCTTGGCATATTTGGGTATCTACTTAATACTTGTGTATCTTAAAACATGTATTTCCCCTAACTATAGACTGGTTTTTATATTCGCATATCCTATTACATGCCCTTTTTGTTCACCCCATAGATCATAATACATGAATCAAACAATATCCTTTTGTATGTTTGTGTCTTCTAGAAATTTTTATTTTGGTTTAATTTCACTTTTAACATAAATTTAACTTGATCTAACAAAATTTTCTTATAGTTAACACTAATGTCAAGAAACAAATATCAGACTATGCGTAATGAGGGTGTGCCGAGTCAACTCAAATGGGTGTGGCATTGGCATAGGACGTTGGATTGGATTGGGAGAGGGTAGGTGGGTTGGGCGTGAGTGTGGCCACAAGAAACAACTTGGTCAAAACGTAAATGTTGAGTGTGGGGCTTAACGCAACTAGCCAATCAAATAATCAATGACTATATTTCACTTTTCAAGTTACGTAGATAGTACTTTTTTTCAAATTCACATAACCACTACTGATGGTCTGACGTATAAACGTTTAGTGTGAAAACGAAAAGGTGATTAAGAAACAATTTATATAATTTGCTCATATAATAAATTAAAAATGGATCCATCACTTGAACTTGGCTATTGTCATTGTTCATACAAAGCTTATTCCCTTTCTTTCGTTTATAGTTCTCAGAATCTTTGATGTTTGTAATTTACTTTTTGTATTTTGTTAAGCTATCCTCCAAGTGTATTGATATCATACCTCTTTTTTTTCAAATTATTTGTTTTGAATTTCAAACCGATGGGATTGTTTTTGTATTTTAAAAAATTACTTAGAAAACTTTTTTTATTGATTTGAAAGTAGGTATTATATGTGTGTGTGTGATAATTAATAAATTACAATATTACTTTTTTTTTTTGCACATTTTATAACAAGTCAAATATGAGTTTTGTTTTTCTTTCAAGCACACATATAGTAATGTTTTGATTGCTTGGTGTGTATTTTTTTATAAACTCAGCAACGGTTGGATTGTGGTCCAGTGCAGACAAACTATGAGTTCTAACTTCTAACCACTACCTTTAAAGAAAATTGTTGAAGTATACAATTCATTGTCAAACTTTATAATTTATTTCTCATTTTTTCTTCTTGAAACAAACCACTACCTTCTTCGCTTGGATATATGTTTGCTCGTCGGTTGCATTACAGTATAACGCCCTGAAAACAAGTTGGCGTTCACTTATGTCAAAAACATCGATCATTCTTCTGGTTTGAATTATGTATTAGTTTGGTCTTGATTAATTCGAATTAATATTTCTGTTTTGTTTGTTACATTCGACTAATTAGAATCGATTGTATTAACACTAAATAGAAGATAATACTTGGAGGGAATTTTATTTCAGTTTGTAGTTTAAATATATTCAAAATGGAAACTCTATAGATTGTTCTTGTAACATCTTGTTCAATAAATCGAATCATTAGATTTTTGACATAAATGATAGTTTCTTTGAGTGTTATTATGCATTTTAATTGATCATTAAAAACTCTTTGGTTGTAATTACTAATTACAATTGATTGGAACAACTTTTTAGTTAGTTAGACGAGCGCCTTTAGTCCGTTACACGAGTGACTCGAAAAATAGTGTGATAATTTCATAAAAAAAGTTGAGAGGATAACTTGTTAGGTCCCATTTTCTAACAATGTCGTGTTAGATGTAAGATGCTTTAACAAAAATACTTGGCATGTAATTTGATATGGAAATGAAGAACACAATGAAATACTTGGCTTTAACAAAAATCTGACTGTTTTTGACCAATAATAATCCCAACTGAGTTTATTCCCGACAGTAGTCCAACATTTTTCATTTTGTTTGTATAATGGTCCACCGTAAAAAACATAACGGAGTTAACTTTTTTTTTTGAATTACAAACTTTCGTTTTAGGGCTTTTGATCAGAACGAGGATACGAGTCGATTGATGTAAAATTTACTTCGAAACATTGCTCCAAACGATGAAAATGGTGCTTCAATTCAGGTGTTTAAACATCTAATTAACAAAATCAAGCCGTTTCAAGTTAAGTTTTACATCAATCGACTTGTATCATTTTTCTGGTCAAAAGCCCTAAAACATCGGTTTGTAATTCGGAAAAAAACTTAACTCCGTTAAGTTATTTTTAATGACGCATCATTATCCAAACATAATGAAAAAGGTTGGACCACTGGCGGAAATAAACTCAGTTAGGATTATATTGGCAAAAAACAACCAAATTAGATTATTTTAATCCAAATTGCCAAAAAAAAAAATCAAAAGTATTTTGTTTACTATTTTTTTTAATAAAAGTTAGTCTTACGCTCCAAACATGTTACACAAGTGAAATCACAAACTGCAACGCAAAGACGTTACTTGAACCAAACAAGACTGGATACTTAACAGTATTCTTTTAGGATTAGCTTAAAGTGTGATGGATTAATCTAATTAACTTTACAATCTAAAAAAACAACATACATAGTTAAAGTATGTCTACCACATTAACAAGTAAAAACAGATCTATTTAAATTTATTATGTAATTTTACATAACAGAATTCATCAATTCATAACATTTCATAGAGCTAACATGAACCACTAATATCAACATTAATGCAAAACTAACTACACTTGTTACACTAACATTCACAAGACAAACATAGCAAGATCAATAAGGGATCACAGACCAGAGACATTGTCTGTATCTTCCCGGGCCGATCTTCGTCTCCTCTTCTTCCTCTTAATCATCTTCGGTAACAATGGCGTCGTTGGAACAAAGAAGCGAGTTTACATTCCTGACGACCTCCATGACGTGGAGGACAATGAGGAGGATGAGGCATGGATAGAATGGGGACAGAAAAAGAAAAAGACCGAAGAAGAATTTGATCCGCCACCCGAAAATTTTTCAGATTTGGATATCAATCAAATGCAGGAAGAGATTATGAAACGTCAGGTGGGATTGTCGTATGGCTTCGTTAAGCTTCAATTGACATATCATCGTACTCCGGTAAGTACAATGATAGGAAAATTACATAACAATGGCAGTTAAAGGGCAACAAGCAGCGCCGCAACCCCAAATGTCTAATGGCGAAACCTGATGCAGATTGTTATATTTGCAGGATATGGTATCAGATATTGCAGAGAAATGGACCAACCTTGCAAGAACCGGAGCAATCGAAGTCACTTTCATGGGTTTCGATATTACTACCGTAATGTTCTCGTTACAAAATGTGCAAAACACTTACGAGGTTAGTTACAAATTACAACTTACGACCGCCACGAACATGTTTTAAACCGCAAAGTTTTGTTGATGAGGCATTCATATTTGTTTGTGCTCAGGTTAAGGAGTTTGTTCTGAGCCAGCCAGAATCATATGAAATTAAAATGGGGGATCGGTTTTTCAGAAGACCGGGAGATCCTCCCTACGATGATCTTCTAAAGGAACTCCATAAAAGCAAGAAGAAACGCTCTACTTCCTCGAACAATACCATCCTGAAAACCGAGTTATAATTCTTCTGCCTCTTCATTTCATTCATCTTTGATAAATTTTGTAGTTTAAGGTGTTTCAGTTTAATAACTTTCGTGTGGATTCTTCTTGTATTCATCGTTGATGATGAAATGCAAGTACATTTAGCAGCTAACGGAAAGGAAAAGAACGACTGAATTTAGGCTTTACCGAAGAAAGCATCATTTTTGTTAATGTTAATTAAACGTGTACAACATATTATTGTTTCCGTTTGTATCAGAATGAAACAATGAAAGTGAAACTAACAATTTGCGGATTTGAGACGATATCTTCATTTTAACTTTTCGGTGAAATCGGAGAGCTGAAGCAGGTGAATTCTGGAATAAGTTGCAGCTTCCTCCCTCTCTTTCTGAGTGTTGAAGCCCCAATCAACTATGTAAAACAAACCACGAGCACCAAACGGTTAGTTTTAAAATTGACAATCACACGGCCGTTGTATTTGCAAGTCTACGGTATACTTATAGAATCAAAACGACGATACAAGAAGATTGTTGAGGTGTAATTACCTAGATACAAGTTCCACCCATTTAGCTCGGGATCTTTGATGACGTTTTTCAGTGTTGCTAGTCGGTCTTCCACGAAGCTAGTAAAACAAGGAAGACAAGTTTCATATAATTTGAAATACAAATTAAAAGTCAAATTATATGACTTACTGTAAGGTGAGGCCTTGATTTTCTGGTCGCTTTTGAAGCTTCTTCAGCGTTTCTACTTTCGGACTAAATGTAGGAATTAAAAGTAAAGGTAAAAAAAAACAGAATTTTGTTAAAAAAATCAAGACATTGATCTATACATCTATCCTCCGGTAAGAACTATAAAACATTTACCCAGATCCAAGAGCATATATTCTTTCGGATGGTATGGTAACTCCAGCAAGTTCTCGAAGTAAAGCATCAGCAAAACGACCCTAACACAAACATACAGAACCAAAATCCCTAAAATACCCTTCAAGAATGACAATATGGAACTTAAGTGTGTTATAAGTTCTAACAAAATATGGAAAATGTAGAAACTTTGATGGGAAAAAGGTATTACTTGTTTTGTGGTAACTATGTAGAGTTGTGAAATGGCAAATCTGAGTGCATCAGGAACACCTGGATAAAACCTGTAAAGGAAACGAAAATCAAGCAGTGTCCCAATTCGAATAATAAGCGCGCTGTACCATCAAATGGGTCGAACGGGTCAGATGTCATCCAAAGTTTCTTTTAATAAACAGTGACCGACCCGTTACAACCCATAGAAAAACATAAACCACCTGTTGGCTCCAATCCATGTAGCCAAATCCTTTTCCATCCAATCATCCCTAACCTTTCCAAAGAGATCCACAAGTTCCTCTCTGTTTTCACTCCACTCTTTCATTATCACTGGTTTAATATCCGCCCAGTTCTCCAATATTCCCTCAATTGTGAGCCCTTTTGCCACCTTACACATTAACAATAATTAGGGCTGCAAACGAACCAAACATTCGGCGAACACTTCGTGAACCGTTCGGCGGGAAGTTCCTTTGTGTTCGTTCATTTACTAAACAAATTAACATGAACAGTTCGGCGGGAAGTTTCGTTTGTGTTCAATAGTTCATTAGTGTTTTTAGTTTTTTATATTTTATTTAAATACTTCAAAATTCTGACAAATAAATATTTAATAAGTGCCAGCGTATTTATATTCAGTTCATGAACGCTTGTTTGTGTTCGTTTGTTCCCATTTATGTTCATGAACATTAGTTTGTGCTCTTTTGTGTTCATTGATGTTCGTTGCCTAAAATTAACAAACCAACACAAACAAACACAAACCACGTTTATTTCCTTAACAAGCGAACACGAACATAAAATCTTGTTCGGTAAGTGTTCATGAACAGTTCGTGAACACATATATATTTCTTAACAAACGAACACGAACAAGGTCTTGTTCGTGTTTATTCGTTTCGTTTGCAGCCGTAACAATAATGTTTCAATTATTTCACAAGGTTAGCTAACAAAACTATAACTATATGATAGATAATTTTATATACATACTGATGAGGTTTGCAACGAAGGGATCTTGATCTCCAAAAGCAGTCTCACAAGCAGCAAGTTCTCATATCCAGTTTCCACAACAGGCCTTACCTACCACAATTTAAGCGAGTAAAAGTACTAACAATAAATGAAGTGTATGACATGAATAATAATCAATTGAAAATGCAAACACAACATAATTGGAGCAAAAAAAAAAAAAAGAAAGAAAGGTTACTGTGTGCATCTGATCAACAATCCAATCTTCAATTGAAGAATCAACGGTTACAAAGAGTTGAGGCCATTTCTGTTTGGCTGCCTGTATGTATCAATTAATTTGTTATCGATCAAACAACAATTAACAGATGATGAATAATTAGCGAAGAAAGAAAGTGTGTGTGTGTGTGTGAGGGAGGGAGAGACCTTGAGAGCAGAGATGGAACTCTCTCCGCAACTGTCACAAAGAACTCCATCGAAGTCCAAAGCATACAGATCCCCCATCTGTAACTAATCCAATTGGTTTGCTTGTGGAGAAACTGCACTCTTTCTTTGGTTCTAGTCCAAGATATTTCAAATTCAGCACTCACGATTTGTCTTACTCTCCGTATTTTTACTTTGTATGTATAATAAAATCACTTGGGTATTACATAGCCGGTCATGTGCTATGTTATTAGGGTTTTGCGCGGCTCAGTTCAGTTCGGCTTTTGGGTAAATTCGAAATTGAAATGTCGTGTTTTTGGTAGGGCATACACTTTGTCACTATACCATGCCAGTGGTTGTATTTTAATTTTTCGCTAGACCACGCCAGTGATGGTTAAGGACAATGTTTTAAGAATCACTAGGCGCTAGTGGACGGTGAGGTGCCGACTAGCGATTAATCGGGATTAGTATTAATCGGATTGAAAATTTTATATGTAATTTTAGTTATATATATACACACACATTTTCATATTAATTTTTTAAAGTAGACATGTTTTAAACCCTCATTGACCCAATATTTTAGGTAATTGGTAAGAATTTATAAGATTTGATTGAAATTTGACTAGGATCTGGCCAAAGCCAGAACAGGTTTGCATTGACCGCCTAGTGATTAATCGGCCACTAATCAGTGAACACTTGATTAATGATTAATCGACGACTAATCAAAGACTAGTCAGGATTTTTACAACCATCGTTAAGGAGCATACACTTTGTCAGTATACCACGCCAGTGACTGGATTTTTTTTTGATGTGTATAATCTAACATATACGTTTCATTGGTGGATTCATATTGGCAATGTAATGAGCATCATTATTAACAGTGGCGAAACTTGAGATTTCCGACCAGGGGTCGGAAGCCAGCGGACCTAAAATTATACCTACAAAAATTATAAAATCGGCGGTCGAAACGTATATACCTTAAAAATTCCATACGAAAACAACATCCCGGACACTACTGAGTGAAAAGTTCGGGGGTCGGGCGCTCCCCAAACCCGCCACTAAGCTACGCCCCTGATTATTAACTTTCATTTCGTTGCCAAGTGTAGTGTCCTTGTAACAAAAAGTTTACTATGTGTATCCTATATCAAGCATTTGACTTTTTTTTATCCCCGCTAAAGTATTGTAGATTCATTTGAAATGATATAAATGAAATTTAGAAGCATACGGACCGGTAAAACAACATGATTGTTAGGTTGTGTTCCGTGGTTAGTGAGTCGACCCAACATGAACCGGGAAAAATAACATAAATCTGGTATTAAAAATATTGTGAAACACATGAAACCGAACATGCCATGCATATTTGTAGGTTAGCACGGGTATTTTGTTTGCATAGTAATACTCTTAAATTACAAATTAAGGGCAAAATATACAAATACGATTTCTTTTTTAACTTAATATTATTTCAAAAAATACCAAAAGGTAGTTGTGACATAAGCACATCTTTTAGAAACACATCTATAAAACAAAAGGGTTAAACGGCTAAACGCAGGGAACCACCAAGTTGATCTGAATGCAACCATTTAGCTAAATGTATTCACATGTTCGATCAAATCCGGACCCATTTAGACTATAAATCAAACTTACAAAATCCTGTTAGATTTGTGGCATGTCAGAATTTCAAACCCAATTTTGAAGGAGTCGTGGGTGGTGAGAGAGACGAGAAAGAAGAAATAGAGGAGGTGGGGTGTTGCCCATGGTTTTATAGCCTAGTGGCATCTTGATCTTGGGGATGAGGTAAGGCTTTGGGATCAATTGGTCCTGGGTTCGATTCTCACAATGGGGGTTTTCCTATATTTATTGGGTTTTCTCTAAATTGATGTATAGGCATTGTGCCTAGTGGAGAATGATATGATTGGTGATTTCCCTGGTGGCACGATGATACTCTAATGGTCCGTCAGTGATTCAAATTTGCCGTTAAAAAAAAAGAAAGAGGAGGTGGGGTGTTAGGACTTTTCATTAGTAAATTTGTCATTTTATATTGATTTATTGTGTTTACCGTAATTTGCTATTTTTTCGTTAAACGTGTAAAGTTTTATTGTTTTTTACAGTAATTTTTACATCTAAATTCACCTTACATTTCTTAACTCATAGATGTTACATCTCTCATATGTCTCATGTCACCATACAAAAGAAATTAGAAAAAAAAAGTAATAATGTCTTATTCATATTTTGAACAAGAACAAATAGGCATTTTTGTTTGTTTTGGATTATATTTGTGTGTTCATAATTCGTCTTCATATTTCAAATGTCTAAGATATTTGTTAACTTATGGATGGTGTGAGACATATACTTAATCAAAATCAAATTCCACATCAAATAAATATCATTCATATAGTCAATACATAAGATATCTATTAAAACAGATAATTAAAATGTCATTTTACATAACATCTTATTAAATTATATATAAAGAACTTTCGAAACCAACTACTCGCTCTTCATTCCACCACTTCAAGAACAAGCACTCTTTACCGTTTCACAATCGCATTTGTCGTGGAGAAACAAAATGTGGAAGAAAATGTAAACACTTAGTGGACAATATACAAATACATCAATGACAAGTACAATAATACAACGAATACGAATATACGATATTGTAACATTCTAAATTCCAAAATGTACAATTTTTATTGTTTGTATTATGAACTAAACATATACAACAATTTATTGGTTCCATTTGCATCAAAATGAAACAAGAAATGAGAGTGAAACTTTATAATTTTTAAATTTGAGAAGATACCTTCATTTTAACTTGGTGGTGAAATCAGAAAGCTGAAGCAGATTAATTCTGGAATGATTTGCGGCTTCCTCCCTATCTTTGTGAGTGTTGTAACCCCAATCGACTATATTAGACAAACCAGTGAACGCTACGCGGTTAGTGTTAATATTGATATGTATTATACAAGAATATTGTCATTTTTATGTTCTATTGTAAGAAAAGATGTGTTGAGGTGTAATTACCTAGATACAAGTTCCACCCATTTAGCTCGGGATCTTTGATGACGTTTTTCAGTGTTGCTAGTCGGTCTTCTACGAAGCTAGTAAAACAAGGAACACAAGTTCATATAATTTGAAATACAAAATTAGAAGTCAAATTATATGACTTACTGTAGGGTGAGGCCTTGGTGTTCTGGTCGCTTTTGAAGCATCTTTAGCGTTTCTACTTTGGGACTAAATGTTGAAATTATAAGAAAAAATATTATAAATTTGGCTAGAAAAATCATAACATGAATCTATACAATAATACAAATATCCTCTTATAAAAACTAGCTACCCAGATCCAAGAGCGTATAGTCTTTCGGGTGGTATGATAAATCCAGCAAGTTCTCGTAGTAACAAATCAGCAAAACGACCCTAACATAAACATACGAAACTAATATTACTAATATACCCTTCAAGAATGAATATGGATATTCGCAAAGGAAAATGTAGCATTTTCATGAGAAAAAAAGGTATTTTACACGTTTTGTGGTAACTATGTAGAGTTGTGAACTGGAAAACTTTAATGCGTCGGGAACACCTGGAAAAAACCTGTAAAGGAAGTTAAAATTGAGCAGTATCCCAATTTGAATGACACACGAGTTATACAGTTAAACGGTATAACTTAGCTAAAAAGGAAACATGTCAAATGGGTCAGAAATCATGTAAACATTTATTGCGTACTACTTTCTTTATAATTTTATAACAAAAACTATATTACCATTAAAATAGTACAACTCTTGTATTCGATGTCTAACACACGTATCGATTATAACTTTTTCGCAAAGTGTTTTGGGTTGACCTGACCCCCGTTCTGACAAATCCAAAAATAAAAATCTCACCTGTTTGCTCCCAACCATGCATCCACATTATTTTCCACCCATTCATCCCTAACTACATCAAAGAGATCTATAAGTTCCTCTCGGTTTTCGCCCCATTCTTTCATCACAACCGGTAAAATATCAAACCAGTTCTCCAATATTCCTTCAACTGTGAGCCCATTTGCCACCTTACACATTAACAATAACAATAATGTTTCAACTATGTCACAAGTTAACAAAAATAAAAGTTTATGAATTATTATTTATATACGCACAGATGACGTTCGCAATGAAGGGTTCTTAATCTCTAGAAGCAGTCTCACAATCAGCAGGGTCTCATATCCAGTTTCCACAATGGGCCGCAACTGTCACAAGTCGAGATACAATGATAAGGCATACAAACTAACAATTTTAAAAACAAATAAATGAATTTAGAGCTAAAAACAAGCTTACTATTCGCATTTGATCAACAAACCAATCTTCTAGTGATGAATCGGCGGTAGCAAACAATTCGGGCCATCTTAGTTTGGCTGCCTGTAGTTGATCATTACTGATCAATACACACAAAATAAAATGTGTGTGTGTGTGTGTGTGAAGTTGAAATGGATACCTTAACACAGGAGATGGCGGTTTCTCCTACGCTATCGCAAAGAACTCCATCGAAGTCCAATGCGTAGAGATCGCCCATATCTTGATCTTATCTCTCTGCTTGTGGAGAACCTGCACTCTTTGTTCTAGTCCAAATGATTTCAAAATTCAGTTTTTATACTCCATAACAAAAGAAAAAAAAAGAAACTATATGTTTTTTTTAATAAATGGTGAGAATTCAATATATGGTTATCCGGATGATTTTGTTTTTATGTTTCTTTTGTCTTGGTTTGGTGTATATGGTTGCTTTTGGCTTGTTAGTTTTAGTAACTTCTATTTAGAAAATGTTAGTGTGCAAGTTATATTGGTATTATGATTTATTACTACTAATTAAGAACATCTAACTAAATACATATAGAAAATATTAAGTTGTTTTTTTTTTAAATAGTTTCAAAACTGATATGAACTTGTAAAAAAAATATACATCGCTATGATGTGTGTACAGTGGACACTAACTAACCGATATAACCAATATGTAGCTTACGAATATTTTTTACTCGATTTATAAAGTATTGGTAATATTTTCTGTGTTTATTGATAACGAGATTTAAAAAAAATATTTGTAAAATAATTAATATAGACAAATGAAATAGAAACAAATTTATTCCAATTGTTAAAAGAGTTAATATGATGACATGTCACCATATCAGGCTTAACGTTTGGGTTTGACCCATATAATGATCCGCCCATTGGGTGTAGTCAAGCCCACAACTCTCTTCTATCACAAGGTGGCAAGGCCCAAGGGTGGCTTCACCATTTGTTTTTCCTTATTAGAACAACAAAACCCATCGATTACTTGGGAAACTTGGAGCAGATTTGATTTTTTCGATTAGGTTGCTTCTGTTTTGGTTTTTCAGTTTGGTGTAAAGATCCGTTGTGTTTCTTGTACTTTTAGTGACTAGCTCCTTGCTAGGATTTTCAATAAATAATTTTGTCGGTCGTTCAAAAAAAAAAAAAACAACAAAACCCAAGCCTACGTTTGCTTAGTAAGGTTGCTTCTAAAAAGTAAAGGTGCGTTTGCAGTAAAGGTGTGTTTGCTTAGTAAGGGGCGGAGTCTTAAGAAACGAGTCTATAAGAGAAAAACGTGCTAGTTGTAGCGTGCTACCGCAAATTTGACTTAAAAACATGGAAAGTCAAGGCTATGGAGATCCATTGTTTCTTTAGGAATATTTGGAGAAAGCATATGGATATGCTTTACATGGACACAAAGAGATTCATGCTAGAAGAATGCGTGAGAAAATCAAGTTGCAGTAAATTCTTACACCAATACTTGACTTTATTGATAATACGTAAGGATTATATTTCCCTCAATATTTGAGGTTCTATTCACACATTATTCAAATGTACTTCCCAATTTACACCAATGTACATTACGAGAGGGAAAACATCAATCATCGGGAAAAGATCATCTTTACTACACCACTATAATATTGCATTGATACAAGCCCTTTGGTTCAACTATTGATATAGACCTCTCATCTCCCCTCCCCTAGTTTTCTTCTCCTTGCCTCCTTGGTCCTACTCTAGCTCCCCCATAAGCGACCCTTTACACTTTCTTATACATGATACATCTACCTACTCGACACTGACTTGACCATAGAAGGATCGTCCCATATGCATTCACATGGCCTTTCTATCGGATTATCTTGATTTTAAATCTCTATATCAAGCACAAAAAAAATAAAGTATATACAGTCCATACTACGTTAAAATCAAGGTTAAGAGTATGTTTGGCATTGAGCTTTTAGGAGCTTATAGCTTTAAGTTTTTAAGAAAAAACTCCTACTTTATAAAAAGTCCTGTTTGGTTGAAGGAGCTTGAAGATTTTAGGTTAGAAGTTTGAAGCTTTTGGTTAAACGCTCCTACTAGTAGCGTTTAGAAGGAACTACAAGTTTTTAGGGAAAAATGACTATTTTAACCTTTAAAAATAATAAACTTTTTAATGCATCAACTTTTTAATGTCATTTTGGTCATTTTATATATTTTATTAAAAGCACTAGCTACTCTGCCAAACACCTAAATATTCTAAAAAGCTACAACTATCAGCTTCCAGCTTTCAGTCACCAGCCACCAGCTACTTTTGCCAAACATACCCTAATATAAACAAAATCAATTTCAATTAATTTAATTTAACAATTTAGATGTAACTACTTATTCAAAAAAAACTTTAGTTTCGAAAAAATTCGACTAAATTAACAAGTGTTGACTAAAAACATTTATTATCTTGACTTGCAAGAGCCATGCCTTATTGAATCAAAGATAACAATCAAACATTATTAATTGTAACGACCAATGAGCTAATGATAGAGTGGAAGGAGAGACTTGATGTTATAAGTGATCCAGATTCAATTATTGCCCTCAACATTTAGTTTCTGCAGCATCTGGTGATGATGGAAAACTAGGCGAGTAGGCGGCGATCGCTAGTTCGATCCTTGAACTAAGTCGGTTTTGCCTCACAGTACTGTCGTGCCTTCGGCGAGTGTTCACGGGCTTTGGATCTAGGTGAGAGTTTTTCAGATGTGGTGAATTTCGTCGATAACCCATTTGAAGAATTCGTTGACCGTTAAAAAATTATTAATTGTAATGGTGAGTTGTACTCTCTGAGCTCATACTTGTACTCTCAAATGACCAAAAAGTCAAAGCAAAAAGCAAAACGTCAAAACCGCGACCGGATATACATTCCTTCCTCTGCACACAAACAGTCACACAATCCACCTCCTATATCCGGTTACCCCTACACCAACCTCTCCACTCTTATCGCCTACTCCCGGTTTCCCTTTCATCCTATAAATACCCCATCGTCATCCAGTTTCCCAAAACACTCCACTAATCGGTGCCGGAGTTGCTACGTCACCGTCATCTCATACTTCAATCTTATCTTCACTGTAAGTTAATCGGTTATATACGATAGAATTTGTTATACGATCGAATTAATTAGGGCTCATGTTTTGATTTTGTGAATTTTATCGAATTATCTGTTTCTATCGTGTTTGATTAGTTGTTGTTGATGATCTGTGTTGTTGATTTAACTGTTTTTTTGTTGAATTAGTTTTTGATTGCAGAAATTGTTGCGTGTGATTTTGAATTTACTGGATTTCTTTTTGATATTTTAATTCAACTGTAGTGGTTTCTTTTATTTATTTATTATTTTTTTTTTTGCTTTGAATTTGTGCTTTTTTTTGTTGATGATATGATACTGTATTTGTTCAATTGTTCCTGTTGTTTCTGATAATATTGTTTATTGATGCTGCCTGCCTTTTGGCTTTTGATAACTGGTGTTATGTACACTCAATTATACAATTATATCTTGCCCTGACCCACAACTGTTGGAGATGTTGTCTTCAGCCCAACCCATTAAGCTAGTCGAGAATTAGAGAGAAGAAGGGAAAGGGTTCGCCGCCCTAACCCCAATGGGCTTTAAGTGTTTTAGGCCCGTTTTTTGTTTTGTTTAGTAAGGGACTAACCCTAATTCTAGCCTATAAATATATCTCTTGTACTTGTAAACATTATCACTCAATAAAAATACAAACCCTAGTTGCCCCGTGGACGTAGGTTACACACTGTGACCGAACCACGTAAATCTCGTGTCTACTTTTGCTTATTGCTTTCGTTTATTGATCGTGTGTGTGTGATCTAAATCCTAACAACTGGTATCAGAGCTCGGGCTCTTGATCAAGAACACACACAGCCGCCTACCACCTCCTACTCCAGCCGCCGTCGCAAACCCTATTAGGGTTTCGCCGCCGTCACCTAGCAGCCGCTAGGGTTTTCCGCCGCCGACACCCACCGACTTGCTGCAATTTCGCAGCTTTACTCTAGGGCAACCGGGTACCGCGCCGCCACCTAACCCAGATTAGGGTTTTGTTAGCCGCCGCCTACCACCTTGCCAGAACCGCAGAATCGCCGCCGCCGCCAACCAGATTAGGGTTTCCAGCCGCCGTCGCTCAAACATAAGGGTTTTCTGTACCGATTTTCGCTGCTGCGTTTTTCGGGTTTTCTGCACGTTCGAGATCAGATTTCAGGGTTGTTTTTCAGTTTATTCTCTCACGTTCTCTGGTTAGTTTCTGTTATTCAGCAAAGATGATGAAGACGGAAAAGTCAGAATTGAGAAGTTTGATGGGAAGAATTTTGGATGGTGGAAGATGCAAATCAAGGATTTGCCGATACAGAAGGATCTGGATGCAGCCTTAAAGCCTCCTCCTTCACCTGTAACGGATAAGTGGACATCCATTGACAAGAAGGCTATGTCAACTATCATGCTTACTCTTTCAATGAATGTTGGTTACAATATTTCTGAACAAACCTCAGCACGAGGAATCATAGAAGCTTTGTCGAATATGTATGAGAAGCCGTCTCCTGCCAACAAGGTGTTTCTGATACGGGAGTTAGTCAACACCCGCATGAAAGAGGGAAGTTCTGTTATTGAGCATATTAATTTATTTAATTCTCACTTGTCTTGTTTGAATTCAGTAAATTCAAGATAGATAATAATTGCAAGCATGCCTGCTCTTGTCCTCATTACCTGACAGCTGGTCAGGAACTATTACTGCAGTCACTGGGGCAGTTGAGATCCCTCACTTTTGCTAAAGTTCGTGACTTGATATTGAATGAGGACTCAAGGATGGAGGAATTCTGGAGAGACAAGTTCGTTGCTCAGTACTGAAGGGAGGGGGGAGAAGTAATAATAGAGGTGGAAATAGAGGAAGGTCAAAGTCAAAATGAAGAAGCAAGTCAAGACCAGCAAAACCAAGAAAAGAAATACAGTGCTGGAACTGTGATGAGCATGGGCACTTTAGAAGTCAGTGTACTAAACCTCATAGAGATAAAAAGGAGGTGAATGCTACCACAGCCTCAGATTCAGAGGATGCCCTTATTTGTTGTGTCGAAAATACTGTTGAAGATTGGATTATGGATTCAGGAGCATCGTTTCATGCTACTTCTAGCACAAAGAAGATGAAGAATCTACGAACAGGTAACTTTGGTAAAGTTTGTTTGGCTAATTAAACACAGTCTTGATATTACAGGGGTTGGAGACATGACTTAAAAAACACCATTGGGAACCATTTGGACCTTGAAGAATGTTCGGGTCATTTCCTGGTTTGAAGAGGATGTTGATATCCATTGGTCAGCTTGATGATCAGGGATATGATTTCCATTTTGGTAGAGGACAATGGAAAGTTGTGAAGGGCAGTATGGTCATTGCTAGAGGAAAGAAGAGGGGTACTTTATACATGGTTGAGGTACCAACCGATGGGGTTAATGCAGTATCTGATGGGCCGAGTCTATCAAAGTTATGGCATCAACGACTCGGCCACATGAGTGAAAAAGGGATGAAGATGCTTGTTAACAAAGGAAAGCTTCCAGAACTGAAAATGTGAGTTTTGTGAACCGTGCATCCTAGGCAAGAAAAAGAGGGTGACTTTTGTGAAGACAGGGAGAGCACCAAAAGCTCAGAAATTGGAGTTGATTCACTCAGACGTGTACGGGCCGACATCAGTTGCTTCACCTGAAGGATCTCGATATTATGTAACCTTCATAGACGATTCAACACGAAAGGTATTGGTTTACTTTCTTAAACATAAATCTGAAGTTTTTGATGAATTTAAGAAATGGAAAGCTGCTGTTGAACTTGAAACTGATTGAAGGTGAAATGCTTAAAGTCTGACAACGGAGGTGAATACATCAGCAAAGAATTTACAGATTATTGTGCTGAGAGAGGGATCAAGATGATAAAGACTGTTCCAGGAACTCCGCAACAGAATGGGGTTGCAGAGAGGATGAACAGAACATTGTGTGAGAGAGCCAGAAGTATGAGACTAAATGCAGGGCTCCCAAAAATGTTCTGGGCTGATGCGGTTAACACCGCAGCCTATCTTATCAATCGTGGGCCTTCAGTACCGTTGGGATTCAAGATTCCTCAGGAAGAATGGAAGGGTAAAGCAGTTGAGTATGATCACCTGAGAATCTTCGGCGTAGTGCTTATGATATTGATCTTGAAGGTGACAAGTTAGATGCCAGAGCAAAGAAGTACACCTCGTTGTATTTGGGTCCGATAAAATGGGCTACAGGCTTTGGGATCATGAAAGCAGAAAGCTAGTCAGAAGCAAACATGCCGAATTCAATGAAGCAGAGCTTACAAAGACAGGAATATGGAGAAGTCAGAGGTTCAGAAAGAAGCGGTTGAGTTTGACACTGACAGTCAAAAGAATGAACCAGTTATATAACCCGAATCAGATTCTGAAGATGACGCAGGACCAGAGTTTGAAGGTGGATATAATGAGACGGGGGAAGTCTCTGACAGTGGGAGCTCAGAGCATGAAGAAGAACAACCTCCACAGCAGCCTGACCCGTCAGAAAATTGGGTCAGAAGATCCACAGAGTTAGTAAACCGCCTAATAAATATAATCCTTCAGTTAATTATATTCTCTTGACAGAAAACGGTGAACCAGAAAGCTACTCTGAGGCGTCAAGACGAAAGATTTTCTCCAGTGGGAGCATGCAATGAAGGATGAGATGAGCTTTTTAGATAAAAATAAGACTTGGGTCTTAGTTAAGCTTCTGCCAGATAAAAGAGCTTTACAAAATAAATGGGTCTTCAGGGTCAAAGAAGAACACGATGGTTCTAAACGGTACCAAAGCCCGTTTAGTAGTCAAGGGGTTTCAGCAGAAAAAGGGAGTTGATTATGATGAGAATTTCTCTCCGGTGATGAAGATGACTACCATCAGGTTGTTTCTTAGCATTGTAGCTGCTGAGAAGTTGCATCTAGAGCAACTAGATGTGAAAACACTTTTCTACATGATGACCTAGATGAAGACATATATATGGCACAACCTGAGGGATTCAAGGTTGCTAGGAAAGAGAACTGGGTCTACAAGTTGAATAAGAGTTTGTATGGTCTTAAACAGGCACCTAGACATGGTACATAAAGTTTGATAACTTTATGGAGAGGTCAGGGTACAAGAGATGTCAGATGAACTATTGCTGCTATCCGAAGAAGTTTAGCAACTCTTATATCATACTGTTACTTTACGTTGATGATATGTTAATTGCAGGTTCGGATATGAAAGAAATAAGCAAGTTAAAGAAGCAAATGTTCAAAGAATTCGAGATGAAGGATTTGGGTCCAGCCAAACAGATGCTCGGGATGAGTATAACCAGAAGCAAGAAAGATGGCTCAGTGACACTATCCCAGGAGAAGTACATCGGGAAAGTGTTATTTGGTATGAACAGTGAGAAGACCAAGCCTAGAAACACGCCTTTAGGAAGTCACATCAAGCTTACTAAAGATCAGTGTCCCAGAACAGAAGAAGAAAAAGCTGATATGGCTAGAGTTCCCTATGCTCTGCTGTAGGAAGTTAATGTATGCTATGGGATGCACAAGACCTGACATAGCACACGCAGTTGGAGTTGTCAGTCGCTTTTTGTCAAATCCGGGAAGAGAACACTGGGAAGCAATTAAATGGGTGCTTCGTTATTTGAAAGGTACGTCAAAGATGGGGTTGTGTTTTAAAGGAAAAGATGTGGTTCTCAAGGGTTATACAGATGCCGACCTGGGTGGCTGTAAAGAGACATTTAAAAGCATTACAGGATATGTCTTTACAGTGGGAGGAACAACAGTGAGTTGGATGTCTAGACTTCATAAAAGTGTGGCTTTATCTACTACAGAAGCTGAATACATGCAGCACAGCTGAGGCTAGCAAAGAACTAGTATGGTTGAAAGCTTTTCTGAAAGAGTTAGGGAAGAATCAAGCTGACTACCCGTTGTATTGTGACAATGAAAGTGCAGTGAAACTTGCCAAAGAATCCCGTTTATCATGGGAAGACGAAGCACATAGGGATGAGGTATCATTTTGTCAGAGGATTGATGAGTGAAGAACAATCAGTCTGAAGAATGTCCCAGGTGCTAAGGATCCAGCAGATATGTTTACCAAGGTTGTGGTGCTGGATAAGATGAAGCTAATAGCTTCAGCTGGCCTTCAGGAATAATGCTGAGAAGGCGGGGTAACTAGGGAGATTTGAAGATCAAGGGGGATTTTCATTTACAGAAGTACAGAAGAGATGGTGCAGTTCGAGGTCCGAAGACACCAAGTGGGAGATTGTTGGAGATGTTGTCTTCAGCCCAACCCATTAAGGCTAGTCGAGAATTAGAGAGAAGGGAAAGGGTTCGGCCAGCCCTAACCCTAATGGGCTTTAAGTGTTTTAGGCCCAGTTGTTTAGTTACTTGTTTAGCAAGGGACTAACCCTAATTCTAGCCTATAAATATATCTCTTGTACTTGTAAACATTATCACTCAATAAAAATACAAACCCTAGTTGCCCCATGGACGTAGGTTACACACTGTGACCGAACCACGTAAATCTCGTGTCTACTTTTCTTATTGCTTTCGTTTATTGATCGTGTGTGTGTGATCTAAATCCTAACAACAACATCATAATTGAATATGTGTTGTTGGTGTGGGGGGGGGGGGGGTTGCTTTTGTTTGGTGGTTTATATTTGTTGTTGTGACCTAATAATAGTTTACTTTTGACTATTGTGTATTAAACTGCAAAACTTTAATATCATTTTGATTTCGTGAAATTTATTCTTGATCGGTTTTGGAATCCAAAAGGGGGTTGCGGGCCGTGAGTAGTAATCTCTCGACCCCTCATGGTTCAGCGGGTGGTGAATAGTAATCTCTCGACTCCTAAACAGAGTTCAGCTTGTCATGAATAGTAATCTCTCGACCCCTAATAGTCGATTCGTCTTTAGTAGGATCGTTTTGGAATTCAAAAGGGGGTTGCGGCGCAGCTTGTTGCCCGTTTACCTGCCATTTGCTTGTAATTTGTTGTTTTGGCATTTTAATGAGAAATACTAAATTTTCTTGATTTTCTTGTGTGAAATCTTATGGATGTAATAAAATTTGAATAACACATTATGATTATGTTATTGTTGTTTGATTCTTACACTGATATGGAATTTTGGATGCTCGAATTTAGGAAATAGTTTAACGCGATGGCGGAAAAAGATGAAGCACAGGTAAACACCCCTCGAGGAGCGGATTGGGAAGTGGTGTCGCTCACTGCATCAGCGTATGCGGCTTCACCTGGCGGGAGTATTCCGGAGGTTAAACATGAAGAAAAGAGTGAAGTGATTGACAAAGATAACACCGAAACTTCAAACGCTTTGTTCATGTCTGGTCATTTTGTTTATCCACCGAGGCAGAACGAGAGCGCGAAATCAGAGCCTGAAGAGACGGAGAATTTTGAAAATCCGGTAGCGAAAGATGACGGTTCTGTGTCTGTTAAAGATTTAGGTGGAGAGTTTGAATCTAGCATCAAGGAAGAAGAAAACTGGGATCTTAGGAAGCTGACTGAGATGGGCTTTACGGAAAACACTAGTCTGAATTTGGCGGGAAAGGAGCAGAGTATTTATGATTCTCCTACGCTTCATTCATTACCAATGAAGCGACTATGGGTGCGTTAAACTTGGATGATGAAACGAGTCCGTTAGATGAGTCTGTACATTCTTCTGATCCAGCACTGGATTCAAACACTCAAAATCTTCCGTCTAAAGAAGACAACGATGACGGATCCGGCTATACTGTGTGGTTAAAGAAACAAGCGGTTTGTTTCTATGCACATGCAAAAGAAACAAACACACTGTGGTCGGTTGTTGCTGCTGCAGCCGTAATGGGCATTGTAATTATTGGCCATAAGTGGCACCAAGAAAAATGGCAAGTTTTCCGTCACGAGTGGAAATCTAGGACTCCTGATGAGGTACGTGTTTAAATAACCGATTTGTTAAGAAATACATATGTTCATGAACTGTTCATGACACTTACCGAACGAGAATTTATGTTTGTGTTTGTTTGTTAAGGAAATGAACTTGTTCGCGTTCGTTTGTGTTTGTTTATTAATTTTAGAAAAAAACGAACGTTGGTGAACACAAATGAGCACAAACTAATGTTCATGAACAAATGGAACAAACGAACATAAACAAATGTTCATGAACAAAATATATAATACATAGTTTATTAAATATTTTATTTGTACGAATACACTAATGAACTATACTATCGAACACAAACGAACACGCTACTGAATGTTCACGAACATAAATGAACGAATGCGGCCTCTGTTTGATTCATTTGCAGCCCTATGTTTGATGATCAAATTTCATGTTTTATCTTCTTACCGCATTATACATGTTTAATAATTTTGGTTCAAATATAACATAGGATTTTATAGTCTTGATGTTTGGTTTTGCTGACAGAAAATTAGGATGATGGCGGGTCCCCTAGCGCGATTCAAATACGCGATCATAGGTGGTCAACAGAATGATTTTTCCATGGGGGAGGCATCTATGGGGAACTTTGAAGATAATGGCGATAACAGCGTTTGATGATGATGAAAATGATGGTACAAAAACAGAGTGAATGTTATATGGGTCCCATTTATACGATTGTGTGTTCTTTTTAGACATGAATAAAAATGGGACACTTGAAATGGAAGATGCAGAATGATGGAAGTGGCCAAACAAATGATTTTTCATTTTGCAATACGTAAAGTAGAAGAAACACATGTTAATCTTTGCTTATTGTGGTACATTTTTTATGCTTGTAATTAGTTAATGTTTCAGATCTTGCTTATTGCTACATACGGGTCGGGCCATCTGAATTGATGGGGTTTAACTGACCGGGCGCGTGTTTTAGCTCAATGGGCATGACTGCATCTGGCCCAAATCCAAACACAGAGCCTGTAATCCCTGTATGTCTTTGTGTCACTATGATTATGGTTTGTGGTGCGCTCGTGACGGCACAGGGCCGAACCCTCCTGGGGACAAAATTATTTTAATTTTATATAGATTTCATGATGTATAAGGTATGACTATATACGCACCGAATCAGTAGAAAACACAATCGAGTCTTTGCCCTGGTGGTTCCTACCTACCTTTAACAAGGAGACGCGGGTTCTAATCTTGATGTCTCCATATTCTCTAGTTTAGCTAAATTTTTTGGTTTCTTTGGGTTCTAATCTCGACGTCTCCATATTCTCTAGTTTAGCTAAATTTTTTGGTTTTTTTTGGGTTCTAATCTCGATGTCTCCATATTCTCTAGTTTCGCTTTTTTTTTTGGTTTTTTTTAGTTTAGCTATTTTTTTTGGTTTTTTTGGTTTTTTTATTAGCTGTTTTGCAAATGGCATTTAATGTCTAATTTTGTCAATCGCATATTTTCCTTTAGTTAATTAATTACTACCTAAACTTAGCTAAAATAACTATTTAAATTAGTTCTTGAAACATTTTTCAATCTATATTCTATAGTAAGCTTTTTATGAAAATGATCTTTTCTTTTGTTTTTCTTTCAAATTTATGTTTTTTAAATGAATATGGATAGATTATGTTGGTTTTACATCATCTTACATTACTTTTTTTTAAATTATGACGTCATGTTTCTGTATTTTCTGAATATGCCTGTTACAACAGGTTCTTATTTACGATTCCACGAAATTTAATTTACATTGATATGTCGCAACATGCAGCTGCTTCCCACTTAATTTTTATATATTTTAAGTTTTTTTTATATATCCTTGTATAAATTTTATAGTTTAAACTTTAGGAGCCCATATTTTCTATTCCCCAAGGCCCACGAATTTTCAAGTATTTTCGAAGACGGCTCGACGTTCACCTATCTTCCCTCCCCTCTCTCCTAGATCGCCACTAACACTACAAGAAATAAGACCTTTAGCAACGAAATGAAAAAGCCTTTTCGCGACTAACTTTCGTCCTATAGGCTATTGGGAAGAAATTTCATGGCAATAGCTTCGTCCCTATAGTTGTGTCGTAATAGGCCAATAGAGAGAACAATTACACTCAAACGAATGTAAATGACGAAAAAGAGGGATGGGGCTTACAAGCGACGAGTGAAGGCAGTGGTCTCTTCCCCGATATGAGAGGATGGGAATTACTGGTGGGTTTTAGGGCTGGAGTTGCAAATCAGATATGGATAATGGACCACTCCCTTTGGTATTAATAAATTAAAATTAATGCCAGGGCCTATAGGAACCATATTTAGTCGCAATAGGATAACAAATAAGTTTTTTTTCCTCTGTTTTCTCACCATTTAGGTTAATAAAAAATGAAAAGAAAAATGATTTTCTCAATGGAAACGGAAATTAGTCCCTACACATATTTCCCCAAAGCGGGATAATTTCCCTCCATCCTGCCAAACCTATAGCGACGAGATTTTCGCTACATGCTGTCTATTGCGACGACATAATTTCGTCGCTAAAGATTCGTCGCTAAAGGGTTCGTCCCAAAAGGCAGATTTCTTGTAGTGTAAATTTCTTCAACGTTGTAGCGTTGAAGATAATCCTCATATATAATTTACATTAAGAGCACCTCTAATGTATTCAAAATTCGAATCTCCTTTTCTCTCCATCCTTCCATTGATTGATAATTTTTTAAAATTATTGTAATTAGAATGAAAATAGCTTAGATTACCAGGTGTGGGGTGTGGAGAGCGCGAGGGTAAGCCCCTCCGTGCCCCAAACACCACAATGTGGCGAGGCTTGGGTGGCGTTGCCCCTTAGGGGCGGCTGAACTCTCATGGGTGTCGGGGCATGTGGGTTGTTGACGTAAGGTTTGACCGAGTGATTTTGTGAGGTTTGACCAATCAATGATTTAATTTAAAAAAATAGCATCCTCCCTTGCCCACCACTCCATGGTTTTGGTGTTACGCAATTTGCCCTTGCCCACCACACCAAGTCGCCTTAGGTCGGAGCTGTGAGTTTGATTGATTCCTTCAATGGCCAAAAGACCGTTGGTTGCAATATCGTTGACAACTGCTTGTGGCCATCGGAAAAATCGATCGAAATCCACAGCTCCAACAATGTCAAAACGATTTGGTTGCCAATGATGATTTCTTAAGAGTCTATGTCCACATCATATATCCTCTTCTTCCTCCGGTAAAACTTTTATCCTCATACTCATAAGATATGTTTTTGAATTATTTGAGGTTGATAAGTGATCAAAGAGAGAGATGAAGATTGAATTTGATGATCAAGAGCAACGGCTTCCGCATATATAGTTCCCAAATTCCACTAATCACTCATTTCAAAATTTTATATAACTCCTCTGCGTTTAGATTATTTTGTTAAGTGATTAATGTGTTATTTGCATTATATCTTCTTTTTTTTGGTTTTAATATACTAATCATGAGGTTGGTTCCGGTACAAACCATATTTATCCTACAAACGTAAGCACAAATCCTAACACTTAAAAAAAAGTTAAATTAGCACATAACAAAACAATACATACATAAAAGTAGCACTTTGAATTATATTAGCACATGAAAATTAATCAAGATAATTGATTTTAGCACATATGTAATGATATCAGCACTTTTCTTAATCAACATATTGAAAAATAAAAGAAAGATCCAAATAAAGAATTAATTGATTGTTAGTATAATTATAGAGAATTCAATATAATTGATATTATTTAGGTTATTATATTATTATTTCTCTATAATTGATTGGATGTCACGTGACACTTTTTAAATGGTCTTATGATTTGTATACAAATGTAATTTGTATTTGATCTTAGTTATTAATTATTACAATAAAATAAAAGAAAGTAACAAAAAAATAGTCAGGGTTATTCCAACCTACTCAACTAAATTTTTCATATTTAGTGTTATTTGCATAATATCTTCTTTTTTTGCTTTTAACATACTAATCATTTATTGATTACAATTACAATATAATAAAAGAAAATAACAAATAAATAGTAGGGCCGTGCTGAGAGCTCGTGTTGGCCATGTGCAAATAGAAAAATGAGCCCCTTTTCAAATAATTTAGTATAAACTTAATAATATATAATAAAAATTAACATAGAAAAATGATTAAACAATTTAATATAAACAAAAAATTAACTTAATGTAATATTAATAAAACAATTAAAAGTAATAAAAACAAATCAAATAAAAAAAGAAACTTACAATTAAAACACTACAAAGAAGCAACATGTTTATGCATTAATGTGTTGTAATCTTGGCTTTAAGGGTTTTTAAAAAAAATTGATTTTTTTTTACTTTTCATCCAAAAGTATTTCATAAATTACTTTTAAACCAAAAATTCTTTGTTTTTTACTTTTAACCCAAAACTTTTTATCTTTTGAAATCTATCCTCACAACTTTTTTTACTTTCAACTTTGGTCCTTTATAGTTTTTATTTTCCGCAAATTTTCCGCTTTATGCTTCGTTCTAAATTTTGTGACTTAACACATCGCAACGTGCGTCTTTGGTTTAACGTTTTTACGTTCCATTCTAAATTTTGCGAGTTAACACGACAAACGTGTGTGTAGGTGAACGTTTTTACATCGTTTATTTTTCCCGTTTGACAGGTTCAACATAACGTGCGGGTCCTAAATCAACTTAGTTATAACTAAAGAATCCCCGCCGCATTGCGGCGGGTCGTAAGTCTAGTTTACTATGAACTAGAAATAAGCACCCCCGCGTTGCGGCGGGGGCGTAAAAGCATGTCAAATAGCAACAATGCTACAAAATCGTCAGCAACTACCAACGTTGAAGTTGTGGCGTGTTAAAGCAAAGAAATAGACCGAAATGTAGAACATTTAAAAAAATAACTAAGTCGATCTAAGACTCATCCGCTGCGACGAACTTGTCAAATGAGAAAAAATAGACGTAAAAACATTGAACAACACATGGACGTTGCGCCGTGTTAACTCGCAAAATTATAAACGAAACGTAAAAAACGTTGAATCACACACACGCGTTGCGCTGTGTTAACTCGAAAAATTTAGTACGAAATGTAAACGAAAAATTTGTGAATGATGAAAAGTATAAGGGAACCAAGGTTAAAAGTAAAAAAAGTTGTGAGTTATACTACAAACGATAAAAAGTTTTGGGTTAAAAGTAAAAGAAATCATTTTTGTGAGGTTATAATTGCAAGAAACCGAAAGATAGTACATATAAAAACATAACAAAGTCGACCAATGACTCACGCGTTGCGACGAACGTATGAGATGAAAAACAATAGACGTAAAGTCTTGAACTACACATGGACGTTGCACCGTATTACCTCGCAAAATTATGAATGAAACGTAAAAATGTTGAATCACACACACATTCCTCCGTGGTAACTCGCAAAATATAGTTCGAAACGTAAACGAAAATTTGCGAAAAATAGGACACCAAAATTATATATAAAAAGTTGAGGTTAAATTGTAAAAGTAGAAAAGTTTTGGCTTAAAAGTAAAAAGATTCAATTTTGTGAAGTTATAATTGTAAGAAATTCAAAGATGTGGTTAAAAGTAAAATTTTAACTTTTTTTTTAAATCTCTCAATACACATGCTACCAATACCATACCATGTGAATAAAAAAGTTACTAATTATATAAATATCTATATGTATTGGGTAACAATACTCAATATTTTTAGAACTTTTTTTTTTCTTCTTTTTCTTTATGTTTGGGCTTTCGACCCATGCTTGAACCAGTGAAAACCAAAAAAAACTAGGAGAAAAGAGAATGTTGTCATATCCCAAACCAAACACCCATGTATTGACAAGTGGATAAGTAAATGCAGAACCATTAGAGTTATAAAAATGTTAATAATTGTTTTAAGACCGTAAATATTTTATATACAAATATAACGAACTAATTTTTTTAGGCCACCCTGCACACCCTCTATTGCGTCCCTCATAAATAGTCAAGGCTATTCCAACCTACTCAACTAAATTTTTCATCTGTATCTCATGACATAAAATAACATATTTTTTTCAAAACACAAGTTTTCAATGCATAGTTGATAGCCCTTTCTCATGCCAACGATGAGTAACGGTAAAATTTTTAGCGGTTGAAGACGGGTGAGAAGCAACCGGCAGTTCAAAGCTAACTGGGGTCGGATCAGGTCGACCTTTCCATAAGGTTGGCTAAATTTGATTTTCTATCAGAACCAAGGACTCCACGTTTACATTACTTGTTTTGCCTTCTTTTCCATAATCCCACTTTTTAAAGTTGTTTTGGTTAATTGGTTCTTGTTCTTTTTATTTTAGTTTTCATGTATTATATGTTCTTTGTTTTTTATATTAAGTTAAGTAGTGTTTCAGTTATCTATGCTTGTAAACTATTTATTTATAGGGGATGAAAAGAATGGAAAGGCAGATAGTTTTATGAATGAATTTTTGGTTAATTATCTCCTTTTGATTATGGCTTTAGCTAGTTCAAGTGTGACAAGCTTGAATGGTGTTTTTTGGCGCCTAGAGTTGGATCGAGTGGCGATTTTTTGTATCTCCATTCAAGTTTAGATTGACGAGAAAAAAAAGCAAATCCATGAAACGGTAGTCGAACACCCAAATCCGATTTCACGGCAATTAATTATTAAGCACACCTTTTGGGTTTTGAAATTTTTATTCAGTTTAATTATTATTACAGGTAATACTATAGAATGCATAATCGTTTTAATGTATCCAATTATTTAATAGGGTATTTTATTTTTGAAGCGCTGGGTTGATTAGTTTTGAAGTGGTGGGTTTGAAAGTTGGTAATTGTTATAATAACCCTTTGGTGAGTAGTTGCGATGGTTTGAAAGAATAGGGTTACGGCATGCATCAATGCGATATTACACATAGGGTGTGAATAAATTGAAGGGTCTTGAGTCGTTACCTTTTGGAAGGGGGTGAAAGCATTAACTTTAAGAACAAAAAAAAATTATATAACTTTACTAAGCGACATTACTTTCAAACGAAAGGGCATAACCCAAGTTATTTAAAAGGTGTGATGTGAAAAGAAACAACCATTAAATTAGCCAATGGTAATTTAAGTTACTTTTTGTAAGGTTATATAATATAGCCCACATATCATATAGCACAATAAATAAGCCCAAACGAGCTTCCATTTACATCCAACAAATTTATGAATAAATGTCACCCAATCCTATACCATGACTGATATATATTTTAACTTTTTAACCTCAATGGCTTAGCTTGTAAAATTTCAAAAGCTTAACTTTGAAACATATACTTTAATCTCAATGGTTTTGAAACCGCACAAATTCGTGAACAGGTGAACATCCATAATTTTCTACATTCAAATAATAATATATTTATTGGATAATAAATGAAATTGAAACTGGAATGAATGACCTAGAATTGAATAAGGAATTTACAAATTTTAAATTATTAAAAAGAAATTTGAAAATTTTCATGATTTCAAGTTATTAAAAAATTAAACGAATGAAAGAAACTGAAATCTCTCATCCCTAATTACTACTGTATAGTTACAACAACCGCTACCATCAATGTCGTCCGTGTCACTGCCACTGCCACTGCCACTGCCACATGTGTAGAATCAGTGGTGGATCGAGTTTAAAAACTCAGAGGTATCTCGATTTTTTTTGGATCAAGGGTATCATTTGTATAAAACCGGCATAGACGGAGTTGAGAGATATTTTTGAGTTATGGAGACAGAGTTGAGTAGTAGCCCATGCTACCCCTACTTCTACACTACGTCCTCCCTGCGTACAACTGTTGCCAACATCACTGCGCCGCAACCACATATCAAGAAGATTTGAAGAAGAAAAGGCAAGAAGCCGTGTAAAACAAGAACCGGATTCCAAATGACACGAACCCTAACCTAATTATCAAGAAATTATGAACACAAAAATATATATCTTTGGAGTCAAAAAGAATACAAACTCATTTTGATGAGTTCAGTTTTTTACTTTTAGAAACAATACTAACCAGTAAATGAAACCCTAAACCTAATAACCAAGAAATGAAAATCAGATATTCAAAGTAAAAAAAAAAAACACAAAAGTACTCTGAACCTCTAAAATCTACCAAAAGTCAACGCGTTGACTTCCTATGCTCCATCAACTTACCCTTTGAAACCAACCCCTACAGACTAAAACCCTAACTTCTAAACCCTAACAGAAAGATCATTCATACATCTTCAAGATCCACCTTCTTTCAACTTTTGCTCATCAACTTTCGGATCAACACAAACACCACCACCATCACCATCACCACCATCATCATCACCATCATCTTCACCTCCCCAAATCATATATGACAACTCATAAATCCTAACATCAACACGAGGCATCCAAGCCTTAACATTCTTCCCCAAAACCAACGTCTTATCCTGATCCCTAAAGAGTCTTTCCGGCAACTCAACCATTTTACTAGTAAACACCTCTTCATCTACATAAACCTGGTTTTCGATCCAACCCTTGTAAAACCTTTGCATGTGAGTCATATCATCAAACGGGTACGTCCCATTTTGGTTATAATATTCAAGAATCCCTTTCAACAGATTGATCTCATGTAACTTTCTCCATGTGGTTATTGTTCTACTGGCTGAACCCTCCACAACATCTTTCGGGATCGCAAATTGTTGGCGTTTTCGCGGTGGAGTCATGTCATCGTTGTGATCGTTGTCGCGTTTACGTGGTGGCAGTTGGTTGTTGTTGTTTCTTGGAGAAGTAGTGGGTTGAAAGTGAAATGGAGGGTTAGAATCGGGAGAATCCATGGTGGGTTTTGAAGAATGTTTGTGGGTTTGTTTTGTTTAAGAGTCTTTTCAATGAAATGTTGGATCTTAAACAAGGGTTTGATCGAGTGATCAGAGAGGATCAGAGAGGAAGAAGATGATATGAAGGAATTCAAGAATTTGAACAACGAATTTCAGGAAGTGTAAGTGGATGTAAGCGATGAATGTGTGGTATTTATAGTTTTCTGAACACTCGATCGAATAATGAAAAGATTGTTTGATAGTCGTACTAAATTTTACAGAATTACAGACTTGGCTTTAATTCAAAATCAAAGAGTAAAATATGTGGATATTCAGTACTACCAATGTTGTAATTTGTGTGAGTGACCACCAACACTGGAAAAACTCGTAAATACAAAATATAAAAAAGATAAAAATAATATCGAACGAAAAGCAGACGTAAATTCGTCGAACCATGTACATCCGTTGTGGCATGTTAATGCGAAGAAATTAGACTGAAACGTAAAATATAGAAAAAAAGAACCCGCGTATTGCGACGGACTTGTCAAGTAGGGAAAAATAGACGTGTTGCGACGGGTCTGTCATACGGGAAAAGTAGACGAAAAAACCTTGAACCTCACACGCACGTTGCGGCATGTTAACTCGCAAAATTTAGTAAGAAACGTAAAACGAAAAAAATTACAAAGGATGAAAAGTATTGGGGATTAAAGTTAAAAATAAAAAAAGTGGTGGGGTTAAATTATAAAATATGAAAAACTTAGGTTAAAAGTGAATGTAAATGACGAAAGTCTTTGGTTAGAAATAAAAAATCACCTTTTTTTGGAAAACTCCTTACTTAAGGTACAACTTCATAAAACATCAAAATATTGCTTATTTACAATTTGAAACTTACAGTATTACACAAATCAATTTAATGAACTTATGAGATCAAACAAATTCAACATAAAATTTACCGCTTTGCATTTGGTCGATTTAATTGGTTCGAGTCGAACTCACAAAAAGATATACTTAACTAAATAGGTCGTGGGTTGACATGATCGCTTCACATATTAGACTTGTTTTTTAGATGTATGTCTTGTATATTATGAGGGAAAAGATCAATAGCAGTTAGTTTGGATAGTAAGGATATGAAGTAATAGGAGGAGGACATGTGACAGAGATAAAAAAACATAAGGAGGGACATTGTAGTCAAAACTCGCCATCTTAAAAAAAAACCCAGCACCTGCAATTCATTTCTCTTCCCCGTATACTCAAATCCACAATTTTCAAAACCATAAACTACCACATCACAACCAACACCACCACCACACGATGATCGCCACCATCTTACGGAAACTAGATCTGAAACCACCACCACCTTCAACCACCTGTTGGGTTTTTTCAGATCTGAAACCACCATTCCACCATCCACCGCACCGCTCCACTGCCCACCTCCACCGCAACAAGTTTCCCCATGGTGTATTGGAGTTCTTTCTACGTCCACCGTCGTTAATCGGAGTTTTTTGTAAGTTGTGTTATTTTTTTATTGCGTTTTAGGTTATCAAACCCCAATTGCGTTTTCACCTCATTATGTTTTTTGTTAGAGTTCATTTTGTTTTTTTTAACCCCATGCTAAAGCAGTGGCATGGCCATGCTAAAATAGAAGCATGATCATGTTGGAACAAAGGTCATGGCCACGTTAAAACCCATTGCTTTTTAGAACCTGCAGTGCAGAGAGCATGATCATGCTAAGACTGAGCATGATCATGGTGGAACTAAAGCATACCCATGTTAAAACTACATTGCTTTTTAGAATCTGCAATGCAAAATATTGAATTTTGGTTTCTTTGGGTTTTACAAGCAAAGTACATGATCATGCTAAAATAGAAGCATGGTCATGTTGAAATAAAAGCATGACCATGTTAAAATATTAACATGGCCATGTTATACTCTATTGCTTTTTAGAGCCTACTGTGCAAAATATTAAATTTTGGTTCCATTGTGTTTTACAAGCAAAGAACATGATCATGCTAAAATAGAAGCATGGTCATGTTGGAACAAAAGCATGAGGTCATGTTAAAACTTTATTGCTTTTTAGAAACAGTGCAAAATATTGAATTTTGGTTTCATTGCGTTTTACAAGCAGAGAACATGATCATGCTAAAATAGAAGCATGGTCATGTTGGAACAAAAGCATGACCATGTTAAAACATCAACATGGGCATGTTAAAAGTCCATTACTTTTAGAACTTGCAGTACAAAATATTTATTTTGAGTTTCATTGCGTTTTATAACCTGGAGTGCAAAGAACATGATCATGCTAAAATAGAAGCATGGTCATGTTGGAACAAAAGCATGACATGTTAAAACATAAACATGGCCATGTTAAAACTCCATTGCTTTTTAAAATCTGTAGTGTAAAATCTTGATTTTGGGTTTCATTGCTTTTTAGAACTGGAGTGTAAAAGAACATCAAAGAACATGATCATGTTAAAAGGGAAGCATGATCATGTTGGAATAAAGGCATGACCATGTTAAAACATAAACATTAACATGTTAAAACTCATTGCATTTTAGAACCTGAATGTTGGAACTGAGGCATGACCATGTTAAAATAGAAACATGACCATGTTAAAACAAAGGCATGGCCATGTTAAAAGAGAAACACGACCATGTGAAACCCGACTGCGTTTTAGAACCTGGGTTATAGTGTGTTGTTCTATCCGTTGCGTTTTACGCATTTGGGTTTTCATTTTTTTCAAAAGTATAGCAATAGTGTGCTCGTTTTAAAGATAAAAAAACGCTCGTTTTTATGATGCAATTTTTGTAAAAAAATATTGTCGTATGAAAAGTTATTAACGTTTTTAAAAATGATGGGGAATTGGGGGAGAGCGAAACTATTGACTTGGATGGACTAAAATACCCTCAAACTAACTCACGCGCCTCTTTTTTGTTCAATTTCACTTATTTAATCTTAGCCTTGATTAATAAATAGATGGTCAAAGATTACTTCCTAGCCTTTCTACCCTAATAAACTTCCTAGTATATCCTGAACGTATATTATGATAAAAGATAAAAGAGAAATTAGAATCAACTTTTACACTTTTAGACATATATAGTTAGTTATATAGTGTGATAGAATGGGTTTGGAATGGTGTTTAACATGTTTAAGAGATTAACCTTATGAGGTTTGATGTGATTAAATGTGTGAAATTGAATAACTACGAGAAATTTGTGTTTTGTAGGTTAAACACGAAGATTGGACGTGTTTTGAGGAAAACAAATGTAGTGGAATTAAAGATCTAAGAGATGGAATGATAGAGTGCTGAATTACAAAGACGTGGCCGCAAATGGCGAATAATACGGAGCTAAAACGAAGAAGTTATAAAGAAAACAGTTTTGGAAGGAATCTGTCAGCAAGAGGCTACGGCTGATCAGTAGCCTACGGGTCTGTATTTACCAAAATACGAATATAACCCATAAAAATTAGGTTTTTGGATATATCTCTCATACAATTCGCAAGAGGCAAGGCCAGGGACGAACGGATGTGACTTTGAGCAAGTTTTTACGCCATTCCACAAATTCCAGTCATTCCAGAATCATCAATCATGCTTTCCAACATCGAATCTGAAGACCAAGTCATCATCATGAGTGGCTAATTTCTTTGTGGTTTTCTCCAGGGCTAGGGTTTTGTAAGTAGATGAACTGATTCAATTTCTTTTTATGTTTGGGATTAGCAATATAAGCAGTCGATGCTTTTTGCTATTTGATTCATTAAACTGATTGTAACTGTTTGAGTTTTATTCAATTTCCTTTCTTTATCTTTCAATTCCTGAGATTTCTAGCAATTAGGATATATTAGAAAACAAATAGAATTTGATAGTACAAAACTTATATGTTCATGATAGCCTTGCATTGCTAATGCAATCCGAGTAAATTGTCTTTTCATATCACAGTTAGTTAATTGAATTATATAGGTCATGTCTATGTGATTTCCCAAACTGAATTGAATTAGCGAACTTGCTGAAAACCTGAATACTGGAGGAATTACCTTTTCTCCAACTGTTTACAACTTGTTTTAGTAATTTTTAGTTAATCAACCAACCAACCCAACTGAGTTTTACCTTTTCAGCAATAGTTAATCAAAACTTAAAATCATAACTCTTTCCACAATCCTCCTCTGGTTCGATATCCGACTTATCCTATCTACATAGTTTAGTTGGTTTTTGCATAACATGAATGACAGTCATCATAGTGTATACACATTTTATTTATGGTTGTAAACATAGAACATTAATATGCAAAGTAAATATAAGTAATAAAGCAAACAACGCTCGTTAAAAGGTCATGTTAGCATTAAACCGTGAAAACTCGTGTCATGGTCAGATTAATACGTCTGGCAATATTTTCAAGTTCATATCATCTTTTGGTTCATGTCAAATTTTTGGGTCCATGTTAGATTTGACCTGCCAATCCACGATCACGACAAAGCCAATACCTTTATCAATAGTTAAAATAACATTAGTTTTGAGATTTAACTAAGTTCTTATGATTTAATAAGTACTTAACGATCTACCAATAGTTAACATAATATTACTTTTGAGATTTAACTAAGTTCTTATGACTTATAAGTACTTATCGAGTTATTAACAGATAATACACCGTCACTTAATAAAATAACTAAAGTTTAAACAAGAATTCATTCAATGCTTGTTTAGGGTGGAGGGAATAGCTAGACAAAGTGGTATCGGCAACGTGTAGTAAGTCACAACAACACCAGCATGTGACTCCCCTTAATCGGCTATGTCTCGGCAAGGTGTGGATCGGTGAGCTGGTTTTGGTAACATGGGTTTTTATTTGCCAATGATGCCAAGAGCACAAAGGCTTTGGCGGTGGGGCCTCTTTCAACCTTGACCAATCACATATTTAGTTAGATTTTGTTGTAATTACTTAAAACTATATTTTTCACATACTTAGGCATAAGGTATTGTACAATATGCTTTGGATATTTTTTTTAAAAAAAGGATTTTTTTCTTTTAAACAAAAACTTTTAATTCTTTACTTCTAACCCAAAATATTTTATTTTTTTTACTTTTAGCCCAAAATTTTCATCTTTACTTTTAACCCAAAACTATTTTTTTTACTTTTAACCCAAAACTTTTCATCTGTTACGATTTAATCTCACAATTTTTTTACTTTCAATTTTGGTCCTCTATACTTTTCATTTTTCGCAAAATTTTCGTTTTACGTTCCGTCTAAATTTTGCGAGTTAAGATGGCGTAACATGCGTGTGTGGTTAAACGTTTTTACATCGTCTATTTTTTCTCAGTTGACAGGTTTATCGTAACGCGCGAGTCCTAGATCGACTTAGTTATTCTTTTATATGTTTTAAGTTTCGGTTTAGTTTCCTCCATTAACACGCCGCATCTTCAGTGTTGGTGGTCGTTGTCAGGAGTGTGGCATTGGTGTTCGCCCACGCCGCAACGCGGGGGTGCTAGTTTATTTATAAATTGGTTGTGGTACGAGCATGAGAGGCAAGCTGCATTTATTGTGATTCGTCTATTGTGTCGTCCGACTTGTTATGCTCTGTCCACTGGGCCAAACCTGAGCGATCCAAGTCAACGCGAGGATGTCCGGAATACAGCATAGAAAAGCCGGCTAAATAGAACATATAAAACAAGAATGAACTCCATGAAATCATCGACTTCAACATTTAGGCATAAAAGGACAAAAGGCGATGTAACTTAAGGTTGTGTCAATTTACTTTTGAAAGCTCTGTACACCTACACTCCCTTTTTATCTGCAACGTATTTGATAGTACTTGATCACAGTGAGTTGTAGTAGAGATGATGTCATATGCATCATCCTCAACAACAACAACAACAAGAAGAGTGTCATGGGGTTATGATGTTTTCTTGAGCTTCCGAGGGGAAGACACTCGCACGGGTTTCACCAGCCATCTATACGAGGCCTTAATTCGAAAACGCATCAGAACCTACAAAGATGACAAGTCACTTGAGATTGGGAACATAATCGCTCCCAACCTCCTAGAGGCTATAGAAGCGTCAAGATTTGCCGTAGTTGTAACAACTCGAAAATTCGATTGTTATCTTTCATTTTGTTTTCCTGTTTATCTACCTTTGTACTCTCGAGATTCAGTTAATAATAAAGTTTATGTTAATTACTTATGGTGTTGTACGTTATTATCGCATCTAATCACTTATTAAATCGCATCGCTTATCTCATCGCATAGCAAATCGCAATTATTTATGTGGTTTTATATTATTTATGTGTTATGTGTGTTTGTGGTTATGTTTGCAATCGCTATCGCATCGCTCTCTCACTCTCGAAATCGCTAAAATCGCACTATTATACCAATTATAACGCTTAATATAACTATCTAATGCGAACCGAATAACCAAACGAACTCTTAAGGCGAAATAAACAAAGAAAACCCAATATTTGGACAAGTTCGCTCGAACTTGGGTGACCCCAAGTTCGGCCGAACTTGGCTGAACAACACAAAATCCTTCATTTACCTCAAGTCCGCTCGAACTTGCTCCCCAAGGGTCAAGTGCGGCCGAACTTAACCAGTCTTCTCTGAAAACTCTACAAGTTCGCGCGAACTTGTACAATCTTGTACAAGTTCGGCCTAACTTATTGCCAACTCTCACTACTACAAAACAGGCATTTGCTACGCTCATATCCGTAGCAAATGCGTAGCAAATACCCATGTTGCTACGAATTTGCTACAGATTTGCTTTGTAGCTACAAGTCTCGTCGCGAATTTATTTTGCTACGGAATCATAATTTATTACGATTTTAGCTACAAAAAAGGGCGTCGTTATTTAGCTACAAATTTTGTTTCGGAAATGTTTGCTACGGAATTTTTAGCTACGAAAATGTTTGCTACGGGCTTTTGGCTACGGAAATGTTTGCTACAGACTTTTAGCTACGAATATGTATGCAACGGATTTATCTACGGAAATGTTTGCTATGGGTTTAGCTACGATTTTTCCTATGAATTTGGCAATGGTGTTGCTACAGATTTTGCTAGGAATCTAGACACATATTTTAAGAGATTTTTGCTTCTAATTTTGAGGATTTTGCTACATATTTAAATCAATATTGTCCACTATTTTTACAAATTATTTTTTTTATAGTTTCTAGTCTATTCGTTTCTTGTAACATTTTATTAATATTTCAATAAATATATACAAATCAAAAAGATAAATATCCAAACCAAATAGAATAAATTATCCAATCGTAACACAATATAGATCTAAATCTTCAAAAACAATACAACAAATATCCAAAATATTATGTTTGCTAAGTTAAACAAAGATTATAACTTGGTATAAACTTCTATGGTAGATTCTATTCATCAACCAAAATCTCTTGTTCATTTTAGCATATAATCTTGCACTTCATTCAAAATTCTCCATCATATAATGCTTCTTTATTTTGTCTCGTTCCTGCTCCGCTATTTGTTCCTTCAACTGATGAACTTATACTGATAAATTACCACATCACCGTTAATAATGCCAAAGATGCCATGTTCTAAACAAAACTAGTAATCAAGTACAGCCATCCAGATGAATGGTTCTAAAAAACCCAAGCTCCATAACATCTCTGGTTTTTAAAGAAACCAAACAACATATCATATGTTATAACAATGGTAAGTCTTTATATGTTTAAATTCTAGATTATAACAAACACGTTGCTCCTCATTTGATTAAGTCAACCATGGTAGGTGGAGCCAATCTATTAGAGAATTTAAATTCGTTAAATTAATTGTACATTATAACCTGGAACATGTCAAATTTTCTTGAAAGATCGTCTACTCAACTCAAGGGTTGTAGTAAGTGATGACATAATTGTAAATATAGATAATTCATATGAACTATTTACCACGTGAAGACAATTGAAAAGAATGTAAGGAGCAGAGATCATAGGCACTTTAAAACCCCAAAAACAAGCTGCAACAAAATAAAAAAATATATATATATATCACATCATCACCAAGAATTCCATCAAGATTCAAGTAATTTGGTTTCTCTTTTCTTCATCAACAATGGATTTTCACCATTTTGAACATAAAATTTATCAAATATGGCTGTGGAAATTTACAAAACGTACCAAGTTTAGCATTTTCAGAATGGTTATAGAGCTGCCACATCTTGCTAAACTAAAGAACTACGCTATCGTCACAGATGACATCAAAATTTTGTAAGATAGTGTCACAAAGCTGGCAGATAAAGACTAAATTTAAATGAAAATAAGTGCCAAATAATAAAAAAAGAGACAAGAAAAATTACTTTCGTTGTAGTTCCTTTTTGCGTCTTCATCAACGGCTTCTAATCACGATTGGTCACGAATGCCCAAATCGAGTGTAAGAAGCATACCTTAACACGCATATATGGTGTTTAATACAGAATAAAAAGACTTGAACATAATTGATTTAAAAAGATAGTTTACCTCCGATTTGACCAAACTTGAAACTCGCTGATGGCTAAGACTGCTTTCGATTTTTTACGAGTCATCAGAAACTCCCATTCGGTTGTCTCGTTCTCTTGACAGTTCTGTCAGCTGGCACTGGGCTACAGAGGGAAGATGATAAAGAATAAACAAAAATGATTTGGCGGTGGGAATAAAAGGGGGAACGAAAAATTAGGGGGAATACGAGGGAAATAGTAATTGGAAGGAAGGAAATGATAATTTGGGTTGGAATCAGCGGGAACAAGTAATATAAATTTAAAACTACGTTTTACACTTTTACTTATTTAATAAATTGATTGGAATAAGCGGAAACAGGTAATATAAAGTTAAAACTATGTTTTACTTATTTAATAAATTGAACAACAAGATATAGATCTAAAATTACATTAGAGATAATAGTATTAATAAAATATTAAAAAACTATTTATTAAATACTTATTTCATAAAAAAAAGACATATGAATAATTTATTATATGAGAAAAAAATATTGTAAGTCAGCTTATTCTAAAGTGGGTTGTCGTTCAGTAGACTCATGAGTTCAAACGAGCTTTGGTAGACTTGCAAGCTTAAAGGTGTTTCAATAGACTCGAGAATTTAAATGAGTTTGAGTAGACTCATGAGTAGGGGTGCAAACAAGCAAAGCTAAGTCGAGCTCGAGCTCATTTAACTTGTGAGCACTCGAGCTCAAGCTTAGTGTGATTCGAGCTTTGTTTTTAAAGCTTGATTTTGCTTGTAGATAGTTTTTTTTTTTCAAAAACGAGCTTGGCTTGTTTAATATTTATTAATTAATTTATATTATATCATTATTTTATATATAATTTAATTATTTTTCATAATATTATATAAATTATTATTTAAATGTATATGTGACATATTAATTAAAAATATATATATTGTGGACTTGTTTAGGCTTGTGAGTTCAAAGCTCAGACTTGTTTCCTAAACGATCTTGTTTTTAGGCTCGAGCTCGTTAATGGTTGGCTCGTTTCAAGCAATTTTTTTCATGCCAAGCTCTCACGAGTTTAAATGAGTTCGACTAGGCTTGCGAGTTTAAACAAGCTTAACTAGACTCATGAGTTTAAACGAGCTTGGTTGGACTCGCGAGTCTGGTCAAGCTTGTTTACACTCGCAAGTCCAATCGAGCTAACTCATGAGAGCTCAGCTTGAAAAAAATGCTCGAAACGAGCCAAAACAAGCTCGGTTGGACTCGCGAGTTTAAACAAGCTCGAATATAACTGTAACACCTCGTAAAATCGTGTCCAATAATGTGACAACACGTGTCCCTATTCTTAATTGTGTCTACTATTGACCAGGAGGGACTAATGGTGTCAACATGCTGAAACTATGTTTCTGAGTGACCATTTACTGTGTCCAAACTCTCAAATGAGCCACTGGTTGGACGAGAGGGACCATTTGTGATTTTATTTAAAAATTGGACATTGGAGGAGTTAAAGGCGTCAACATGTTAATTTATAGCTCAGAGTGACCCCTTAACGAACCGAGGGCTTGACAATGTTCGGTCATATTCCCGAGTGTGCCAAATATTGGCTTAGAGGGGCTAAATATGCTACTGATATTACAACTTATTTAAAGTATGTTGTCATATAGAACTTTGGACATTTACATTTGTAATAATATTTAAAATCCAAGACTTCCGTTGTTCTATTTGTGTTGTTTGACTATGACGACACCAATCTTACGTCACGATACTTCCCACCCGGGCCCACCGGGATTTGGTTGGAAATTGGGGTGTGACAATAACCCGATTAAAAAATACTTGATGGATCATAGTCATAAGTATACCTAAGAGTTAGATGCCTACCACTGTTTGTGTTGATGACCTCGTACAAGTGGGAGATTGTTGGAATAGTATGCCCAAGTAACGTCATTCGACAGCACTATGATCGAGGTACGATCTAAGGTAACACCAATAGCCATGTTCAAATTGCTTGATGACACTCGTTTGAAAAATGCTTTGGAATTTTCTGGTTTGATTCAGCTCGATTAAAAAAGTCGCTCGGTTTAGATCGGTCTGATTTGTAAACCAAACGAGCACGAGCGAAGGTCCGCTCGGTTGGCTCAATTTATTTTTTTATTATATATATAAAATAACTATAGGCCCACATTAAAAATATTTGGTTCAAGATCCAAATAGAGCCAAGATCCAAATAGAGCCCATTTAAGTAATTAGAATTAAAATCCAATATCAAGAGTCGATTGCCTAATACTACATTGTTCAGTTAAATTATTGAGTAAAAATGTCAAATTCCAAAATGTGAAGCGTCGATCACCCTCAAGTATCAACCCGCCATTTGATTTAGAAGTACTGAATCCTAATAAAAAAAACCACATCAGCCATTAGCATTTGATTTCTCCATCGTCACTCGCCAACTCGTTAGGGTCTTGATACAATCGGTTCATTCCATTACGAACTTCCGATAGAACAAGAGTTTGCTTGACGATTCATCTTTCCGCTCATTTAATCTCGATAATACCAGTTGAGTGTTTATTTTATTCCTTATTATAATAGCAAACAAATAAAAGAGATATGGGGAGAAATAAATATAATATTTCCTTATAAAGTGTTTATTAGAAGAGATACAATGAGAAGTAAACATAAGGTATAAAAAATGGAGAATAAGCCTAATCTATTTTAGGCGTTGATAACATGTGTTAAATTTCTACATGTATCCTAATTAGACGAAGCCTCATGGATGAAAACAACAATTTGCTCTAAAAATAGCACCCCCATCGTCATTTTCCTTTTTTTGTTCGGCGACGCTCGGCACTCGCTTGACGCTTGCTCGAAAAATGCTCGGATCGAAAGACGCTCATTCGAATTTAGCTCGGTTGAAAAAATGATGGGTTCGATTTGTAAACGAACCGAGTACGAGCAAAGGCCCGGTCAGTTCGGTTCGGCTCGTGAACAACCCTAAGCAACAACTATGTAAACGATTTTTTAATCATTAACTGATCTAACACAAAATGCGTGTGTGTGGTGGTGATTATTAGAGAATAACCGAATCTAGGTGTTAGTCGTTATTATTTGTGAAATATTAATAATTAACATCTTAACCGATGGTGTCTTAACCGAGCTAACGCTAGCTTCAAAGTTTGGCTTTTTTGGGCGTTCCCCGGGGAAACCATACCGCCAGCCGCCACTTGACAACCGTTGTGCCGGCACTAGAGCAGAACTCTCCGGCGTAACACACGGTAGGACGAAAACCCGGCTGGATTCGGGAATCGAATTGACAACCTCACACAAAGCCTAGTCCAAATGCTTCATTGCTTGTATCCACCATAATATGACACAAGTGGTTGTGAGTGGAATAAAGAGAAAAAAAAATGATAAAAGTATAAAAATATATTTAATTAAAATGAGATAACATTTAGTTGTTTTCATTGAATTATAATGATTAAATTTAAGTCCCTTCTCTCCATCTTTGCGTCCTTGCCGCCACCAATAGCCGACCCGTTGTCGCCGGCCACCACCCCGTTGTTGCGTCGCCGCGTCGTTGCACTGCCACCGCCTCCCTTTCCGATCCATTTTGACCCGTAGTTTATTTCGGTTCGTTACGTGTTGTTTCATGGTGCGTTTACGAGTGGAAACGGAAGGTGTTGTGGAGTTTTCGTGTTTCCAAATCTATCGTAGCTGTTGGGTCGAGAGGTTTCGTGTTTCACATTCTACTACAACCGTGCTACGAAATTTGCTCATTTAGCCACATATTTTATTACTCTATTTTTAATAATTATGTAAATAATAATTGGTTTTGCTACGGATTTTAATTACACTGTTTTCTAGATATATAAGTTTACGTGTTTGCTATGGATATTGCTACGGACTTCTTCGATGCTTCTTTTTTTTGTACGTAATTTGCTACGGATTAATTGTCTTATTTTTAAATATTTTTATTCTTAACTTTGCTACTAATTTTGCTACATATTTAATTGTAAAATTTTTTAAATATATATTTTCTTGAGTTTGCTATGGATTTTGTTATCATTTTTGTTGCAATAGTTTTTAAATATTTTTTTTTATGATTTACCTATGGAATTTGATACCAATTTTACTCAGTTTTTTTATTATATTTATTTTCACAATTTTGCTACAGATTTTATTTTACTTTTTTAATTTATTTCTAAATACTTATTTTAATGGTTTTGCTACGGATTTTGCTACCGGTTTCGCTTCATTATTGTTTTATATTCATTTTCACAATTTTGCTACAGATTCGCTATGAGTTTTGCTACGAAATTCAGTTGCGACGAAAGTTCGTAGCTAATTCGTAGCAAAATGTGTTCGTAGCAAATCCGTTGCTAACTCGTAGCAAAATTTGCCACCATTTTTTCCCGTAGCAAAATTTCATAGCAAATGCCTCTTTTTGTAGTAGTGTCTTGAGATTCTTGCCTCACCTATAAATACCCATGCTCCTGATTCATGCTCCCCTTGCTGACTAAGTTCGCCCAGAGCTCTCAAAACCTGAAACCTTCGTGTTCTAAGTAAGAATCAACCCGATTTAACTGCAACAACGTTTATCAACGATCTACAAAGGGTTTACAACGATTTGGCACAAGGCATAGCCTTCGTTTACATCAAAACTCATTCTTTTACGAAAACCTTCATCTTTTCTTCAAAAACTTTTGTTTTAAGCTTAGATCTACACAATACGAGTTCGTTTGGCGATAGTAGAGACTTCCCAAAGACGAGATCTGCAAGATCTCGGCTTGTAAGTGATAGATCTGAGAAAAACCTTTGAAAACCATTGATTTCTACACAAGATACGGACTTTTGGTGATGTTTTGTTCATTTTCTGGTATGAAACGAAGCATCTATCATTCAAGATCCCAGATCTGGAAGCACAAGGACGTTTATGTTGGTTTACACGAGCCGGACCAATCCTAACGAACCCCGAGTTCGCCCGGATTAGCCCATGCTTTTGTAAAACGGCTAAAACAGCTCTAAAAGACTTCTCGACCTAAGTTTGCTCAGTAGCACAGGGTTGGAGGGATGAACACTCCATTTTCCTCAGCAAACGACACGAAAACGCAAGATTTTGGACCCGAAAACATCAAGTTCGCTCGAGAATCACCAGTTCACCAAGTCAAGTTCGACCGAACTTGGGCTATTCTCACCAATTTTCTTACAAGTTCGACCGAACTTGTCTAGTTTCCTAAGAAACTATGCAAGTTCGCCCGAACTTGCCTGGTCAGTAAGAATTTCTTATAAGTTCGCCCGAACTGGACAAGTTTATCAGGAAACTTGTCAAGTTCGACCGAACTTGGCTATAAACTCACCAAAATTCATACAAGTTCGCTCGAACTGTGTGTTTACACAAGTTCGCCCGAACTTGGCTACTGCCCAACCAAGACTTAACCGTTTCAGCTTTTCGGAGACTGATGCACTTCCGTTCGCGTATGCAGGCTGATCCGGCGCTTTTCTCGACTCTCCTCAGATCCCAAACTCTTACCTAAATGCACCCACAGTGAGTATACTTGACCCATTTTCGCTTTAACGCACTTTTGGGTGTTACATACGTTCCTATATTAAAATCACATCACAAACCAAATTGTTTATCACACGCGAATAATCTGATTGTGTATGCTCAATACGTGATACTAGAAACATGTGACTAGGACTTATTTTCGTTAACTTGCTTCCTTAGCTAGTATGGTACTATAGTGTGGCTTACACCCGACGGGGTCTAGTTAGGATGGACGCGCAAGCCTTCTCACGGTAGTTAGCATGAGAAATAAGCCTATATTAATCTATGTGAATTGTTTCGGTGTATCATGATATGTAATTAGATTATTTCGCGAACGCTTTCTCGATTATACTAGTAGTACTTAAACTCGTATGCTCACCTTTACTTAATTGTATTGACTTGTATTTTAACGTATGTAACAGGTTGAGGATTTAGCGTGGGTGTTTGGATGTTGCTTAGTTTAGTTTGTTTTGTTTAGTTAGTTTGTTGATGTATTTCAGATTTGGAACTTACGTATGAAATCTAGGGGAAATCGAACCCGGTTGAATTTTTATGAGAAATCTCCGTTTTGTAATAATTGTTTAAATGTTACGTTTAATAGTATGGGATATTAAGCAGGTTGTGATATGCTAAATGATTGTTATGGAACATCTCGTGAAATCAATCTGGTCGCCTAGTGCCACTAACCCCGATGTTTCCGCCATCGGTTGGGGTGTGACAGATTGGTATCCGAGCGCCATAACTTTAGGATAGTAGGTAGAATTGCCATGATTCGACCTAGTAGCATGTTTAAGTACCCGATTGACCTATCTTTGACTTAAATGTTAAACTACTTGCAATAAATGCTTAAATGTGCCTTTCCTAAGGCTAATACAGTATCACACGCTTGGAAACGCTCGCATCACACTAAACGAGTGATCAAGTCGAGAATAGGTGTGAAAACCGAGAACTCTCGACGAGATCATTCACTCCGCGCATTCTCTCGCACGAGATACCTTCGTTGAGTTAGGAGTGACATCCAAACCTCGACGAAAATCTCCATTTCTATCTAAGAATAAAGTTGCTAAGTTAGGGGTGAAACCCGCATCTTAGTAACTAATTCCGCAGTTCGATTTTCAATCTCACCAAAGTATCGGTTATGCTGATGGTTTGGAACTCGTATTAACTGGAAGGGTAAACGTCGTTAGCCGCTTGCGGTGAAAACGTTTATCTATTAGGCCAAAGCGTGGGTCCAAATGCAAAGGGTAGTCGAATCATTTTGGCGTGTCAAATGTCTCAAAAACCCGGACACTCCCAATTGATTTAAGCCTATATTGTCGATTTACGCATCATCGAGTTTATTATTATTTACGTGTTTAAAATTTTGAGAATTTTCGCTTCATTCGATTTCTCGCTTTGATGATTTATCATATCATCGATTTCTCGATTTATCGCATTTACGCTCCATCGAATGTATGCACAACTCGCACAGCTCTCGAAATCTAAAACGCTAAATTAATACACCAACCAAACTAATCGCTTAACTCGCTTACGCCTATGAGGACATGTGTGTCTCATACGCGGTACTATCTCGCTTATCTCGCTATTATGCATCGCTTATATCTCGCATCTCATATCGCGCTACGCATGATGGTTAATTAGAAGGTGAATACGTGCAAAATGTGAGCTTACGTGGATTATGTGCTTACGTGCTTATGTGCTTACGTGCTTATGTGCCTACATGTTTACGTGCCTACGTGTTTATGTGATTTTATGCCTTGTATGAATAATAATAATAATAATAATAAATATTTAAACATAACTCTATTATAATTGAATCTCGTCTAATCTAAATCCTTCGTGTAGATGTCTTCAATGGGATCGCACACCCGAAGGAACCTCCAGCGCAGCAACGCCGACAAGCGTATTGCCACCATGGTAGCCAAGGAAATGGCTAAGGTCGTCCCGCAAATCGTCTCAGAAATCCATGCTGTATGCAGCAACTCGTCAGTTGACTCTAAAACTGAGAATCCCAAGCCGCATTTCAGCTTCAAGAACTTCAAGGCTTGTGCACCTCTCGCCTTCACGGGCAATGATGGACCGACTTCTATGTTTCACTGGTCCGACGCTATCGAGGTCACTTTTAGGCAAAGTGGATGCCCCGATGACCTCCGCACCGTGAACGTTACCAGAGTCTTTTAGTCCCGTGCTCTCGACTGGTGGACAGCTGAAAGAAACAAGCGTGGGAATGATGAAGCTTACAGTCTATCTTGGGAGGAACTCAAGGAGTGATGTTGAAGGAGTTTTGTCCTCCGCACGAAATGCAAAAGCTCGATAATGAGTTTTGGGGAATCAAACAGGATGGTCCCGATAATGCTGGATTCACTACTCGGTTTAAGATTTTGAGCATCATCTGTCCCAGCCAAGTTGATACGACTGAGAAAGCTATCAACAAGTACATCTGTGGTTTGCCTGAATATGTTGCCAATTTGTGAAAGTTGCTCGTACTACAACCATCGAGGAAACCTTCATGCTCGCCGCTGAGATCAATGATCAACGAGTTCAGGATGGTTATTTCAAGAACTCTGCTAAAGTCGCCAATCAAGCCGTCGTCGAACCAACCGCTACTACCGAACCACCAAGTGACCCGAAGGGAAAGCGTTAGGGACGCAAAAGAGGAAACCCGAGTAAGAACTACGCTCTCGCCGCTCCAGCAAACCCTCAGCCACTTCAGTCAGCGGCTCCGAACGCACCCCAGCTAAGCGTGCGTATACCGGACCTCACCCTCTGTGCTCTAAGTGCACTTATCATCATGTCGTTGGTGGCAGCTGTCGTTTTTTGCACGAACTGCAATATCTACGGCCATTTTACTGTGAGTTGCCGATCAGGCCCTCGTCAGCCAGCTCCTCAGGCTCTAGCAGCTCCAGCTTTACCCGCTCCTCCTTAAGCCAATCAGCAGCAAGCTACAAAAGCACGAGTGTGCTATGTGTGTGGTGATCCGAATAATTTCGCCAATGTCTGCCCGAATCATCCTGTCAAGCAAGAGCAGCCAGCACCGCAGCCTCAGCCACAGCAGCAGCAGCAGCAATCACAAGCTGCGCGTGGCAGAGCCTTTAACCTCAATCACCGCCAGGCCCAGAATGACAACAATGTTGTCAATGGTACGTTTCTCGTTAATGGTATTTATGCTTCATGTTTATTTGATACTAGTGCCGATAATTGGTTTGTATCGTTAGAATTCGAAAAGGTTTTAAAATGTAAGCGTGCTAAACTCCCAAAGACTTTCGATGTGGAAGTCGCCACCGAAAGAACCGTTACCGTTAACTCCGTTTTGCGTGGTTATAACCTCGATCTCAACAACCATGTCTTCTCGATCAATCTCATACCTATGCAGTTAGGTAGCTTCGATATCATAGTAGGTATGGATTTTCTTCGTGAAAACCATGCTGAAGTTGTATGCTTCGATAAAATGATCTCGTTTTCCTCTTCCTAACGGGGATCAACTTCATGTTATGGTGAAACTCCCTCAAAGAAGTTGATGCTTTTGTCATGTACTCGAGCACACAAATGCTTGCAAAAGCGATGTGTTGCTTTCCTCGCTCATATCGTGAACCCGGAGAAAGAAAAGAAGACTTATAAAGATGTTCCCGTTGTTTGTGAATTTCCTAAAGTCTTTCCCGACGATTTACCTGGTTTACCCACTACTTGAGATGTTGAATTCCGTATCAATTTGATTCCAGGTGCTACTCCCGTTGCTAAAGCTCCTTATCGCCTCACACCAACCGAAATGCGCGAGCTATCAAGCCAACTTCAAGAGCTTCTTGATAAAGGTTTCATACGCCCGAGTACATCGCCATGGGGCGCACCCGTCCTTTTCGTGAAAAAGAAGGATGGATCGTTACGAATGTGCATCGATTATCGTGAACTTAACAAACTCACGATAAAGAACCGCTACCCTCTTCCTCGTATCGACGACTTATTTGATCAGCTTCAAGGTGTTATTTCCTTTTCTAAGATCGATCTTTGTTCCGGTTATCATCAGTTACGCGTATTGGAAGAAGACATTCCTAAAACCGCCTTTCGTACTCGTTATGGCCATTTCGAATTCGTGGTCATGCCTTTTGGTCTTACGAATGCACCCGCGGTTTTCGTGGATTTGATGAACCGTGTGTGTAAAGCTTTCTTAGATTGTTTCGTCATTGTTTTTATCGATGATATCCTTATCTATTCGAAGTCAAGAGACGAACACGCGCGCCATCTCCGTTTAGTCCTCGAACTTCTTCAAGGAAATCGCCTTTATGCTAAGTTCTCTAAGTGTAAATTCTGGCTCGAAGAAGTTTCAATTTCTCGGCCACATCGTTAATAGTCAAGGAATTCACGTCGACCCTGAAAGATTGAAGCCATCAAGAGTTGGATTACACCGAAGAATGCCTCCGAAATCCGTTCATTTCTTGGATTGGCGGGTTATTACCGTCGATTCATCGCTGACTTCTCGAAAATCGTCGTTCCGCTTACTTCTTTAACTAATAAGGACAACCTTTTGTTTGGGATTCCAAGCAAGATGAAGTTTTTCAAACTCTCAAACGTATGCTATGCAACGCTCCCATCCTCGCTTTACCCGACGAAAACGACGATTTCGTTGTTTATTGTGATGCCTCTAACCTTGGTCTTGGTTGTGTGCTTTTGCAACGAGACAAAGTTATCGCGTATGCATCTCGACAACTCAAGATCCACGAGAAGAACTACACAACCCACGATCTCGAACTTGGTGCAGTTGTTTTTGCATTAAAGATATGGTGACACTACCTTTACGGTACAAAGTGTACGGTCTTCATCGACCATAAGAGCTTACAACATATCTTTAATCAAAAAGAACTAAATATGCGACAACGCCGATGGGTTGAACTTCTCAACGATTACGATTGCGAGATACGCTACCATCCCGGCAAGGCAAACGTCGTCGCCGATGCTCTAAGTCGACGAAGCTATGTATATAGTGTTCGTGACTCTCAAGCTTGTGCTAAACTTGAAACCTCCATCTGTGCCGCTCAATTCGCCTGCTTTAACGAGAATACCCTTCAAGACGAAATGAAATGCTGTGCCGAAACTCAGCTTGTATCTAAATCTGATGGTATTTATTACTATCTCGATCGTATTTGGATTCCTACTCGTGATAATCTCCGTAATTTGCTAATGACCGAAGCTCATAAATCTCGATATTCCATTCATCCCGGTGCCGACAAGATGTACCAAGACCTTCGTCCTAAGTACTGTTGGCCGGGCATGAAAAAGGATATCGCCTTGTACGTCTCAAAATGCTTAACTTGTTCGTAGGTTAAAGCCGAACATCAAAGGCCCTCTGGCTTACTCGAACAACCCGAAATCCCGATGTGGAAGTGGGAGAGTATAGCTATGGACTTCGTTACTAAACTCCCGCGCACTTCATCGGCTCACGATAGCATTTGGGTTATCGTGGATCGTCTTACTAAATCTGCGCACTTCATTGCTATACGAGGAGACTTTAAGATCGAACGGTTAGCCCGAATCTATACCGACGAAGTTATATGTCGACACGGGATGACTCGTGACATCATCTCTGACCGCGACGGTCGCTTTACCTCGCGTCTCTGGGAGACTTTTCAATCCGCTCTCGGTACTACTCTCAATCTCAGTACCGCTTTTCACCCTCAAACTGACGGTTAGACTGAGCGCACGATCCGCACCCTCGAAGACATGCTTCGTGCGTGCATCGTAGATTTCGGTGGTAACTGGGATACACATTTACCTTTAATTGAATTCTCGTACAATAATAGTTATCATACCAGCATTCAAATGGCTCCTTTTGAGGCACTGTATGGAAGAAAATGTCGATCGCCTATTGCATGGCACGAGATCGGAGAAGCACAAATCACCGGTCCCGAGCTAATTCAAGAAACAACCGACAAGATCCTCCAAATCAGAGACAATCTCTTGAAAGCTCGGAGTCGTCAAAAAAGTTACGCAGATAAACGCCGCAAGCCCCTGCAGTTCGAAGTGGGAGATCACGTTCTCCTAAAGGTTGCGCCTTGGAAGGGAGTGGTCCGCTTCAGCAAGAAAGGAAAGCTAGCGTCTCGATACGTTGGACCCTTTAAGATTATGGAAAGAATCGGTAAATAGCCTATCGTCTCGAATTACCGGAGGAACTTAACACGTACATCCGAATTTCCACGTGTCTAATCTCAAGAAATGCTTAGCCGAAGAAAATCTCCATGTACCTCTCGAAAATCTGCAAATCAACGAGACGCTCCATTTCGTGGAAAAACCCGTTGAGATCATGGATCAAGAAACCAAGCTATGACGCTCTCGCATACCTATCGTGAAAGTCCGATGGGAAGGCAAACGCGCCGCCGAGTTCACTTGGGAATTCGAAAGTGATATGAAAACGAAATATCCACATCTCTTTGTTACGGCCACTGCCTAATTTCGGGACCAAATTCCCTAAAGTAGGGGAGACTGTAACAACTCAAAAATTCGATTGTTAATATTCATTTTGTTTTCCTATTTATCTACCTTTGTACTCCCGAGATTCGGTTAATAATAAAGTTTATATAATTACTTATGGTGTTGTACGTTATTATCGCATCTACTCGCTTATTAAATCGCATCGCAAATCGCAATTGTTTATGTGGTTTTATATTATTTATGTGTTATGTGTGTTTGTGGTTATGTTTGCAATCGTTATCGCATCGCTCTCGCACTCTCGAATCGCTAAAATCGCACTATTATACCAATTATAACGCTTAATATAATCATCTAATGCGAACCAATAACCAAACGACTCTTAACGTGAAATAAACAAAGAAAACCCAATATTTGGACAAGTTCGCTCGAACTTGGGTGACCCCAAGTTCGGCCGAACTTGGCTGAACAACACAAAATCCTTCATTTACCTCAAGTCCGCTCGAACTTGCCCCCCAAGGGTCAAGTTCGGCCGAACTTAACCAGTCTTCTCTGAAAACTCTACAAGTTCGCGCGAACTTGTACAATCTTGTACAAGTTCGGCCGAACTTGTTGCCAACTCTTGAGATTCTTGCCTCACCTTTAAATACCCATGCTCCTCATTCATGCTCCCCTTGCTGACCAAGTTCGCCCAGAGCTCTCAAAACCCGAAACCTTCGTGTTCTAACTTGTTGCCAACTCTTGAGATTCTTGCCTCACCTATAATACCATGCTCCTCATTCATGCTCCCCTTGCTGACCAAGTTCGACCAGAGCTCTCAAAACCCGAAACTTTCGTGTTCTAAGTAAGAATCAACCCGAATTCACTGCAACAACGTTTATCAACGATCTACAAAGGGTTTACAACGATTTTGGCACAAGGCATAGCCTTCGTTTTCATCAAAACTCATTCTTTTACGAAAACCTTCATCTTTTTCTTCAAAAACTTCTGTTTTAAGCTTAAATCTACACAATACGAGTTCGTTTGGCGATAGTAGAGACTTTCCAAACACGAGATCTGCAAGATCTCGGCTTGTAAGGAATAGATATGAGAAAAACCTTTGAAACCATTGATTTCTACACAAGATACGGACTTTTGATGATGTATTGTTCATTTTCTGGTATGAAACGAAGCATCTATCATTCAAGATCCCAGATCTGGAAGCACAAGCACGTTTATGTTTGGTTTACACGAGCCGGACTAATCCGAACGAACCCCGAGTTCGCCCGAATTAGCCCACGCTTTTGTAAAACGGCTAAAACAGCTCTAAAAGACCTCTCCGACCTAAGTTTGCTCAGTAGCACAGGGTTGGAGGGATGAACACTCGATTTTCCTCAGCAAACGACGCGAAAACGCAAGATTTTGGACCCGAAAACATCAAGTTCGCTCGAGAATCACCAGTTCACCAAGTCAAGTTCGACCGAACTTGGGCTATTCTCACCAATTTTCTTACAAGTTCGACCGAACTTGTCTAGTTTCCTAAGAAACTATGCAAGTTCGCCCGAACTTGCCTGGTCAGTAAGAATTTCTTACAAGTTCGCCCGAACTTGGCTATAAACTCACCAAAATTCATACAAGTTCGCTCGAACTTGTGTGTTTACACACAAGTTCGCCCGAACTTGGCTACTGCCCAACCAAGACTTAACCGTTTCAGCTTTTCGGAGACTGATGCACTTCCGTTCGCGTATGCAGGCTGATCTGGCGCTTTTCTCGACTCTCCTCAGATCCCGAACTCTTACCTAAACGCACCCACAGTGAGTATACTTGACCCATTTTCGCTTTTATGCAATTTTGGGTGTTACATACGTTTCCTATATTAAAATCACATCACAAACCAAATTGTTTATCACACGCGAATAATCTGATTGTGTATGCTCAATACGTGATACTAGAAAATGTGACTAGGACTTATTTTCGCTTGCTTCCTTAGCTAGTATGGTACTATAGTGTGGCTTACACCCGACGGGGTCTAGTTAGGATGGACGCGCAAGCCTTCTCACGGTAGTTAGCATGAGAAATAAGCCTATGTTAATCTATGTGAATTGTTTCGGTGTATCATGATATGTAATTAGATTATTTCGCGAACGCTTTCTCAATTATACTAGTAGTACTTAAACTCGTATGCTCACCTTTACTTAATTGTATTGACTTGTATTTTAAACGTATGTAACAGGTTGAGGATTTAGCGTGGGTGCTTGGATGTTGCTTAGTTTAGTTTGTTTTGTTTAGTTAGTTTGTTGATGTATTTCAGATTTGGAACTTACGTATGAAATCTAGGGGAAATCGAACCCGGTTGAATTTTTATGAGAAATCTCCGTTTTGTAATAATTGTTTAAATGTTACGTTTAATAGTATGGGATATTAAGCAGGTTGTGATATGCTAAATGATTGTATGGAACATCTCGTGAAATCAATCTGGTCGCCTAGTGCCACTAACCCCAATGTTTCCGCCATCGGTTGGGGTGTAACAGTAGTAGTTTTATCCAGCAATTTTGCCACATCTAAATGGTGTTTGGAGGACATCACCAAGGTTGTGGATTGCATGGAGAGAGGTGTCACACCCCGACCCGCAGCGGAAAAGGTGATCGGGGCATGATTGGGTTATCATCAAAGCTCATGACATTTATTATAACGTTTCATATTCATTAATACAATTTTAAAGGGAATTATACAATCATTATTACATCATATCCTAACATCAATCTAGGCTTCATTGTTTTCTTCTAAGGCATTTCCTATGTTTTCCTTGCTTCATCCTGTTCACCTGTATCATGTGTAAAAAGGGTTTTTGGATCAACAAAAAGTTGGCGAGTGAATCCTATGGAAAACATTTGAACAAGTTTATTTAATTGATTATAAAATAAAGTGCACAACCACACATGAGTAAAAATAGATGTAAACTTATTCACCAATCAATTTATTATTAAATAATACACACATGAACAATAATGGATCGTTTTGAGGCACGCGTTGCTCAACTCGTCTCTCACGAGGAACTGATGGGCCTAATGAATGAATTGCATAAACTTGACATTATGAAATACGTATCTACAAACAATATAAACTAAATAATACACACACGAACAATAATGGATTTGTTTTGAGGCACGCGTTGCTCAACTCGTCTCACACGAGGAACTGATGGGCCTAATGAATGAATTGCATATAAATTGACAATATGAAATACATAACTACAAACAATGTATACAATCTAAGTTTAGATCACAATATGGTATGGCACCAGTTTCAAATAAACGAGTTAATTTCGTGACACATGACACACCCCAAAACGTGTAATTAAAAAGGGGAGTTGTAAGATTCACTCACATTGGGTGCGTTCGGTTGATGATGTTGAATGCGCACGAAATTTGATTTTAACCACGAGTGAAACTAACCTAGATAATGGCATAATGTTTCGGTTTAAGTAAACGGATTTTATTAATCCATTTTAGTAGGATTGTTGGATGTATTTTTGTGAGTTTAAGACTATTTTTTAACCTTAAAAATGTTATTTTTAAATATTTTTAATTGATTTTTAAATAAAATAAATAAATAAAAAAAATAAAAAAAAGTTGACTTTTTGCGACAGTTGACCGTTGACTTGTTGACTTGTTGACCGGTCAGGCTGTGAAATTGTTTGCGCCGGGTGAGGCTCGAACCCGAGACCTCCCGTTCGCGTGCACGCAGCTCTACCAACTGAGCTACGTGTCTAACCCGAAATATTTCTGTTTTTAATTATATTTATATATTAATTGAATTAAACTGAAAATCATTTATTTTTAATGTATCGAACCGGCGTCCTCCACAGGTCTCGAACCCGGGACCTGTGGTTTAGGTTAACACACAGTCCACCGCTGGACTGTGTGTTTAACTTGTTATATAATCTGATTTTTATTATACTTATATACAATTAAATAATTTCATTTCTGCCTTATTTAAAAAGTTTGATAATTGTCCGGATCGAACTCGTGACCTGTGCTTTAAATGCGCACACAGTCCACCACTGGACTGTGTGTCTATCTTGGTTATTATTCCGGTTTTTATTAAATTTAACATCTATGTGAAATGAATCGGTTTAGTAAAAAAAGAACATTTTTATCAAGGTAAGCATGCGCGGGACAAGAATCGAACTCGGGACGTGAGCGTGTTTAATTTGCACACAGTCCACGCTGGACTGTGTGTCTAACCCGAGTTATATCTTGATTTAAATTAAACTTATAGACAACAGAAAAACTTCGTCTTCTTCGTTGGATTTAACCAGAATCGGAAGTCCGACTGGTTCGAAGATTTAATCAAGTTCGTTAGGGTCTGGTGGTTAATTACATGCGAGATTAAATAAAAAGAATGAAGGATTAGGCGTAAGGTATACCGAACTGGACTCCTCTGTTTCTCCGGCGAAACTCCGATGACAGCAGAAACTTCCGGCGACGTATGTCTTGCGGCAGAGAGTCTTCAACGAGCTTGAGATAAATGTGGGTGACTTCGGTATAAGCTCTGGGGGTTCAGTAAGGCTCAGAAGTGAAGGGCTCGGTTTTCCGGCGAGGTGCAGAACTTTTCCGGCGAGTGGAATTATGTCGGGTAAAGGTGTGATTGTGAGCGAAAAAGCTAGCAGAGGTTTGAGGAGGTATTTATAGGGCGGGACATCGATGAATTTGGTCCGATTTCCGTCTTGATTCGTCGGTCATTACGTTTTCCGGCGGTTATAACTTGTGTCGCGGACTCAGGCGTCGGTTATAACTGATGATGAGATTAAAATTTACGTTAAAACGGAAGTAACCGTCCAAACTTGAGTCGGGATTTCCGACGACTGCAATTAGGCGCGCCGGTTTTTGAATTTGAGATTCATGATATGAATTAATTGTCTCCAATAATTAACAAGAAATACAAGTGGCGCAGTGGTTGGATGGTTAAGTGTTAAGTCGTTTGTTGAAAGTCTAGCTGACTGACCCGGGTTCGAAACCCGGCTACAACCTTTCATTTTTATTTCATTATTTTTAACAGTTTTTCCAAAAATAAATTATATATTCCAATATAATTATTAATTATGTATCGTTTAAAATTAATTTGGGCATTAAATATGCAACGAAATTTTTAACTGATTGTTCGGTTAATAAACGGAGCGGGTTTGGTAAAATCCGTTTTTTGACGGATGTTACAAGAGGCAAGCTGACTGTTATTCCGGTTTTTTACCATGTGTCTCCCTCTGTCGTACGTCATCAAAGCCACTGTTTTGAACAAGGATTTGCCAATCATGAAGCGGATCCTGAAGTTACACAACACAAAGTAGCAACATGGAGATCTGTTTTGGCAAAGGTCGGGGCTGTCAAAGGATTGCACGTCACACCCACAACGGTAGGCTTTCGTATTAACAGTTTTGTTTTATATATTTTGTATCGAGCAGTGAAGATGAAGAAAATACAGAAAATTACATGTTATAAGACCAAGCCTGAGGTATCGAGCACTAGGGATGAGAAGAAAATAAAATAAAAATGTTAACGCTATCTAGTATATAGGGACATATGACGTATACACTACTTAGCGTGCTATAGCAAGTGCTATTCACAACTATGAGTCATAGAACTAAATTGTCCGAATGCAATTGATACGATTTTTCCTACTACCTGCAGGAAAGAATCAGAAATTGTAAGTGAAATCTTAAGGAGAATCATGCGGGACATGCAAGATACATCACCAGTAGATCTCCGTCATCTTACAAAAGGTCTAGTGGGATTGAATCTCAAGTAAATGAGGTGATTAGAATTTTGAACGTAGAGTCTAGTGAAGTTCGTTTCATAGGGATTTGTGGGATGAGTGGTATTGGGAAGACTACATTGGCTGAAGTTGTCTTTGAGAGCATTCTAAGCACATTCCAAGAAAGTAGCTTTATTGGAAACATCAAGGATATCTCCAAGGAACATGATAGCGATTTATGCAAGTTACAACAAAGAATCCTTGACGATGTTTTGAAGGATGAAAGCATACCCATAAGAAGTGTTAAACACGGGCAAACTCTGTTGATGACAAAGCTACGTGATTTGAAGGTTATAATTGTTTTGGATGATGTGAATCATGCTGACCAGTTTATGTATTTGGCTGGCGGGCGTGAATGGTTTGGGCCTGGCACGAGAATCATAGTAACAACAACAAATGCAGATTTGCTGAATGCATATGGAGTAAACGAAATATTTACGTGCGAAGAATTGAAAGGTGAAGAAGCTCTTAGACTATTTTGTCAGTCAGCATTTCGGGATAGACATCCTGCACATGGTTATGAAAAATTGTCTTATGATATTGTGAAGTATACCGGTGGTCTTCCAATAGCGCTTACCGTATATAGTTTTCTATTATGTGGAAAAGAGGAAAAATATTGGAAAGAGATATTGAAAAAAGTTCAAGAATATCCACATAAAGAAGTTCTAGGAAGCCTTGAAGTAGGTTATGTTAGACTAGATAGAGATCAGCAGCGTACCTTCATGTATATCGCATGTTTCTTGAAAGAAAGAGACATAGATTTGGTAAAAGATATACTAACTGATATTGGTTTGTACCCCGAATGTGGAATTACCGATCTTATAAACAAGTTTCTCATAACTATTAACATTGTGGATTGTGTGTGGATGCATGATCTGCTACAACAAATGTGCTGGGAAATTCTTCATAAGGAATCACAACAAAACGGAAAACAAATTGCAATCAAGTATCGTCAAGATGTTTTGGATATCCTCTCATCGAAACCAAAGGTTTGCTTAATGACTTTCCACAACATCCATAAAAACTATTGTCGTTCCGATAAGAAACTTTGCTTATGGCTCATTCCGTTGCGTGTTTATTTATACTAGGAAGCAGGAACAATTGAAATCATTAATCAGAAGCCATATAAGGTTGAAGCGGATTATTGCATTGATGACCCATCCTGTTTTTCGAAGATGAGGAAGCTAAAATTTCTCAGAATTAGTAATATACACTTTGTTGAAGGTCTTAATTATCTTTCCAATGATCTTCGAATTCTGGTATGGTATGGTTGTTCGTTAACGTCCTTACCTTCAATGTTTGAACCGATTCATATTTATCAACTTGAAATGTGTTATAACCAACTTGAAATGCTCTGGGAAAAAAATCTTGTAAGAATTGCCTACATAGTTATGATTTGAGATAGATGTGTTATAGACAACTAGAAGTCTGAAAATTTTCTTCTCACTTAATAGAATCTGCCTAATTTGAGATCTATTGATCTTAGTTTCTCAAAGGATTTGACCAAAATCCCGGACTTGACATCAACACCGAATCTTGTGAATCTAAATCTCAAAGGCTGCACAAAAATGAAAGAGCTACACCAATCAGTTCCTTTTCACAAAAGGCTACAATACATAATTCTTAGTGGGTGTACACATCTTCAGAGCCTCGGTGGAAGCAGCGTGGAAATGCAAAGCCTTGTGACACTTATTCTTTCCGGCTGCTCAAATCTTGAATATCTTCCCGAGTTTGGACACAACATGAAGTGCTTAGAGCATCTATATGTCGATGGAACTAACATCAAGCGATTACCAGAAAGCTTGGGGGAATTATGTAATTTGAGGAAGCTTGATGCAAGTGAAACTTCTATACAAGAGATTCCTTTGTCCATTTATTACCTGAAAGGATTAAGACTCCTACGTGTTCATAGATGTCGGCTTTCATCCCAAGGCCGAGGCTTACTTTATACAAAGACGGATATGCTATCATCTAGTTTAAAGGAACTTGACCTAAGTTATTGCAATCTATCTGTGGTTCCTGATTGTATTGGTTTATTATATCGGTTAGTAAATTTGGATCCATCTGGAAATAGTTTTGCTTATCTGCCCGCAAACATCGACCTCCTCTCAAATCTTAGAATGCTTTGTTTGAACAATTGCAAGAAGCTTCGGTCTCTACCAAAACTTTCAGTAGTAAATGAAGACACACTTTATGGACGTCAGACGAGATTCAGTTACATTATCTCAGAAAAAAGGATAGATGTTTCGGGATTTCATGCCACAAGCAACAACACTAGTCGAATGGAGTCCTGTTTGAACTGCCCTAAAGTAGCAGAGAACGAAAGCGGCAATCATCTGGCCGAAAGAATATTAAATTGTTACCTTCAGGTCTCTCTCTATCTCTCTAATGTGTATGTGACAACAGTAGGTTTCAAGATAGTAAATTGCCCCCAACCTCGTTTACGACTTTCGTTTTATAAAATTATTCTGCAGCTGCGGACAAGATATTGGCTCACGTCAGAAGCTGTTTTTGAGATTGTTGGTACTGGCAGTCAAATTCCATTAGGTTTCAAGATGCTAAGATCTGGTGGAAGTCTGACCCTTGAAGGCCCATGGATCAGTGTTGTTATATGTGCTGTTGTAGCTTTACCCCACCTTGATGCTGCTTTGGAATCGAAATACGTGGTAACAGCTCATGTTCATGTTGGTAAAACATGTTGGAGGTTCCAGTCCCCATAAACTTCCTTGGCAGTAGGATTGGAGAATCAGTTGGTTTTCTATTGGACGAGAGCAAATGACCTTCAAAGAACTGTAGTTTCATCGCAACATAACAACTATACGTTTTCGTTTAGCGTGGAGCCACGAGGTCAGCAACTGCTTAATTGTATCTATCACATAAGATGCATAATACTAAAAGGCTGAATAAATTTGTTACAGATTGTAATTTACAAGTGACTAAATTTGGAGTCCGTATTATCCAAGAGAGAGACATTAGGCGGTTGAAAAACCTTAACGGTTCAACAACCAAGTTGGTGAAGTCTGTGATTAGAGACACTTTATCTCCTCACTCTGAACTGTTGGGGCTATGGGTTCTTGTGAACCTGTTACATTCCTCCGTTTATGTCGCTCTTCTATCAACCATGACCTCACCAGTAGTATAACATTCATTTGTGACTACGGAAAACAACATTACACCTTGGCTGACATGCACAAAATCATTAAACGCTTAATTGAAATCAACCAAGAAGTTTTAAGTGAATGCAAAGAAGAATGGAATTACGCAGAGTTGTTTCCTTTGGTTTATGACTATTATCGAATTATCCGTGGAACTTCTGAACTTTACGATGATTTTTTACGATTGCTGAAAGATGCATCTGACAGCTGGTTGAGTGTAAAGTTGGCATTGGAGCAAATTGTGACAAAAAGTAGAACAAACAATGATTATAGTTACAGAGAGATGCTAGAACAGGTTAATGATCTTGAAGCGGATGAAGGTATCCGATTTTGTGATAAATTTATCACATTATTTGCATCTATATGTATGCAAACAGTTGCTTTTTCAAGACACTTAAATGAAGAGACCCGAGACATCAAAAAGTGCAAGTCAATGATAAGATTGGTGAACGTATCAAGTATAACAATCGCATGCATTTTCAGTGTTTTGGCTACATATATCTGTTACCGATGAGCAATTGCAAGAAATGAAAGGTGCAAGTTCATATTCTATGTGGTTGGATTTGATCCATACTTTTGTAAACTCGAGTGATGAATGGTTTCCTTTCATGAGAAGTTATGGAAGGGAGTTGCGTATCTGGGAGTTTTTAGGTAGTGCGGTTGATCTACAAGAATTGAAGATGAAGATGGCTCCATTTGCTTCTCTTACTCGTCAGAATGAGACGGAGATGATGATTGTAATAAGTAGGCTTGAGAAAACGATGGATGACATCTCAATGACCATCGAAGATATGCGTAGTCATGCTCATCTATATAGCCTTTGTATAAGGGAGGCAGGAATTACTTTTAATCAATTTATTGTAGATGGTAATTTACAGTTGTCTGTTACCGAAGATGGCATTATGCTGGCCACCCAACAACAACATTATGAAAATCGCGTGAGGCGATGACCATTATATATCGAACAACTTTATCACTAACCCTCACTGATTTACAATGGTATATGCGTGCTTGTGAAGATGAAGCCGATGATTCAAGCAGTATAATAAAAGTAATCTGTGGGCCCCGTCCCACAGGAGAAGGAAAGTCCTTGGAGGAAATCCATAAAGTAATGACATGTCTACAAGCAATCAACCAAGAAGGTTTCATGGTCTTAAGGGAATGCAAGGAAGAATGGAGGCAGCATCCGCAGTTGTTTCATCTAGTGTATGACTACAATAAAATCTGCCTCCAAACATCTCAACTTTAAAATGATTTTGTCAGATTGCTGAAAGGCCAATGTGGCAACCGGTTGAGTGTAATCTTGACATTGAAGGAATGTGTGGTAAATTTAAGACAAGATGATAATTACTTGAATTCTAATCCAGATATTACATCGGATCTTCATGATGATGGAAGTTTTTCGCTTTCTGGTGAGTTTGTGAAATCGTTAGCGTATATATGTACGCAAACCGTTGCTTTGATAAGACACTTGGATGAAAAGATCCAAGAGTTGAAGTCAGTGAAGGTATTGACCAAAGTATCAAGTGGACTTATTGCAGGCTATTTCAGTCTGCTGGCTGCTTATATGGATGATTACATAAACTTCCCATGGACAGAAGAGAAAACTTTGGCTCGTGCTTGGTTACATTTAATCCGAAGTTTCTCATGGAAGAGTCCAAGTCCTTTGTTGAAGGGTGAACTGTTGGCTATAGATGATTTTCTCTACATTGATCATCTCTTATTGGAGCTGAAGCACAAAATGGGTCGGTTTTGTGACACTGGTAAAAACTTTATGATGAATGAAATAGATTATGCTGCGAAGAAGATCGATAAGTTGTTGGTGACTATTGAAGATACGAGTAGGCATGCTCATAAATTTAGTGAAGATATAATCAAGGCAGGAATAAGTTTGGAATTAGTTAGCCATAGTCACATATTCACATGCTGGCTATCGGACACTCGACAACGTTAAGTTGCATGGGTTGATTTAAAATGGTTGGGGATCGAGATACTATTACTTTCTGTTGTGTGCTACACATGTTAGATTTTCATAAGGAAGATATTTGTCAACTTTTGCTAATCTGATACGAACTCAGGCCTGGCTCCACTTCAAATTAGGAACCCATTATTTGACCCTGGGCCTAATTAGCTATAGTTTAGAAGTGGGTTGTTAACCCACCTAGTTCCTGCTATTTCTCTTAGTTAAGTATCAAAGTTTTTTTTTTAACAGCCAACAAATCAATCCCGAGCACTTTCGAGGCACCCGCTGGACAAACAGAGTACTCCGAGAGTAACCCGAGTCGTCCACCACCAATTTCGTGAAAACCAGGTAACCCACCCGCCCGTAGGCACGACGGTAAAATTACCAGTCAAACCCGTTTGGCTCAAGTATCGAACTCAGGTTTCCTTAGGTCGGGCCCACAAGTGACTCACTCCTTTTTCTGCACCAAATGTGAATTGAACTCGAGTGATTGGCTAAGTATTAAATGGTCAAACCACATGAAGCAAAAACGAACTTAACTCTAAAACAAAATACCAAATAGTATTCTTACCTTCCTCCTCTTATATGTCGGCCTCTGATTCTTCTTCTTACTAACCGATCAACAAAATAGCAAACCACGTACAACCAATTATGTAAAATCAATCGACAAACACACATGCATTTAAATGAATGAAGAATATGAAACACAAAATACCTGTTTTTGCCGTTGAACCATATTGAAGAGAACCACAACCTCTTCTTGTTGGGTCAAGATATGCACAACCAATTATCGCCGTCACTAGTGATGAAAACCATTGGCGCTCCTCATAGGAAGAAGATGAAACCCTAAGCAGCATCGTACCTATGTTAGATCTTGTTTCTTAATCTTATACCAAGAGCACAAAGGCTTTGACAGTGGGCCCTTTCAATTTCAACCTTGGTCAATCACATATTTAGTTAGATTTTGTTGTAATTTAATTTATAAATATAAATTAGTTGTGGTATGAGCATGAGAGGCAAGCTGCGTTTACTATGATTTGTTTAGTCGTGGCAAGTAAGAGACAACCAGTTGTGAAAGCTAACTTGACAGTGATTTAGAGGAGATAGATGTTGCGGTAACATCGATAATTATTCTGTCCACCCTTATATTCTATATTTCTATATATTTTATATGAGTGAAAAAAAATTACATTGAGGAAAGAGTTTGCCTTACTTTAATTTCTAAATGATCGCTTCATTAACTTTCATAAACTTTGTAGATGTAAGTTATTTTTTAGTAAATATATTTTTATAAAAAGAACTAATATAAAAATGTAGTTGGTAATGTGATCATAACTTTTCAGCCTTTTTTTATTAAAATTAGTTGGCTATTTATGAAATTACATACTAAAAACGATATAAGAGTAGGCGAAATCATTACTGGAGAAGGAAGGCCGATAACTGATGTGGGCATATAGCTGTTCGAAACATCGCCCCAAACATGCAATTTATGGTCAAGGGGGATGAACTCGAGGGGGTCGTTGATGGAGTCGCGAAGATTTGAGGAAGGAAGTTGAGCAGTCCTTGCGGTGGTGGGTGGAGCGAGAACACCACCCCGTTTTCGGTGTGAATGGGTTGTGATAGAGGTCCAAGATAACACCATACACTAAAGTAAGGAAATTACAATACCAAATCTAAAATCATCATCGTCATACTCACTAAATCTCATCAATTGCAAAGCTAAGGTAGGGTCTGAGGAGGGTAAGGTGTACATAGCCTTACCTCTACCTCGTAAGAATAGAGAGTTTGCTTCCAGTGAGACCCACAGCTCAATAGTAGTTTTGCATCAAGCCTTAGACATAAGGCACATAACACTCAGCAAAAGACCGATTAGTGCATGTACCTCCTTGTATTTCAGCTATCAACGCCACCACATGATGCATGATTAATTGTCTCCCGTTTTCAACGTTATTTTCACAAAAGTAGTAAAATAACGTTAAAATTAATACACTTTCACTTTTGCCCCCAAGTGGTCCACACATATATAGATTATATGCGCATACGCAAGCGGGGCCTAAATACCAAATCTAAAATAAGATTTGTAAAACAACTCACTCCTCGAACTGGCGGGAAAATTGTCATCCCCAATTATCAAAATTAGGGTTTCATCCGATAAAAACCAGAAACACTTCTCAATCTACCCAATTAACCAAATCTTTTCACTTGTCTGATTCTCTACCTACTCGATTCAGCTTCTGCAAACTTGTTTCTCGAAGAAAAACAATGAGCAAAGAAGAAACTCCCCAGGCTACAAGAAGAACAACAAGATTATCATCATCCGCCCCAAATGCAATTCAAAGCCCTACAAAAAGCATCAATCTTCTACCACTCACGCTTCACAATCTCGTGTATGGAGAACAACAAGAACCCCTAACTTTTGATGATCTAATTTCCAGTTTACCCGGAAGAAAAAACCAAATTTTTGACCTTTTACGCCTCTTAGGTCCGGTGAATTCACCCATGTTTCCGATGTTCGTATATGGTTCCACATCGACTGGTAAAACGAGTACTATTCTTCGGGTTTTTCGGTACTTAAACCGGCCATTTGTGTACTCTAGTTGCAGGACTTGCTACAATGCACGCCAGCTGTTTGATAATATTCTTAACCAGCTTTTGCTTCATAGGAAGAGTGAAAACAATGGGTATTCGAGTGCGAAGAAGTGCGAAAAGCCGGCTGATTTCGTTAATCTTTTGAAGGAGGTATTGGTGGGTGTTGTAGAGGGTTTGAAGAGATCTTCTAGCTTAAAGAAGGTGAATGGGTGTGTTAATGGAAGTATGGTTTACTTGATTTTTGATAGTTTAGAGCTTGTTAGAGATTGGGATAAGAGTGGTACCCTATTGCCTCTTTTGTTTAAGCTTCATGATGTTTTGAAGGTTAATGATGTGGGTTTGATTTTTATTAGCAGCTCCTCGCTTGATACGTACCATTCGGATACCGGTTTTGTTGATCCGATATCGGTTTATTTCCCTGATTATACAGAAGAGGGACTCAGGCAAATCTTTATGAGAAACCAATCTAATCCGAAACTCCGATCGGCTTTTCTTGAGTAAGTGATATAGTCTCATGTTTGAATTGTTGTTCTCTTTTATGATTTAGTTTAGTATAGGTGCCAACTTTGCACCATATTATTGTTTACATGCTGCACCTTTATAAAATTTAATTATTATATCATGTTGTTTAATCATGGATCTTATGTTACACAGTGTGGTATTGAAGCCTTTCTGTCGCGTAACAAGAAGGCTTGATGAGTTATCTACCGCTTTAACGCCATTATTCAAGAAATACTGTGAGCCATTAGGCGATTTAGACGTTATTCCTGATGAAGAAACGAAGCGAAAGTTATTTAGTTATCTTCAACCTCATATTGCCCCTGCTCTGAATGAGATATTGGGAGCTACTTCTCAGCTATCTGTAGAAGCTGGAATGAAAAATAGTCTGAAAAGAAAAGGCGGCTTGAAGAAATTCGGAAATGATTCTATTGATGATATAGACTTCCATATGTCTACTTCTGCGAAATATCTTCTCATTTCTGCGTTTCTTGCTTCTAGAAATCCTGCTACCCTTGATGCGTCGTTCTTTGATTCAACTGGCGGTTCTGCTAATCAAAAAAAGAAAAGAAAGTAAGTGCTTTCATAAGTTTAAGATGCTATATGCCTTTTAGGGTTTTTTTGCTTAACAAGTAATGAAGCTAATGACCTTGTATGTTGTTGCACCTGTGCCTGTATTAACATATGCTTCCTTAAAAATATGGGATTAGGCATTTAGGCTTATATAGTTTTTCTTTGAGTTAACTGCCATTTTAGTCCCTGTGGTTTGGGTCATTTTGCCAGTTTAGTCCAAAGGTTTTATTTTTCTCATGTGAGTCCAAAAAGGTTTCACCGTTGCCATTTTAGTCCATTGGGTTAACTTCATCCGTTATTTCTGTTAACGAGAAGGGCAATTCGGTCATTTTATATGGCCGAATTGCCTGTCTAGTTAACAGAATTACATATAAAATGACCGAATTGCAACCAACTAGTGAAGGTTTAAATCTGCACGAATTAGAAACGAACTTTATACTTTTTCCTGATTGTATCAACAACTATAAAGTACACGCAAAACAGAAACCAACTTATATTTATCATCAATTTTGCAACCAATTTTTCTTACCGATTGCAGTAGCCAATGATTAACAAACACACCTTCTTATTGTTGATATTTTAAACTTCTTTATTTTTCTTATTAGCGTATGTATACATTGTTGAATCTAACACGACATGTAATAATAACTATTAAATTTAAAAAGTTATTATTTCTCAAACTTGTAAATGAATTTATTTTATATTCTTTTTACATAAGCATTTTTTGCATACATGCCATTTGACTATGTATGGCATCAACCAATGTAGCAATTTACCGGTGAAGTTATTTACAATGAGGTTGTTTGCTAAGATCAGTAATCAAGTAGTTGTATGTAGGCTGCAAACGAATAGAACGAACACGAACAATCAAGTAGTGTTCGTTTGTTAAGGAAATAATGTGTTCACGAACAGTTCATGAACACTTACCTAACGAGTTTTTTTGTTCGTGTTCGTTCATTAAGGAAATGAACGTGTTCGTGTTCATTTGTGTCCGTTCATTAATTTTAGGTACCAAACACAGACGGGTGTTCATGAACACAAATGAGAATAAACGAACACAAACAAGCGTTCATGAACGGAAATGAACACAAACGAACGTTCATGAACGGAAATGAATACATACGGACATAAACAAGTGTTCATGAACATAAACAAACACAAACTAATGTTCATGAACACTAATGAATACAGACGAACACAAACAAGCGTACATGAACAAAAAGTTAACACAAACAAACATATTTAAAATTTCGAATAAATTCGGCATCTTTCATCAAAGACATTAAGTAGATCCACTCAGAATATATACTAACCTATTACCTAATTATCCAAGTATACGAGAGTACTTAACATAATCTTGATAAACATTAGTAAGATAAAATAGTGTCTCAAAAAACAAACGAACATGACCTAATTTTAGGTATCGAACACAAACGAACGTAAACAAACACGTTCACGAACATAAATGAACAAACATGGCCTTTGTTCATATTTGTTTGTTTAACTAAACAAACGAAATTTCTTGTTTGTGTTCGTTCATTTATTAAAGGAACGAACACAAACGAACTTCCCGCCGAACGGTATAAATGAACGAACACAAACGAACTTCCTGCCGAACGGTTCATGAACTGTTCGCTGAAAGTTCAGTTTGTTTGCAGCCCTACTTGTACCTTGTACGTCAGTTTCTATATTGTGTCTAATGTAAAGTTGCTAAAATCGGGGAAAAGTGGAACGTTTGTATCTATTTCGTGCAATGTGTCTATTTTACTACTACATGCCGGTTCTTATTTTATTTAATTTCACAAGGCTGAATATTTGACTATTTAATTTACAGGGCTTCTGAAAAATCAAAGGATTTAAAGGAAGCGTCAGAGCAAGAACTGTTCATGAAAGGCCCCGGAACTTTTCCATTAGAAAGATTATTAGCTATTTTCCAGTGTATCTCATCAAGTGACGAATATTCACTTGAAAACGACGAAGATTCACAGGAAACAACGGGTTTAGGTGGTGATTTCGGTGAAAACAATCTTATGTCTGATATTCTCTTGCAAGTATCAAGTCTTTGCAATGCTAATTTTGTAACCAAAGGTGGAAGCTGTCCACTAGAAGGATCCACCCGATATCGGTCCACAGTTAGCGAGGATCTCGCACTAAAAGTGATTTTCATAAACTTAATTATATGATTCTTTATAAACTTTTTTGGTGGTTTTTCTAAAAAAATTTTTGTCGTTTTTATGTACAGGTAGCTAGGAGCTTGAAATTCCCGCTTTCAAAGTATTTGTACAGACGATAGCATGCTACGAGAAAGCTGGTTACAGTCTCTGTTATAAACCGTATCATGATTCGACCTTTAAAGGTTTGCTATATCATTTCTTGAAATATTATTTAATTTTACGGAGCTTATAGTTGTATTAGTTTGTCACTGCTACATGTTAGACGTGTTGGTGGTCTGTTTTGTACCTTAAGAACCTAGTTATGAAACCCTATGTTCTGTTTGGTAACCTACATCAGTTTCACTGTTGAAATACAAACAGATCAAATGTTTTTTTTCTTGATATAGGGTTGGTTTCATGTCTACAAGATTTATTGGTAGTGTTGGTCAACTCTCTCTATATGCCATTGGTCAAACTTGTAATAACCAACTCTTTTGGAAAGTTGGTTGTTGGGCTGAAACTTAACCACTAACAAGGCATGTGTATAAATGGATTAATTTGGGCTATAAATTGTAAATGGGGTTTTCAGATTAACAATTTCATTCAAAGTCCATATAAATTTATTAAATTATGTGTTATTCTATTTTATTGGATCAAAGTGTGATAAGATTTAATAATTAATTAAAAAAAGTCGGGTTAATGGGTTGAACATAATTTGAAGTGTATTCGAATGCATTAGGGTGAGAGGGGTGGTCACCTCATGAGAGGGGTTAACTCTTCACCCAGCCAATCAACTCATGCCATGTCAATTCTCCTTTTGCACTCAAACATAAGGAGTGGTCTTCTCGTGGGGAGTCCATTTCTTTTAAAAAAAATTATTTCTACATATTATGTAATAATAATTATAACATATTTTGAACAAAATAAAAGTACAATAAAATATAAAAAAAGGCATTACGTTAATTAAAATAAATAAAATTATATTAAATTACATTAAATAAAATTAATCCTCTTCGTCGGAGTCCACCAATAGGTGGGGTAAATCTAGTCCTTCGAGATGCTCCACGAGATCGGGTTTTAGTATCCAATGCGAATCTTCATCAATGAGCACGTTTAACACAGTGTCATCGAAAACAGGCTCAACTGGAAGATCCTGAATGTGCACCGATGCTATCGCGTTTCCGTCATCTTTTAGAATCATGTTATCTTAAATAATGTACGTATATATAACATACCTAATTTTTTTACAATCCTGGAACGCATTGGTCATTTCATTATACCTCATTTTAACTTTAAAACACCAAAAACCCGTTCCACGTCTTTTCGTGCCGCCTCGTGTTGCCTCTTGAACTTCTTTTCGCTCGGAAGGTGAGGATATGGAAATGATTTCACAAACACGGACCAAGAAGGGTAGATTCCATTTATAAGATAATATTCACGTTTGTATAAGTGGTTGTTCACGTAAAATGGACATTTTGGTGCAGTTCCATTTCGTTCAATAGGAAATAATGGAGATTGTTGGAGCACATTGATGTCATTTTGTGAACCTGGTGGACCACAAAAGGCATGCCAAATCCACAAATCTTGAGAGGTCACCGCTTTGAGCATAACTGTCGGGTACATGTGATCTCCTCTCATATACTAGCCCCACAACTCTGCGGGACACATTCTCCAAACGAGATGCGTGCAATCAAGGCTACCCACCATCTAAGGAAGGTGATGTTTCTCCTCATGAGCTTGGTACAAAAGTATCACGTCATGGCTTATTGGTCTACGTAAGAACTTGGGAGCGTATAAATTACATACCGTTTCAAAGAAATATTCTAGACACTCAAAGGGAAATCTTTTCGGCCATATGTAAATACTGGTCATTCTCGTCTGGAGGGTTACTGGCTGCAAGTTGTTTAATCACCGATGTAACTTTTGTAACGACGTAAAACTCTTCTTCATTCTCGTATCCACGCCCTCTTGAAACCACGGGTTATGCGCTTCCACGTCGCTCACAATTTTAAAACAACCTTTTTGACATACGAAACCTATGACGAAAAATATCATCATTTTATTTCGTGACCTTTCTCTCGATCACGACGGACATAAATTTATTTTACTAGATGTGAATGTGTCTTCTAGTTCGGCTTGCTCGATGAGATTTTGAAAAGAAAGCTACTATCGGTTGAAGATAAATCATCGTCACTAATGTTGCGTGGAATAAATAACGGTATTTCATCCGCCATTTTAAATAATAGGAGTAAAGATTAGTTTGGATTATGAGAGAAATGGTTTTGTGAGATATAGGTTTGAATTGTGAGAGAAATGGTTGGTTTAAATAAAGAAAAATTATTATTATTATTATTATTATATTATTATTAACTGAACAACATTATAGCCGTTAATCATGTTCCATTGGTCAAAATCTACACGGTGACTGATCACTGAGTTGGTTCAATCACCGGGGGAAGGTGGGGGTCGGGGGCGGTGGTTCCCCCATGGGAAACTCAATCACCGCTACCTTCCCCACACCCACCCCTCTCACCCTTACACCTCTTGATCTGTGTTAACAGTCATATGTAACATAATATTAAGAAATATATAATATTATAATTGTAATCATTAGCTGTTTTATACTTTTAAAACCCTACTCAACCGGTTTTTTTAACCTGTTATAATTGTGCAGATCAGTTCCGGTTATTAATAACGACACTAGTGACTTGATACAACTATTGTATGATCGATTATGTGTGCAAACAGTTTTTTGTTTTGATGGTTTGTGCTTCCATTATCGTTGGGACATTTCCAACCAAACATACCATGAAGAAGGAATATTTATAGATTGCACATGGCATGGCATGTGATCTACATTTTTACTTTTACTCAACCTTTTTGAGAGAGTTAAAGTGGATTAAAAAATCGGGGTTATTTTCGTTAAAAAAATTGCTTAGGATGGTAACACGTGGGAATTGATGATACATATTTTTTTCATACGATTTTTAAAAGGAACACATCACACATATCGGGGTTGGAAGGAGTTTTAATGAAAAGAAAACTCTTCGGTTTTTTAACGACAAATAGATAAATCTTCCTAATATTTTTATTCTTTATTCTCTCTGTCAAAACTTGAAAATAAAAGAATGTAACTCGTAACTACCTATTTATTTCCAATTTCTGAAGATGCAAAAAAAATTAAAAAGATATATAGCGATTGTAAAAGAAAACAAGAGAGATTTAGAGATATCGGAAAGGAAGAATCTAAAGCCATACAGAATTTTTAACTAATATCTTAAACATTCGAGTCGCTCATGTTGTGAACATTATGATGATAGTCAGATAATGTATAATCGCTCACACTAGGATAGCAATAAGTTTCAAGTTGATTATACATATATATGATCTTTGCCTCAAAGATTGAAAATAGTAATCATAAATAACATACAACCACAAAAGTGTAAACATACAATGCATATGGAAGCATTAAGCTAAGCTAAGAAAATGGATGTGTTTAGTTGAGGAAGGATAATAATAAATTCATTAAAATTGTTTGGTGGGAGATGGATATGATTCAAACTAATTTTAGCTTTATTTGTGGCAAACTAATATTTATCCAAATTCATTAACATCCATTATATTGAACAAAACATTTAAAACATTTCTGGGAAAATGACAGTAGTTTATTGTAAGCATAAACATTAGGTGTGGGAACTCATATGTACTATTAATCAGTTTTAAACCAAAGGCTATAACTAAAATTAGTTTTTAGCACAATTACATAATTGATTCACAAATGTAGTCTATTTCTTTCATTAAAACCCCAACTTAAAAGGTCTAGCAAAATGAGTTTTCAATTAAAATATTTTTAGAATTAATAAAACTTAAAACAATTTCGTCATAATAACCAAGCTTTTCTTTCTAATAAGACATCCAATTTAATATAATTTTATTATTTTTGTAGGTAATAAAAATTTGGTTCGATTCATATGTAAATTGACTATGAACCTCCCTCATTCAACTTTTCGAGCACTTAATGCAACTCCACCGCTATGGAGCGGATGACCATGTGGTGTCTAAAAGCAGATGGAGCAATAGGAAGAGGCACCTGTTTGGTTTCGTTCAAGCCTGTAAACAAACTAACATTCAGTCAATCATTCGGTGTGAAGTTTGTTTATGTTCACTTTCTTAACAAGCATAGCGGAAGATTTTGTGATTGAACAAAGGCTAAGTTTTTTTATTCACTTGATTTTTTTTTCACATTACATTGAATCACAACTTGATATTTAAAGAGAAATACTGAGGTTTAATTTGGAAGATTGTGTTGTCATTGAGGAGGATGATTCGGTGTATTTGACTCATAATTATTATATTTATTGGGTTGCTATTTTGACTGATGATGACTGATCCCACAAATCATTTTCTTATTTTCTAACACTCCCCCTTAAGTTGAAGAGTGGGATACTCAAAATTTAACTTGTCTAAATAGTTACTCAAGATCTTTTCATTGATAGCCTTTGTTAAAATGTTAGCAAGTTGGTCCTCTTAGCTCAATGATCCTTGCTTCAAGTTTTTCTTTATTGAAGTGCCTATCCACTTCAACATGCTTCGTTTAATCATGTTGCATCGAATTTTATGATATTTGAATAGCAGCTTTATTGTCACATATGATCCTGCTGGTTTCTTTTGGAAGGAGTCGACTTCATTTAAGAGTTTTCATATACATAAGTGTTTAGTCAACCCTCGTGTTATCCCTCTAAACTCAGCTTCATCTAGAGGTGTACGAAAAACCGGTTTTTTTAACAGGTTTTATTTAAAAACTTGTTTCAAACTGAACCGAACCGAACCGGCGATTTGTAGATCAGTTAGTTATGCTTGATCTTTGAAACCGGTTTAAGCCGGTTAAAATCCAGGTTCCTTCGTCACAAAGCGGTTAAAAACCGACCCAAAACGGTTAGGACCAATTACTGTTTTGGGTTTAGAAAACCGGTTTCTGTTTTTTTTTTCGGTTAAAAACCGGACTGTTTTCTAAATAAAAAAAATGATTTGTACACCTCTAGCTTCAGCGCTTGAAAGAGTGACCACCTTTTGCTTTTTTACTTCTCTGTGTGACCAAATTCTCGCCTACAAGAGTGAAGTAGCTTGATTTTGATCTACGATCTCCTTTATCTCATGCCAATCTGCATCGATATATACTTAAGTTTTAGATGCCCATTTGCCTTTAATAGAACCCCATGACCAGTTGTTCCTTTAAGATATCTAATAAGTCTCAAAGCCGCCTCCATATGGGCAACTTAGGGTTGATGCATGTACTAGCTTACCACTCCCATAGCATATGCTATATCTAGACGAGTGTGAGATAGATATATATGAGTTTTCCTACCATCCTTTGATGCCTCCATTTGTTTACTAATTATGCTCCTTCTTCCGTATATAGCTTTTGATTTGCAATCATGTGAGTATCTGCTAGTTTGCAATCAAACATCCTGTTTCTGCCAACAAATCAAGAACGTATTTTTCTAGCAAACGCAAACCCTTGTTTTGACCTCAATACTTCTATTCTGAGAAAGTACTTAAGTCGACCCCAAGTCTTTCATTTCAAACTTTGTGGACATATTTTCTTTTAACTTTGCCATCACTTCCTCATAGTTTCCTATAATGATCATATCATCAACGTAGATAATTAAGCATGTTATGAGATTGTTCCTTTGCTTGAGGAACAAAGCGTGATCTTAATTGGTTTGTTGTAAACCATGTTTCTTCATGGTTAGGGTCAATCTAACGAACCAGACTCAGGGAGATTGTTTCAACCCATACAAAGATTTCTTCAAACGGAAAACTTCTCTGTTTTTAAATTTACGTGTGAATGTGGGTGAAGGTTCCATATAGACTTCCTCTTTAAGTTCTCCATGTAGAAAAGCGTTTTTCACATACAGCTGAAAGCTGATCAAGGGGTCATCCTTTATTTGCGGCTATCGAGAACAGAACTCTCATTGTGTCAATTTTGGCAACCTGAGAGAAAGTTTCTAAATAATCAATCACATATGTCTGAGTGTAACCTTTAGCTACAAACCCGGCCTTATATCTTTGGGTATATACGTTTTCGCCCCTCCCCCCTCCCCGGTCCACCTATCCAAGCTTCGCCACGGCTAGGCGAGCGAATTGGTTCCTTTTGGGTCTCAAGTTCATTACCAGTGTCGTTGAGAATAAAGGCTTAATGAACTATACCATTTTAGTTTTATAAATATACCATTTTAATGAAAACGTGTGTCGTAGATTTATTATTTTGAATTAAGACTTGAGGTGTTAAATGGGACATATTTGTGAGTTTACATGAACGTAACATGTTTGCTATAAGAAAACAGTTATTTTACTTTTTTTGCATATTCACACTCTAAAATTACATATTTATTAAAAAGGTACAAATTTAAATAAATTAATTATATTTCTTAACTTTTTTTGAGCCCAACAAAACCGTCATCTTGAGCCTAACAAACCGTTCAGAGTTTGATTCAGAACTGAAGCAAACTATTTCTTAACTTTTTTTGAATGATTAAACTTGTACACCATGGGGATTGAACTTCTTACCTCCTACTGTTTCAAATTTTATCTAATTTACCAATATTACTAGTCTATTCCTAAGTGGATTAGTATAAGTGAAATTCTTTAACACCAATTGGGTGACTTCTAGAAAAATGTTATAATTGCAAAAATACCAAGAAGAAGTTAGAAAACTCAACCTTCCTATGAGTTGAGATGCACATGATTTTATCCTATAAAAAACATGATTTTATCCTATAAAAAACGTGACAGTTGTACAACTCTAACAATAATCACTATTTCAATTTGCATCGACTATTTAAGTTTTTAAAATTATAATAAATTATAAAAGGTAGAATTTATATGTGTATATGTTGCCACAACGATTAAATAGTGGTAATAAAGTGTGTATTATTGATATAAGATAAGTAACCTTGGGAGATCTAAGGTTAATTGGTATGAGTACAAAGGAGGAGTACGTGTTACAACCGGGAAAGTACAACATAATTACATAGGAGAAGTAAAGTAGCAAATGGTTTGCAAGTCTGAGGTTCAAGTCTTGCATCCGGGGTGTCTTTCGACATAGTTGGGTATTTATAGGCGTCCAAAAGTCTTCTCTTTAAGCAGACCTATAACTTTTCTAGGAGATGAAGTATAGCAGGGTCATTTCCCTTGTTTCAGAGTTGTATTCTTTTCTTCCATACGATTGATCTTGAATTGTCTCCATGTGTCTTATTAATTAGTCTTTGTCTTTAACCTTTTGTTTTTGACTTATGAGACTTCCGACTTGTCTCGGTCTTCGCGCCTTACAGCTGTTGCATCGTCTATGAGGAGATGGCTTCTTTTTATTCGTTTCTGGAGACTCACTAGGGTTGTCTATGTTGTGAGGATTAATTATTTATCTCCTTCCATTATTATATGAGGGAAAGTGGGTTTTGACCCACTATACAAAGATTTACCGAACAACCATTATAAAAGGTAGAATATTTATGTGTATATAAAGGTTTACCAAACAACGACAAAAGGCTAAACAAACGCTAAAACGTAAACAAACTATTAAATCGATAATAATGTCACCATTTACTACATCAACTAGATATTCAACTTTTTAGTAATAATATAACTACTTTAATTGCATTGATGAGAAAACTATTATAACGTAAATTATTTGGATTTATAGTATACAGACCTAAAAAGTTTTTGATGAAATTGTCAAATTAATTGAACTTATTATTAAGTTTACCTAAAATAAATAGTACGTAAGGCTCTATTTATATATTCACTGTTCATACTATTTAATGTAATTATCTAGTTAATATGTATATATATTCACTGTAATTATCTAGTTAATGTAATTATCAGGTTGTTATTTATTTTTCTTTATGGTTCACCTAGTGTCACTTCTTAATGCCAGTTTTGGGAATATGTGAGTGGTGTTAGTGACTTTAGATAGAGCCAATTGGTGTTCTTAAAATTCTCATGATTTGTAAGTTTAGCTGTTAAAAAAGTTAAAATTATCATATTTAATATGTAGAGCTAAATGTCATTTTAGTTCATGTGACTTGGTTCATTTTGTCAGTATAGTGTAAATGTTTCATTTTTCTCCCGTGGGTCCAAAAAGGTTTCACCATTGCCATTTTTGTCCACTAAGTTAACTTAATCCGTTTTTTCTGTTAACGAGAATTGCAGCTCGGTCATTTTATACGTAATTATGGTAACTAGAAAGGCAATTTGGTCATATAAAATGACCGAATTGCTTTTCTCGTTAACATAAATAATTGATGAGTTTAACCAGTGGACTAAAATGGAACGGTGAAACCTTTTTGGACACACGGACGAAATATGAACCATTTTGACTAAACTGACAAATGGCCCAAACCACAGGGACTAAAATGGCATTTAACTCTAATATGTAAGTTACATATTATAACAATTATCAACATGTCATTATAGCCTAGTGGCATCTTATCTTGGAGTGAGATAAAACTTATGACCATTAGGTTATGGGTTTGATTTTGGGTTTTCTTCTGAATTGGTGTATGATGGATATGATCGGGTGGTTCCGCTCATGGCACGATTACACTCTAGTGGTCCGTCAGTGATCCAAATTTGTCGTTCAATTTAATTTATTTAAGCCGACACGTGATAGAAATAATACGTTTTATTTCATAGATATACTTATTTTTAATACTTGTTTATTGATATGTTTAATACTTGTTTATTGAAAGTAAATAATAATTGTTCTAATTAAACTTAAGTTATTACTACTAGTCCTTTCGGTGACCACAAAGTAACAAGTATAATAACCTAAAAAGTAAATGTTGGTATGGTTTTCATAAAGCATTATGGAATAGTGATGGGGTCATATGAGGTTGTGGGGTCATAAAATGTTTAATACAGTTATTACTGTAACTATATTTGTAAATGCACGAATATATTTCTCTTTTTTGAAAATCTTATATTTCTTATTTCAAAACGTTATAATTAATATCATACTATGTCATCCAAACTTTATTGTAAAACACACTAAAAATCCCATATTTGCCAATCGGTTACATATTCATCACAATCGGATTTCAGGCTAGGTTCAGTTAATCGAGTATGCAAGTGTGTGTGAGTTCCAAATTAGGGTAACCTGATTTAAAGAGCATGCCAGAGAATAGTGTTAGGATGCTGTTTGACACTTTCCCACTGGCCCGAATAAATAACGATTTACCCCTGGCTAAGAATTACAATTTGGTCCCGTACAAAATTACGATTTTACCCCAATTCAAAATTACAGTCTTGACATCACTGTAGCTTTTGACATTTACAATTTTACCTCGGTCAAAATTACGATTTTTCCCCGTTCAAAATTACAGTTTTGCCATCATTTTAGTTTTTTCAGCAAAGCTATGGTAGTATTCTGTTTGAATTAGTTGACCCGATGTAACTTTTATTCGTGCCAGACAGCTAGTTATCTGACACTCGCTCATTGGTCTTGACAAATTACAGTTTTGTCCCCAGCTCAAAATTACAGTCAGGGCCGGCTCAACCTTTGTAGAGGCCTAAAGCAAACTCGAAAAATGGGGCCTTCTCAAATTTTATTGCACTTAACCTTGCAAAATTTACGTGTTTTGAGCTAAATAATTTTCCAATTTCAACTCATTGTCCAACCACCTAATATGGAATAACTCTTTACAATTTTCATATAGTGATACCTCCTAATACAATACCCATTAATATTATATATCTAACAATGTACTAAGTAGCATATTTGCAAAATCATTCCAAGCTTTCTTCCTTCCTACTTAAAATGACTTATTTACTAGAAAGGTGATACCCTTTAGGATTGATGGCCCAAAGCAAGTGTTTTAATACGCTTGCCCTGAAGCCGGCTCTGATTACAGTCTTGCCATCTTTTTTTTTCTAGCAAAACTATGATAGGTTTTTTGTTTTAGTTGGTTGAGAAATATTTGGTCTAGCGCCCCGCAATACAGACAGGGAATAAAACTAGTTATGTTTTAACTTCATGTGCGCAATACAGACGGGGAATAAAACTAGTTAGTTTTTTTTTGTTTTAAGATAACTATACAGAAACTGAAACTTAAGATAAAAGTGTTATGTAAATAATCTATCAAATATGGGCAAGAGTTAAAGATGTAATTTTCCACTCTAGGGTAGATATGAGCCTTTGGTTGAAAAAGAAATTGGAACTGTCATAGGATAGGCACATGCATACATGTAAACTTTATGGGTGCAATAATGTCCATAAGATTTTTGGGTTCAAAGTGTCATTGTGTGAAATTGGATTTCTTTTTAAACCCAAATTCATAAACAACCCATCAAGAATGATAAAAGAATTGTGTTTGTGCTTAAATAGTTTGCTTTTAATGTTTTTAAGTCAGTACTAATACAACATTTGTGGTCACAACTCACAACCAAACAAAGCATTCAAATTGCACCAAAAGCTATGAGTGTTGATCTATTTAAACCATGTTTTGGAAAAGCTGAGAATATACTCATTGAGGTGTCGAAATCGAGCGTGATTTCGTTCTAGGTCGATATTTGGTCTAAAAGACTAGTTCTTTGCGGATCTGAGTACGCCTTGAGAACCAAATGCACACTCAGGGGTGCGCACCAAACAAAATCAACATATCATTAGCATGGTGTGGTAGAGGTTGAACATAACAGGAGCTTATGTTTGTATGCTACTTTGTCTAATAAAAATTACACAAAATCACTTATGGGTCATGTTCGGGTAATCAGGGTGTTAAATTCTAATACCATCAAAGGTAATCAGGATCGTAAAAGAAACAACCATAAACCTTATAATCATACATGATAAAAAAAAGGTCCATGTATGAGTCCTTTGTTAATATAAGGCCATAAGGTTGTAACTTTAGGTCTTAAGTGATCTTATTGAAGTATATACTATATATTCGTACTTGTTTGATTTTCTAGTATTTGAAATGATCATGAAGTATATATATTAAAGGTGGTTGTGATCATCATCCAACCATTGAGGTGAGCTAGTATTGGATCAGGTCAAACCTAAGACCATATATAATGGCATGTGGTTGTGAAAGGGAGCTTAGCCACGTTGAACTCACTACCACACAAACACTGCACCACACCCAAGTGAGTGGTCGTTGGAGGATTCATTGTGGCCGCCCTCATGCTCGTGAGGCAAAAACCCATCTCCTATTTAATGTAGATAACCAATTAAACGCTTCCACGTTTATTTATTTATTTTTTTTTTGTAAATGTATGATGTTTAGATACCCACTCCTATCAATTGACCATTAAGTATGTTTAGTGAGTGTGAGTGGTAAAAGCATGATACTTATGTGACGTCTACGTGACACCCTAGGCAAATCCTACATCGGCCGTGATCAGAAGAGATCTTGGTTCATAAGGAATGTCCAGCCTCTTTAAATCACCAACGCGTTTTGGGCTTAATGCTAGTGGATGAGAGAACTCCACAGTTAAGCGTACTCAGGTGGGAGCAGTACCATGATGGGTGACCTCCTGGGAAGTCTCCATCGGGGCGACCAAAAAACAAAGCCGTGAGTTCCTGGATGGGCAACCCATCGGGGGCAAAGCGGACAATATTGGTGATACGAGGGGCCGGATGTTACAAATGGTATCAGAGCCACTCCTAAGCCGTTCAGGATGGTGGGGCAAACCTCATCAAGGACGATGAGTCCCTGGGGGGGTGATTGTAACGATACCGACTACCGAAAGATTAACATGGACCATTGTGACACCCTAGGCAAATCCCACATCGGCCGTGGCCAGGAGAGATCTTGGTTCTTTAGGAATGTCCTGCCTCTTAAAATCACCAACACGTTTTGGGCTTAATGCTAGTGGATGAGAGGAAAACTCCACAGTTAAGCGTTCTCAGGTGGGAGTAGTACTAGGATGGGTGACCTCCTAGGAAGTCTCCACAGAGGCAACAAAAAAAAGCCGTGGGTTCCTGGATGAGCAACCCATCGGAGGCAAAGCGGACAATATTGGTAGTGCAAGGGGCCGGATGTTACACTTTCACTATCACTATCATTGTTGTTGGAGCAAACGGATCAAAAACAACAAACGAACACGGATATTGTGAAAAATGCACTCACAAATCTTTTTCTTTTATTAAAATCAAACCACCATAAAATTACAAGACTCATACACCCCTATTTATAATACCTATCCCAATTAGACCATGACACTAACTAAATAATAACTCAAATACACATGATCCTTACAGTTATGTAACTAGATAAACATCAATTAAAATCCTTAATTAATCAAGATTAATCTCAACAATTGTTACTATCACTCGATTATTACATGTAATGTCTTAAAGGTGACATACACTTGAATGACTTGATTATATAAAAAAATGTTAAAATTATCGTATTACTTGAAATATGAGGATAACACAGAAAATGCAAGTCTTACTAAGGCTATGTGGTGTGAGGGTGTAGGTTGAGACATTATTTGTCACATAGGACCATTAAATTAAATGGTTTACCGTCGCCCTGCTTGATTGATGGTGGTTCGCGTGGATTGAACCATGTTTACCACGGCCCATCCTATTTGATGATTTTGTAGCAAAAAAATACTAAAAAATAAAGGGGACGGTGGTTTGGGTCATTACTCGTGACCACACACTTAGACTATCCGTAGTGAGGGGTATATCACGCCAAAGGGTCACATGGCACCTTGAAACACCAATACGGCAGGTGTTATATGCGACCCAAGGCTCTTCCTCACGAAAAATATGGTTGGTCTCTCACACACATATATTTTCATACATATGTATGTATAATTGAAGGAGTTATATAACCCTATTTCCACTACACACTAAAGTTATATATCCCATCTCTTACGCATTTTCTCATATATCACATAACTCCCTTTATTAAGCCTTAGGAGTCTTGAGCACTAGACATTGCTCAGAATCATCAATCATGCCCGATATCTCAATTCTCAAGGCTCAAACTTCAATTCATCCAATCTATCAAAAACTAAGAAAACATCTGAAAGTGTTGACTTTTGATGGATTTAATACAAAGGTTCAGAGAGGTGACTTCTTGCTATGAACGTCATCATTCCTATGCATTTAAAATTCAGCAGTTGACTTTTGTTTGTTGGTTTGTGGGTTAATGTGATTTTGTAAGTCAACGTGTGGTTTTATTCCTTAACATTATTACAATACCGGACGTGGCTTTTTTTTTGTTTTAACAGCACAACAATTTTATTATTAAAAAAACAAACAAACAAAGGGGTTGATAACACGTGTAAGCTACGTAACCAAAAGATGAACCCAACACACAAAAGCAAGCAACAGAAAAAGCCATTTGTTGATCAACACAACATATGTTTACAAAAATGTTGTGAAACATAATATATGTCGTGTCCAAAACTTTGTCGCTATTTAACTCTTACTTGTCATAACTTGTCAAATTACAGGTAATCATATGCCCACAACCTATTTTTTTAACTAAATGCATAAAAAATACCCAACTAATTATATGATTGGTTAGTTTTCTGGGAAGGACCCACCCAACACCTCCTTTCTCTCGACGTCAATGGCAAAGGTTTGCACCTTCTTGCAACCTTCATCACTTGCCGAACCAGTTGCCGCATCAGAAGGAGTAGGTGTTGCCGGATTGCCATATCACGCCGATGGTTGCGGAGTGTGGTTGCCGCACCATTCCCACCACCCTCATAATATATGTTGTGATTATTTTTGTTGCTATCTTTTTTATAATTGTCTTTTTAATTAGTTATATATGTATTCCATTCAAGAACCTGCTATGAATGTAGAAGAAAAAGGTTACAACTTTAGATTTAAGAAAATAGCATTCGAATAAAAAATTACCAAAGGGTTTATAGATTTGTGGGTACCAAGGTGTAGAGGTGCACAAAAAACCGTACCTGGAACCGGACCTGGTAAGAAAATCCGGAACTGATTTTTTTTTGCTACCATTCCAGCAAAGCAAACGTCGTAGCCGACGCTCTCAGTCGACGAAGCTATGTGTATAGTATTCATGACTCTCAAGCTTTGAATAATCTCGAAATCCTTATCCGCTCCGCCCAGTTTGCTTGTTTTAACGAGAATACCCAGCAAGAAGAAATGAAATGTGGTGCCGAAACTCAACTCGCTGTTAAACCTAATGGTATTTATTATTATCTCGTTCGTATTTGGATTCCTAGCTGTGATAATCTCCGAGAATTGCTAATGACCAAAGCCATAAATCTCGATACTCCATTCATCCCGGAGCCGACAAAATGTATCAGGACCTTCGCCCTAAGTATTGGTGGCCGGGCATGAAAAATGATATCGCCTTATACGTCTCCAGGTGCTTAACTTGTTCGAAAGTTAAGGCCGAGCATCAAAGGCCCTCTGGTTTGCTCGAACAACCCGAAATCCCAACGTGGAAGTGGGAGAGCATAGCCATGGACTTCGTTACGAAGCTCCCTCGCACCTCCTCTGGTCACGATAGCATTTGGGTTATCGTTGATCGTCTTACTAGCAGCTCACTTTATTGCCATACGAGAAGACTAAAAGGTTGAACGATTAGCCTGAATCTATACCGACGAAGTCATATGCCGACATGGGATGCCTCGTGACATCATCTCTGACCACGACGGTCGCTTTACCTCACGTCTCTGGTAGACTTTTCAATCCGCTCTCGGTACTACTCTCAATCTCAGTACCGCTTTTCACCCTCAAACCGACGGTCAGACTGAGTGCACGATCTGCACCCTCGAAGACATGCTTCGTGCGTGCATGATAGATTTCGGTGGTAATTGGGATACGCATTTACCTTTAATAGAATTCTCGTACAATAATAGTTATCATACCAGCATTCAAATGGCTCCTTTTGAGGCATTGTATGGAAGAAAATGTCGATCGCCTATTGCAGGGCACGAGATAGGAGAAGCACAAATCACCGGTCCCGAGCTAATTCAAGAAACGACAGACAAGATCCTCCAAATCAGATACAATCTCTTGAAAGCTCGGAGTCGCCAAAAGAGTTATGCCGATAAACGCCGCAAGCCCTTACAGTTCGAACTGGGAGATCACGTTCTCTTAGAGGTTGCACCTTGGAAATGAGTGATCCGTTTCGGAAAGAAAGGAAAGCTAGCGCCTCGATACGTGGGTCCTTTTAAGATTCTGGAAAGAATTAGCAAAGTGGCCTATCGACTCGAACTACCGGCAGAACTTAACAATGTCCATCCGACTTTCCACGTCTCAAACCTCAAGAAATGCCTCGCTGAAGAAAATCTCCATGTACCACTCGAGGATCTCCAAATAAACAAGACCCTTCACTTCATGGAAAATCTGGTAGAAATCATGGACTGAGAGACCAAGAAACTTCGACACTTCGCATTCCTATTGTGAAAGTCCGATGGGAAGGCAAACGCGGCGCCGAGTTCACTTGGGAATTGGAAAGTGATATGAAAGCTAAATATCCACATCTTTTCATTACGGCCACTACTTAAATTTCGAGACGAAATTTCCTAAAGTAGGGGAGACTGTAACAACTCGCAATTTCGTTATCATTTTTTGTATCTATCAAGTACTCCGAGATTTGATTATGGAAAAGTTTATGTTAAATAATGGAATTTTGTCACAACTATATTACATCGAATCGCTTACTAAAAGCTAATTCAATCGCAATCACAAGTAACTATGTTACTTCAAGAGCCGAGTGGGTTATTGTTTAATAAACACTTGTGCCATCGCATCGCTTATCGCATCGCATCGTAAAACGCAGTTAATTGTGTTTTATGTGTGTTATACTTGGTTATTTTATTGGTTTACTATCACTAAAACACTCGCACGCTTACGTAACACGCTCTCTCTTAATACAATGGTTATATAACGCTTAATGCTCTGCTAAAACGCTTAATGTAACTATCTAATACAAATCGAATCGCCAAACGAACGCCTGACGCGAAAATAACGAACAAAACTTCGCCTTTAGCCAAGTTCGCCCGAACTTGTCCAGGCCTCCAGAACTCAGCATATGAGCCAAGTTCGCTCGAACTGGCTTCCAAATCAAAGGAGTTCATCAAGTTCGCCCGAACTTGATCATTTCCAGCTCATTTTCACCTCACCTATAAGTACTCAGCACCTCTCCTCATTTGAACTTGCTGCAAGTTCGCCCGAAACCTCACGAAACCGAAAACCCTTGATTTCCAAGTAAGAATCAACTCTTTTTCATGCAACAACAACGTTTTACAACGAATTTGCACAAGGTTATACCTTCGATTTCATCAAAACTCTCATGTTTACGAAAATCTTCATTTTTATACAAAACTTCTGTTTTTCACTTAGATCTATCCTTAGATCTAAGTAAAACCTTTTAAACATCGATTTCTACACAAAAATTCGACTAAATGACGTATGTTTCGTTCACTTTGAAGTGGAACGAGGCGTTGTCAAGCAAGATCTCAGATCCGGAAGCACAAGACGATGTCGTCACTTTGCACAAACTGGACTAACCCGTACGAACCATAAGTTCGCCCGGATTAGTCCGAGTTTCTGTAAAATGGCTAAAACTCGCTCCAAAAGACTTTCCAGCCTAGGTTTTACTCAGTAGCTTAAGGTTGGAGGGATGGATACTCGATTTCCTCAGCAAAGACGCGAAAACGCACGAATTGGTGACCAAAACAGTCAAGTTCGCTCGGAAGACATCAAGTTCGCTCGAACTTGTACCAGATTGGTGACCAAGTTCGCCCGAACTTGATCAAACTTTGTCAAGAAACGCACAAGTTCGCCCAACTTGTACTGATTCCAAGGAATCAGGACAAGTTCGCCCGAACTTGTACTCTTCCAAGGAAATACACAAGTTCGCCCGAATGTACCCAAGGTACAAGTTCGCCAAAACTTCACCGTTCTTTCAACCGTTAACCGATTCAGCATTTCAGAAGACTGATGCACTTCTGTTCGCTTACAAGCTAATCCGGCGCTCTCCTTAACTTACTTCAGATCCGCATCTCTCTCCAAATCGCATCAACTGTGAGTTACTTGAACCCTTTTACGCTTAAACGCACTTTTGGGTGTCACATATGTTCGTATATCAAATCACATCACACCACTCTCAAACGCTTATTCGCAATCCGCTATACTGACTATAATGAAATCTGCTGAATTGTATGTGTTACTTGATTGCTAGTACGCCACCCTTAACATGATAGCTTGCTAGAGGTTGACCCGCCACCCGGAGGCCCGGGGTTGTTAAGGCTCGCATTTTTATTTCTCATTTATTTTCTCTTTAGTATGTGGACCCTTGTTCGCATGCCTCGATCAATCGCGGTTTGTTGGTTTACTTGAATCTAGTAGATACATAGTTCACAACCTCTTACGTATGTCATGCGGTGTATGCTAAACGCTTTTATATCTATTATGTACGCAAACCTGTATGCTCACCTTTACTTAATTGTATTGACATGTTATTTTAACATATGTGGCAGGTTGATGACTTCTCGCTGAAATGGATTAGGATCTTACTTTTAGAAACGCAATGTAATAAAATCTAGGGGAGATCGAACTTGAATTGTTTTATGAGATTACTTGGTATTTTGTAACTTATTTGAGGATTATATGTTGATAGTATGGGATATTAACGCTTAAATATTGTCGCTTAAATAGTGTTATGGAATTCTCATGAGACAATCTGGTTCGCCTAGTGCCACGCCCCGATGTTTCCGCCATCGGTTGTGGTGTGACAGATTGGTATCAGAGCCATAACTATAGGGAAATTAGGTAGAACTGCCATGTTTGACCTAGTCTATAGTTAGGATACCAAATCAGGCCGTTACGCATCGATTAAACGCCCAAACTACGCACTGACAAGTTCGCCCAAAGTTGGGGCAAGTTCGCTCGAACCAGATCAAGTTCGCCCGAACTTGACCTCGTTCGCCCGAAGTTGTCAGTCCCCTCTCAAACCTAAGACAAGTTCGCTCGAAGGTCAAGTTTGCCCGAAGATGGTCAACTTCGCCCGAACTTGATCATACGTCTTCGAAACGAACTTTTAAACTATGTATGCTTTTCCTAAAGCTTCCACAATACACGTGAGGAACGCTCGTATCACACAAAACGAGTGATCAAGTCGAGATTAGGTTTGAAAACCAAGAACTCTCGATAAGATCACTCACTCCGCGCATTCTATCGCACAAGATACCTTCGTTGAGTTAGGAGTGATATCCAAACCTCGACGAGAATCTACATTTCTATCTAGTGGAACTCCCGATTCGACCGGTGAGCATAACCACAACTGGGAATGAAGTTGTTAAGTTAGGGGTGAAACCCGCATCTTAATAATTAGTTCCACTCCTCGATTTTCAATCTCACCAAAGTCTCGACTATTTCGATGATTCAGAACACGACGTAACTGGAAGGATAAATGTCGTTAACCGTTGTACGGCAAGAGCATTTGTCTATTAGGCCAAATCGTGTGTCCGAACTCAGAGAATCTTCGAACCACTTTGGGTAGTCGCTGTCTCAAAACCCTGGACACTCCAAATTGATTTAAGCCTACAATCGTCGATTATAAGCATCATCAAGTTTATTTAATTATCTACGTGTTTACGTTTATGGATTATACGCTTATTCGATTTCTCGCTTTATCGATTTCTCGATTTATCGCTTTTACGCTCCATCGATATATGCACTACTCGCACAGCCCTCGTAATCTAAAACGCTAATTAATTCACCAACCAAACTAAAACGCTCAACTCTCCTACGCGAATGTCCTCATACGCAGCTTTACTCGCCTATCATGCTTATATCTCGCATCTCGAACAAGCTACGCTTTATTTATAAGAAGGTGAATACGTGCAAAGTATATGCTTACATGAATTATGTGACTACGTGCTTACGTGCTTATGTGCGATGTGCTTATGTGCCTACGTGTTTACTTGCCTACATGTTTATGTGATTTTGTGCCTTACTTGAATAATAATAATAATAATAATAATAATAATAAGTAAACTTTTGAACATAAACCTACTATAATCGAATCTCACCCAATCGAATCCTTCATGTAGATGTCTTCCATGGGATCTCACACTAGGAGGAACATCCAGCGCAACAACGCCGACAAGTGAATCGCCTCGCTCATGGCCAAGCAGATGGCCAAGGTGGTCCCCCAGATTGTCAGCGAGATCCATGCTATCAGCAGTAACTCATCGGTTGATTCAAAAACCGACACACCGAAGACTTCGTTCAGCTTCAAGCAATTCAAAGCGTGCGGACCTCTCACTTTCTCCGGCATGGAAGGACCAAGTGCTATGTTCCATTGGTTCGATTCCATCGAGGTTACGTTCCTCCAAAGCGGATGCCCCGAAGCTCTGCGCACCATCAACGCTACCGGCGTATTCCAATCAAAGGCACTTGATTGGTGGACCGCGAAGCGCAACAAGCGCGGGAACGATGAAGCTTACGGGCTCACTTGGGAGGAACTCAAGGAAATCATGGTGAAAGAATTTTGTCATCCCCATGAAGTTCAAAAGCTAGAGAATGAATTTTGGGATATCAAGCAAGACGGCCCCGACAACGCTGGTCTCACAGCCCGTTTCAAGCAGTTGAGTATTATCTGTCCTGGTCAGGTGGACACTACTGAGAAGGCAATCAAGAAATACCTCTGTGCTCTACCAGATTGCGTCGCTGATTTTGTTCAAGCAGCGCGTCCTACTACTATCGAGGAGACCTATCAGCTAGCCGCCGAAATCAATTACAAAAGTGTTCAGGCTGGTTACTTCAAGAACAGCAAAGTCGCGAATCAAGCTATCACCAAGCCGAGTGCTACCACTGATCCAACACAAGAATCAAAGTCAAGCCGCCGAGGTCGTAAAAGAGGGAACCCAAGCAAGAACTGTGCACTTGTTGCACCACCGAACCCTCAGCCGCTTCAGTCTGCTACACCAAACGCCCTCCTGCAAAGCGTGCGTACACTGGTCCTCATCCACTGTGCTTGAAGTGCACTTATCACCATGCGGTTGGAGGCAATTTCCGTTAGTACCAACTGCAACATCTACGGCCATTTCACCGTCAGCTGCCGTTCAGGTCCCCGTCAGCCAGCTCCTCAAGCACCAGCAGCACTACCAGCTCCACCTCGTGCTCCTCAGACCAGCCAGCAGCAGCCTCAGCAGCAAGCACCAGTCCCAAAAGAACGTGCTTGCTACACTTGTGGTGATCCAAACCACTTTAGTAATGTCTGCCCAAACAAAGTCGTGAAGCAAGAGCCGCAGCAACAGCCTTAACAGCAGCCACCACAGCCACCGCAGCAGCAGCAACCACAGGCTGCGCGTGGAAGAGCCTTTAATCTCAATCATCGTCAGGCTCAGAATGACAACAATGTTAACGGTACGTTCCTTGTTAATGGTATTTATGCTTCATGTTTATTTGATACTGGTGTCGATAACTGTTTTGTATCGTTAGAATTCGAAAAGCTTTTAAAATGTAAACGCGCTAAACTCCCAAAGACTTTCGATGTTGAATTCGCCACCGGAAGAAGCGTTACCGTTAACTCCGTCCTACGTGGTTGTACTCTCGATCTCAACAACCACATCTTCTCGATCAATCTCATACCTATGCAATTAGGTAGCTTCGATATCATAGTAGGCATGGATTTTCTTCGTGAAAATCATGCTGAAGTTGTTTGTTTCGATAAAATGATTCGTTTTCCTCTCCCGAACGGTGATCAACTCCATGTTTACGGTGAAACTCCCTCAAAGAAGTTGATGCTTACGTCGTGTACTCAAGCGAGCAAGTGTTGCGAAAGCAATGTGTCGTATTCCTAGCCCATATCGTGAACCCGGAGAAAGAAAAGAAAACCTGGAAAGACGTACCCGTTGTTTGTGAATTTCCTAAGGTTTTTCCCGACGATTTACCCGGTTTACCCCCTACTCGTGATGTCGAATTCCCTATTGATTTAATTCCCGGTGCTACTCCCGTTGCTAAAACCCCTATCGCCTTGCACCATCCGAAATGCGCGAGCTATCTAGCCAACTTCAAGAGCTTCTTGATAAAGGCTTCATACGACCGAGCACTTCACCATGGGGCGCACCCGTCCTTTTCATGAAAAAGAAGGATGGATCGTTCCGAATGTGCATCGATTATCGTGAACTCAACATACTCATGATAAAGAACCGTTACCCTCTGTAACATCCGTCAAAAAACGGATTTACCAAACCCGCTCCGTTTATCAACCGAACAGTCAGTCAAAATTTTCGTTTCGAATTAAATGTCCAAAACATTTTTAAACGATCCGTAATCAATTATTATACGCGAATATATATTTAGTTTTTGAAAAACTGTCAAAAATCGCAAAATAAAAATTAAATACATCTGCCGGGTTTCGAACCCGGGTCTGTACCGAGTCACTAAGTGACTTAACACCTCACACACAAACCACTGCGCCGCTTGTTATGTTTGATGAATATTAGAATCAGTTAATTGATATAGTGACTTTACAAATTCAAAACCGGCGCCCAATCGTTTCAGTCGTCGGAATCCCGGAATTTCCGCGAATCTTAACTACGATTTACGTTATAACGTAAACCTTTAATCACATATCGGTTATAACCGATGTTTGAAGTCCGCGACCAAATTCAAAACCGCCGGAAAACTTGAATTGATGAACCCAGCCCAAAACCAGACCAAATACATCTTGTTTCTCCTATAAATTGACCCACAATCGTCTGCAAACCTTTTCGCTAAAAAATCACATCTTTTCACGGCGTAATTTTTCTCGCCGGAAGTTCCCTGCTCATCGCCGGAAAACCGACTTTCTTATTTCTGAACTTCACTGAATCCCCTAAACCTTTACCGAAGTTACCAATACTCTTTCCAAGATTTCCGGAGACTTGTTGCTGCCAGACACCCGTAGCCGGAGTTGGATTCTGTCGCCGGAGTTCTGCCGGAAAACAGAGGATCCAGTCGGTATAATCTCCGCTCAGTTTCTTTTTTCTTTTTCACTTCTATCTTACTAGTAATTAACCTAAAACACCATTGAACTTGAATAAAAACTCGAACCAGTCAGACCTGATTTCTGGTTCAACATTGACGAAGAAGACGACGCACTTTCGTTAACATATAAGTTTAATTAAAATCATGATATTAATCGGGTTAGACACACAGTCCAGCGGTGGACTGTGTGCACATAAGACGTTAATTATGCAAAGGTCTCGAGTTCGAATCCCGTTTCACACACGTTGCCTTAATAAAAATCAAGTTTTGTTTAACTGAACCGGATCGCCTTAGTTATATGTTAAGTATATTGATAACCAGAATAATAACCAAGTTAGACACACAGTCCAGCGGTGGACTGTGCGTTTGTTTACATCACTGGTCAAGAGTTCGAGTCCGGTCATCAGCACCGACTCGGACAATTATCTTTTCTTTTTAAATAAGGCAGAAAAGGAAATAAGTAATTTGTCTTTAAGTATAATAAAAATCAAGTTATATAACATGTTGAACACACAGTCCAGCGGTGGACTGTGTGTTATATTAAACCACAGGTCACGGGTTCGAGACCTGTGGTGTGCATGACCGTTTCGATTAAATTGTTTTTAAAATAAAAATGATTTTCGGTTTAATCTAATTAGTGTATATATATAATTAAAATCGGATATATAACGGGTTAGACACGTAGCTCAGTTGGTAGAGCTGCGTGCACGCGTACGAGAGGTCTCGGGTTCGAGCCTCACTCAGCGCACAATAAACTGTCAACGAACCGGTCAACGGTCAGGTCAACGGTCAACCGGCCGGTCAACGGTCAGAAAAATAATAAATTTTTTTTTATTTATTTTTATTTAATTATTTTAATTAAAAATCAATTATAAATACTTAAAAATAACATTTTTAAGATTAGAAAATAGTTTCAAACTCACAAAAATACACCCAACAATCCTACTAAAATAGTTTAATAAAATCCGTTTACTCACCAAACCATAATGCGTTTTATCTAGGTTAAATCTCACTCGTGGTTAAAACCACTTCGCGTGCATTCATCATCATCAACCGAACGCACCCACTGTGAGTGAATCTTACAATTCCCCCTTTTAAATTACACGTTTTGGGGTGTGTCATGTGTTATGAATTAATTAATTTATTTATTTAAACTTGTGCCATACCACATCATGACTTAATCTTAGATTGATTTATTGTTGTGATTTATTTTCCGTTTGTCAAATTACATGAAACTCATACAATAAGCCCATCAGTTCCTCGTGGGAAACGAGTAGAACATCGCGTGCTTCAATTCAAATTCATTATTGTTCATGTGTGTTTTCATTGATTTTATATTGTTTGTAGTTGTGTTATTCATATTATCATGTTTATGCAATTCATTCATCAGGCCCCTCAGTTCCTCGTGAGAGACGAGTTGAGCATCGCGTGCCTTTAATTGTTCCATTATTGTTCATGAGTGTTTTCATTTAACATCTTATGATTATTGATCAAGTTACATCTAATTTTACTCATGTTTGGTTGTGCACATTTTTCATAATCAATTTAAATAAATTGTTCAAATGTTTTCCATAGGATTCATTCGCCAACATTATGTTGATCCAAAAACCTTTTTACACATGATACAGGTGAACAGGTTGAAGCAAGGATAGCATAGGATATGCCTTAGAAGAGAACAAAGGAGTTAGATTGTTAGTTAGATCATGTTGTAGCAATCATTGTAAACTTTCATTTAATTTGTATTAATGAATATGAAACATTTAATAAATGTCATGAGCTTTGATGATAACCCAATCATGCCCCGATCACCTTATCCGCTGCGGGTCGGGGTGTGACAGATTGGTATCAGAGCCATGACTATAGGGATATAGGATAGGTTATTAGACCCTTAGAGCCTATACTATAGTCTGCCTAAAATATTAAATTGATTAAGTGGTTACATACAAACTTGTGATATTTATTTGTTTCATATTTGTTTACATTTCAGTCAAACATACATGCTCATATACATGTTCATTATACATATATACATATTCATTATACATATATCGATGTTCATGTGTTCAATTTATTTTCATACTCTCGTTATCCAAAGATTTTATGCAATTTTCAATTCTCATCAAAGTAAGTTCTGCGACGGGCATGTAGTAACTGGAAGGGTACAAGTACCGGTAGTCGGAACGTCCTGTCTAGGCTGGCATTCGTATAAATCCAATATAACGGACCAGTTTGCCTACCTGGGGACCAACGATGAGAGTACGAAGGACCTATTAGGCCAAAGCATGCCACACCAAACGTCGTTCGAACTAACCCTACTTTGAGGTGTCACCGTGTCTACACCTGGACACATTCCAAACATCACACGTTGTATACATATTTCTCGATTTTCACCGGGTTTTGTGTACGCAACCAGGCAGAAACCGTGCGAACCATATGAAAAACCGGTAATTCATGGGGGCCCACATGATTACATAAGGTAAAGTATGGCGGCATGACGGGCCTAACAGCGAGCAAAGCCAAAGACATCCTATGGATGTGGTATTTTTGTATGATTATTTTATGAATGTTCATCCCTAATGTGACCCATGATCTCAAAAGCATCCAACTCATACCCTTTTCATGTATTCATTGTAGATGTCTTCTAACCTCGCCCGTAGGAAGATGAGAGCAGGAAAAGCCCGCGAACGCATGGCTACCTTAATCGCTAAACAAATGGCTGCTGTAATACCCAATATTGTAATCCAAGTTCAACAAGCACTTACCAATAATCCTGTCAATCAAGCAAACCAAAACATTTTCAACTCTTCCCCAAATACCACTAAATGCACCTACAAGCATTTCAAATCATGCGACCCTCCGAAATATAAAGGGACTGAAGGTGTCACCGCACTCCTCCATTGGGTTGAAGAAATGGAGAATACTTTTCTAAATTGCGATTGCCCTGATGATCGCAAAGTGCGTTATGCTACCGGTCGACTATATGGGATAGCACTTACTTGGTGGAACACAGAGAAGGCAAAACGAGGTGTTGAAGATGCTATGTCCCTAACTTGGAATGAATTGAAGGAAATCATGACCAGACGATTTTGTCCAAGGAGCGAAATCAAGAAGCTAGAAGATGAATTTTACTCATTGAAGCAAGTGGAAGGAGACCACACCACCTACAACAAAAGGTTCCTTGAATTACATCAAATGGTTCCCAACATGTTTACTCCCCTCTACCGTTTGATCGAGCACTACATTCGTGGTCTTCCGTCAAAGATTCAAGACCCTGTGATAAGTACCAAGCCTGCAACTTTGGAAGCAGCAATGGAGCTAGCAACAGAGCTCACCGAGAACCGAATCCGAAACAAAGACTTCAAGGAGGAGAAGAAGAAGGATAAAGAATCGACTGAAACCCCCGAATCCCCTTCTCAAACCGAATCCCCTTCTCAACCCGAATCCCCTTCTCAACCCAAACCTAAGAAAAGAAGAGTCAGGCGACTTTTCGCTGCGACCCAACGAAATCAACCCGTTTTTCACGCTATACCCATCCGAGCTGTCCCAATCACCCAAGAGGCACCCAACTCAGCTTACCCAAATAAGAAACCATATCTTGGACCTCACCCTCGATGCAACAACTGTTTTTATCACCATCCCTTTACTTTACCTTGCCGGCTATGTACAACTTGTGGACGTTATGGTCATTTGAGCAATGTTTGTCGCACCTTTCAAGACCAAACCTTTTCCCCTACTCAAAACATGGCCCAAACTTATCATCAACCCCAACACCCCATATTCCCATATGCTCGAGCTTGCTTCAATTGTGGCGACCCTACCCACTTTAGAAACACATGCCCTCAATTGGTAAACGTTATCAACACTCAAGCCCAATCAAACCCAGTTAACCAAGTAAACCAAGAAAACCCAACCACTATGCCGCCAGCAAGAGGAAGAGTCTTCAATATCAACGCCAACCCTGTCGAAGATAATGACGGCCCAAACGAAGATACTCAGCTAGTCCTGTTCGCCGAAGATCCAGATTCAACTCCTATTGTTTAGTCTTTCTTTATCACATGTGTAGACTGTTAGAGAAATCATTGGATATTATATATTATATATTGTTTTCAGTATACGATTTTGCCGAGGCCGCAGCTCCCCATCCATCGAGGTTGAGTTTGATCCCCATTTTATTATGGGTTGATCAGGGTGTGCCCGCACGATCGGCTCCGTTTGTTGAGCCTTGATCGGTTACGTAGTATTACATTTCAGTACATGCAATATGCTCGGCTCCGTTTGATTGAGCCTTGAGTACACAGATTTATTTACATTTCCAGTTCATGCAATACGCTCGGCTCCGTTTGATTGAGCCTTGAGTGCACAGTTCAATTTACGTTTCAAGTTCATGCAATACGTTCGGCTCCGTTTGATTGAGCCTTGAGCGCACATACAATTTCATTATCAGTATCTTGTGGTTGTGGTGTTTGTAGTAGAGTCGCATCGAACTAACCATAACTTTCGGATAAAGTCAACGAAAATTTGACAAGGATATGGTGGATACGCCGATGGTACTTCCTATATATAAGTATTCTTGTCAAATAATCGGAGGCATTATCAGGCGGTTATGAGAGGTTCCATGCATAGGCTGTTTGTGTGGTTAAGTTATTCATATTCAGTACATGCAATATGTTCGGCTCCGTTTGATTGAGCCTTGAGCACACAATTTCAATTTCAGTACATGCAATATGTTCGGCTCCGTTTGATTGAGCCTTGAGCACACAATTTCAATTTCAGTACATGCAATATGTTCGGCTCCGTTTGATTGAGCCTTGAGCACACAATTTCAATTTCAGTACATGCAATATGTTCGGCTCCGTTTGATTGAGCCTTGAGCACACAATTTCATTTTCAGTACATGCAATACGATCGGCTCCGTTCGATTGAGCCTTGATCGCACAGATATGTTTCATTTCAGTAATTTATGTTTGTTGTATTGATTGTAGAGTTATAGGACTAATCATAATTCACTGTTAAAACCAATGAAAATTTGACAAGAATATGGTGGATACGCCGCTGGTACTTCCTATATATAAGTATTCTTGTCAAAGGATCAGAGGCATTAACGGATGGTTATGAGAAGTTCTATGTAGGATTTATTAGTTTCTTGGTAACCAATCATAACTTGTGGATAAAACTAATGAAAATTTGGCAAGAATATGGTGGATACGCCGCTGGTACTTCCTATATATAAGTATTCTTGCCAAAGGATCAGAGGCATTATCAGGCGGTTATGAGAAGTTCCAGGTAGGATTTATTATTTGCCTTGGTTGGAATTTGTGTTACATTTATATCATCATGTTATTTAAAGAGATTGGATTGTGTCCCATTTCTACATAAATTAACCTCTCCATCATAACAAACGAGAGAGGAACTTCCATCATTCAAACATATATGTTATCAGAATGTGGATTCAAATATTTGCTGTTGTGTTTAATCATGTTCAAATATTCGCTGATGTGTCTATTCATGTCTGAATATTTGCTGTTGTGTTTATTCATGTTCAAATAATTGCTGATGTGCTCATTCATGTTCGAATATTGCTGTTATGTTTATTCATGTTCAAATATTTGCTGATGTGTTCATTCATGTTTGGATATCAGCTGTTGTGTTTTTATTTATGTTCCGTGTAGATTGTAGTGTTAGAAGTTTTGCCTTAGGATATAGCCATATTTTTCCCAAACGTATCTAAACTCTTATGAACGATATCATTTTTAGAGAATCATTCCTGTTTACCAATATTCACACAGTAGGCAACAAAAAGCGATTCCTGAATAGGGTACATAACCCTTACAAGGAACGTTACCGCCTCGAACAAAAACTTAAACCTTCATTTTTCTGAGCATACAACTGTCAAACAAAACGTCATCATCCTTTTTAGTCAAAATATATCATTATTCAAATTTCGGGACGAAATTTCTAAAAAGCAGGGGATACTGTAACATCCGTCAAAAAACGGATTTACCAAACCCGCTCCGTTTATCAACCGAACAGTCAGTCAAAATTTTCGTTTCGAATTAAATGTCCAAAACATTTTTAAACGATCCGTAATCAATTATTATACGCGAATATATATTTAGTTTTTGAAAAACTGTCAAAAATCGCAAAATAAAAATTAAATACATCTGCCGGGTTTCGAACCCGGGTCTGTACCGAGTCACTAAGTGACTTAACACCTCACACACAAACCACTGCGCCGCTTGTTATGTTTGATGAATATTAGAATCAGTTAATTGATATAGTGACTTTACAAATTCAAAACCGGCGCCCAATCGTTTCAGTCGTCGGAATCCCGGAATTTCCGCGAATCTTAACTACGATTTACGTTATAACGTAAACCTTTAATCACATATCGGTTATAACCGATGTTTGAAGTCCGCGACCAAATTCAAAACCGCCGGAAAACTTGAATTGATGAACCCAGCCCAAAACCAGACCAAATACATCTTGTTTCTCCTATAAATTGACCCACAATCGTCTGCAAACCTTTTCGCTAAAAAATCACATCTTTTCACGGCGTAATTTTTCTCGCCGGAAGTTCCCTGCTCATCGCCGGAAAACCGACTTTCTTATTTCTGAACTTCACTGAATCCCCTAAACCTTTACCGAAGTTACCAATACTCTTTCCAAGATTTCCGGAGACTTGTTGCTGCCAGACACCCGTAGCCGGAGTTGGATTCTGTCGCCGGAGTTCTGCCGGAAAACAGAGGATCCAGTCGGTATAATCTCCGCTCAGTTTCTTTTTTCTTTTTCACTTCTATCTTACTAGTAATTAACCTAAAACACCATTGAACTTGAATAAAAACTCGAACCAGTCAGACCTGATTTCTGGTTCAACATTGACGAAGAAGACGACGCACTTTCGTTAACATATAAGTTTAATTAAAATCATGATATTAATCGGGTTAGACACACAGTCCAGCGGTGGACTGTGTGCACATAAGACGTTAATTATGCAAAGGTCTCGAGTTCGAATCCCGTTTCACACACGTTGCCTTAATAAAAATCAAGTTTTGTTTAACTGAACCGGATCGCCTTAGTTATATGTTAAGTATATTGATAACCAGAATAATAACCAAGTTAGACACACAGTCCAGCGGTGGACTGTGCGTTTGTTTACATCACTGGTCAAGAGTTCGAGTCCGGTCATCAGCACCGACTCGGACAATTATCTTTTCTTTTTAAATAAGGCAGAAAAGGAAATAAGTAATTTGTCTTTAAGTATAATAAAAATCAAGTTATATAACATGTTGAACACACAGTCCAGCGGTGGACTGTGTGTTATATTAAACCACAGGTCACGGGTTCGAGACCTGTGGTGTGCATGACCGTTTCGATTAAATTGTTTTTAAAATAAAAATGATTTTCGGTTTAATCTAATTAGTGTATATATATAATTAAAATCGGATATATAACGGGTTAGACACGTAGCTCAGTTGGTAGAGCTGCGTGCACGCGTACGAGAGGTCTCGGGTTCGAGCCTCACTCAGCGCACAATAAACTGTCAACGAACCGGTCAACGGTCAGGTCAACGGTCAACCGGCCGGTCAACGGTCAGAAAAATAATAAATTTTTTTTTATTTATTTTTATTTAATTATTTTAATTAAAAATCAATTATAAATACTTAAAAATAACATTTTTAAGATTAGAAAATAGTTTCAAACTCACAAAAATACACCCAACAATCCTACTAAAATAGTTTAATAAAATCCGTTTACTCACCAAACCATAATGCGTTTTATCTAGGTTAAATCTCACTCGTGGTTAAAACCACTTCGCGTGCATTCATCATCATCAACCGAACGCACCCACTGTGAGTGAATCTTACAATTCCCCCTTTTAAATTACACGTTTTGGGGTGTGTCATGTGTTATGAATTAATTAATTTATTTATTTAAACTTGTGCCATACCACATCATGACTTAATCTTAGATTGATTTATTGTTGTGATTTATTTTCCGTTTGTCAAATTACATGAAACTCATACAATAAGCCCATCAGTTCCTCGTGGGAAACGAGTAGAACATCGCGTGCTTCAATTCAAATTCATTATTGTTCATGTGTGTTTTCATTGATTTTATATTGTTTGTAGTTGTGTTATTCATATTATCATGTTTATGCAATTCATTCATCAGGCCCCTCAGTTCCTCGTGAGAGACGAGTTGAGCATCGCGTGCCTTTAATTGTTCCATTATTGTTCATGAGTGTTTTCATTTAACATCTTATGATTATTGATCAAGTTACATCTAATTTTACTCATGTTTGGTTGTGCACATTTTTCATAATCAATTTAAATAAATTGTTCAAATGTTTTCCATAGGATTCATTCGCCAACATTATGTTGATCCAAAAACCTTTTTACACATGATACAGGTGAACAGGTTGAAGCAAGGATAGCATAGGATATGCCTTAGAAGAGAACAAAGGAGTTAGATTGTTAGTTAGATCATGTTGTAGCAATCATTGTAAACTTTCATTTAATTTGTATTAATGAATATGAAACATTTAATAAATGTCATGAGCTTTGATGATAACCCAATCATGCCCCGATCACCTTATCCGCTGCGGGTCGGGGTGTGACAGATTGGTATCAGAGCCATGACTATAGGGATATAGGATAGGTTATTAGACCCTTAGAGCCTATACTATAGTCTGCCTAAAATATTAAATTGATTAAGTGGTTACATACAAACTTGTGATATTTATTTGTTTCATATTTGTTTACATTTCAGTCAAACATACATGCTCATATACATGTTCATTATACATATATACATATTCATTATACATATATCGATGTTCATGTGTTCAATTTATTTTCATACTCTCGTTATCCAAAGATTTTATGCAATTTTCAATTCTCATCAAAGTAAGTTCTGCGACGGGCATGTAGTAACTGGAAGGGTACAAGTACCGGTAGTCGGAACGTCCTGTCTAGGCTGGCATTCGTATAAATCCAATATAACGGACCAGTTTGCCTACCTGGGGACCAACGATGAGAGTACGAAGGACCTATTAGGCCAAAGCATGCCACACCAAACGTCGTTCGAACTAACCCTACTTTGAGGTGTCACCGTGTCTACACCTGGACACATTCCAAACATCACACGTTGTATACATATTTCTCGATTTTCACCGGGTTTTGTGTACGCAACCAGGCAGAAACCGTGCGAACCATATGAAAAACCGGTAATTCATGGGGGCCCACATGATTACATAAGGTAAAGTATGGCGGCATGACGGGCCTAACAGCGAGCAAAGCCAAAGACATCCTATGGATGTGGTATTTTTGTATGATTATTTTATGAATGTTCATCCCTAATGTGACCCATGATCTCAAAAGCATCCAACTCATACCCTTTTCATGTATTCATTGTAGATGTCTTCTAACCTCGCCCGTAGGAAGATGAGAGCAGGAAAAGCCCGCGAACGCATGGCTACCTTAATCGCTAAACAAATGGCTGCTGTAATACCCAATATTGTAATCCAAGTTCAACAAGCACTTACCAATAATCCTGTCAATCAAGCAAACCAAAACATTTTCAACTCTTCCCCAAATACCACTAAATGCACCTACAAGCATTTCAAATCATGCGACCCTCCGAAATATAAAGGGACTGAAGGTGTCACCGCACTCCTCCATTGGGTTGAAGAAATGGAGAATACTTTTCTAAATTGCGATTGCCCTGATGATCGCAAAGTGCGTTATGCTACCGGTCGACTATATGGGATAGCACTTACTTGGTGGAACACAGAGAAGGCAAAACGAGGTGTTGAAGATGCTATGTCCCTAACTTGGAATGAATTGAAGGAAATCATGACCAGACGATTTTGTCCAAGGAGCGAAATCAAGAAGCTAGAAGATGAATTTTACTCATTGAAGCAAGTGGAAGGAGACCACACCACCTACAACAAAAGGTTCCTTGAATTACATCAAATGGTTCCCAACATGTTTACTCCCCTCTACCGTTTGATCGAGCACTACATTCGTGGTCTTCCGTCAAAGATTCAAGACCCTGTGATAAGTACCAAGCCTGCAACTTTGGAAGCAGCAATGGAGCTAGCAACAGAGCTCACCGAGAACCGAATCCGAAACAAAGACTTCAAGGAGGAGAAGAAGAAGGATAAAGAATCGACTGAAACCCCCGAATCCCCTTCTCAAACCGAATCCCCTTCTCAACCCGAATCCCCTTCTCAACCCAAACCTAAGAAAAGAAGAGTCAGGCGACTTTTCGCTGCGACCCAACGAAATCAACCCGTTTTTCACGCTATACCCATCCGAGCTGTCCCAATCACCCAAGAGGCACCCAACTCAGCTTACCCAAATAAGAAACCATATCTTGGACCTCACCCTCGATGCAACAACTGTTTTTATCACCATCCCTTTACTTTACCTTGCCGGCTATGTACAACTTGTGGACGTTATGGTCATTTGAGCAATGTTTGTCGCACCTTTCAAGACCAAACCTTTTCCCCTACTCAAAACATGGCCCAAACTTATCATCAACCCCAACACCCCATATTCCCATATGCTCGAGCTTGCTTCAATTGTGGCGACCCTACCCACTTTAGAAACACATGCCCTCAATTGGTAAACGTTATCAACACTCAAGCCCAATCAAACCCAGTTAACCAAGTAAACCAAGAAAACCCAACCACTATGCCGCCAGCAAGAGGAAGAGTCTTCAATATCAACGCCAACCCTGTCGAAGATAATGACGGCCCAAACGAAGATACTCAGCTAGTCCTGTTCGCCGAAGATCCAGATTCAACTCCTATTGTTTAGTCTTTCTTTATCACATGTGTAGACTGTTAGAGAAATCATTGGATATTATATATTATATATTGTTTTCAGTATACGATTTTGCCGAGGCCGCAGCTCCCCATCCATCGAGGTTGAGTTTGATCCCCATTTTATTATGGGTTGATCAGGGTGTGCCCGCACGATCGGCTCCGTTTGTTGAGCCTTGATCGGTTACGTAGTATTACATTTCAGTACATGCAATATGCTCGGCTCCGTTTGATTGAGCCTTGAGTACACAGATTTATTTACATTTCCAGTTCATGCAATACGCTCGGCTCCGTTTGATTGAGCCTTGAGTGCACAGTTCAATTTACGTTTCAAGTTCATGCAATACGTTCGGCTCCGTTTGATTGAGCCTTGAGCGCACATACAATTTCATTATCAGTATCTTGTGGTTGTGGTGTTTGTAGTAGAGTCGCATCGAACTAACCATAACTTTCGGATAAAGTCAACGAAAATTTGACAAGGATATGGTGGATACGCCGATGGTACTTCCTATATATAAGTATTCTTGTCAAATAATCGGAGGCATTATCAGGCGGTTATGAGAGGTTCCATGCATAGGCTGTTTGTGTGGTTAAGTTATTCATATTCAGTACATGCAATATGTTCGGCTCCGTTTGATTGAGCCTTGAGCACACAATTTCAATTTCAGTACATGCAATATGTTCGGCTCCGTTTGATTGAGCCTTGAGCACACAATTTCAATTTCAGTACATGCAATATGTTCGGCTCCGTTTGATTGAGCCTTGAGCACACAATTTCAATTTCAGTACATGCAATATGTTCGGCTCCGTTTGATTGAGCCTTGAGCACACAATTTCATTTTCAGTACATGCAATACGATCGGCTCCGTTCGATTGAGCCTTGATCGCACAGATATGTTTCATTTCAGTAATTTATGTTTGTTGTATTGATTGTAGAGTTATAGGACTAATCATAATTCACTGTTAAAACCAATGAAAATTTGACAAGAATATGGTGGATACGCCGCTGGTACTTCCTATATATAAGTATTCTTGTCAAAGGATCAGAGGCATTAACGGATGGTTATGAGAAGTTCTATGTAGGATTTATTAGTTTCTTGGTAACCAATCATAACTTGTGGATAAAACTAATGAAAATTTGGCAAGAATATGGTGGATACGCCGCTGGTACTTCCTATATATAAGTATTCTTGCCAAAGGATCAGAGGCATTATCAGGCGGTTATGAGAAGTTCCAGGTAGGATTTATTATTTGCCTTGGTTGGAATTTGTGTTACATTTATATCATCATGTTATTTAAAGAGATTGGATTGTGTCCCATTTCTACATAAATTAACCTCTCCATCATAACAAACGAGAGAGGAACTTCCATCATTCAAACATATATGTTATCAGAATGTGGATTCAAATATTTGCTGTTGTGTTTAATCATGTTCAAATATTCGCTGATGTGTCTATTCATGTCTGAATATTTGCTGTTGTGTTTATTCATGTTCAAATAATTGCTGATGTGCTCATTCATGTTCGAATATTGCTGTTATGTTTATTCATGTTCAAATATTTGCTGATGTGTTCATTCATGTTTGGATATCAGCTGTTGTGTTTTTATTTATGTTCCGTGTAGATTGTAGTGTTAGAAGTTTTGCCTTAGGATATAGCCATATTTTTCCCAAACGTATCTAAACTCTTATGAACGATATCATTTTTAGAGAATCATTCCTGTTTACCAATATTCACACAGTAGGCAACAAAAAGCGATTCCTGAATAGGGTACATAACCCTTACAAGGAACGTTACCGCCTCGAACAAAAACTTAAACCTTCATTTTTCTGAGCATACAACTGTCAAACAAAACGTCATCATCCTTTTTAGTCAAAATATATCATTATTCAAATTTCGGGACGAAATTTCTAAAAAGCAGGGGATACTGTAACATCCGTCAAAAAACGGATTTACCAAACCCGCTCCGTTTATCAACCGAACAGTCAGTCAAAATTTTCGTTTCGAATTAAATGTCCAAAACATTTTTAAACGATCCGTAATCAATTATTATACGCGAATATATATTTAGTTTTTGAAAAACTGTCAAAAATCGCAAAATAAAAATTAAATACATCTGCCGGGTTTCGAACCCGGGTCTGTACCGAGTCACTAAGTGACTTAACACCTCACACACAAACCACTGCGCCGCTTGTTATGTTTGATGAATATTAGAATCAGTTAATTGATATAGTGACTTTACAAATTCAAAACCGGCGCCCAATCGTTTCAGTCGTCGGAATCCCGGAATTTCCGCGAATCTTAACTACGATTTACGTTATAACGTAAACCTTTAATCACATATCGGTTATAACCGATGTTTGAAGTCCGCGACCAAATTCAAAACCGCCGGAAAACTTGAATTGATGAACCCAGCCCAAAACCAGACCAAATACATCTTGTTTCTCCTATAAATTGACCCACAATCGTCTGCAAACCTTTTCGCTAAAAAATCACATCTTTTCACGGCGTAATTTTTCTCGCCGGAAGTTCCCTGCTCATCGCCGGAAAACCGACTTTCTTATTTCTGAACTTCACTGAATCCCCTAAACCTTTACCGAAGTTACCAATACTCTTTCCAAGATTTCCGGAGACTTGTTGCTGCCAGACACCCGTAGCCGGAGTTGGATTCTGTCGCCGGAGTTCTGCCGGAAAACAGAGGATCCAGTCGGTATAATCTCCGCTCAGTTTCTTTTTTCTTTTTCACTTCTATCTTACTAGTAATTAACCTAAAACACCATTGAACTTGAATAAAAACTCGAACCAGTCAGACCTGATTTCTGGTTCAACATTGACGAAGAAGACGACGCACTTTCGTTAACATATAAGTTTAATTAAAATCATGATATTAATCGGGTTAGACACACAGTCCAGCGGTGGACTGTGTGCACATAAGACGTTAATTATGCAAAGGTCTCGAGTTCGAATCCCGTTTCACACACGTTGCCTTAATAAAAATCAAGTTTTGTTTAACTGAACCGGATCGCCTTAGTTATATGTTAAGTATATTGATAACCAGAATAATAACCAAGTTAGACACACAGTCCAGCGGTGGACTGTGCGTTTGTTTACATCACTGGTCAAGAGTTCGAGTCCGGTCATCAGCACCGACTCGGACAATTATCTTTTCTTTTTAAATAAGGCAGAAAAGGAAATAAGTAATTTGTCTTTAAGTATAATAAAAATCAAGTTATATAACATGTTGAACACACAGTCCAGCGGTGGACTGTGTGTTATATTAAACCACAGGTCACGGGTTCGAGACCTGTGGTGTGCATGACCGTTTCGATTAAATTGTTTTTAAAATAAAAATGATTTTCGGTTTAATCTAATTAGTGTATATATATAATTAAAATCGGATATATAACGGGTTAGACACGTAGCTCAGTTGGTAGAGCTGCGTGCACGCGTACGAGAGGTCTCGGGTTCGAGCCTCACTCAGCGCACAATAAACTGTCAACGAACCGGTCAACGGTCAGGTCAACGGTCAACCGGCCGGTCAACGGTCAGAAAAATAATAAAATTTTTTTTATTTATTTTTATTTAATTATTTTAATTAAAAATCAATTATAAATACTTAAAAATAACATTTTTAAGATTAGAAAATAGTTTCAAACTCACAAAAATACACCCAACAATCCTACTAAAATAGTTTAATAAAATCCGTTTACTCACCAAACCATAATGCGTTTTATCTAGGTTAAATCTCACTCGTGGTTAAAACCACTTCGCGTGCATTCATCATCATCAACCGAACGCACCCACTGTGAGTGAATCTTACAATTCCCCCTTTTAAATTACACGTTTTGGGGTGTGTCATGTGTTATGAATTAATTAATTTATTTATTTAAACTTGTGCCATACCACATCATGACTTAATCTTAGATTGATTTATTGTTGTGATTTATTTTCCGTTTGTCAAATTACATGAAACTCATACAATAAGCCCATCAGTTCCTCGTGGGAAACGAGTAGAACATCGCGTGCTTCAATTCAAATTCATTATTGTTCATGTGTGTTTTCATTGAGTTTATATTGTTTGTAGTTGTGTTATTCATATTATCATGTTTATGCAATTCATTCATCAGGCCCCTCAGTTCCTCGTGAGAGACGAGTTGAGCATCGCGTGCCTTTAATTGTTCCATTATTGTTCATGAGTGTTTTCATTTAACATCTTATGATTATTGATCAAGTTACATCTAATTTTACTCATGTTTGGTTGTGCACATTTTTCATAATCAATTTAAATAAATTGTTCAAATGTTTTCCATAGGATTCACTCGCCAACATTATGTTGATCCAAAAACCTTTTTACACATGATACAGGTGAACAGGTTGAAGCAAGGATAGCATAGGATATGCCTTAGAAGAGAACAAAGGAGTTAGATTGTTAGTTAGATCATGTTGTAGCAATCATTGTAAACTTTCATTTAATTTGTATTAATGAATATGAAACATTTAATAAATGTCATGAGCTTTGATGATAACCCAATCATGCCCCGATCACCTTATCCGCTGCGGGTCGGGGTGTGACACCCTCTTCCCCGAATCGACGATTTGTTTGATCAGCTTCAAGGTGCTACTTGTTTTTCTAAGATCGATTTACGTTCTGATTATCATCAACTCCGCGTATTAGAAGAAGATATTCTGAAAACCGCCTTTCGTACTCGTAATAGCCATTTTGAATTCGTGGTCATGCCTTTTGGTCTCACAAATGCACCCGCGGTCTTCATGGATTTGATGAACCGTGTGTGTAAAGCCTTCTTGCATCGTTTCGTCATTGTGTTTATCGATGATATTCTCATCTACTCGAAGTCGAGAGCCAAACATGCACGTCATCTTCGTTTAGTTCTCGAACTCCTTCAAGGAAATCGTCTTTATGCTAAGTTCTCTAAATGTGAATTCTGGCTCGAGGAAGTCCAATTTCTCGGCCATATAGTTAATAGTCAAGGAATTCACGTCGACCCTGCAAAGATTGAAGCTGTAAAGATTTGGATTACACCGAAAAATGTATCTGAAATCCGTTCCTTTCTTGGATTGGTCGGTTACTACCGTCGATTCATCGCCGACTTTTCTAAAATCGCCGTTCCGCTTACCGCTTTAACTCATAAGGACAAGTCTTTCGTTTGGGATTCCAAACAAGAGGAAGCCTTTCAAACTCTCAAGCGTATGTTATGCAACGCTCTTGTACTCGCTCTACCCGACGAAAACGAGACTTCGTTGTTTATTGTGATTCCTCTAATCTTGGTCTTGGTTGTGTTCTGATGCAACGAGACAAGGTTATCGCGTATGCATCTCGACAACTCAAGATCCACGAGAAGAACTACACAACCCACGATCTCGAACTCGGTGCAGTTGTTTTTGCATTGAAGATATGGTGACACTACCTTTACAGTACCAAGTGTACGGTCTTCACCGACCATAAGAGCTTACAACATATCTTTAATCAAAAGGAACTGAATATGCGCCAACGCAAATGGGTTGAACTTCTCAACGATTACGATAGTGAGATACGCTACCATTCCAGCAAAGCAAACGTCGTAGCCGACGCTCTCAGTCGACGAAGCTATGTGTATAGTATTCATGACTCTCAAGCTTTGAATAATCTCGAAATCCTTATCCGCTCCGCCCAGTTTACTTGTTTTAACGAGAATACCCAGCAAGAAGAAATGAAATGTGGTGCCGAAACTCAACTCGCTGTTAAACCTAATGGTATTTATTATTATCTCGTTCGTATTTGGATTCCTAGCTGTGATAATCTCCGAGAATTGCTAATGACCAAAGCCATAAATCTCGATACTCCATTCATCCCGGAGCCGACAAAATGTATCAGGACCTTCGCCCTAAGTATTGGTGGCCGGGCATGAAAAATGATATCGCCTTATACGTCTCCAGGTGCTTAACTTGTTCGAAAGTTAAGGCCGAGCATCAAAGGCCCTCTGGTTTGCTCGAACAACCCGAAATCCCAACGTGGAAGTGGGAGAGCATAGCCATGGACTTCGTTACGAAGCTCCCTCGCACCTCCTCTGGTCACGATAGCATTTGGGTTATCGTTGATCGTCTTACTAACAGCTCACTTTATTGCCATACAAGAAGACTAAAAGGTTGAACGATTAGCCTGAATCTATACCGACGAAGTCATATGCCGACATGGGATGCCTCGTGACATCATCTCTGACCGCGACGGTCGCTTTACCTCACGTCTCTGGTAGACTTTTCAATCCGCTCTCGGTACTACTCTCAATCTCAGTACCGCTTTTCACCCTCAAACCGACGGTCAGACTGAGTGCACGATCCGCACCCTCGAAGACATGCTTCGTGCGTGCATCATAGATTTCGGTGGTAATTGGGATACGCATTTACCTTTAATAGAATTCTCGTACAGTAATAGTTATCATACCAGCATTCAAATGGCTCCTTTTGAGGCATTGTATGGAAGAAAATGTCGATCGCCTATTGCAGGGCACGAGATAGGAGAAGCACAAATCACCGGTCCCGAGCTAATTCAAGAAACGACAGACAAGATCCTCCAAATCAGATACAATCTCTTGAAAGCTCGGAGTCGCCAAAAGAGTTATGCCGATAAACGCCGCAAGCCCTTACAGTTCGAACTGGGAGATCACGTTCTCTTAGAGGTTGCACCTTGGAAATGAGTGATCCGTTTCGGAAAGAAAGGAAAGCTAGCGCCTCGATACGTGGGTCCTTTTAAGATTCTGGAAAGAATTAGCAAAGTGGCCTATCGACTCGAACTACCGGCAGAACTTAACAATGTCCATCCGACTTTCCACTTCTCAAACCTCAAGAAATGCCTCGCTGAAGAAAATCTCCATGTACCACTCGAGGATCTCCAAATAAACAAGACCCTTCACTTCATGGAAAATCTGGTAGAAATCATGGACTGAGAGACCAAGAAACTTCGACACTTCGCATTCCTATTGTGAAAGTCCGATGGGAAGGCAAACGCGGCGCCGAGTTCACTTGGGAATTGGAAAGTGATATGAAAGCTAAATATCCACATCTTTTCATTACGGCCACTATTTAAATTTCGAGACGAAATTTCCTAAAGTAGGGGAGACTGTAACAACTCGCAATTTCGTTATCATTTTTTTGTATCTATCAAGTACTCCGAGATTTGATTATGGAAATGTTTATGTTAAATAATGGAATTTTGTCACAACTATATTACATCGAATCGCTTACTAAAAGCTAATTCAATCGCAATCACAAGTAACTATGTTACTTCAAGAGCCGAGTGGGTTATTGTTTAATAAACACTTGTGCCATCGCATCGCATCGTAAAACGCAATTAATTGTGTTTTATGTGTGTTATACTTGGTTATTTTATTGGTTTACTATCACTAAAACACTCGCACGCTTACGTAACACGCTCTCTCTTAATACAATGGTTATATAACGCTTAATGCTCTGCTAAAAACGCTTAATGGAACTATCTAATACAAATCGAATCGCCAAACGAACGCCTGACGCGAAAATAACGAACAAAACTTCGCCTTTAGCCAAGTTCGCCTGAACTTGTCCAGGCCTCCAGAACTCAGCATATGAGCCAAGTTCGCTCGAACTGGCTTCCAAATCAAAGGAGTTCATCAAGTTCGCCCGAACTTGATCATTTCCAGCTCATTTTCACCTCACCTATAGGTACTCAGCTCCTCTCCTCATTTGAACTTGCTGCAAGTTCGCCCGAAACCTCACGAAACCAAAAATCCTTGATTTCCAAGTACGAATCAACTCTTTTTCATGCAACAACAACGTTTTACAACGAATTTGCACAAGGTTATACCTTCGAATTTCATCAAAACTCTTCTGTTTACGAAAATCTTCATCTTTTTATACAAAACTTCTGTTTTTCACTTAGATCTGTCCTTAGATCTAAGTAAAACCTTTTAAACATCAATTTCTACAGAAAAATTCGGACTAAATGACGTATGTTTCGTTCACTTTGAAGTGGAACGAGGCGTTGTCAAGCAAGATCTCAGATCCGGAAGCACAAAGACGATGTCGTCACTTTGCACAAACTGGACTAACCCGTACGAACCATCAAGTTCGCCCGGATTAGTCCGAGTTTCTGTAAAATGGCTAAAACTCGCTCCAAAAGACTTTTCCAGCCTAGGTTTTACTCAGTAGCTTAAGGTTGGAGGGATGGATACTCGATTTCCTCAGCAAACGACGCGAAAACGCACGAATTGGTGACCAAAACAGTCAAGTTCGCTCGGAAGACATCAAGATCGCTCGAACTTGTTACCAGATTGGTGACCAAGTTCACCCGAACTTGATCAAACTTTGTCAAGAAACGCACAAGTTAGCCCGAACTTGTACTGATCCAAGAATCAGGACAAGTTCGCCCGAACTTGTACCCCAAGTACAAGTTCGCCAACTTGTCTACCGTTCTTTCAACCGTTAACCGTTTCAGCATTTCAGAAGACTGATGCACTTCTGTTCGCTTACAGGCTGATCCGACGCTCTCCTTAACTTACTTCAGATCTCGTATCTCTCTCCAAATCGCACCAACTGTGAGTATACTTGAACCCTTTTACGCTTAAACGCACTTTTGGGTGTCACATATGTTCGTATATCAAATCACATCACACCACTCTCAAACGCTTATTCGCAATCCGCTATACGTGACTATACGTGAAATCTGCTGAATTGTATGTGTTACTTGATTGCTAGTACGCCACCCTTAACATGATAGCTTGCTAGAGGTTGACCCGCCACCCGGAGGCCCGGGGTTGTTAAGGCTCGCATTTTTATTTCTCATTTATTTTCTCTTTAGTATGTGGACCCTTGTTCGCATGCCTCGATCAATCGCGGTTTGTTGGTTTACTTGAATCTAGTAGATACATAGTTCACAACTCTTACGTATGTCATGCGGTGTATGCTAAACGCTTTTATATCTATTATGTACGCAAACCTGTATGCTCACCTTTACTTAATTGTATTGACATGTTATTTTAACATATGTGGCAGGTTGATGACTTCTCGCTGAAATGGATTAGGATCTTACTTTTAGAAACGCAATGTAATAAAATCTAGGGAGATCGAACTTGAATTGTTTTATGAGATTACTTGGTATTTTGTAACTTATTTGAGGATTATATGTTGATAGTATGGGATATTAACGCTTAAATATTGTCGCTTAAATAGTGTTATGGAATTTCTCATGAGACAATCTGGTTCGCCTAGTGCCACGCCCCGATGTTTCCGCCATCGGTTGGGGTGTGACATTATGCACCTCTACCAAGGTGTGTACATAATGATATTTCTCCTCAAGTAATTGAGAGTTAACGAGTCCAATGGTGCCATGGTGGACATACATGTAGATTTAGTGTTGAAAGTCTTTGATTTCGTAATGACAGGATAGCATTCTAAATCGTGTCACTTTCAGATTAAAGTATTTCGCCTCTACAAAATCTTCAAACGGATAAGGCAGAAAGTTTTTTTTTTCAAGAACGAGTGTGTAGAAACTATGAAATCAATAAGAGGATGCCTAGAGAAATTTGATCTCACTCTTATATTCTTTTAGACCAAACGACCATATTTATGGGAATCAACAATCGGTGGTTAATTAACCACTATCTAATAACTACCCTTAGGACTTAGGAGGTTATTTAACTTTCACTTCCTAAGGCTAGTGGGTATGGGGAGGGTCATCTCTATGAGATGGGTCGCCACGTAAGCGGGTGTGAGGATGACTTAAATGGGATGGGCCTAAGAGACTGGAGGATGAACCCCTTTATATAATGTATGTATGTATGTACGTACGTACGTATGTATGTATGTATGCATAGGTGTGTGTGAGGGGGTAAGGCCCGGTTTGGGCGGCAGTGGGCAGACGAAGAGGACGGGAACGGACCAAGGGGGCGGTGTGCCGGGGCGGCGCCATGCCTCGCCATCCCTTGGCCGTACCCCATACCCACTAGTCTAAATACCCATAATAGTTACCATAATTACCCGTAGTAGTTAATTAACCGCAACATCATAACTACCATAACTACCGTTGATAGTTAATTAACCCACACAAATATTCTTTATAATATAAATATATATATATATGCATTATATACTAGGGATCTATATATCAAAGAACAACCCTCACATACATCTAATAAAAGTTGAGTGATTTAAAAAAAAAAAAAAACTTTGACTGAATTTAATGAAACACATAAAAAAAACTTTTTTAATCAATGAAGTTTTTCGTAAATTGTAATGAACAAATAATCTTTATAATATTAATATAAATATAAATGCATTATAAGTAGGGTTCTAGAGTGAACACTAATGTATTTGCGTACTGAGTGAACAAATCCTGGTCATTGATCTACACACGTGGATGGCTAGGATTTCATCATCAAATCATAAAATACACTAGTGTATTTCATCATCAAATCCTGGCCATTGATCTACACACGTGTATAAGCCAGGATTAGTTCACACATTCGTAAATACACTAATGTTCACTCTCGAACCTAATCGTATGCATTATATACTATATATCAAAGAACAACTCGCACATACATGAAAGTTTAGTTTTATAATTTCATCACAAAACTTTTATATTTTACAACAATTAACTTATATTAACTTTGTTATTTACATTTTTTGTTTCAAATAGTTTCTAACTACTTTTCACATTCTTTTCCCTTTTTTAATGTTTTCTTTTCATTTAGAGTAAACTTTCGTTTTACTCCCTATGTTTTAGTCGTTTTAACGGTTTTGCTTCAATCATTTAAAAGTGACATTTTCTTTCAATAGTTTACTATGTTTCTTTCAATTTGCTCCATGGTCTTAACTCCATTCATAATGTCTATTAACTAGAAGGATATTTTGATAATTTTAAGAATAACAGTAAGAGCATTTTGGTAATTTAATTGTAAAGATATTTTTGTGACATATACACACACATGACTCACATATACACACACCCAATAGTTTACTCTCTCCTATTAAACCTGCCTTTTAAAGGATTACAAAACTGAGTTAAAAGAACATGGGACTTATTTGTTAACCCCACTAATCTTATATCTAGAAATTTGCGAAAAAAGGAAAACAAATAAAAAACTACTTCTTGCAAATAGGAAACGTGGGTTGTGGTATTGTGATTGCATGAGATGAGCTTGGTGGTACATATCATATACACTCATTAAATATTAATATATTTATGTTTTGTTTAGTTTAGGGCATCTGTAGTGATAACCCTCATTCAGCCAATATAACCCTACATAACCTCTTATAACAAACAAATTCCTCAACCCACCTTCATCCACACTTATTCAACATCATGCTGCTATCACCATCATGGCCAACGGAATTCACATTCTATAAGGGCAATGCTTTGAAATATTATCCACCATTTTCACCTCTTGATAGCGCTTAACTACGCATACATTTATATTTGAACTTAGAAGTCAAAGTGAATAGTCACAACTCACAAGCACTTAATAGATATACAACTCATTAAATATTAATATATTTATTACTAGGGTAGAACCCCATGTATTACACGTGTTAAACAAATACAGTTTTATATACAAAGTAATAAAAACTTATATCTTAAAAAAAACTCGTGTTTTGCATGGTTAACAAATATAATCTAGATATTTATTTTTAAATAAACTTTGATGTACTATTTACCTATTAAAATATGAGAGGATTAAAACGTATTGTAATCCTAATTTAATCGCAAAATTAATAATATACTCTTACTTAAAATATGATAGGATTAGTACGTATTGGAATCCTATTTTAGTTACATACATAATGTAAAAATTTTATGTTAAAGATTAAAAATGTCTAACAAACAAATCAGTTAGTCATTTTGGCTCTACAAATTCATAATGCAAAAATAAAAAATTGGATAAATATAAATAAAAAATAAAAAGGTAATAGATAAAAAGATAATATTTATGTGATTAAAATAATATGTAAGGGCCATTATCTCTAAGTTTTTTGATAATTTTTATTTAATTTTATTAACAAATATTATCTATATCTATTAATTTAGACAGGAAAAGACAATTGAAATCACCTCACAAAACACCATATGTCAACAACTAATTTATTTTATTATATGTAGTATATATAGATAGATGTTATGTTTATACTTAAAACTTAGAAGTCAAAGTGAATAGTCACAAGCAATGGATATGTCAAAACAGCTAGTTGTACGTTAATAATGCCAAATATTTTTACTATAAATAAATTAAAAAAATACAAAATAGGAAAAGATATACAAATTAACTTTTAACAATGTTATCTTACGACTACGACTGATGTCGATGACGACCGGTAGATAGGATGGTAAAACAAGTATATGGTTTCTCCTATATTTAAATTACACTCTATTTTTTTCAACCTAACATAACATATGATAAAATATTAAAATACATGGGATAAATCAAAATAAAATATATATGTTCATATCGCATGGTATAATCATTATCATAGAATAATTTTTTATAGGGGTAAGATCAAACAAAAAGTTGATTTTGTCTAAGAAGGATAAGAAGGAATCTTGACCTTTCATTTTTCAAATCAATGGTTAAGATCAAAGTGTAGGAAAAAAAATAGGTGTAAGGGTATTTTTGTAATAGCCTATTTGTTAACTTTCTCTCCACACATGCAAGTCACATGCATATTCCACCCTCGTTTTTTAAACATTCATAATTTTTCATACGACATTATTTTTTTTTAAAATTGCACCATAAAATCGAGCATCTTTTTATCTTTAATCTAAGCACCATATTGCTATATAAAATATGTGATTTCAAAAAAATCCAAAAATGGCTTAGATTTCTATGTTGTATAACATTTTTGTGCTAGATTTATTGTACTGGATTTTTTGTGATGAATTTTTATACTTGATTTTTTTTGTGCTATATTTTTTGTGTTGAATTTTTTTGTACTTGATTTTTTGTGCTACATTTTTTACTACATTTTTTTATTGTATTTTGAAAAAACAAATAGGTGGGAGTTTGTATTTTAAGACCAAAATACTCTTCCATCATACTTGTAAGGGGTGCCACATGTTATCACCACAGTCCTTTTTAGATACTAGCAAAACACTTTTAGTGGATCCTTATGTTTTATATTTAATAGAATCATTGTCATAGAATAATGTTTTATATTTAACATGGATAAAGGGTTTAATTTAAAAAAAGTTTAACTTATTTAAACGTGTTGAATGAATAGGATTATTTTTCCAAACTCACAAAAATTAAAGCGTGAAACATTTGTGTTTTTATTACGTAGTTATTGTTGGAAAATTTGTGAAAATAGTAATTTTCACAAATATAGGAAATGTATTTTCTAGATTTTGGACGATAAATATATAATAGAAACTGAGGTTATTTTATATATTTATTTGTGGATTTGTAATCTACGTTGGAAGGCCTTCGCAGCGAGCCAAACCGGTCTAAAATGGAGCTAAGATGAATGAGATATCGAAGCTCAAAGTTGAGTGTTTGAAGCATTGAATGCTGAAATGATGAAATGAAATGAGAAAGTGTAACTGGTCCCACATAGGAGGAGAGAAGGAACTTAAATGGGTATTTAAGTGGAGATACTCCTTCCTTATTGTTCCATGGAAGCACACACTAGTGTCCTCGCGAAGGGTGCTGAGCACCCTAACCAGCACGCGCGCGTGGCGTGGGCGTTGTGGCGCTTTGATGGTTTTGGGTGAAGTTAGTTAGAGAGTGTTATCGACAATAGGTTAAAGTTGGGAGTGCTGATATACAAATCAAAAGTTGTGAGTGTTAACGTCCAATTAGTGAAAATTTGGGTTATTTAAATCTAATATCCCTTTAAAATATAAAACATTAAAATGGTTTATAACTCTATACAACAAAACGATGATATAATGTTTTTATTCCTTGTAATAAATGTATTACAAATTACATGGATACATATTCTCAACACATGTCATAAAAATTATCACGTAAATTCCTTCATTGCATTAGTTTTTCATGTAAATTCCTTCATTGCATTAGTTTTACAAGTCAGAACCTTTTTATAGTTACGAAACTATCTAATCTGGATACTTTTTCACAATTATAACTAGATAATTGTATTTTTATATACATTAATACATGTTGTCGACACGTTCATGGAACAAAAAATACGGCGTAAGTTCCTCCATATCATTAGTTTTACAAGTCAGAACCTTTTTACAGTTCCGAAACTATCTAATTCGGATACTTTTTCATAATTATAAGTGTATGATTATAATGCTTTTATAGATATATTTATATAATCATAAGAACAAGTACACACTTAATCAATCAACAAGCGTAGAGAACGACGTGTAAATTATGTTTTATTAATGCCGATTAAACACGATTGAACATTGGTATTCAAAATTGGGTTAACAAATGTCTAAAACGTATTTTGCAAGCTATATAAAATTAATAACAATAGATTTCGTAAAACATAACGTTTACGTGTTATTGGTAACCATCCATAATTTCTTAAGCAATTTAAAGAGGTACATGGATGAGTGATCTAAAAGTGGAATGGTGAAATATGGGTTACCTAAAGTACTTCAAATACTTGAAATTATCAAAATTTGTTTTTTCTTGATGAATTAGTTCACCAAATCTTAACTAGCAAATATCATCAAACATCCATGTTTCATTTAGTCTTTCGTTCATGAAAAAAAAAGCCATAAACCCCCCAAAAAGAATAAATTTCAGAAAGGTAAGATATTTCAATAAAATATGATATATAACATTTATACTCAAAAACAATAAAGATATTTCAATAAATTATGATATATAACATATATACTCTAAACAATAAAAATTGAATTGAACATATAACAAGTTGCCATAAAGAACTTAAGATGCGTGCATAAATAGGATAATCATGTGATCTATAATAATAATAATAATAATAATAATAATAATAATAATAATAATAATAATAATAATAAAAACAATAAAATAACAATAACAATAACAATAAAATAACAATAACAATAACAATAACATAAAAATAATAATAATAATAATAATAATAATAATAATAATAATAAAAATAATAATAATAATAATAATAATAATAATAAAATAATAATAATAATAATAAAATAATAATAAAATAATATTAATAATGTGTTATAAATTCTGAAAGCTTTTAATAATAATAATAATAACAATAATAATAATAATGTGTTATAAATTCTGAAAGCTTTTAATAATGATAAATGCGTGAAAAAAAAGATGTTCGTTTTTACGTAAGGGGTAAACTATGCACACACCAGTTACGTTACTACTTACCAGTTACGTTACTACTTACCACTCAATCCTCTATTAGTTAGGGGTTGTTTGGTAACTTCTGAATGGTTAAGTGTTGAACCAGTAGGAGATCTGAATCATTAAGTGCTGAATCAATAAGAGGTTTGAACCATTAATATCTAATATAATGCTTAACTGTTCAGAGATAAATGTTTGACCAATTCAGATTATAGGTCTTAACATTTCAGACTCTGTATAATGCTTAACCATTCATAGGCAAACGTCTGAACCATTCAGACTACTGCTCACGAAACAAACAATCTGAACCATTAAGTGTTGAACCAGTAAGATTTCTGAACTATTAGAGTCTCATTAAGAGGCAAACAAACAGCCCCTTAGTCTGATGTTATACAATTGTATAGGAATATGCGTTTGATGGTTTACACTTGTATATTATACAACTGATGAATTGATGTTATGGTTAGAGGACAACGTAAATCGTGCTTTTGTGAGAGGATGAAAGTTGTTCTTATAATTATCAATTTATATCTATATTTTTTTAAATTTAACTCATATTTTTTATACATCTAAAACTTTATACTTATCCTCATTTGTGGTCTAGTGATAGGAGGCTTGGTTTTTCCGGCGGAGACCTATGTTGGATCCCCACTTGTGGCATTTTTGGTGGATTAAGGCAATGAAGGATTTGAGCTAGACCTTGTGCGAGGTCGTCAGTTCGAATCCCGAGCCCATCCGAGTTTTCGTCCCACCGTGTGTTACGTAGAAAGTTCTGCTCTTGTGGTGGCACAATGACTGTCAGGTGGCAGTCGGTAGTATGGTTTCCCGAGGAAACACCCAAATCAAACTCTGAAGCTAGCGTGGACCCGATTAAGACAACGTAATCTGACCAAAATGGAACAACGAGACTCTCCAATTTAAGGAATACGGTGACAAAAAACACAAGAAAGTTGCTGTTCAAAAAAAGAAAAAAATCTAAACTTTGTACTTGCTAAAAATCCTACCAAACAACCTCTAAAATTTTGAATCTCACCTAAAATAATAATAAACTATATAAATATTATAAATTATGAAAGTTTAATTCAGTTACCAATATTCTTTATTATAATATAAGTTTAGTCAACTAATTTAATTGGACTGGTGTTTATATTCACTTTTGGTTCATATGACATGTTTAATATTGAAGATTACATTCAAACAGGGCTTCTTCCACAGTAACCTCTCTCTTTAAGAGCATTCACATCAAATCCATCAAAATTATACATTCATTACACTAAAAAATAACTTCTATATTAATATATTTTCACTAAAAATAAATATTTTTTCTCTCCCATTTTCAATTAAATAATATTTTTATACCTTTATCATTACATTCTCTTTTCTTTATTCACAATCACTTTCAATATATATTAAAAAATATAGGGGGTGAACAGTGTCCCCCAAATATATGAATGAACAGTAACATTTTCTCTCTCCTCCACTCACAATCACTTTTTATACTCTTTATTTTTTTAAAAACCCCACACATATAATTTGATTATCAAATGTGAATGCTTTAAAAATGGGATCTTTAAAGTTTATAAATCTCTCTTTCTCTCTCTTGAATGAAAGAAATTAAATTCATCCAGCTCCTCACCACTGCTGCATTAGTTGTAGAGAGAGAAACATATAGAGAGAGAGAGAAAGATTTGTGGGTTAAAACTTAAATTAGGTCTTTTTATTTTCTTTTTTTTTTATGAATAAAGATGAACCACCCCCTCACTTCTTTTACTTCTCAATTTCTTCTTCTTAAAAAAAAAAAAAAACTACAACGACCTCTGTTTTTTGCATTAATGGCGATTCATATCAAATGGCTGAAAACAGGCGAGAGATGTGAAACACTCTGTCCTCAGTAATTGCTATACATTTTCTCAACTACATTCTTATATAAATCCCACCTCTATTTCCCCTCTTTTTTGCTCATCCCCCACCTTCTCTCTCTCCTCCCCTGTTTCTCTCTCTAGAAATTCTTCTTTCTACAATCATCAATCTTCTTTCTTTCGTTTATACTTGCATTTCATTTGCTTTTGTTCATCATAATCTGTTGATTATTATGTTAGTTGAATCCAGCATTATCATTAATATTATAATACTTTGTTCTTGAAAACCCTCTGTTTTCTCTCTCTAAAAATTACATTTTTCTACAGTTTTACTGCAAATTTGGTTGAAATAAGCGATACCCATTTGAATTTGAAGTGAAATCTGATCCGGGTCGTGTCCATTTCTACAGAAAAAAATTGTGAATAATTTTGGCGGGAAAATATACAAAAAAGGTGACGGATTTTCATGGACGTGTCTGTGGCTTTGTTGTTGTTCACTGGTGTGACTGCTTATCTATTGTGGTTTACTTTCATCTCACGGTCGTTAAAGGGTCCACGTGTATGGCCGTTATTCGGTAGTCTTCCGGGTCTGATCGAGAATTCGGATCGGTTGCACGAGTGGATTGCTGATAATCTCCGGGCGTGTAACGGGACTTACCAGACGTGTATCTGTGCAGTCCCGTTTCTGGCCCGGAAACAAGGGCTCGTGACGGTCACTTGTGACCCGAAGAATCTCGAGCACATACTCAAGACGCGGTTTGATAATTACCCGAAAGGGCCGACTTGGCAAGCGGTTTTCCATGATTTGTTGGGAAAGGGGATCTTTAATTCAGATGGAGACACGTGGCTTCTCCAAAGGAAGACGGCGGCACTCGAGTTTACCACCCGGACACTTCGACAAGCCATGGCTCGTTGGGTGACTCGAGCCATTAAGAATCGGTTCTGTCCGATTCTGGAACGGGCTCAGGTCCAGGCTGAGCCCGTTGATCTGCAAGATCTTTTGTTAAGGATCACGTTTGATAACATTTGCGGGTTAGCTTTTGGTAAAGACCCGCAAACGTTAGCACCTGAGTTGCCTGACAATAGCTTTGCATTGGCTTTTGACCAGGCAACCGAGGCTTCGTTACAACGGTTTATTTTCCCAGAAGTTATTTGGAAAATGAGGAAATGGCTTCGGCTTGGCTTGGAAGTCAGCTTGAGCCGAAGCCTTATCCACGTGGAGGATTACTTGTCAAGCATTATTCGTACACGTAGGCATGAATTATCCACTCAGCTTAAAGACGGAAGCCTACATGATGACTTGTTATCTAGGTTTATGAGAATGAAAGAATCCTATTCTGACAAGTTCTTGCAACACGTGGCACTCAACTTCATCCTAGCTGGACGTGACACGTCATCAGTCGCTATGAGCTGGTTTTTTTGGTTGGTGATTCAAAACCCAAAGGTGGAGGAAAAAATCCTAAAGGAAATTTCTACCGTCTTGCTGGAGACACGTGGCGATGACGTGGCAAAATGGACGACGAGCCGTTAGGTTTTGAAGAGGTGGACCAATTGGTTTACTTAAAAGCAGCATTATCAGAGACCCTCCGGCTATACCCGTCGGTGCCGGAGGACTCAAAACATGTGGTGGCTGATGATGTGTTGCCTGACGGGACTTTTGTCCCAGCAGGCTCATCAGTCACTTATTCAATATATTCCGCGGGTAGGATGAAGTCAACATGGGGCGAAGACTGTCTCGAGTATCGTCCGGAGAGGTGGTTGTCTCCGGACGGTACAAAATTCGTAAGGCATGATTCGTATAGATTTGTAGCATTTAATGCCGGACCAAGAATTTGTCTAGGCAAGGATCTCGCATATTTGCAAATGAAGTCGATAGCCGCGGCGGTGCTGCTTCGTCACCGTCTCGCGGTGGTGCCGGGGCACAAAGTGGAACAAAAGATGTCATTGACATTGTTCATGAAGTATGGGCTTAAAGTGAATGTGTTTGAAAGAGATTTGAAGGCAGTTATGGAAAGTGTGAAGAAAGAAAAGGAAGGTGGCAAGTAGCGGTGGCGGTTTAAGGGTGGCGCGAGGTGGCGGTGGTTGGGGTTGTTTAATGGCAGCTTTGATTTAGTTTGTTGGGTTGGGTTGATTTTTATCGGTAAAAAGTTTGATGAGGCAGGTATGAATTTTGAATACCATTAATTTACAGATTTTGGGTCGTCGGGTGGAGCTTGTGCTTTGAATATGGTTCACATGCAATTTTCATCTTTGTAGGTACAATTTCATTTTGGTGCCATTATAGTCTTGTTTCATATATGTTTTCATCAGAAAATAAATATATATCCATGGTAAAAATTTTAACCGTCATCATTTCATTTCATTTTCTTATGTAATAAATATATATAATATAATATAATATGTTGGAAAAAATTAATGTAATATAATGCGAGACTAGTGGAGCTTGTTTACTTTAAGTCAATTATTTCTTTTTTGTCATGACCAATTTATTTTTAATACATTTAAGTTTTATTTAACTGTGATAAAAATAAATAATCTTCTGGAAGGTGCTACATTGAATTAGTGGCATGAAAAGTTTGTTGTATTCATTTAACCTACTCATCTTTTATCTTGAAAGGATGTTGCATAACAACTTTGCTAACTACCTTTTTTGCTTCTTGTTGTAACATTTATTTCTTACAAAGTACATGAATGAATTTTCTTTTTTAATTAATCTATTCATGATGATGTTTACACATTAATGTTCACATGGGTACCTCTACAAGACTACAACCATATAATACATGAAGTGTATCACTTACCATCATAATTTTTTTAAAATCTACAAATCTCACCTAGTTTTATAGTTTCATAGTTTATAAAAAGTTGATTGATAGTTGAACAAACATTAGCCGCTACTGCTACAACTACGACTAAACAAAGTTTACTTTTTAATTTGAGTTTAGTTAGTTTCATGAAGTTCTTCACATATAACAAGACACGTTGTATTCGACACAAAAACATTTACTGTCTCGACGTCATGCAACAACATAATAAGTGCAACATGTAATTTTTTAACCAGGTAACATAAACAAAACTAAAAATAGAAAAAACCCAAGACTTGCAAATAATCCTTAAGTAGACGAAAGTCACAAAACAACTAATTGCGAAAAACAGTTGTGGGCTAAAGCCAACCCTTAACTTAACATATCGGGAGAGCAGCCCAATGGGCCTCGGGCAACGGCCCGTTTGAGCAAAAGATAGTTTACCATTCAGTTTATCGGTTCTTTTTTCTAATGTGCTCATTCAGTCAAGAATTTTCTCACCAGTGGAAAAGAAGTTCCAAACAAGAGTTCCAATGATGTACAAGATAACGGCCACTTTGAACACATCATCCCAAGAACCTGCAAAACATGCTTCATCTTAAACTTGCAATGATCGTTTAAATATCTGTAATTAGCAAATTATTTATATAAAACTTTATAATATTACCGTTCTGGAGTATATAACCGGTTGCGGCTGTACCAAAGACTCCGGCAAGTACTCCTGCTGTGTTTGACAGCCCTAACAACACTCCCTAGTGCAGCATATAAGAAAAAACATTTTTATAGCTTCAAAAGAGGAATTGTAAATGACACAAAATAAATAATAAAGGAAAAATCACCAAAATGAACATCGATCGCGTCTGTGGTAGACGCGATCCCTGGCTATTGCGTCTAAGGTAGAGTTTGCTTCTGAGACTCAAAGTTGGAGTCTGAGATTGTGCTATGGGTTTCCGGCCTACTTTTTTTTCTTTTCCACCATGATTCTTAAACGAGCATAACTTTTTCATATGATAGTATTTTTTTTAAATATTAATGTATGAAAAGGTTATGCTCACTTAAAAAATCGTGGTGGAAAAGTAAAACAAAAAGCCTAAGGATGATGACATGTGTCAAGTTTCTATTTGCTGAAGAGTGTTAGTCTTTGCCAGACGCAAAGATCAGGGATTGCGTCTATCCCAGACACAATCCATGTTCATTTTGGTAAAGTGGGTGAGTCAATGTTTAAGTTTGTTATTTTCCCAATAATAATAAACAACAAAGTACAAACCGCGTAACGGGGCCCAATGTCTTGGTGATTGGAATAGAGGCCAGACTGTGAGAACGCATCAGATCCCTGTAAATAAATGGACAAAATCGTATGAATGTAATATATAACTGCAATTTCTTGTCACCTATGAGGCACGTGTCGTATGACGGTCTTAAACCCTCCCCCGCCCAAACACACACACCACATGCATACATACAAACTATTCAAAAACTAAAAAGCCTAAAAAGAAGGGCTAAGTTAAGTTAGACCTGACTACAAGCCATACAAAGTACTGCCATAGCAGGCGTCTTGACACGACTCAGCTGAGTAAGAAAGAACGCGGGGCCCAAGAATCCAATCGACTGCATAATCTGCAAGATTTAAGATTCCATGGATTAAAAGGATGGTATTTATGACATCAATGCATTTGCAAAAACAAGTCTAGTTACCTTACGGACGGTAGTGATCGATAGACCTCTACTTACAAGTGTGTCTGCAATCCAACCTCCTATGTTGGCGAAGACCGCCATAGTCAACCATGGCAATACACATAATAGTCCAGATTCAGTGAGGTTAAACTTTAACACCTGAAAAAAATAACAGATATCACCAAACCGGAAACAAAAATGAATAAAAGTTACCAAAACTTTAGTGAGATTTGACCTATAATAATTAGGGAAATTGGCCTGTAATAATCCCACCTAGACCTTATTGGCCATTAATAATCCCACCTCAGAATATTCCCCCCACCAGTCCCACCTTTCACCTATTTTTCCTACAATGGTCCCCGGTTAAAAAAACTTAACGGAGTTAAGTTTTTTTCCAAAGTGCTACATTGGTATTTTAACATGTTCAACCAATTATCATAAACAAAATTAGTTCCCATCAAAACAAAGACTACCAACTCGGGACGAAAAAAGTATAATCACCAAAACGGACCAACAAGCTAAGTGGTTGCTTTTGTGAAATTTTCCCTTGGGCAAAGTCACCATGTTTCATAGATATGTCACTATCACGATATTATTGATGAGGGCAATTGATTAAAAAAAACGTAACGATTAAAGATCAAGAATGACCGTTCTGTGACTTTTGTGATACCTGGTTATAGTATGTAGGCATCCATGTTAAAAGAATAAAAGTTCCCCAATTATGGCAAAAGTGGGACACAATGAGAGCCCATACAGGCGGCTTTGATAATATAAGTTTCCATGGAATATTAGTAACGGGTTCCTTTGAGACACTACCACCCATAATATACTTCGTTTCCTCAGCACTAAGCTCGGGATCCTCAGTCGGTGAGCTATGAGCCTGAAAGAAAGTCAAAGTCAAACATCTGTCATGCTATTAACAACTGATACACAAATAATTGAAAAACTTACTTTGCTTAGCCAAAACGCAAACCACAAACTTCCAAGGGAACCAAATGAGTAAAACACAGACGGCCATGCGAACTTTTGGATCAAGATAGGCGAAAAGGCTAACCCTATCACCGAGCCTAGATACATTCCACTGTATACCATTGCCAGTGACCGGCTTCTCTCCGAGACTGGAATCCACTTGCTAAGTATGTTATTCATAGCAGGCATTGCAACACCCTGTCACAATAAGATCGTTTTCATTCAAGCAATAGTTTTGTATCAAAATGAACAATGTGTTTTAAAAATTGTTACGAGTTGAAGAGAATAGATAAGATGTTGTAGAAAAATAAGATATGAACCTCGCCGATCCCCATGAAGGCACGCATAAGGAGTAAGAACGGAAGTCCTATTCTGGCGGCGATAGGTGTCAAAACGGTTGCAATCGACCACCAGATAACTCCAAAACCAAGCACTTTTTTACCACCAATTTTGTCTGCCCATATACCACCAACAATCTACAACCGAAAAAACACGCAACGAAAATAAAAATGACAGTGGATTAGGAAGATAACATGTGTGGATCAGGATAAGTAGCATATGAGCAAATAAATGGCATTGCTTTCTAAATAAAAAAAATAAATGGAACGTGTATATGTGTTCATATTAAGTGATGAAAGCATTTATAGATTATGTAATCTCTTAAAAGAATGCTGAAACATCTAAAACCAACCTGAGTGAGTAAATAGCCCCAGAAGAAAGACGACTGAATTAGACCAACTGTAGCACTGTTCCAGTTAAACTCCTTTGACATGGGCAGTATTGCTATGCTCATATTCACCTGAAGTATTATAGACATAAGCAGTGATAAATATTTATAATATAAGGCAAGAAAACTTAAGCATATAAAATGATTTAGTATCGTGTTGTGTAAGATACCAACATTTAGCTTGGATTAATGCTACCTAGGCCTGTAAATGAACCGAACGTTCATGAACTGTTCGTGAACTTGTTTGGCGGAAAGTTCGTTTATGTTCATTTAATTAAACGGACGAACATGAACACACATTTTGTTCGTTTATTTACACTTGATTATGTTCGTTCATTATGTTTGTTCCTTTATGTTCATTTCAATTAAAATACATAAGTAGTTATATTTATATGAATATTAAACATAAAAGGAACTTTCTAACTATTTATATAAAAATAACTAATTGGTAATTAGGCTTTCTAGTACTAAAAATGGGTTTTGAAATGCAATTTATCGTAATTAATCACTAATTTATATAAAAGTTTAATTTTTGTTCGTTCATTTAGTCAGTTATGTTCATTTATGATTGTTCAATTATGTTCATTTGTGTTATTTATTGTTTGTTATACTATGTTCGTTTAAGTTTGTTTGTTTATGTTCGTTTACATTCGTGAACTGTTCGTTTTGGTCCTAAACAAACAAACATAAATGAACACGAACATGCCCATTTTCTTAATAAACGAACATGAACAAAAAAATGTGTTCGATTATATGTTCGTGTTTGGTTACAGTTAAATGAATGAACACGAACATGCCTCTATTCGTGTTCGTTCGGTTCATTTACAGGCCTACTTCTACCATGAGGTGATTAGTTAAAAGTGATGTAGAATTGTGGAAAGAAAGCATAAAAATTTGGAAAGTTTGAAGATGATAAGAATTTGAATATGGAGATTAACAGAAACAACTCACACGGTCCATATTGCATAGCAGAAACGCAGAAAAACAAAGAAGTACAATCACAAAACGCTTCGGAAACTGCTCCCACCAGGGCTTTGTTTCTCCAACCAGAACTGCCTCACTTGCTCCACCTTCCGACGACACAAGTGAGCCCAAATCTGCTGCCACGTCATAATCCTCGGATTTATAGTTGGCCCGGATTCGGTTAATAGTTGTATGACATGGCTGCAGAGTTGGCCTATTAGATATACTAGTATCTTTTTGTTGTACCGGTTTAATCCAACTGCAGCTCTCTGAAGGAAAAGAGACAAAACATCTGCATATTCCTCTTGCTCTTTGCTTATGATTTGTCATAGGAAACTTTTTGTTTTCTTCGTCGGATAATAACGTTGCTCTGGATCTCAACATGTTGCCGGTAACAGGATAAAGGCCGTGAGATGATATGGTATTCCGGTATCCGGAAACAAAGTAGATCTTCTTTAAGTTACACGTATTTTCTGAATACGTTTTTCCCGTGCACGCATTGTGCAGAAGAAAAGCTCAAAGTCTCTGCTCTGTGATGTGCTGTAGCTTGTTCAGGTTGATGTAATTTACCTAAAATAAATGATTATCATCGGATTAGCAAGTTATCATTCGAGTTCCAACAACCTAAGTACACAATTTCTGTATAACCAAATTTATCAACACTTTTTGAACATGAGAATCCGTATTAGTAAACACGATGATATGATTAAAATCCACAAAATTAACAGTTATGAAACAAAAATGACATTTGACAGTTAACGAGTAACGACCATTCACATACACCATATTTAACGTACAATTCTGAGTTATGACAACGGTCAGATTCGTTCAAGTTTGTTTAAACATGAAGAATAAGTAGCTTAGACAAAGATACTGATGTAATTCCTTGGTAATTTCATAACGGAACAAACTATAGTTAGACAGCGATTTACAAGTGTGAAGTGAAAACAACATTGATATACAATTAAGATATAAACCAACTATGTTAGTTATGCTTAACCATGAAGAATACCAAGTTTAAACAATAAAAATTCTGCTCTACTTCCAAAAACAAACATTTTTGCAGTCAAATTAACAGAAAACAGTGAGCACAACAACATAATGAGACGAATTCATCTTTTTAAACAATAATCCAGCCCCATGAAGGGAAACATACCGTATCCGGTATATCCCACTTATAGCAAAGCTATCAGTAGGGTCTGGGGCGGGTAAGATGTAGGCAAGCCTTACCTCTATCCCAAGGATAAAGAGTCTACTTCCGGTGAGACCCCCAGCTCCCACGCAATATCCAGAGATCAAAGTTACATCCAAACATACAGGGCACATAGCTACTCGAAAAACAACATAAAACATGGTGCACTAAAGATAATTTTAGCAGGCTACCAAATAGACAATTAGTGACATACAACACATCATAAAAGCACACAGACAAGCAATAACATGCAAAGGCCTCAAAGCACATCAACACGCTAAGCTCCTTAGGAAAGACCAACATCCTAAGCTCCTAAAGAACGAGTTTGATGTTAAACCAAACTATCGACCTAAAAGTCCTTAGCCTTAATCCTACGTCTCCATGAAGGGAAGCATCCAAGCATTAAAACACATAAACACTAAGATAGTGTTCGTTTCACGTAAATGAATGGATTCCGGATGAAATTGGAATGTAGATTCCATTACTTATACCGTTTTTTAACAAAAGAATGAATTTGAATTAACTCTAAATCACTTGAAATCACTACTTGAAGGATTCCAAAAGATTTAGATTTACTTCCAATTCCTTCATTTGTTGAAACGGACAATACAAGGAATAAAATCTACGTTCCAATTCCATCCAGATTACATTCCGCTCTATGAAACAAACACTACCTCAAGTCACAATTCAAGTGTCACATAAGCCTAAAACTATAATTATGTTAAACATAGCATACCGCATACATCCACTATATTTACACCTGTATACTCATTTCTCAACCACATTCATAGCATTAAACCTAACAAAACTCACAAACCAAATCTAGTAACACAATTGCAGCACAAAACAATACACACACACACAAACATATGATATAATATAAACAGCGTATATAAACCGCTACAAAAGCTATAACTGAAACAATAACAAAACCTAAATGCTACACATGCACACACAAATAACAACAATAACTGCACAATTGAACATTATATTACCAGAGCTAATGAAAGAGGTGAAGTTCCGGTGAGAAATAACGGCACCGATAGCCATTTTAGACTGGATAATCTACGCAAAAAAAACCTAGAAATCCAATAATATCTTGCAGAATTACAGCATAATTTCACTCTCTCTCTCTAGGTTTAGGGCGAGAGAAGAGGATAAACCCTTAGTTGTTATTCAGACGAATTTCACACACCAAAAGTATTTCTTAAAACTTCTTTTTTTATTATTAATTTCTAGAAATTTTGAAAAAGCGGGAAGAGAAATATCTTGTCAGTGACGATATCAGCAAGAGGTTGAGAGAGTGACACGTGGATAGTTGTGTAGACAATTGTTTGTTTTGGTATGTATTTGCCCTTCGATGGAGGGATATACGTTGAGTTTGTGATGGTTGTTGGTGTAGTTAGAGATGAAGTGAAGGGTAGTTTAGGAATTTTGAGAAACGGATATTCCGTTTGCTGAGCTAAGCTAAAATGAGGAATAATATAGAGTAAATTGCACAAAACATCCTTTATGTTTTCTCAAACTTGCAGGTTCCAGCCTTAATGTTTAAAAGTTGCTAAAAACAATCTTTAAGTTTATTTTTGTTGCGGGTTCAATCCTTTACAGCTAACCACGTTATTTTCTTCAGTTAAGTTCCCTCACATGATCAACCAAAATGACGAATATACCCTCACATGTTATGCATGTGAGGGAACTTAACTGAAGAAAATAACGTGGTTAGCTGTAAAGGATTGAACCCGCAACAAAAATAAACTTAAAGGTTGTTTTTAGTAACTTTTAAACATTAAGGCTGGAACCTGCAAGTTTGAGGAAACATAAAGGATGTTTTGTGCAATTTACTCAATAATATATTCTCGGAAATTTACCTATAAAAAAATATTTTAGTTGACACTTAAATATTTGAGATATTGCCTTTTTTAATTGTTGCTACGCTACACGTGTGTGATGAAAAGTTGTTTTGATTAGTAATCATTAAATATTTATGATAAATTAAAAATTATAATTTATTAACGTGGATGAAAAAAATATAAGGTGACCTTTTTTTAGTTGAGGTAAAAATATGTAAGATCCGCCAATGATGTTGTAGCCCAGCGGTTTCAATGGAGGTGGGAAGGTTTACTATCTAATGGGTTTTTGTCTGAGGTGCTCAGTTTTAATCCCACTTCAATCTAGCTTTAGGCATGTATAGCCTTGACTGAGATGTTAAAAAAATATGTAAAATTAGGATGGGAGGACAATCTTTTTACAACTTTTTCTAAAATTCAACCAATGAGATTTTGTTACTTTTGGTTTAGCCTCAACTACACAAATTAATAGTGTTACTATCTTAAACTATCCTTGTGAGAGCTAATTCATTCAACCATTTAACCTACCCTCAACTCTCTCTGTGTCCCCACACACAAACATAGCTCTATCTCTATCACTCGTCGTAACCGCAACTCGCTGGACCGGTGACGGTGTTTTCGCACTGCTTGTAACATTTCACGTAAATTTTATTTGTAAACAAGTTGGATCAAATATAATACATTTTCATTTAATGGTATGAATTCGGATTACTCTACGTTTTAACGTAAATATAGTTCGGAAACAAGTCGGGTTGACTGTGGTATATAATTTATTGGTCGCGTCTGGCGTTGCAATTTGGCTACAATACGTGAGGGGTAAAAAAGATAGTATTATATTTAATTGAAACTTTAAATGTTTTTTATCTAAAAAGGTTGAATAATATATTGTAATAGGGCAACTAGTGCCCGGTTTTTTATCTCGCTCAGGACCCAAATTGTTTTTTACTTTTTCGAAGACGGCCTCATATATAATAGTGTATTTATAAGTTAATGTGTTTATTGGTATTTACTTCTATTCACTTGTATATACGTGTTTCACGTTAACTAGGGAAATGTCATGTCATAAGTAACAATACCTCTGACCATAAGCCATTGTTGTGATCATTAATCGATTTATTTTTATGGTATAACCATATGTTTACCTGGTGATCAACCCAAACTTATCCCGAGTGAAGAACCGGTATACACCCTGAGTATTTAACCCATATCAATTGGGTAGTTAATTACATCATACTCAGTAAATCTCACCAATAGCAAAGCTAAGGTAGAGTCTGAGAAGGGTAAGATATAGACAACCTTACCTCTACCCCGTAGAAATAGAGAGACTGCTTCCAGTGAGACCCCCGACTCGATAGTAGTTTTGCATCAAGCCTTGGACAAAAGGCACATAACAATCAGCAATTAAGACAAAAGCTAATTAGTGTATATACTCCCTTGTCTTTCGGCTATCAACGCCATCACATGATGCATGATTAACCATCCCCTTCTTTTAACGTTATTTTCACGGAATTAGTAAAATAACGTTAAAATTAGTGCACTTTTACTTTTGCCCCCTGAACGCCCACACATATATACATTAGAGTAAACTTCCGTTTTGCTCCCTGTGGTTTGGTCGTTTTAACGGTTTTGCCCAAATCCTTTAAAAATAGTCATTTTGTCCAATAGTTTACTATGTTTTTTCAATTTTGCTCCCCGTCTCTACCTCCATTAGAAGTGTCTGTTAAATAGAAGGGTATTTTGGTAACTTGCCATATAAAAGTATTTAAATTTATAATATATGCATACAATAAAGATATTTAAATTTATAATATATGCATACAATATATAACACATCACATACATACATACACTCTCTCATCTCTCTCTTCTTAATCACCAGCCACCACCAACAACCACCATCCCCACCAAATCAACACCGCCAATAAGCACCACCACCACTGCCACTCCACCCCGCATCGACCACCAACCACCATCCCTACCAACTCAACACCGCCAATAAGCACCACCACCACTGCAACAAACCCCCAACATCACAACCGTCATCTCTACCCGCACCACCATCTACATCTTCATCAGAAAACCCTAACCTCCGTCGCAAATCATCACACATCCCTTTTTTATTGCCATCATCTGCACCCATAGCCCACCATTCCCGCAACACCATAACCCCCAAATCCAAAAAATCTCCCAATTAGCAGAAAATCTACTTCCAGATTTCAAATCATCAAGCAAAATATATACAATCAAGCAAACATACATGCCATGTATATAGTTAATCAGTTAATCTGAAAATAGCGCATGACTTTACATAAGGAGGGAGAATTAAAGAAACTTTTTGCCGGTAAGTTGTCTATGGTGGCCGGCTGAATTGGTTTTTTCAAGAAAATATTTTGTTGGCATAGAAATACTAAAGACATCTATTGTTTCTGCTCTTCATTTTTTCTTTGTTTGGAGTCATGTATCTTAGTACAACTTCATAATCATACCACATAATTAAACAAATGTTTGGTCCTTTTTTTTCTTTTGCGAAAGGGTTTTCTTTCATTAGTTTTTAACACTTTTAGTTTTGTATGATTTTAATAAATTAATAATTATATTTACAAAATTACTGAAATGCCCTTTTAATTAAAAAAACAATTTGGATGGAGTTAGAGGCGGGGAGCAAAATGAAGAAAACATAGCAAAGTATTGGAGCAAAATGACTATTTTTAAAGGATTGAGGCAAAACCGTTAAAACGATCAAACCACAGGGAGCAAAACAGAAGTTTACTCTATACATTATATGGGTAGTTAATATGTGTTAAATGAGGAAAAATGTCAGATCATATAAGAACAAGGTGAGTTTCAAAAAACAAAGAGAGGAATGATATGTCAAATTTAAGTTACCTCCACCTAGTGGGAGGACCTAAGTGATAGCGTGGGTGGATGGGCATACCCGTTGAAAAAGAATTAGTGTATTTTATTGAAAAAAATGTCGATTGCATCCCTTGAAAGTTTGGTGAAACCATCAGGTGACAAACATGAGACTCTCTACCAAGACCTAGAGTTGGAACCCTTAGGCTAAACGGTATGGGGGCCGGCATGTGCCCGGCAAGGCCTGGCGCCGGTCCCCCACACCGCCCCCTAGGCTCAGCATCTCCTCTAGCGGCATTGTGTTGCCGGTCTTGACGGGCCTCACCCCCTCACACACACCTATACACAAAGGGGTTCATCCCCCACCCCCTAGGTCCATCCCCTTTAGGCCCATCCTTACACCCGCTTACGTGGCGGTCTACGTGACCCATCCCTATGGGGATGACCCTCCCCATACCCACTAGCCTTACTCTCGTAGTTTGTTGAAAGACGAACAAGGCTCCAATGATGGAGAGAGGAGGGATGGAGAAGAAAGTGAGGTTGAGTAGCGTTGGATGGAACTCTTATTTTACTAAAGTGAGGAGATGATGGAGAGGGATGGAGAAGAAAGTGAGGTTGAGTAGCGTTGGATGGAACTCTTATTTTACTAAAGTGAGGAGATGATGGAGAACATGGGTTAGCCTACGTAAACCTTGGGACATGAATAACACTCCTGATTTTAATCTATAAAAAATCAAGTTTACTTGGATACAATGCTACAATAATGTCTCTAAACTATCATACCATACATGAAAAGAGAAGGGTGTGTAATTATTTATATAAAAAGTTAACTTTATTAAGGTGAATTCGCCCTGTATTTTATTTGAGCTTATTTCAATCGAGATTTAAGCAACAATGTATATAAAATAACCTTAAAGGTCGTTTGGTTCATGGAATCCAATGAAAATGAAAATGGAATTCGAATTTGAATACTTTTCGTCAAAAAATATGTTTGGTTGGTTTTGGATGAAATTAAAACTGGAAATCATTCCACCAAATTCCATTAACCAAAAGAGCTTAACAATTTATGCAAGTGAATTCACCATGTACTTTATTTGAGCTTATTTCATTTGAGATTCGAGCAACTAGCTATATCTTGAAAGAGAGATTTATAGCCCCAACAAAGATCGGTTCGGTCCAAGCTCAAACTAATTTGAGAAGACAGAGACCAACCCACCCTATATTGGCTTGGACTTTGGTTTTGATTTTTTAGAGAATTTAGATTCAGGTTCAGTCCTGGTTTCAATCCAACACACCCATAGTGGCTATCATTAACCTACCTTTACACACACATAACAAAACATGTGTTTAGAAGTATATGAATGGATTAGGACCTACCAAAGCAAATCAATAACTAAGATTAGGACGTGTAATAATTTTGAAGTTAGTTATGATTAAAAGGGGCAAAAGAAAGAGTTACTTAACTTTAAATTTATACATACTATAAAATTGAGTTTATTTTTCTCATTGTAACAAGAGTATCGTGTAACCATTTAGTTACGTTAATGTACAACATGTAATTATATGCATAGTATTGTATAATTATACTCTTATACAATTACCAATAAAAACCTACATTGCTACACCTTTGTGTCCAAAAAAAAACCATCAGATTATAACGACACCGTTTCAACTAATGCAATTATCACACCATATCATCAACCGTCATTATATTTTACTATTATCCCACCATTTCAGTTGATATCATTAATGTTATCATCTTTTAAGTTGATCCAATGCTATTTAAAAACTATTATTATTAGACGTATACATTAATTATTTCGAATGGTAACTAACACGATTGTTATTGAAAGTTTTCCAATTAATTCATATTAAATATTAAACATTATCGGAGTTATTCAATTACGTCGTACTCGGGGCGTCGCCACCGACAGTCAACACCATTTCCCCGCCACCGTTTCACACCCTTTATAATCCTCAAAGCCACCACTACACACGGTAACAAAATCATTTATCACATAATTTCCCAACTTCTTATTAAAAAATGTAACCAAGAGGAAGAACAAGAACAATGTCAACGATGAGTGTGAACCCTCCACCAACAACGTAATCTCACTAAACACCGCCGTCATGGCCACCGATCTGCGACTCTGCCACAGAGATTTCGGTTGTATACAGTGAGAGTGTAATGAGGCTATTGATAACCGGTGGTCATGTATGTTAAATGCTAGCGGTGGTGCACCGGAGAGTAATTGTCAGCGACAACCACGAAGGACATGGGGTGTTGACGCACCGATCGTTACAGATCCGGATATGAAACCCGTAGGTAGATCTGATGATATTCTTTTTTGCGTTCGCCTATTGCAGTTCGTTTTAGGGTAATGGCGGGAAAACTTTGGGATGCGATTATGTGAATGTTGAAGAGCCTTTTCTGTAAAAATGAATAAATGAGTTTAAACTTTTTACCATTTCCAAACTCCATGTTTCATCATTCTGTATGTTTTTCTTCTTTCTTTTTTAATTTGTTTTACTTTACGTAGTTTTTTTTTTATAAAACAATATTTTAATTCTATGTTGTTTTCGTTTACTTAGGTTGTGACGCTGCGTGTAAAGTTTTACGTCTAGGATAGTGATCAACCTCAAAAATGCCAAATAGGAAGATTCGCTCACTTTTGCCTCCGTGCCTATCATTCTCCTCACGCTTGCACACCCTCCACGCCTTCACGCCCCATTGACGCAGTGTATAGCGTCTTTGATGCCCATAAATGGTTGTCATGTTGGATAGTACACACCAAGAAGCGTTAACCATTACACACGCCCATAGTTACTTTCATAACGGATGTCCTTTGGTTCGATTCTCTTATCCTTCCTTTTGACGAAATATATCAAATCCTTGATATTGTCTTATTTTCTACGTTATTTTTTCCACATTTTAACGGTGCCGCCGCAACAAGCGACTTTCCATGTATTAGATATGGTCTGTAACGATTTGATGAATTGTTGTATCTTAGTTTATTATTAGTACTGATTTGATGAATTGTTGCATATTAGTAACAATTAGTATGGATTTAAGAGTTTTTTATTCTCATATTCAAATTTATTATAACAATATATATAAATTGACCAATCATCAACCCATGATCTTCACCTTGATTATATTATCCTTTGTTTGCGCATTTGTAACATGTTTTGGTCTCTCACTCTTTTCATTTGTTTTCATCTGTAAGTTTTTTTTTTTAATATCTTATTATGATTTTTGAGTTGATTGTTGCTGTAGACGATAGAAAGACGAGGCTGGTAGTCTTTGGGCCATGTATACAAGATATACCGTTGAAGATAGGATGAGTACTTATTTAGCTTTGTTCAAATGAAGAAAAGAGTGAATTCAATTCAAAATAGAAGAAGAAATTGGGATTGTTCTTTTCGAATCCATGATACTGCTAACTTTTTGATAAAATTGGAATCAAATAGATTAGAAACTTAGAAACTTCAATGAAAGAGATATGGGTCTATCATAAGCAAAGCCTTCTTTCAATTTATTGTAGTCAGAAAACAAAAAATGGTGATAATCAATGCGTGATCTATATGTGTACAATTGAATTTTTTTATATATGGTTGAAAATAGAAACGTAATTCCTGGTACGGTCTGTCGATCATTCAGGTTTTCTTAGCAACAAAACCTGCCTAAGCTAATCACTTGCTATAGTCCCATCTTTTGATATGCTCCCTTTTAAGTTTAACCCGCAATTGATAATTTTTAAGTGCGTAAAGGCTTATTGTTCGATGAAATAGACGTTTTAATTTGTAACACTCTCATATACACTAATGCATTGTTGGAGCCTGCAAATGTGACAAAATGAACAATTGATTAATTGGTCAAAACATATTTTGGTCAAATAGTTTAAATGAGTTATATATACATTTTAAATGAGTTTGGACCAAGTTCACTATAGGCTACATTTTTACAAAAGGTAACCATTCTACTTGAATGTAACATATTTTTTACTCTTTGTGTCCAACATTTGTAAGTCGAATGGTTATTTTTAAATGCCCACACCTTACGAAATAGAGTATCAACATCCCGCCACAACACGCGGGTTAACGTTAACTCGTTGTACACACAAATGCATATAACGATACACATATTTTGCCCAATTATTATTATTATTATTATTGTATATAACAACTGAGGGTGTCTTAGTAATATGAATAGTGGCTAAGACACGTCCGTTTTTTTAATAAAAGATTTACAAATATGCCATCTAGTAGCTTTATTCAATTATTATATAGTTTTCATTTACACTGTCTTATCTTTAATAAATTTATCATATGGTTTATCAATTTTGATAATAACATGTTTAGGATGATAAAAATACTAGTTATATACATATGGTGGATAATTATCTTACAGACGTGTATACAGCTTGCGTCTTAATGATATTTTAGGATGATAAAAATGCTTTATAATTTTCTTAATTACTATAAAACTTCTTATTAGTCGTTTTAAACAATAAAAAGTACACCGTTTAATTTCTTACCCATTCATTAGTTTTCTTGTGAAAGAGAGGCTATAAAATTTTCCAAATAAAGTTAAATCAATACCAACTAGTATTAAGCCCTCGTGTTGCGGTGGGGGCGTAAAACTGTGACAAATAGCACCAAGGCCACAACACCGTCAGCGACCACCAACACTGAGGTTGCGACGTGTTAATACGGAGAAATTAGACCGAAACATAAAATTTAGAAAATAACAACAAAGTCGATTTAGCATCCGAGCGTCACGATGAACCTTTCAAACGGAAAAAATAGACGACCATAAAAACGTTGAACCACGCACGCACGTTGTGTAATGTTAACTCGCAAAATTTAGAACGAAGCGTAAAACAAAACGTAAAAACGTTGAACCACACATAAACGTCGCGTCGTGTTACCTCGCAAAATTTAGAACAAAACATAAAACGAAATTTTTACGAAATATAAAAGTATATGGTATCAAATTTGAAAGTAAAAAAGTTCTGAGGTTAAATTGACAAAGATAGAAAGCTTTGAGGTTAAAAGTAAAAAACCAAAATAGGGTTAGATTAAAAATGTAATTATATCAAATCTTTCGAAAACCTCACGAAGCATAGAGTACAACTACTCTATGTATGATAAATGAGTAAATAAATAGTAACGAATCAATGTTCTTTTACAGAAAATGGAAAAAAAATATAAAATTGGTATATCTTTCATTCATTGTTAGAACTTACTCACCAACCAGCACATGCCGCCAAATTAATTGACTAAACTGAATTATATTGTTTTTTCCATACAAAACTGTCCGTTGTTGCTCACCACTCAATCCGGATTCATCATTGCGACACGTGACACTGACTAGATGCATACTCATCACTTTCCCATGCACACCCCCGAAACCTTCACCCGCCCAAGCGACCATGCTCGCTTGACACCACTCGCGCTATCCCTCACGGCACCGTGTTGCGGTGTTCACGAGCGATCGGAATCCCACGTAGCTCGTGGCAGGCTGCTCGGGAGACCACAACATGTAGTCTAAGTCCACTTTCCCATCATTTCCAATTTTCCACCAAGTGACAAATACTTGTCTTTCCTAGTCAAATTGGTGCATTCAAATCCTAAAACACCACCCCACACTTTCTGCCCATGTTTAGCTATCTCGACTCGATAGTCCCGCCACCCTTAACCGTCATTTCCAAGCAAAACGCTCAAGGAACGCGACTCGGCTACCTTAAATGGAAATACGGGTCCCAGAACTTAACACCACAAACCGTTCTTCCATGAAACATATCTTAACTCGGCAAACAATGCACTGAAGCGTAACAAGAGCGGCTCACGACAAGTGATGCCATCTGGACACATCACCAGGTCACCTTTCTGGAGTAATTCTTTGATCCGGGCAGCATCTGCTACACGGTCATGGGTCAGCGCTATTGCAGGAACCGGATGCATGAACCCGAACGGCAGTTAGATGTAATTGATCAGAGCATTAAACGGGCCGGGCCATCATGAAAGATCAGTCAGGTTTTAAGACAATCTGGTGATATTACAGTTACTGATTTGTCTTTTGCCACCATGAACCCTTCCTGCAGACAATAATTGAGTATATAAATTATACACAGAGTATATTTCTATACAGTTTTTAATACAATTTGGGCTAGTGTAACTGTAAAGTCAACATCAAACTCTCTACATCAAAGGGACTACCACATGGATTCTACAAAGAGGTATTAAAGATATTCATCTACTTTATTATAGATCCAACTACCACCAAACTGTACCGCTATACAAGTATGACATGTGTGTAGTTTGAGAAACAAATACATGTGTCAATGACACAATAATGCACCAAAAATACAGATCAGCTATAAGTACCATGACCCTTATTCAGAAAAAAAATAAATTGTAATCATTTTGTTACATACCTGTCTAGCAATATTTGTTGTAAATTTATTCAATGTCATTGATGATTTACATGATATTTAAGAACCTTCTGATACATTCCAAAATAATCCTTATATACTGCATTGGATAAACATATGAAGAGGTCAATTCTAGACCTTTTTTTCCAATATAGCAATGGATCTTACAAGTGACACATATTTTGGAGATGGAGCTAAGATGATTGACATTTAATCAAAATTCAAGTTTGTAATCAATGAATTTGGATAAAGTTTTTTTTTTTTTTGAACGGCAAGGAACGACGTGCCAACTACCGTGACACCGGGCGTTGTGGCCAAGGTCGACTACCCGACCGCCGCCAGCCCCTTGGCTCTCCCGGATGCGCGGAAACCCGACCTCCACCCACCCGAAGGCACGACAGTGGAATAATCGGTATAACCTCACCTCTCATCCAAGACGAACTGGCGCCACCCGTATTCGCCATTCACCTGGATGCCGCATAAAATAATGGGGAGAGTGGGAGTCGAACTGGGTCACAAGGAACACCAAGTCTTTCCCCAACCACTCCACCACTACCTCATTGGCGAATTTGGATAAAGTAAAGGACAATTTTCAGCCATGACTGGATTTATCTGAGTTATTTATTTCTATGTTTCTAACATAATTCAAAAGCAGAAGTTATAAGATCAGTGCCGGAGCTTGACCAAAAGTATTTTTTTGTGTGTGTGGGGGGGGGGGTCCCACTAAGTTGCGTCACTGTGTAAGACTAAGGTGTTGTTTGTTTTTCAGAGGTAAAACGTCTGCAGTCTGCGGACCACATCTGTAACAACCCGTATTTTCCGTTGCTTCTGTTTCCGTGCATTTAATTTGATTTCCAGTTTTGTACTCCGAGATTCGTTAATAGAAATGTTCGTATTAAATTAAATATGTTTTGTCATTACATCGCATTATTACATCACAACTGAACGCTATTTAAACGCTTACTTAACGCAACGCTTCGCATAACTCATCGCTATCCCATCGCAATCGCAACGCAATTACTAATTTGGTATATCGGAATTATGTGGTAATATTAGTTTACGTGTTTGTGTATTATACGTGTTTATGTGTTATATGTGAATTGGAATTATCGTGGTTTAATCGCTCGCAAACTCACGCAACTCGCTCTCACGTGTTGACTCGCTATTACAACGCTTAAAACATCGCTAAACCGCTTAACATTGCCTTATAACTCGATTACATCACTGAACAATCGATAAACGAACGAAAAAAGAAGAAAACCCATCAATTGGGTCAAGTTCGCTCGAACTTGGTGACCCCAAGTTCGACCGAACTTGACTAGCCAACTCAAACAACCATCACCTCCCTCAAGTTCGCTCGAACTTGCTTAATCCCTTACCGGATTAACAAGTTCGGCCGAACTTGACTCAAACTCCTCTGAATTTCACCTAAGTTCGCGTGAAACTTGCATGATCTCATGCAAGTTCGGCCGAACTTGACTCCACCAGCTCTCCTCTTTGCCTTCACCTATAAATACTCAGCCCCATTCTCTCATTTGAACATGCTGCAACTTCGCTCTGAGCTCCCGAAACCCTCTGTTTTCTAAGTAATAATCAACTCGATTTCTACCACAATGATGTTCAACAACGTTTTACAATGGTTTACAACGATTTTGGCACAAGGCATTGCCTTCGTTTTCATCAAATATCTTCTGTTTACGAAAATCTTCATCTTTTTCCATCAAAACTTCTGTTCACTCAGATCTATACTAGATCTGAGCAAAACCTTTTAAAACCTTGATTTTTACACCATTTTCGGACTAATGACGTATGTTTCGTTCACTTTTAAGTGGAACGAGGCGTTGTCAAAGCTATATCTCAGATCCGGAAGCACAAGGACGGAATCGTCACTTTACATAAGCTGGACTAACCCGTACTGTAACACCTCGAAAATTTCATCCAATAAAATTCCGACACGTGTCCAGAAAATTTTGGTGGCTACGTGTAACTGAGAGGGACCAACGACGCCGTCATGTTATTTTGATAACCTCTGAACTAGCATCGAAAAAAGGCGACGGACCCAAGTGATAAAATTCCAAAATTTCCATCTTCTGGGAGGTCCTTACGGACCGTAACCATCAAGGGTTACGGACCGTAAGGCAATAAAATCATTGTTTCAGTAAGGCGGTTACGGACCGCAACCTCAATAGTTACGGTTCGTAATCAATTCAAATCTGTGGGCGCCAGAGGTCCTTACGGACCGCAAGGCTTAACCCCTTACGGTCCGTAAGAGGTACTGCAGCTGGCAGATTGTTGGCAGCCAGCATGTTTGCCACCTTTCTCGCGAACTTGAGCCATTCCCCTGCATTTGCCATGACCCTAAACACTTGTTTTCATCTCATAACCCCTGCCAACACTTGTAATGATCTGAGCCTAGATCTTCAAGTATAAATAGAGCTCCCTTGCAACCATTTCATTTGCTCATTCTCAAAATCCTCATCTATTCATTCTCCAGAGGTTCCTAATCCTTGGGAGCTTCCTAATTAGTCATATTTCGTGCTAAGGACCTTGTGTAAGTGTTCTTAGCCCTCCTTTTCAGTTTATTTAAGTTTTAAGCCAATGTCAAAGCGTTGACGTAAAAACGCTTTGACTTTGAGCTAAGACCATTATGGTCCAGCCAATGTTCGTAACGAACATGGCTACGTGATCGTAATAAGGTAGGTGTTAATCCCCCAAGAGGGCATCTCCTGATTACCACGTTTGCTTGGTCAATTGATGGATCAAGGTTATGTTAATAAAAAGTCAAACGGGTCAGTTTTGAAATAAAATCATAATTAGCAATGTAGATGTTATAAAACCTGTTTTGGCACTCTAATAACTTGGTAGTAATTGTAAGAACATGTGGGAGCATGTTTGGCTCATCAATTCCAGGTCTAAGGTCAGTTCGCAACCGAAAGTCGTGAAAGTTGACTTTTGCTTTGACTTTCAGTTCTGTCCCGATTTAGCAACATTAGCTACTGTCCCTAAGTTGCATTATGACCATATTATAGTATACTATAACCCTCTGGAGTTATAGGACATGGTCATGTAGTAATCCGAGCCTTAACACAAGTATCCGTTAAATATGCCTAAAATGCCCATTTGATGTATAAAATGGTTTAAACATAATTTTCACATCAAAACTCATACCTACTGATGTAATATCATTATTAGGATTATTTGGGATATTCATTCAGGTTGCAAACTAAGTTTAAACTATAGTTTGCATATTTTGTCCTTAAATGATGATGTTACCCTTTCGGCACTTAAAATGGGTTTTCAACATTCAAATGGGCCAAAAATTTATACTTACTAATGTAGTATATAGATTAACATATTTTGGCCATACAAACTTAGTCACAACAACAGTTTTACTTAAACACTATTTAAATCGTCATTTAGCGACTTAATCGCCGTTTCGGCGCATAGTATGGTTTAAAACCATATTACTATGTTAAGGCTTGATACCTACTGATTTCAAAACATATTTTCAACTTATTAACAGAAGGTACAGGTCCAAAACTCAAATTCCCAAATAAGTTGTTAATTATATGTGAAATGACCAAAATGCCCTTTTCGGGACATAGTTTGGTCTTAAACTATAAACCACACATATAATTAATCCCCTACTGATATAACATCATAAAATAAGTATTTTTACAGAATGAGTATGATAATAACATCAGTTTACATATAAGCTCGTTTATACATTTTAAAATGACGAAATTGCCCTTTTAAGGTATAAATTAAAAGCTAACTAACTAATCGGTTAATAAAACCCTCCTTTCCAGACTAGAGACTTCCGGTAGAGTGTCGCCAAGCTAGTTTATTGATTACGGCTGTGCTTTGCTTATTTTCTTATTATTTAGAGATTTTGCAAGCCAGGTAAATACTTTAACTTATTTTCCCTTATACGGGCTTGGGATACGGTATATTAATACCGCATGGTTGGATATGGGATCAAAGACCAATGAGTCGGGAATTCAAATAATCCATTTTAATTCGTATTGCTTAATATTAAACATTTGGAGGTTAAAACGACCGTGTCCTGGATATCCACGGCTCATTTAATTGCAAATGGCCACGACCTAAGCACGGGGTGTAGGCATACACCCGTCAGATGAGCGCCATCCTTACTCATCCTACTACTTCTACTACTTAAATTTCGGGACGAAATTCCTAAAAGTAGGGGATACTGTAACATTTGTCAAAAACGGGTTTCCAAACCCGCTCCGTTTTGTAATCGAATATCAAGTTATAAATGTCACGTTGCGTATTTATGGCTATTTTGATTTTTAATGATACATAATTAATAAACAAACTAAACTATAAAAATTATAATTGATAAAAAGTAAAAATAAAATAAATAAAAATAAATGAGGCTGCCGGGACTCGAACCCGGGTCAGCCGGGTTGAAACCCAAAGACTTAACACCCACACACATAACCACTCCACCACTTGTTGTTTTCTGTCAACTCTAGGAAACAAATAAACTTTATAGACAATCATGAAGCAACCTTTTGCGCCAAACTGAAACCGTAATCGGCTTTCAACCGTCCAAAACGGTTGTGTGTTCGCAGATACTAGTTTATAACCGATGCACCGACGATTCTAATCAATTCAGACTTGAATTAACTTAAATTCTGATGATGATTGGTTTTTATAACCGAAGGTATTCAATATCTGAATTACTTCAATCAAAGATCTCTCTCGCGACTTATAAACGTTCTTCAGACCTTCAATTTCACTTCGCTATTCATTCAGTTCGTCAGAAAACTTTTTTTTTAACTCGCCGGAAAAATTCTGCAAGTCGCCGGAAAACCGTACTCTTCATCAAAACAGTAAGTCTTTCAATACCTTCGTGGTCTATCAATTGTTAAGCTATTTCTGACTCAAACCTTTCAATTGAAATCAAATTCAGACGCTGTTATCGGATAATTCCAGTTCGCCGAAAAACTTCTGGAAATTCTTATTTTCATCGGTGAAACGGTAAGGACATTCAAACACTCTGTAAACGTTTGTTTAGCACTTCAAATCCACGATTAGCTAATCAAAACGGTTAATTTGCTTGCTCAGTTGAAGTTCATAAAAACAGAGCCGACACCTTGCCGGAATTCTGTGATAAATCGTTCACCGGTATGTTTACTTCTAAATATCGTCTCTGTTATTTCATATTAGTCTATACAATGTTTATCAATCGAATTAAACAAGATATAATGGTGTAATCGCAGTCTGTAATTTTGAAATGAAGAAGACGATGATATTTTGATTATAAGTTTAATAAAATCTGGATATTATCTCGGGTTAGACACACAGTCCAGCGGTGGATTGTGTGCATATACATATCACACGCCGCGAGTTCGATCCCTGTTACACACGCCCTCTCGGTAATAAAAACGTTTTATTTTTCTTACTGAACCGGGTTAACTACGTTAGTTGTTAAGTATGATAAAAATCTGTATATTAACCAAGTTAGACACACAGTCCAGCGGTGGACTGTGTGTAGCGTTAAAGCACAGGTCCCAGGTTCGAGACCTGTTAGTAACACCGGTTCGATGATTTAAAATGTTTTTGAAAAAAAAAGAATTTTGGATAAGCCGAGTTAATATATAAGTATAATTAAAAACAGACTTATTTCGGGTTAGACACATAGCTTAGTTGGTAGAGCTGCGTGCACGCGTACGGGAGGTCTCGGGTTCGAGCCTCACCCAGCGCAATACAATTACACAATAAATCGGTCAACAAGTCAAACGGTCAACGGTCGCAAAAAGTCAACATATTTTTATATTTTTATTTATTTAATTTAATTTAAAAATCAATTAAAAATACTTAAAAATAATGTTTTTAAAGATAGGAAATAGCCTTAAACTCACAAAAATATATCTAAAAATCTTATTAAAATTATTAATAAAATCCACTCATTTACTATATTTTCTGTTATTATTTAGGTTAGTTAATTCTCGTTGATTAGCTCTTCCAACTCGTGCGCATCTCACCATCTCCAATCCAACGCACCCAATGTGAGTGAATCTTTACAAATTCTCCGTTTTAATCACGTTTTTGGGGTGTATCATGTGTCTTGCTACTTATTATACTTAAATCATTGTGCATACATCATATCATGAACAAATGTGTAGTCAGTTTGATTCAATTGTTTGTGTGGTTATTGTTAGATTTAATTCATTATCTTCAGTACATGCAATTTCATAGGCCGCCGCTCCCCATTACATTATGAGCGTTGAGCATGTTCCCCATTACATTATGAGCGTGAACCTGGCGTGCCAACATACGATCGGCTCCGTTTGATTGAGCCTTGATCGCACAGACATTTATCATTTTCAGTACATGCAATACGATCGGCTCCGTTTGATTGAGCCTTGATCGCACAGTTTCATTCATGTTATATATTTATGCAAGTTGATATGTTATGGTATGCTGTTGGTATGTTATTGTATGTTATAATTTGTGGTTAACATTGTTACTTATTGATTATTTATCATTTGCTCACTTATGATTATGCACAATTTTTCCTTGATAAAATAACAAGTAAATCAATAATAAATGTTTATCTAACAAGGTTCATTCGCCAACTTATGTTGACCCAAAAACCCCTATTTTTACACATGATACAGGTGAACCAGCTGCAGCCAGAAACACATAGGATTGGACTAGAAGAATAAAATGATTTAGAGCTTGGAATTGTTTAGTTGGTTATTTTCTTTGAATTTGTATGGACATGTTTGGATTATTGAGAATGTAATTTCGATTTAAATAAATATGAAACATAATAGTAAATATCATGAGCTTTGGTGATAACCCAATTATGCCCCGACTCTTATTCCGCTACGGGTCAGGGTGTGACAGTATGGTCATAGAACCATGTTGTTAAGAAGGGTACGCCATAACGACTAATCGAATCTATCTCAATATATATAGAAGTAAGTTGCAGCAATGGTGGATTCCAATGAAGTTAACAGTTAGCGCAATGATGATGACATCAATGAGAATATTATTATTAGTAAGAATGACTTGAGAGAACTTATTGCCGCGGAAGTTGGCAAAGCTTTAAAGGATAAGTCCGAACGACAACCGGAGTCGAGTGCTTCTCGCTCCAAGCCTATTTCTAAACCAAAATCTCAGCCTAGCCACCCAAAGTCGAAAAAGAGTGAGGCACACTCTTCGAATGTGAGGAGTATAGCAAAGAGTGATCCGCAACCTAAGAAGCCAAATGTTGATGGCGATGGATGCTCCTACAAGTACTTCGTGTCTTGTAGACCCCGTGATTTTAACGAGGAAAAAGGAGCTGTTGAGTGCTTGAGATGGTTAGATGAGATGGAAACGGTGGTGGATATCAGCGGCTGCGCTAATAAAAATGTGGTTAAGTACGTATCTCAGTCATTCAAGGGTGATGCCCTTATTTGGTGGAAAGCCTTAGTCCAGTCTACGGGCAAGGTTCATCTCTACAACTTGAGTTGGTCCAAGTTTGTAGATCTTGTGAAAGATACCTATTGCCCACCTCATGAGGTAGAGAAAATCGAGTCAGATTTCTTAAATCTGACCATGAAGAATATGGACTGTCGGAAGTTTGTCACCGACTACAACTCTCTTTCAAGGCTAGTGCCTTATCTAGTTACCCCGGAGCCTAAACGTATCGCACGTTTCATCAATGGGTTAGCTCCTGAAATCAGGAGTATGGTTAAGGCGGTGCAGCCAGGCACCTACAAGTTCGCAGTTGAGTTATCTCTCTCCCTCACACAGGACTATGTGAGGCAATTGTCAGTCAAGACTGACAATGAGGGAAAGAGGAAACGGGAGGACGTAAAATCCCAGAAATTTAACAAAAAGGGTAAGCATGGGTTTAGTAAAGATAATCAGAAGTCGAGCGACAAACCCACATGCAAGACATGTGGAAAACAACATTATGGGCAGTGTTGCTTAGACCAGAAGCCGAAGCAATGCAACATCTGCAAGAAAACAGGGCATAAATCTCATGAGTGCCGAAATATTAAGGATGCTACTTGCTTCGGGCGTAATGAAAAAAGGCCACATTAAGACAAATTGCCCTAAGGCAATTACTGAGGCTAAGACCAAAACCACTGAGGCAAAGAAAGCCACTGCAAGAGCCTTTCAAATGAATGCCAAGGAAGCAATGAAGGATAATAATGTCATAACGGGTACGTTCCTTATCAACGATGCTTTTGCTAGAGTTCTTTTCGATTCGGGCGCCGATAAATCGTTTGTAGATTATAAGTTTAGTGACTATTAAACTTGCCGGTAAGAACTCTAGACATAACCTACGAAGTAGAGCTCGCTGATGGAACTATAGAAACCGCTTCTTCCATTCTTGACGGATGCTCCATATCCATCAAGAATCATTCTATCCCTGTCTCTCTTTTACCTATGAAACTAGCGGGATTCGATGTGGTTTTAGGCATGGATTGGTTATCGTATAACCAAGCTCGCATTGCCTGTGATAAGAAACTCATTGAAATCAAATCCCCGTCTGGTAAAATCCTCACCATTCATGGAGACATACACTTTGGATTGCCGGATAAGGCAGTTTTGCTTAAGGCATCTAGGTGTATGACAAAAGGATGTGTCATCTACATGGCACAAGTCACCGTTGATGAACCCAAACCAAAGATTGATGATATACCTATCATTTCTGAATACCCAGACGTGTTCCCTGAAGAACTACCTGGCCTACCTCCTGATAGGCAGGTAGAGTTTCGAATTGATATCATACCTGGAGCAGCTCCCATAGCTAAAGCTCCTTACCGTCTAGCACCCACCGAGATGAAAGAATTGAGAACTCAATTAGATGAACTCCTAGAGAAAGGTTTTATTCAACCTAGCTCTTCGCCTTGGGGAGCTCCTATCCTATTCGTCAAAAAGAATGACGGATCAATGCGGATGTGCATCGATTACCGTGAACTCAACAAGATAACGATCAAGAATCGTTATCCTTTGCCCAGGATCGACGATTTAATTGATCAATTGCAAGGTGCAAACTACTTCTCGAAGATTGATTTAAGGTCGGGATATCACCAGCTTAAAGTTAGAAATGAAGATGTCCTGAAAACTGCTTTCAGAACAAGATATGGACACTACGAGTTTTTAGTGATGCCTTTTGGGCTCACAAATGCACCCGCAGCATTCATGGACCTCATGAATAGAGTCTGCAAACAATACTTAGATAAGTTTGTTATTGTCTTCATAGACGACATACTTATATACTCTCGTAATCAATCTGATCACGAGAAACATTTAACGTGCATCCCCGATATACTACGTCAGGAAAAGCTGTATGCAAAGTTTTCCAAATGTGAATTCTGGTTACGTGAAGTTCAGTTCCTTGGTCACATAGTAACTGTACATGGTATCCAAGTAGATCCAGCAAAGATAGAAGCAATAATGAATTGGGAAGCGCCAAAGACACCTTCCGAGATACGTAGTTTCTTAGGACTGGCTGGTTATTATCGAAGGTTCATTGAGAACTTCTCACGAATAGCCGCTCCTTTGACAATCTTAACGCGTAACGATGCTAAATTCAACTGGGGTCCAAAGCAACAAGAATCCTTTGAGACATTAAAGTATAAATTAAGCAATGCCCCGGTATTAACCCTGACAGAAGGTGTTGAGGAGTTTGTAGTTTACTGTGATGCTTCGCACACCGGTATGGATGTGTGCTTATGCAAAGAGGCAAAGTGATTGCCTATGCATCACACAACTGAAAGTGCACGAGAGAAACTACACCACCCATGATTTGGAACTGGGTGCGGTAGTATTTGCACTTAAACTTTGGAGACATTATCTTTATGGAACAAAGTGTGTCATCTACACTGATCATAAAAGTATCCAACATTTGTTCAATAAAAAAAAGGATTTGAACATGAGGCAACGTCGTTGGATGGAAACACTCAACGACTATGATTGCGAGATTCGATATCATCTAGGAAAGACAAATGTAGTCGTGATGCGCTTAGTCGCAAGGAAAGAGTCAAACCTCTAAGGATCAATGCCAAAAGCATTGAACTGAAGAATAGTTTGAACGAGAATCTACTAAATGCACAAAAGGAAGTTATGTCAGTGAATAACGTCGGAAGGAAGGATTAGGTGCAACCTTGACCAGTTAGCATCTGGAAAGGACGGCTTGTTTAGGCTGAATGATCGGATCTGGGTTCCGATCTATGGAGGACTTAGAGATGTAATCCTCCAGGAAGCTCATAGTTCTAAATATTCGGTTCACCTAGGAAGCAAAAATGTATCAAGATCTGAAGCCCAGTTATTGGTGGATATATGAAGAAAGATATAGCCAAACATGTAGCAAAGTGCTTGATGTGTTCTCAAAGGCAGAACACCAGAAACCGTTAGGACTTCTACAACAACTTGAAATCCAAATGTGAATGAGCATCGAAAAAGGGCGAAGGACCCAAATGATAAAATTCCAAAATTTCCATCTTCTGGGAGGTCCTTACGGACCGTAAACATCAAGGGTTACGGACCGTAAGGCAATAAAATCATTGTTTCAGTAAGGCGGTTACGGACCGCAAGCCTCAATAGTTATGTCCGTAACCAATTCAAATTGTGGGCGCCAGAGGTCCTTGCGGACCGCAAGGCTTAACCCCTTACGGTCCGTAAAAGGTACTGCAGCTGGCAGATTGTTGGCAGCCAGCATGTTTGCCACCTTTCTCGCGAACTTGAGCCATTCCCCTACATTTGCCACGACCCTAAACACTTGTTTTCATCTCATAACCCCTTCCAACACTTGTAATGATCTGAGCCTTGATCTTCAAGTATAAATAGAGCTCCCTTGCAACCATTTCATTTGCTCATTCTCAAAATCCTCATCTATTCATTCTCGGAGGTTCCTAATCCTTGGGAGCTTCCTAATTAGTCATATTTCATGCTAAGGACCTTGTGTAAGTGTTCTTAGCCCTCCTTTTCAGTTTATTTAAGTTTTAAGCCAATGTCAAAGCATTGACGTAAAAACGCTTTGACTTTGAGCTAAGACCATTATGGTCCAGCCAATGTTCGTAACGAACATGGCTACGTGATCGTAATAAGGTAGGTGTTAATCCCCAAGAGGGCACCTTCTGATTACCACGTTTGCTTGGTCAATTGACGGGTCAAGGTTATGTTAATAAAAATGTCAAACGGGTCAGCTTGAAATAAATCATAATTAGCAATGTAGATGTTATAAAACCTGTTTTGGCACTCTAATAACTTGGTAGTAATTGTAAGAAAATGTGGGAGCATGTTTGGCTCATCAATTCCAGATCTAAGGTCGGTTCGCAACCGAAAGTCGTGAAAGTTGACTTTTGCTTTGACTTTCAGTTCTGTCCCGATTTAGCAACATTAGCTACTTCCCTAAGTTGCATTATGACCATATTATAGTATACTATAACCCTCTGGAGTTATAGGACATGGTCATGTAGTAATCCGAGCCTTCACACAAGTATCCGTTAAATATGCCTAAAATGCCAATTTGATGTATAAAATGGTTTAAACATAATTTTCACATCAAAACTCATACCTACTGATGTAATATCATTATTAGGATTATTTGGGATATTCATACAGGTTGAAAACTAAGTTTAAACTATAGTTTCATATTTTGTCCTTAAATGACGATGTTACCCTTTCGGCACTTAAAATGGGTTTTCAACATTCAAATGGACCAAAAATTTATACTTACTAATGTATATATATATTAACATATTTTGGTCATACAAACTTAGTCACAAAAACAGTTTTACTTAAACACTATTTAAATCTCATTTAGCGACTTAATCGCCGTTTCGGCGCATATATGGTTTAAAACCATATTACAATGTTAAGGCTTGATACCTACTGATTTCAAAACATATTTTCAACTTATTAACAGAAGGTACAGGTCCCAAACTCAGATTCCCAAATAAGTTGTTAATTATATGTGAAATGACCAGAATGCCCTTTTCGGGACATAGTTTGGTCTTAAACTATAAACCACACATATAATTAATCCCCTACTGATATAACATCATAAAATAAGTCTTTTACAGAATGAGTATGATAATAACATCAGTTTACATATAAGCTCGTTTATTATATGTTAAAATGTGAAATTGCCCTTTTAAGGCATAAATTGTTTTTAAAACCATAAAGGGCCATCATATCAATAACCTACTGTTATAATAACATATTTTAAACTTAATGGCATATGGAACTTGTGTAGGACTCACCTGGTTACCCAGTTTCGCTTATATGCGTATGGTTAAGCCTACAGAACTAGTTTACGTAATTTAACCTAAACGGGTTTAACCATACCAAAATATTCTCAAATTCCAGAATGTAAAATGGTAACCCATATTATACAAGTCTTAGTACTTGTCGGGTCCAAAATACATTCTTTTCCGGTCACCGACTCACCGCTTAATCTAGCGTTTCGTACCGTTATCTTTATTTTAAGTTAGCCGGTCTAAGTCAATGACTAAATAAAGACCCGCTAACTAACTAATCGGTTAATAAAACCCTCCTTTCCAGACTAGAGACTTCCGGTAGAGTGTCGCCAAGCTAGTTTATTGATTACGGCTGTGCTTTGCTTATTTTCTTATTATTTAGAGATTTTGCAAGCTAGGTAAATACTTTAAGTTATTTTCCCTTAGACGGGCTTGGGATACGGTATATTAATACCGCATGGTTGGATATGGGATCAAAGACCAATGAGTCAGGAATTCAAATAATCCATTTAATTCGTATTGCTTAATATTAAACATTTGGGGGTTGAAAACGACAGTGTCCTGGATATCCACAGCTCATTAAATTGCAAATGGCCACGACCTAAGCACGGGGTGTAGGCATACACCCGTCAGATGCTAAAATAAAGTATAACCCATTAGAGGTGCACCTATTAAAGGTGTTAAAGTGGCGTGTCGATTAATCAGGATCCCGACATAGTTTTCGGGCTCTAAATGTATTATTAGCATGTAAAACTGATAAAATGAAAATTATATGTCCCAAGTTATTTATAAAACAAAGTACCTTTGTGTACACTAAATGTTTTTTTAATGTTTTTAAATGTTTTCAAAATGAGTCGGTTAAATGTATTTACCAGTGAAAACTGACGTATTTTCAAAAGACTAACGCAGGTGACGAGTATTCGTAAATAGGCTGGAAGTGCTCAGGCGAAGCTTAAGAGGAATTGCAACGCTTGCTTAGAAGGCCTTAGTCCGTCAAGTTTCCTTTTGTAATTACTTTTCGATCCGCTGTGGATCTAGTTACAAGTGTTGTATACTATTTTTGAACTTTGAACAATCGAACGTTTGTAATAGTAATTATCCAGACTTTCGCTGTGTTTATTGTATTGTTTGGTAATGATGATATCGACTTGTGTCACGATACTCACCACCGGGCCCACCGGGTTACACGTGGAAATTAGGGGTGTGACAGTATGAACCATCAAGTTCGCCCGGGTTAGCGTGAGTTTCTGTAAAATGGCTAAGTTCGCTCCAAAAGACCTCTCCAACCTAAGTTTTACTCAGTGGCTTAAGGTTGGACGGATGGGCACTCGATTTCCTTAGCAAACGACGCGAAAACGCAAGATTTTGGACCCGAAAACATCAAGTTCGCTCAAGAATCACCAGCACCAGGTCAAGTTCGACCGAACGTATACCCATCTGGGTCAAGTTCGACCGAACTTGAGTCTTTCCCTTACAAAATCCTCACAAGTTCGCCCGAACTTGTCTAATATTCTAAGAAACTATGCAAGTTCGCCCGAACTTGTCTTTCCAGTTAGATTATCTCACAAGTTCGCCCGAACTTGACAAGTTTCTAAGAAACTTACCAAGTTCGACCGAACTTGTCTCAAATCTCACCAAATCCTTACAAGTTCGCTCGAACTTGTATGTTTACATACAAGTTCGGCCGAACTTGCCTACTGCTCAACTCAAACTTAACTGTTTCAGCAATTCGGAAGACTGATGCACTTGTGTTCGTTTACAGGCTGATCCGGCGCTCTTCCCGACTCTCCTCAGATCCCTAATCTCACCTAAACGCACCGACTGTAAGTATACTTGACCCATTTTCACTTTAAATGCAGTTTTTGGGTGTTACATACGTTCCTCTATCAAAATCACTTCACAAATCAAACTGTTTATCACACACGAATAATCTGATTATGTATGCTCAATACGTAATACTAGAAACATGTGACTAGGAATTATTTCCGTTAACTTGCCTCCTTAGCTAGTAAGGTACTATAGTGTGGCTCACCCGACGGGGTCTAGTTAGGATGGACGCGCAAGCCTTCTCACGGTAGTTAGCATGAGAAATGAGCCTATGTTGTGTGATGTGTTTTGGTGTATCATGATATGTAGTTAGACTATTTCGCAAACGGTTTCTCCATTATGCTAGTATTAACTAAACATGTATGCTCACCTTTACTTAATTGTATTGACTTGTATTTTAACGTATGTAACAGGTTGAGGATTTTAGCTTGGATGCTTTGGAAGTAGTTTGTTTCGTTTAGTTGTTATGTTTAGTTCAAAATGTAATAAATCTAGGGAAAATCGAACCTTTTTGTTTTGTGGGAAAAACTAGTTTCTGTAATGGTTATTTTGAAATATTGTGTTTAATGGTATGGGACGTTAAATGTTAAATGATGTTGATTGATAATTGTTATGGAATACTCATGAGACAATCGGTCGCCTAGTGCCACTACCCCGATGTTTCCGCCGTCGGTTGGGGTGTGACAGATTAGTATCAGAGCCCATAACTGTAGGAAATTTGGTAGAACTGCCATGTTTAGTCTAAGTCTATGGTTATGATACTGATTTTGATTGTTACGCATCAACTATGCGCCCGAAACGCAGAAAACAGACAAGTTCGCCCGAACTTGAGGGCGAGTTCGCTGGAAATTGATCAAGTTCGCTCGAACTTGACCTAAGTTCGACCGAACTTGCCTCAATCCCCTCAAAGTCAGAAGTTCAACCATCATGCATATCAAGTCCGCTCGAACTTGACCCATTGGGTGCAAGTTCGGCCGAACTTGATGTCCACCCAATTGAACTTTGTGATTTCAAACCCGAAAACTTTACGAACTGACCGATCGTGCGAACAAGTTCTTTCCTACGAAGTGTTACTCCTCAAAGCGAGAAGTTTCATTTGGTACGAACCGATAACTCCGCACGAGACGGTCGACATACTTAGCTTTCCTAAAGGTACCACGACACACGATTAATAAACGCTCGCATCTCACAAACGAGGATCAAGTCGAGATTAGGTGTGATAACCAAGAACTCTCGATAAGATCGCTCATCCCGCGTATTTATCATCACGAGATATATTCGTTGAGTTAGGAGTGATATCCAAACCTCGACGAAAGTCTACATTTCTATCTAGTGGAACTCCCGATGTGATCGGCGAGCACAACAACAATTTGGAACTAGTTGTTAAGTCAGGGGTGAAACCCGTATCTTAATGATGAATTCCATTCTTCGATCTTCAATCTCACCAAAGTCTCGGTTATACCGATGGTTTGGAACACGTATTAACAAGAAGGGTAAACGTTGCTAGCCGCTTGCGGTGAGAGCGTTTATCTATTAGGCCAAAGCATGGGTCCAAATGCAAAGGGTAGTCGAATCACTTTGGCGTGTCAAATGTCTCAAAACCCCGGACACTCCCAATTGATTTAAGCCTAATCGTCGATTTACGCATCATCGAGTTTATTTATTATTTATGTGTGAAATTACGGATTTTACGATTTTACGCTTTATCGATTTCTCGATTTATCGCATTTACGCTCCATCGAATATATGCACAACTCGCACAACTATCTCAATCTAAAATATTAATAAACAAAGCTGATAATCCAACTTAACGCTCCGCACGCGTACTTCCCCTAGTTATTTCACGCTATGCTACGATATATCGCTACCTCCTACGCTATCTCTTGAAACGCGTTTTGCATTGTTACTATTAGGAGGTGAATACGTGCAAAATATGTGCTTATGTGCTTATGTGCCTACGTGCTTACGTGATAACATGCCTTACTTGTAATAATAATAAAGGTTTTTGAACATAACTCTTTTAATCAAATCTCGTCCTATCGAATATTTTCATTGTAGATGTCGTCACTCGGATCTCATACTCGCTGTAGTGCTCAGCGCCACAGCGAAAACAGCGCATCGCTTCACTAGTCGCCAAGCAAGTGGCAAAAGTCATCCCGCAAATCGTCTCGGAATTCATGTTGTGAGCAGTAACTCCTCAGTCGACTCGAAAACTGAAAACCCCAAGCCACGATTCAGCTTCAAAAATTTCAAAGCTTGTGCACCTCTCGCCTTCACGGGCAATGATGGACCAACTTCTATGTTCCATTGGTTTGACGCCATTGAGGTCACCTTTAGGCAAAGTGGATGCCCCGATGACCTCCGCACGGTGAACGCTACAGGAGGCTTCCAGTCCCGTGCTCTTGACTGGTGGACCGCCGAAAGAAATAGGCGCGGTAATGATGAAGACTATAATCTGTCTTGGGAGTAATTCAAGGAAGTGATGATGAAGGAGTTTTGTCCTCCGGACGAAATGCAAAAGATCGAGAATGAGTTTGGGGTATCAAACAAGATGGTCCCGACAATGCTGGATTCACCGCTCGATTCAAGATTTTGAGCATCATCTGTCCCAGCCAAGTTGATACTACTGAGAAAGCTATCAACAAGTACATCTGAGGTTTACCTGAATGTGTCACGAATTTTGTGAAAGTTGCTCGTACTACAACCATCGAGGAAACCTACATGCTCGCCGCTGAGATCAATGATCAGCGAGTTCAAGATGGTTATTTCAAGAACCATGCGAAAGTCGCCAATCAAGCTGTCGCCGAGCCAACTACTGCTATCGAACCAACCAGTGATCCGAAGGGAAAGCGTCAGGGACACAAAAGAGGAAACCCGAGCAAGAACTATGCGCTCGCAGCTCCAGCAAACCCTCAGCCGCTTCAATCAGCCGCTCCGAACGCACCTCCAGATAAGCGTGCATATACAGGCCCTCACCCACTGTTCCCTAAGTGCACATATCATCATGTGGTGGGTGGAAACTGCCGTTTTTGCACTAACTGCAACATCTACGGCCACTTTACTGTGAGTTGCCGTAGCGACCCTCGTCAGCCAGCTCCTCAAGCTCCAGCACTGCCAGCTCCTCAACGTGCTCCCCAGAACAACCAGCAGCAACAAGCAACAACTCCAGAAGCACGTGTGTGTTACGTGTGTGGTGATCCAAACCACCTTGCCAATGCCTGCCCGAACCGTACCGTCACGCAAGAGCCTCAACAGCAACCCCAGCAGCAGCCACCACTGCAGCCTCAGCAGCAACAACAAGTTGCGCGTGGAAGAGCTTTCAACCTGAATCACCGCCAGGCCCAGAATGACAACAATGTTGTCAATGGTACGTTTCTCGTAAATGGTGTTTATGCTTCGTGTTTATTTAATACTGGTGCCGATAATTGTTCTGTATCGTTAGAATTCGAAAAGGTTTTATAATGTAAGCGCGCTAAACTCCCAAAGACTTTCGATGTGGAAGTCGCCACCGGAAGGACCGTTACCGTAAATTCGTCCTACGTGATTGTTCTCTCGATCTCAACAACCATGTCTTCTCGATCGATCTCATACCTATGCAGTTAGGTAGTTTCGACATCATAGTAGGTATGGATTTTCTCCATGAAAATCATGCTGAAGTTGTTTGCTTCGATAAAATGATTCGCTTCCCTCTCCCTAACGGTGATCAACTTCATGTCTATGGTGAAACTCTCTCAAAGAAGTTGATGCTTTTGTCATGTACTCGAGCACACAAATGCTTGCAAAAGAGATGTGTTGCTTTCCTCGCCCATATCATGAATCCGGAAAAAGAAAAGAAGACTTATAAAGATTTTCCCGCTGTTTATGAATTTCCTAAGGTCTTTCCTGACGACTTACCCGGTTTACCCCTACTCGAGATGTCGAATTCCGTATCAATTTAGTTCCCGGTGCTATTCCCGTTGCTAAAGCTTCTTATCGTCTCGCACCATCATAAATGCGCGAGCTATCTAGCCAACTTCAAGAGCTTCTTGATAAAGGTTTCATACGCCCAAGCACTTCGCCATGGGGCGCACCCGTCCTTTTCGTGAAAAAGAAGGATGGATCGTTCTGAATGTGCATCGATTATCGTGAACTTAACAAACTCACGATAAAGAACCGCTATCCGATTCCTCGTATCGACAACTTATTTGATCAGCTTCAAGGTGCTACTTGTTTTTCTAAGATCGACCTTCGTTCTGGCTATCATCAGTTACGTGTGTTGGAAGAAGACATTCCGAAAACCGCCTTTCGTACTCGCTATGGCCATTTCAAATTCGTGGTCATGCCTTTTGGTCTTACCAATGCACCCGCGGTCTTCATGGATTTGATGAACCGTGTGTGTAAAGCTTTCTTAGATCGTTTCGCCATTGTTTTCATCGATGATATCCTTATCTATTCGAAGTCGAGAGACGAACATGCGCGCCATCTCCGTTTAGTCCTCGAACTTCTCCAAAGAAACCGCCTTTATGCCAAGTTCTCTAAATGTGAATTCTGGCTCGAAGAAGTCCAATTTCTCGGCCACATCGTTAATAGTCAAGGAATTCACGTCGACCCTGCAAAGATTGAACCCATTAAGAGTTGGATTACACCGAAGAATGCTTCCGAAATCCGTTCCTTTCTTGTATTGGCGGGTTATTACCGTCGATTCATTGCCGAATTTTCAAAAATCGTCGTTCCGCTTACCACTTTAACTCATAAGGACCAACCTTTTGTTTGGGATTCTAAACAAGAGGAAGCTTTTCAAACTCTCAAGCGCATGCTTTGCAATGCTCCCATTCTCGCTTTACCCGACGAAAACGACGAATTCGTTGTTTATTGTGATGCCTCTAATCTTGGTCTTGGTTGTGTGCTTATGCAACGAGACAAGGTTATCGCGTACGCGTCTCGACAACTCAAGATCCACGAGAAGAACTACATACCCACGACCTCAAACTCGGTGCAGTTGTTTTTGCATTAAAGATATGGCGACACTACCTTTACGGTACAAAGTGTACGGTCTTCACCGACCATAAAAGCCTACAACATATCTTTAATCAGAAGGAACTAAACATGCGGTAACGTCGATGGTTGAACTTCTCAACGATTACGATTGCGAGATACGCTACCATCCCGGCAAAGCAAACGTCGTCGCCGATGCTCTAAGTCGACGAAGCTATGTGTATAGTGTCCATGACTCTCAAGCTTTGAATGATCTCGAAATCATGATTCGCTCCGCTCAATTCGCTTGTTTTAAGGAGAATACTTTGGAAGAAGAAATGAAATGTTGTGCCGAAACCCAGCTCGTAGCTAAGCCTAATGGTATTTATTACTACCTCAATCGCATTTGGATTCCCAGTCGTGATAATATTCGAAGTTGCTAATGACCGAAGCTCATAAATCTCAGTATTCCATTCATACCGGTGCCGACAAGATGTATCAGGACCTTCGTCCTAAGTATTGGTGGCCGGGCATGAAAAAGGATATCGCCTTGTATGTCTCAAAGTGCTTAACTTGTTCGAAGGTTAAAGCCGAACATCAAAGGCCCTCTGGTTTACTCGAACAACCTGAAATCCCGATGTGGAAGTGGGAGAGTATAGCTATGGACTTTATTACGAAACTTCCCCGCACTTCTTCAGGTCACGATAGCATTTGGGTCATCGTTGATCGTCTTACTAAATCCGCGCACTTCATTGCTATACGAGAAGACTTTAAGGTCGAACGGTTAGCCCGAATCTACACCGACGAAGTTATATGTCGACACGGGACGCCTCGTGACACCATTTCTGACCGCGACGGTCGCTTTACCTCGCGTCTCTGGGAGACTTTTCAATCCGCTCTCTGTACTACTCTCAATTCAGTACTGTTTTTCACCCTCAAACCGACGGTCAGACTGAGCGCACGATCCGCACCCTCGAAGACATGCTTCGTGCGTGCATCATAGATTTCGATGGTAACTGGGATACGCATTTACCTTTAATCTAATTCTCGTACAATAATAGTTATCATACCAGCATTCAAATGGCTCCTTTTGAGGCACTGTATGGAAGAATATGTCGATCGCCTATTGTATGGCACGAGATCGGAGAAGCACAAATCATCGGTCCCGAGCTGATTCAAGAAACGACAGACAAAATCCTCCATATCAGAGACAATCTCTTGAAAGCTCGGATTCGCCAAAAGAGTTACGGCGAAAAACGACGCAAGTCCCTGCAATTCGAAGTGGGAGATCACGTACTCCTAAGGTTGCACCTTGGAAGGGAGGGGTCCGCTTCGGAAAGAAAGGAAAGCTAGCACCACGATACGTAGGACCCTTTAAGATTCTGGAAAGGATCGGCAAAGTGGCTTACTGACTCGAACTGCCGGAGGAACTTAATAATGTACATCCAACTTTCCACATGTCTAACCTCAAAAAGTGCCTAGCCGAAGAAAATCTGCATGTCCCTCTCGAAGATCTGCAAATCAATGAAACGCTCATATCGTGGAAAAACCCGTTGAGATCATGGATCGAGAAACCAAGACACTTCGACGCTCACGCATCCCGTTGAGATCATGGATCGAGAAACCAAGACTCAGCCCCATTCTCACATTTGAACTTGCTGCAACTTCGCTCTGAGCTCCCGAAACCCGAAACCCTCTGTTTTCTAAGTAAGAATCAACCCGATTTCTACCACAATGATGTTCATGGTTTACAACGATTTTGGCACAAGGCATTGCCTTTGTTTTCATCAAATATCTTCTGTTTACGAAAATCTTCATCTTTTTCCATCAAAACTTCTGATTTCACTCAGATTTATACTAGATCTGAGCAAAACCTTTTAAAACCTTGATTTTTACACCATTTTTCGGACTAATGACGTATGTTTCATTCACTTTTGAGTGGAAAGAGGCGTTGTCGAAGGTAGATCTCAGATCCGGAAGCACAAGGACGAAATCGTCACTTACACAAGTTGGACTAACCCGTACGAACCATCAAGTTCGCCGGATTAGCCCGAGTTTCTGTAAAATGGCTAAGTTCGCTCCAAAAGACCTCTCCAGCCTAAGTTTTACTCAGTGGCTTAAGGTTGGAGGGATGGGCACTCGATTTCCTCAGCAAACGACGTGAAAATGCAAGATTTTGGACCCGAAAACATCAAGTTCGCTCAAGAATCACCAGCACCAGGTCAAGTTCGACCGAAATTGTACCCATCTGGGTCAAGTTCGACCGAACTTGAGTCTTTCCCTTACAAAATCCTCACAAGGTCGCCCGAACTTGCCTAATTTTCTAAGAAACTATGCAAGTTCGCCCGAACCCTGTCTTTCCAGTAAAATTAATCTCACAAGTTCGCCCGAACTTGACAAGTTTCTAAGAAACTTACAAGTTCGACGAACTTGTCTCAAATCTCACCAAATCCTTACAAGTTCGCTCGAACTTGTATGTTTACATACAAGTTCGGCCGAACTTGCCTACTGCTCAACAAACTTAACCGTTTCAGCAATTTGGAAGACTGATGCACTTCTATTCGTTTACAGGCTGATCGGCGCTCTTCCCGACTCTCCTCAGATCCCTAATCTCACCTAAACGCACCGACTGTAAGTATACTTGACCCATTTTCACTTTAAATGCACTTTTTGGGTGTTACATACGTTCCTCTATCAAAATCACTTCACAAATCAAACTGTTTATCACACACGAATAATCTGATTATGTATGCTCAATACGTGATACTAGAAACATGTGACTAGGACTTATTTTCGTTAACTTGCCTCCTTAGCTAGTATGGTACTATAGTGTGGCTTACACCCGACGGGGTCTAGTTAGGATGGACGCGCAAGCCTTCTCACGGTAGTTAGCATGAGAAATGAGCCTATGTTGTGTGATGTGTTTTGGTGTATCATGATATGTAGTTAGACTATTTCGCGAACGGTTTCTCCATTATGCTAGTATTAACTAAACATGTATGCTCACCTTTACTTAATTGTATTGACTTGTATTTTAACGTATGTAACATGTTGAGGATTTTAGCTTGGATGCTTTGGAAATAGTTTGTTTCGTTTAGTTGTTATGTTTAGTTCAAAATGTAATAAATCTAGGTAAAAGCGAACCCTTTTGTTTTGTGGGAAAAACAAGTTTCTGTAATGGTTATTTTGAAATATTGTGTTTAATGGTATGGGACGTTAAATGTTAAATGATGTTGATAGATAATTGTTATGGAATTCTCATGAGACAATCTGGTCGCCTAGTGCCACTACCCCGATGTTTCCGCCATCGGTTGGGGTGTGACAACATCTGCAGACATCTGTAGCAGAAGAGCTGGACCAAACATCTGCAGTCTGCAACTGTTTGTTTTTTTGCTTCTGCAAACTGCAAGGGTCAGAGAACAACATTATCTAATCTCAAATCAATCTCATTATTCACAATCTCAGATCTGTGAATCCATATTTACACCAGTAATAAGCATTTAACATAAACAAAAAAACAATACCAGTGGTTGTCGGAGGCGGAGGAAGCAGGTGTGTCGGAGGCAGGGGTCGACGAGGGCGGAGGAAGTGGTGTTGGAGGCGGAGGTGGTGGCAGAGCCGGAGGAAGTGGAGGTGGTGTCAGAGGCGGAGGAAAGTGGAGGTGGTGGCGGAGGAAGTGGATGTGGTGGCGGAGGAGGTGGAAGCGCCGGCTGGGAGGAGTCAAGGGTTTGGAGAACTTGAAAGAGCAGAAGAAGAGAAGAGAGGGTTGGAAGAGGTGGGAAGACATTGAACCATGTCTGCGTGGGGAAGAGGACGCGCCGAGGTTTGAAGACATTTTTTAATAAAATGTCTTCTAAAAAACAAACGGTTTGTAGAGCTAAACGTCTGCGCGTGGTCTGCCCGGCGCAGACATAAGAGGCCAGAAGAGGCTTTTCTGAAAAAACAAACACCACCTAAGTGTAGTTGGTTGGTGTCCGGCTACACATCATCATGTAGGGGGTGCTAAATACCGCCCAAAGGGGTGTTTTAATATCCTTTTTATACCGTATCGGATTTGGTTCAGAGACGGTTTAACCGGGTATATCGGGAGGTTCAATCGGGTGTAACGGGTGGTTTAGCCGTTTCTAGTAACCGGCCAGTTTGAACCGGTTTTTAAAACATTGGGTGCAATAGGGGTGTTAAAGGGGAAGGTGTAAGTGTGGTAATGGGGCGTGATTGCACTATACACGCTTATAATCAAGTTAATGATACTGGAAGCTCAGTGACACACGTGATCCTTGTTGGTAACGCTTAAAAACACTTTTATCGTGTAACCTTGGTTTTTTCCAAGCGTGTGGCGACCCAATGCCTTTTGATCCTATAAGTTAATGTGCACGCTTATGTAAGGGCATTCATTTTATAATAAATGCTAAACATGTATTTATAGATAATATTTTTTAACTTGATAACCTTTAAACACTATAATATAATATGTCTTCTAGTCTTGAAAAACTTAGACCCATTGCACTTACGGTCCAATTGTCAAACAGGAAACGTTTTGTCGCTGAATTCAGGTTTTGGTAACGACATTCTCTCTTTATGCAGATGAATGAAGGGGTTGGATTTAAACGTTTTGTTACTCTAGTCTTGTCCGGGTGGCATAAGCTTTTTACTTCTGAGAGAGAAGATTATAATTTTTGTCACTCCAGTCTTGTCCGGGTGCTACGAACTTTTACTTCTTAAAGAGGAGATGGTGCTTCAATTTCTGGTATGGAACAATTTATGAACAAAAACAATCCATCTAAAAGAATAAACCATCGAAGAATATAAATTTGTTTTCACTTCACCCTGTCGTTGTTAACACCTATGTTTTCATATCACTTGGATTTTAGGTTTTGTAAATCGATTTGCAACTTTGGGTTTGGACAGTTTTGCCACAGGGACCCAGATGCAAAATGGCAATAAAATTAAAACCACATGGACCCAGATGCAAAAGGTTTGAGATTTGAACTAAAGTGGCAAAATTGCCCAAACCTCAAGGACCAAAATGACAGTTTACTCAAGAGTTTATGACTTTGGGTCTTAAAGATGTGTGCTTACTCGTTTTCTTGACGTGTTTCACATGAGAAAATCAACTCTTTTGCTCTTTTACACGTGTTCTGATAGAAACGTGCACAAATGATAATATGACATTTAGCTCCCTACACTGTTCATTTACCTTCATGTTTTAATTAATTTAATAGATGATAATCGAATTTAATTATGCACGCCCCGTTGGATTCTGTTCGAGAATTCCACGGTTTTCAGGGCTAGGGAACCAAATGTATCAAGATTGTGATCACTCGCAGGTAAACGAGCAATATAATGAGCCATAAAGCAGGTTCAAAGTTGATTTACCGTAGAACTAGTTATTTATGAGGGGTGGCCTAAACGTACTCTCTCATTTTATTTGTCATGCCCCTCTTTGAAAAAAAGTCAAATTAAAACTTGTCATATTTTCCCTTAAAAAAATGTTATTTATAAAAAAATAACGACAAAAAGGTTAAAAATACATTTTGTGTCAGAAAACTAAAAGTGTTTTTTAAAATTAAATTTAACATTTTTAAATAAGAATAAAATATTTAAAAATTTTTAAAAAAAAATACTTTTTAAAAAAAATTCACAATTGGTTTTTAAAAACACTCTCTAACTAGTATTTTGCTTTAGAAGTAGATATATCTTAGATGTAGGATTAATATGTTGAGAAAAATGCCCTCACATATATCATAATATGATGAGTAGAATATCACCACATGTCTTCAGTTATATAAAACTGATAAGTATTCAAAATTATTCTTGAATAGTTAGTAATAGGAAATGAATGTGTAAATGGCATGTATTACATGCATAGCTCGAGTGTCTAAATATTGCCTGCTTAAAAGCTGATGCATAGTCTAAAGATTTTTATAAGGTGGAACCCATTACTCTTGTTACTTTATATGGCCTACTGTTTTATTATTCAATAATAATAATAATAATAAATAATAATAAACATTTTATAAATAATAAAAGATAACAAAAACTTGAGAATAGGAGGTACGTTCAGTGAAAAGAAAAGAAAAGATGGAACGTTTAGCACCACCCTTTATGAGATCTGACATGTATCTCTTAATCATTTAGAATGATTTGAAACCCAAACGGAATATATGTAGTGGATCGTGAATGGAGAGAATATACAAGTATCTAAAAATCTTACGACAAACTCTCAAATGATAGCTTCGTCAAAAGTGCAAAAAAATATACATATAATAAATAAACAATGTACATGACAAGTTTGTTGGCAGTCTACCTTCTGTTTTAATGTAACTTATCAAGTTTTTATTAGTAATAGTAGTTAATCACTAGTTAATTAAATAAATAAAAAAATTGATCCAAAAAAAATGTACATGACATGATTAATGTGGTAAAATAGGTGAATGGTGCAGTCATGGTGAATAATCAAGAGTATACAAAAATTTGCAAACAATAACAAGTATATTCATCTGATCTTATCTTGTAGCAGATCGATATATTGTTCAACTGCTAACTTATCTCAGCCAAATCAACGCTTTAGTTATGTGATACTCTATCAATATGTAATTAATTTTGAATTTTATTCATCCTTGTACTCATCATTAGTGCTGTCCTTTTTTATCCGAAACTCGAAAACCGACCCGAATTTGAAGTCACCCGAACCCGAATTAGAGAATAACCGGAAAGCCCGAACCCGAATAACCTAAACCCGACCAAACCCGAACCTTAAATGGGTTGGTTACCGGGTCACTTTTTCCCAACCAAAAACCCGAACAACCCGATCCGAATAACCCGAAAGTTGAAACCCGAATAAAAACCCGAACATTAATTGTCTTTTTTTTAAATGCGGTTTGATTTGGGTGTTTTGTACTTGATTTGAGACTTTTGAATATTATCATACTATATTGTTAAATGATGTTTGAATTATGATATTTTTTTTAACAATATGATATATTTGATAATATTTTGTGAAAAAAAACATTGTTTTTTCATTTAACATCTAAACTCGAAAACCAAACACCCCGACCCAAACTAACCCGAACCCGAACAGCCCGAACTTTAAATGGGTCAGTTATCGTGTCACTTTTTCCTAGCCAAAAACCCGAACAACCCGACTCTAAAAACCTAAAACCCGAACAAATAACCCGATGAACACCCCTAATTATTATCCCATAATGTTGGGTTTCGGAAATTCCTTCTTGAAATAAACATCCAGTGGACACTCCATTGAGTTAGTAAAAATGCATTAATGAATTAAACGATTTAGTAATTAATAGCAAGTCTGATTGAACAAGTTTTTTTTAACACGCGGACACATTAATCATCAAAATTACTTTGATAGTTTGATATAACAAGTATACATTAGATTATGTCAAATGTATAGGTATGGGAATGTGTTGGTCGATTTGAGTCAGTTTTGGCTCAAACGAAACTAAAACCAAAATTTCAGTTTTTTAGTTTTAAAAACCGTTTGGTTTCGGTTTTTTAGTTTTCTGTCTCCACAACGGGTTTTTGTGTATTTTTTTCTTGAGTTGACATTTGGGCCAAAAGATGGTTCAGAATAATAAATTTGGGCCCCTAAACTATGTGGCATGCACAACTTAATTAGTTAGGGCATGTTTGACTAAGCTTTTCAATAGCTCCTTATGACTTGTTTACTTTTTCGAAAAGCAAATAAGGAGAAAAAGTGTTTAGCAAACTAATAAGGATTTTTCAAAATGACCTTTTTGTATAAGCAAATAAGTTGATTTTGAAAAGTCAGGAAAAAATGACTTTTTGGAACTCCTTATGACTTTCACAAAAAAAATTACACAAATATCATACCTTATGCCCTAATACACGAATAAGCTAAGCCAAACACTTTTAACAAAACAACTTGTTGACTTATTGGTTTTTCCCACCTCATAAGCTAATCCAAACACTTTTTTAAAAACTCATTTTCAAAAAGTTATAAGTCAATAAGTTCTTTTAACAAAAAGTACTTTTTGAGTTAAATAAGCTTAGTCAAACAAGCCCTTAACCTTCAATACTAAAATGTGTAATTTATTTACAAAATCACAAACTTCGATTTTTATGGGTTCGGTTTAGTGAAGGGCTGTAAACGAGTCGAGCCAGGGTGGGGTCGAGCTCAAGCTCGAAATTAATTCAGGCGGCTAAACTCGGTTTGGGCTTTACATTGGAGTTAAACGAGTCTAAGAACGAGCCAACGAGCCGAGCCGAGCTTAGCTCGAGTTGGGCTCGGTTATAAAATGAGCTAGCTTGGTTCACGTCATCTCAAAGTGAGTTTTTTAAGCTAGTTTTTCTCGAGCTACTTTCGAGCGAGCCGAGCCGCGAGCTTTATGAACAAACATAGTTTTGTCATATAAGCTGGTTTGGAATTCTCGGTTATGGGTACATGCAAAACCAAAGCCGATTTGAAATTCGGATTTGAAAAAACCTTGAAACCAAACATTCGGTTAAAGGTTGAGTTGGATTAGTTCGGTTATTAAGGTTTCATGCACACCTGTATTAGTATGATAGATGTTGCGGGCCAAGTAACCCGTATTAGTATAGATGTTTATGGATCAAGAAATGGGCGAACAAGATAGAATACAAAATAATTGGTTGGGCTACTCATCTCATTAACGGTCAAACATTTCGCCATCCGTGTGTTAGGTGTCCATCTACTTCTTGTCAACTAACTAGTTGATGCCCCGCCCGCGTTGCAGGGCGACGGCCGAGTAATGATGAGTGTTAGGCAGCTCATTGACACGGAAAACAATTAAATCGAGTCAACCAATTAAAACAAAACGCTTTTATAGTTTTGCTAAAAAAAACTAAAACAATTGCAATAATGTTATTTTTAACTAGGGGAAAGTTATATTTTTTGACTGGGGTAAAATCGTAATTTGCCAAAAGCTAAAGTGATGGCAATACTGTAAATTGAAAACAGAGGCAAAATTGTAAACTTGCGCAATGGCAAATTCGTAATTTTGAACTTAGGGCAAAACAGTAATATAAATTTGAACTAAAGGCACAATCGTAATTTTAGGCCTGAGGCAAAACCATAATTTTATTTTGAACCGAGGGCATAATCGTAATTTTGAGTTGGAGCCAAAAGCGTAATTTTATTTTGAACATGGCAAAAATGTAATTTTTAACTAAGGGCGAAATCATAACTTTTTAAACGAGGAAAAAACTATTTTTGAAGAGAGGGCAAAATCGTAATTTTAAGGTGGGGGCAAAAGCATATTTTTTTTCTTTTGAACTGGGGCGAAAACGTAATTTTGAGTTGAGGGCTAAATCGTAATTTTGAGCCGAGGGCAAAAGCGTAATTTTGGGTTGGGGACAAAATCGTACTTTTTTTAGCGGGGGGCAAGAACGTAATTTAACCTGGGGGCAAAACCGTAATTTTAAAGTGTAAAAAAATAATAAACGGTTGGTCGGCAAAAACGTAATTTTTAACTGAGGCCGAAATCATAATTTTTTAAACGGGGAAAAATCTATTTTTGAAGAGAGAGCAAAATCGTAATTTTAAGGTGGGGGCAAAAACATAATTTTTTCTTTTGAACTGGGGCAAAAACGTAATTTTGAGCTGATGGCTAAATCGTAGTTTTGGGCTGGGGACAAAAACGTAATTTTTTTGAGCGGGGGGCAAGAACGTAATTTTAAACTGGGGGCAAAACCGTAATTTTAAAGTGAAAAAAATAATAATAAACGGTTGATCCAATAGGGGAGTGCCAGGCAGCTGCCTCGCAGTATTCCCTAATATTGAAAATGTAGTATTAGTAAATAAATAAATAGATATATCATATAAGTTCTACATTACATGACATGTAATTATACTAAACATAATATATTGTAGTATATTATATTGTAGTATATTGTAATATTATATTATTATATTATATGATATTATATTATATTATATTATAGATTATAATATAATTATTTATTTAACACTGAAATTATATTAACATTACTGTAATATATTTTCCAAAATTTTAGTTATTTATATAATAACAAATTCACTGACTTCAACAAAATTCACCAATAACCTACTTTGTTATGGATATTTAGCATAAAATTATTAACTATAACATTAAGTTTTTACTTTTTTTTTGCATTACAATTAACGTATATTATTATTGCTTTTATGATAATTTATTAGTTGTTATCATATAAATTTTAAAACTGTATTTATAGTTAATTGATATCATAAATTTTATTTATTTCATTTCCAGATTCATATTTTTTTAACAGTATGTACCTATTTATAGTTAACTAGTTTAAGAACCCGCGAACTTCGCGAGTGGACTAACACACAAATATATAACTTAAATTGTTCAAATAATCCTTTGAAATAAATAAACGTTCAAGTACTAACGAAATTATTAAACTACAATGAACTGGAAAAAGGAAGTAACGCAAAAATCACAAGTCATTAAAGACTTCTTTGTAGACCACATTTGATGTTTTATCTGTCAGCTTCTCATCTTTGCCTAATAGTAAGGGTTCGAAACCACCTTAGCCAACACTGATCTGTTGAATATCACAGTCAGTGGTCATACCTGGTAGACGGAAATAGAAGCATGGGAGTATTATTAATAGAAGCCAAAGCATCTTTCACATAATCTAGCCTAAAAAGACTCAATGCTTTGTTCTAGAACCATAATTACCAACGATTTCAGTAACAAAAAAGTATTTGGTATTACCTATATGAGCCCACTAAACCGCCCAATTTGAGAATGACTTAAAGACTGAATGCTGTCCTTTGTTTAAAAAAGTGTGAGCCGCCCCGAAGCTTTTTGGTTCCAAAAGCTTTAAGCGAAGCAATGCGAGAGCTTCACGTATACAAAGCGAAACACAATTAACACATAAAAATATAAAAAATATTTGTACACATCAATATGACATATTCTACTTGTTAATCAATAATAAACTCTAAAAATGATTAAAAACACACATAAAAACATAGTTAAAAGATACATTAAAGTCGAAACACACTTAGGCTAAAGAAGTAGAGGGAGGAAGAGCCTGAATATGGATAACGTTCTTTTTTTAGGGTAAATGTATAGTAGGTATATCAATAAAAGTTTTTGCACCTCAATTAAACCCTATTGGAGACTATTGGGCCCAAATAAAAACCTAAATCTGACGTGATTAGGCTGGAGCGTCGCTTCAAACACATGGCGCTTCAGGCTTAAAGCGGCGCTTCAAAACGCTTTACGTAAATTATCGCTTCAGACAAAAAAAACACTATTCCAAACGCTTCATCGTTTCAAGCACGCTTTTTAAACCAAGATTATTTTCCCTGCTGTGGAATCTTACACCACTTGATAATGTAACACTAACACCGAGTGTGTCTTGCCATTTGACAATTGACGAAGATGTGTTCCGTGTCATCCAGCCTAGACGTACACCATACACAGTAGTATAGCACACTTGTGAGCCCTCTTGTTTTTAGAGCTTCTTTGGTTGGGGTTTTATCTAAGACTGGCCTATAGTTAACCATATGTCCTAATAATTTTTTTAATACTCAAATTTCATACTAAAAATTTAATATAAAAGTTTGTAGCTTTCGACAAAAACGTTTAATTGTCAACTGGACATTTACCAACCCATTTGACCCGTTACTCAGGCATGCCTATTTGATGACCTAGACTAAAAATTGCTCACTCCAAATGAAAATTCCAAAAAAATATTAAAATAAAAAAAGAATAAAGTGAAAATAATGAAGAAACAATAAATGTACTTTGTTTTCAAGCAGATTGCGCCAGGCTTTCCCACTAAGGATGTATCGAGTAGCGAATTTCATAATATCGAGAGGGAAGTAGAACACGATGTTGTAGAGCCATATGACACCGGCCCATCACCACCCGACTCCCTTGATTCTTGCGAATTCCTACTCTGCGTAGACTGCTATTAGAGTCGCAACCTGAAGGTTTTCATAATAGCAACAGTTGCTAATTTGTTAGAAAACAAAAGTCGGTTAGTATACAAAACGTAAAAACAGGTTCGTTTCTCTACCTAGGCGTTCAAAAAACGACCAACTGCGAGAACGCATTACGAAAATCAAAGCCTGGCTGACTATACTGACTTGGAGATATAAAGCCGCCATTATCTCAACTTCATTGTTTCTCAAACATCTAACACCGAATTTTTCTTGCGTCACACAAACATAAAAAAGAGTTAGTTTGATGTAACCTGGTGAAATTTCAGTTTCCGAACAATCGATTCTTTACATACTGTGAAGAAGTCAGTGTCTTTCATGATCCAGAAGAATATGACGGTCATCAGTGCAAGGTACCACCAAGCACGATTCCGATGGCGAAGATTTCTTTTAGCTTCCAGCTGTCGGGTAACGGAGATGGCTTCACCCTGCCCTTTGAGATGGTCATGATGGTACCTTTTAAGTGCATACAATGGGAATTAGTGAAGTTATGGTTATGAAAATCAGTCGTATGAGGCGTAACGGAAGTAAAAACTCACCATCGTTAAGGATTGCGATAATCAGAACCATGAAGGGAGAGAAGTCAAACTTCCATATCAAAGCGATGAACATAAATCCAAACTACAAAAGATTCAAATAATCATATGCCACACACAAAGCGATGAACATAATGTCATATTCCTTATGGGCGATGAGTCAAATGTTACATATAACTTACCACAATACGAATGGTGATAGAGACGACATAGATCTGCTAAAAGAAAAGATGTTAACAGTTAACACGTACAAAGTTTGCATGGAATAATTATAATGAAATAAGGGAAAGAGAGGAACTAAGAGTATAATTCTTCATTCTTTGGAAAATAGCGCGACTTGTAAGCACTGCACTGATAATAACACTAAGCCCAGGCTCAGTAAGCACGATGTCCGAATCACTCCTTGCAGCATCTGTAGCATCAGCAACAGCTATTCTAATGTCGGCTTTCTTCAAAGCTGGGGCGTCGTTCACACCATCTCCGGTCATCCCACAAATGTGCTTTCTTTCTTGTAACTTCTTCACAATCTCGTACTTGTAGTCTGTACATTCAGATCAAAAGATTCAGTTTATTAAGAAATAAATCACATGTAACATATTGATATCAATCAAAGGAGCATCGACCTAGAAAAACTCCTGCAAATCCATCGGGTTTCTCTATCAACTCTTCGATAGGAAGTGCTGCAATGGATGAACAATTTCTTATTAAAAACACGATCAATTGTAAAACCAAAAAATAATCCAAAACTGAACCAAACTCATATGTGAAATCAAAACCTGAAACCTATCCCTTACTAAACCGTAAAACCAAATTTCGGTTTTGGTTCGGGTTGAGCCCAAAAGAGACTCATGCACACCCCTAAACTATCTAATCCGACCAGTTCCCGATTTGTTTTGTTGCATTCAAGTTAGGTCCAGAAAAAAATAAAATAAAGAATAAGAGAGTTGAATGTACGTCATCTAAAATATCATCTCTCATGACACCTGACCTGCTAATTTAGCTTTACTCACAGTTTATGAATACTCATTGTTCTATGCATACCCTGTTCTAATCCCCTTGGTGTTTTCAGCCATTTCTCTCTTGCGTAAAGCCTAGGTTGAAGGTGCAAGTTTCACATTGGCCATCTTGATTATGCTTTCACATTGTTTAGGTGTTGCAAAACTGGGAAAGTATAGTGCCCGAGGTGTCCAACTTAGCATGTGATAAGATTATTAGTCACATAATAATACTAAGTTGCAAACCATAACCTATGCATCAAAACTTGTTCAAGTGGGTATAGTCCTGTGAAACTGGTGACTTCAAATAATTCATGTTTGAAAGACAACTTTACATCAATATCCATCCTCCACTCTAGCCAAAATAACCAAATATGTTAGTTATATTTTTTTAATAAAAATGATTTTATTTTTCACCTTTTTAATCTCATTTGCTATCTTGTTTTGTATATCAAAATTTAAAGAAATTCTCTCAGCCATTCTCAACCAGTGATATATATGAAATCAGGCCAATTCGAATTGCATCCATTTGATTACAGGTCAGATCGATCAGATAAAAAGGTTTAAAGTCGTATCACATGTATTCATATACCCGTGTCCCAGATCTTTATTTTTTAGGAATACATTGTTATTTGTTTTATTAAGATATACTTGTAATAAAAATAGGTGGAAAAGTGTTTAGCTTTACAAGTCAGGTTGAACTACACCCAATTTGAGGCGTTATATAAACCGCTCGTTTTCTATCTGATGCGAAACAATAAAAAAATGATTATACCTGTAATGGCTTGCGTTTTACACCTTTACAGGACCATATAACCTGGACAACTTGAGAAGTTAGATAGCCCTTCATATCCTGACCATGAATGTTCACATATGAATTTGAACATATGCTACAACCATAAAACAACATTTGTCAAGGTAGTCTTATTGGCAATAAGCATAGTTTCATTATCAAGTTACATAAATCATGTTACCCACTTCGAAGACCAAAATCCGCAAAACGTCCCAACACAAAAAGAAGGAAATAATAAAATCAGATCTTTATTAATCATAACTGAGAACATACATGTGCCTTGGTTGGGTAATTTCATCGTGGTGTACGCATGCTACTTTTAATATTTGGATGAAAAGTAATAGCTTGTATTATGTACCTTCGGAAAGAGCACCTTTGCTCCTTGAAATAGTTATCCAACAAAAGATGTTTAAATTCCATAGGAAACGCAAATATCCACAGATATCTCAAACTCCCCATTTATCTATAGTAATCTCATTAAAAACAGACATGTTTGAATAATGATTCAACTTTCAAATGACAATTAGGCCCACCAGTTCTTAGTGCACTCTGCAATGAAACAACAACAAACATTATATCTAAAGTGGCCAACTAAACTAATGAAAATACCTAAAAAAATGTTCAGATTATCAAGTTTCCTTGATTTGGAGGGCTCAAATATCGAAGCGCGTACGATTTAAAGTGATTTTCATCCCAACAAACATTAGCAATATGCCTTGCAAAATAGGAGGTTTGGGTCGTCCATTCCGGAAAATGTGTCAATCTCATTGAAACGTCCGTTTAAGAACGGTCCGTTTTAAGAAAGAGAAAAGTTCATATAGCCCACTCTAAATATTCCTATTCCTAATTTCATATATACCCAATAAAACCACCCCTCTTGGCGCCCTCTTTAACTATCAGGTTATGGTGTTTCGCGCTAGTGAAAGGGTGGCATAGTTTCCACCGCACAACCTACAACATAAACATATCGGATATACTCGTTTGTAATAATTAGTTTACTTTATGACAATTTACTCTTGAAAAGAAAAATGCAGTTGATTTGGAGTTCTTCATTTTATTAACAGATTAAGAAATATGAAACTTCATTTTATTAACAGATTTAATATTTTAAGAAATCTGAAACTTCATTTTATTAAGAGATATAATATTTTAAGAAACCCGAAAAACAAAAGTTGAAAATGGCGCTGCCTTTCCTGAGACCTTTTCAAAGGCTGCCACCATCTCCAAAACAGATGTTCCTCGACCGGCTCCCAAGTTGTAAACCTCACAAATTAAAATATCACATTATTGTGGTTGTGTCTAGTAAATGTTAAAATAAAAGTTCCAAAATAATAAAACATGACAAAAGATACACATACCTATATCAGGATCCGAGAGTTTTCTCAATGCAGCCAGATGTCCATTAGCTACATCCAAAACATGAATGTAATCGCGCACCTGAAATTTATTTAAAAACAAATAGATAAACACCAAAATAAGCAGCCAGATTGCTTTAGTTTCCACATTGATTACGTATGAATAAAAAGAGAAAATTGGCAGCAAAAACATACCCCAGTTCCATCTTTGGTTGAATAATCGGTTCCGGATATTTTGAGTGCATATAGCCTGCTGACAGCTACTTGCTGGACAAATGGCATAAGATTATTCCAGGTTCCGAGGGGATCTTCACTAAGATATCCGCTTGGATGTGCTCCCAGCGGGTTGAAATACCGTAAGACGATAAGAAAACAAAGAACAAAAAAAGTTGAAAATTGTACACATTTATTAACAAAAAAAATTTTAAAAATCCAACCAACTGAAACTAAAACTTACCAGCCTCACACATCGAAGACGCCGATTGGAATTGCATGCTTCTAAAAAACAACAACAATGTTAAAGATAAAATTACTACAAAGGGCAACAAATCAAACGAACAAACAATCCACAAATGAGGACGGAAACAATCTGCCAACTAACCTAATCATATCCATGAGATGAAGAACCGTCAGTCATCATCTACCTTTTTTTCCTATGGACAGAGGATGAGGGACAGAAGAAAACTTATGGAATGCCTGAGATGGCATACGAAACTTTTAGGGTTTGTTTGAAGTGTTAAAAAGGTAAAGAGGTGTAGAAAAAGGAACTGAGATTAGTATTTTCTGAAAGTCGCCATTGATTAGTAGAGGGACGGAGAATTAGGGTTTTTGATTGAGAGACGGAGAGAGCGCGTGTGTAAAATGAAGTAAGGAGAATAAAGGAAAAGGGGGTTTGGCGCTCATCAACAATTCTCTGGCCTAAGAGGGTGTCCACATCAACAAAATGATTGGCTAAGAATAGGCCATGTGACCAAAGTGAATTCTTTTAGTATAGTAGATAGATCAAAACACCAAACAAGCCAAACACCGTTTCAAGTTACAATACCATGTTTACCTTTTTTTTTTCTTTTATGTGATATTAGATTTGAATAACTCAACTTCACCAATTGACCGATAACATCTTCAACTTTTGATTTTTACACCAACACTCTCAATTTTCAACTTATTAGCCGATAACACTCCCAAACTAATCGAATCCTAACCCAATTATTTTTTTGTTGATGTGACAATTTTTGCTGACGTGACATATGACATAACAGCCGATGAGACATTTTTGATGACGTGACAACATGCGTGACATTTTTAATGATATGACATTTTTTATGACGTGACAGCTGACATCAGCTAACTGTGTTACTGTTCTGCTAGTTAGAGAGTGTTATCGGCCAATAACTTGAAAGTTGGAAGTGCTGATGTACAAATCGAAAGTTAAAAGTGTTATCAGCTAATTGATAAAAGTTAGTTACTCAAATCCAATATATTTTTTTAACCAACGAAACAAATACCATATTTACCTACACCCGTTATGTACATAACCAATTTCAATTACAGAAATTACGTAGTTACAAAAGATAATATATCAACTAAAGTTACATATCATAATAATAATTCGATAAGCTATAAATATTAACTAAAGTTACGTATCATAATAATAATTTGATAAGCTATAAATATTGATTTTGAAATTTCATTCCAAGACCTAATAGTTTCCTCCTGAAAATTCGAGGACCACGTATATTTAGGCCTATTTGAAAAAAAAAAGAGTAAATTACAAGTTTTGTCCTTTAAGTATATCTAAAATTGCAGGAGGTGTCCTTTACCTTCAAAATTGATGAGTTTTGTACTTAATGTTGTAATTTCTTGTACGTTATGCCAAACCCAGTTAATTTTAATTATTAAGTGAAAGGTAATTTTGTCTTTTTAGTTGTTTAAGGTTTTAAATAACTAAAACATAAATAATTATATATTACCAAACACACACAGAGGATCTCTGTAACACACAGTCACACTCACACCCTCTGAAACACACACTCCTTCCCTCTTCACTCTCTCTCTCCTAGCACCACCCTCACACCACCAAACACAACCCCACAACAAACACACACACCACCGGCCAAGAGCACCGCCACACCACCCCCGCACCCCCCACAACACCACCTTCACACCACCACCGTACAACCTCATATCTGTTCGTATTGACAGTTCAATTACGGCGGTGGTGATGGTTTCTGGATTTGATACGGCGGCCAAAGAATTTGGATTTCACAGCACTCAACACCACCGGGAACTCTCTCTCACTCCGTCTCTAACACCACCGGCTAACCCAGATCTGGTGTTGGTGTTTATAGCCACTATTTGGATTCTGAATTTCATGTTTTTTAAGCTTCTTGAACTAAAGAATATGGTTTTCAATTTTCATCTTTTTGATTAAAAGCATATATGCTCGATCGAGGACTTTGACTTCAATTTGTGGTGGTGTTGGTGTTTACAGCCACCATTTTGATTCTGAAATCGGTGTATTGATTATATATATTATATTAATTTCATGAATGCTATTATTACTTGGATTTAGCTTCTAACAAAGGTTTCTAGCTTAATTTCATATAATTTGAATGCTATTATTACTTTGGTTAGGGTTTTTAAAGTTTAATTTTGGGGTTTAATTCAGAGAGATGATGAACAGGGTGAATGGTGGTGGTGAATTGGAAACATAGGGGGAAATGCAAGTGGGCAGGGGAAAAGACTGAATACCCTCGTGTGCGGTGCACGTGACCTTATTTAACTGGAAATCAATAGTGGGTTTGGTATAAAGGGTATAACGTGTAAGAAATTACAACATTAAGTACAAACTCATCAATTTTGAAGGTAAAGCCTGTAATTTTGGACATACTTAATGGACAAAACTTGTAATTTACTCAAAAAAGAAAAAGAAAACCAAAAATGTTGAAAAGGGGTAAACATGACATAATTCAAATGTAAAAGGGCACAAATCACAAAACAATAAACTTACAATTCAAGCCCCAACTTTACCCCTTTCACACAAAACACTTTTATCCCGAATATGAATCACATACATAGATACACAGGGTATCGCCACAGGTATATGTGTTTAGAAGATATAGATATAGAGAAGAAAAACACACAAATTCTCTCATCTCTATCGTTCTTATCCGTTAATTGATTCTTCTAACAACCGCCAATTTCACACCAATTTTATTCTCGAATCTCTTCCAGATCTTCTTCACTCAGGTACACATCAAACTACATATATCCTTTCATATCTGTTAATGTATCAGATTGCGCTTTAATTATTCTTATTATTTTAGCCTCTTGATTATTGTTTATTTGTTGTTGATAGAATTTGCTATAAAGTTGCTCGATTTTTAGTGTTTTTTTGTAGTCACGAACTTCCGTATGTGTTTTGGTTTGAAATAGAGGCTTTTGTTAGTGTGATTAGGTGGAATAATTAGCTTCTAAATGTAAGTTGGTAATGGATTAGCGGTTTAGGGTTAGGGTTTTTGCAGAATTGGTGGATTAGTTTGTTTGATTTTAGGTTTTTATGGTGTGATTTAGTGTCTGTTTGGTTTTTTGTAAAATTAATCAGCTTAAATAGGTGTATTAATATGTGAAGAAGTTTTTTTTATTAATTATTATTTTTTTTTGAGTAAATGATGGATGTTTTAGTCTTAGGGTTTTGCACAGGCCGGCGAACGATTTTTCGTGTTGATTAGCCGGTATAATCTGTTTAGAGTGTTAGGGTTTTGCACAATAATTGAATGATTATGTTTATTTAGTTGTTACGGTTAATCATATGATATTAATCGGACTTGTGCACTAAGAAATTCATCTTTATTAAGTCTAGGGTTTCGCGTCTAAAAGAAGCAGTTTGGTTTTATTTGTGAAGCGTTATCCGTTTACGTAGTTGTCGAACTAAATTATTTGGGATAGTGGAAGTGTCTATAGTCTGTGCATGATTTGCATTAGCATTTGCTCTGTGGTTAGCGGGCTACGGATAATGTAGTTCACAAAATGTAGTTCTTTTTCATTTGTTTCTCGGTTTGGTTAGGGTCGGTGGGTTGTAAACTTTGTTGATGATAGTTTTTGGTTCAGATGATTGTATTTGATTTGTTAAATGTTACAGTTACCTTGTAGTTCTTATTCATAAGAAGGAATATATTTGTGCGAATTTTTTTCAGTTATTACTTTTCTTAATACTTTCATGTCTAACGATTGAAATGGAACGAAATGGCTTTTGAATTAGGGTTGTCTGTTCATTTGTGTAATGCTTGATTGGTTATGGTCAAGCTTCCCCACATTAGTTATGTGTGTGAAACTGTGAATATAATTGTAAATCGGGCTTAAAGTACAGACTTATATTCTTAGATTCAAGCTAACTAATGTTCATGCAAAGTTGCCAAAAGAAAGCTACTTTAGAATTATGAGCGAGAATTGTGGAAATATAATGCATAAAGGAAACCATACTTTGGGCTTTTTCCTCTTTTCCCAATAATGCTCTAATTTTCCAGGTTCTTGGCTTTTTTTAATAACAATTATATATTAGGATGCATTTATTTAACAGTTGTTTGAAAATCTGAGATCATGGCTGCATTTGATAATTTGAAATTCAACCTACTTTTTTTATATTGTATTAGTGATTTGATAATTTCATTTGTGAAACAATTACGGGCAATATTCAGTCGACTAGCAGAAGGTTTGTCAATATATAAAATCACTTATCACTGATATCTGTTGTTTTAAATCTCGATTACAGGTTAAATTAACTCGTGCATCATCCTTATTTAAGTTTTATCATCCTGGCATAATGTCAGAACCGGATGTGATTAAACCCGAGGTATCATCTTCACTTTTCTTCTTGATCTTTAGAGACTTGTAATTAGAGATGTTATCTTGTATCAATGTTGAGATCTTCTCGTATGTCATGAAATAACAACTGAGCCCTAGACTCTAGAATTAACATTTTTCTAACAAGAATATATTCTATCGTGTTATTTCAGATGATGAAGTCGTATATATGGCTTCAAACTGCTGATGGATCGATTCAGCAAGTGGAACAAGAGGTTGCCATATTTTGTCCTTTCATATGTCACGAGATACATGCAGGCATGGGTTCTTCAAAAACATATCCAATTTCTCTTCCAGCACGAGTCAATCCCGTTACATTAAGTTTAATACTTGATTATTGTCGGTTCCATCAAGTCCCAGGCCGCTCTAACAAGGTACGTATCAAAGCAATAAGTTGTTTTTATGAAAACAGGTTAATGTTGTAACAAAATAGTGATTCCATATAAATGTTTTTTGATCAATGAAAAAGGGTGGTGTTTTTTTTATAGGAGCGCAAGTCATTTGATGAAAAGTTTATCCGTATGGACACAAATAGGCTGTGTGAGTTAACTTCCGCTGCTGACAGTCTGCAGTTAAAGCCGCTAGTTGATCTTACCAGTAGGGCACTTGCAAGAATGATTGAAGGAAAAACTCCTGAAGAAATACGTGAAACATTTCACATACCTGATGATCTAACAGAGGTGCTTTATGCATGCATATAGCAACACATATATACATATAGAGTAAAATGCCATTTTCGTCCCTGAGGTTTGGCCAGTTTTGCGACTTTCGTCCAAAGGTTTGTTTTTCGCATCTGGATCCAAAAGGTTTAAAATCTTGCCATTTTCATCCAGCTCGTTAACTCCATCCATTTTTCTCCGTTAAAGTCAAGGGTATTTTCGTCTTTGTTGTTAACTTTAAAGGCAGTCTTTTTCACTTTATGTACAACATTTAGCAGAATGTACAAGTATTCAAAAGACCGAATTGCCCTTTAGGCTAACAAAAAAGACAAAATACCCCCGACAACGGAAGAAAAACGGATGGAGTTAACGAGCCGGATGAAAATGACAAGTTTCTAAATCTTTTGGATCCAGATGTGGAAAAACAAACCTTTGGACGAAAGTCGCAAAACTGGCCAAACCTCAGGGACAAAAATGGCATCTTACTCATACATATGTAATGTGTTGTGTCTGTTTAGTAATAATATATATTTTAATTGTTGTAGGAAGAAAAGCTGGAGCCTTTGAAAAATATAACCGATGACCCACGTATACGATTGTTGAATAGACTTTACGCTAGAAAGAGGAAAGAACTAAAAGAAAAAGAGAAACTCAAGGTAATTTTTGTTTAGCCCATTTTGTCACATGTCAGTTTTGAATTCGATGATAGTTGCGTTTTCAGAACGTTGAAGTTGAAGCAGAGCATGTAGATGATCGTTCAGTGGATGAACTCTTGTCGTTTATTAATGGAGAAAATGGAGGTACTTTTCCAGTGTCCACACAAGTATACGTAAATATAGACGCATACACATATACAGGTCGTATTAACATGATTATTGGTTCTTTTTTTGCAGATTCTAAGGAAGTAAAAACAGCAAAGAACAAAAAGAAAAACCGTAGAAGAAAGGAGCAACAAAAGAACGCTCCTGTGTGCGCTAATTCAAACACCTCTTCGTCTCCAAGCAATGGCACAAAGGTTCATAACGCGAATTAGAAATGCTAAAGTCATCGCTGAGATGAACAATTTTGTTAATTATTGAGACGTTTATCCGGTGTTTCAGGAATCGAATGGTGTTAGTTCTGTAAGTCGTGACGATAGTGTGAAAGGTCATTGTCTACGAATATCAGTGAGTATTTGAAGTTGCAAGATTCAGAAGATGATAGATTTGCACTTGATGATGATTTTGATGATTGCGACATAGGAGATGGCATAGATCCTGAAATTAAAGAGCAGATTGACAGGTGCGAGTTTACGTTGATGACATTGTCATGACATCATGATGTCATCCCTTTGATATTTACTGATCATTATCTCATGCTTTCTATTTGGAACAAAACTTTGTTAATTTTACATTTTAATTTACATTGATGAAATTGTAGATTTTGTATGATTTTGAAATACCATAAAGCCACAGAAGGATTACCGAATGTTAATTAATCTATCTATATCTATATTGTATTATAATACATATAAGGAGGACAAAAAAGTAATTATACATAATATCAAGAGTTTTAAGTAATTACAACTTTTAAAACATAAGGTACAATCCTCTAAAACGTATTGTTGACTTTTAAACCAACTTCCCTCATGATTTTTAAATGGCCATAACTTTTTCATACGTTAATATATATATTTTTTAAATAAGACCATAAAAATGAGCATTTCATTCTCTTTAGTTTGAGTTTGGTATTGCTATAGTTTTTAGTAATTTTAAAAAAAATTAACATGTTACGTGTGATTACCTGTGATTAGGGTGCAAATGAGCTGAGCGGCTCGCGAGCTGCTCAAGAAAAAGCTTTAAACGAGCCGAGCCTTATGGAGCTCGAGCCAAGCTAGAGCCTAAAATAAAGCTCATTTATTTATCGATCCCAGAGCCGGCATGTGAAGCTCGTTAGGTTCGTCGAGCCTTATCGAGCTTTGCTGTAATATTAGTTCTTATTAATATTCAAATAACATTTACCAGTTATTTAAAGTTGTCTAGTAAACAAGCCGAGCCGAGCTTATTTAAACTTGTTTATGAGACGAGCCCAAATCTAAAATAAGCTTGTTTAGTAAACGAGCCCAACCTGAGCTTATTGAGCTTGCGAATCTAGCAAGTCGATTATTTATGTTATTTTTATTTAATATATTAATTAATAGATAATAAACAAGCCAAGCCCGAGCTTGAGAAACTACCAACGAGCCGAGCTCGGGCTCAGCTCGGCTCGTTTGTATCTCTAATGTGTACTAAAGGGGTGCCAACACGATGCAGCGGAGAAACGAAGACACTCTCACTGCATCGTGCTGGCACCCCTTTAGTACACATACATATATTGTGTATATATATGTGTTCTGATTTGTTTAGTTTTTCAGGGAAGTAGAGGACTTTGCTAGAAGGTTGAATTCTGATTGGCCAGAAAGAGTGCAAGAGCTTTTATCACTAGGCCAAGAACGAAGACCAAGTTTATATTCTATTAACGGAAATGGTTGCTCAACAAAACGTTCAAGTATGCATGCATTCTCAATCTCCAGCCGTTTATTTTTCCGCTTTTTGTTCCTCCAATTTTTAATCATCTGACTGTAGAGAGCAATTTCCCGTTTATATACTAAAAGGTTTGGTTTGGGACTTTGGGTTATTTTAAACCTCTAATGGGTCAAGCTAAAGGGATACGGGTTAAACGGGCCGTCTAATCATATGTTAACACGAATATCGTTTGTAATGGACAGATGCATCAGGGCTGGAGAAGCATGAGAAGTGATGTCTAAACTGACCAGGACTCAGATTTTGGCTTTCTGAAAGAGATTAGAAATATGCATGGATTCTCAACTGTAAACCACCTAAGTTATATTTCTTTTTTGTTCTCTTTAATTAGTTTGTCAGACCCAAAATGATGCAATTTTGATATGTTTTATTTGGGTTTTTTTTTATTTAACAATGTTTTTATTCTGGTTGGGTAATAATTAAAAGTTGCACTTTGTAATAATGCTAGGAAAGTAATAGGAGGGTTGGTCTTGTATTTTGCTAAACTACTTAAGACTATAACATAAACCAAAGTAAGTCAAAGTTCATCCTGCCTATGTAATAAGCAGGCATAAGCAGGCCTGCATTAAATAAGAGTGATAGCTTTTTAAACGCCTCATTTTGCAAGTGGTAAGGCTATATTTACGTTTATGTTTCTATGATTTAATTAAAATAAGACGTCACCAAAGCGCTTGTCGTCTAGTAATTATCTTCTCTCCGAAGCGGTTGAGGGTTTCAACAGTAAAATTTCAAGGTGTGTGAGTTAGCCGTTTTAAAAGAAAACATAATATGTAAGCTAATCTTCTTGGATAAGCCATCATGTATGTTGTGTCGAGGCTATTAGGAGTGTAAACAAGCCCAGATGCTCGAGAGCTACTTGTGATCGGCTCGTTTAAAAGGTCGAACGAGCCGAGCTTTAACGAGCCCCAGCTCGAGCCTTAAATAGATCTAGTTTAGTTATCGATCCCGAGCTCGAGCCTGAAATACAAAGCTTTTTTAGGCAAGCCCAAATAAAAGCTGAGTTTTTTTTATATATAATATAATAATAATGATGATAACCTTTGTGAGCCGAGCTTTGGCTCGTTTAAGCGATATTGAAGCGAGTTTGAGCCGAGCTTTTTGCTCGTTTGAGGTTGTTCTCAAAATAGCTCGAGTCGAGCTTGAGCTTTGGGTTTTACTCACGAGCTCGAGCTCAAATAAGTAGACTCAAACCGAGCCAAGCTCGAGCTTCATAAAAACATGACGAGTCGAGCTCGAGCCTAGTTGGGATCGGGCTCGGCCTGACTCGTTTGTTGTGGGACCTGTTAAAATGCTGTTTTGGACTTTTGACCCCACCCAACTTGCTGACCTTGTTCTTTGGATTGGATCTAAAGTTTGGGTACCGAGTTTAGGCAAATTCAGCCCATTGGGCTTGATCCAACTCGCATCCTCCTTTTTATAAAAGAGTGAGATTAAGTTTTTATATAATTTAATTACTTATGTAAGCACTTTCAAGTGAATAAATGTTGTAAATTAACTGATGTTACAATAACATCTAGGCCGGTCCAAGCAGAGTGGAGTGGGCGGTAAACAGCCCATACAACAACAGCAGCACATGTGACACAATCACATCATGTAGAAACTCAGAAACACCATCCTTTCCTCTTTAAGGATTTTTATGTGGATCCAATTCAATTCAGCTAGATATTAATTATTTAATATTAGAAACTTTAATAAAAATATTTTAACAGTTTATTATCTTTTAGTATTCTATGTAATATATAGAATTATATTTAAATATAATTTATTACATGTGTATATATATATATATATATATATATATATACTTTTTTTTATAATATATGCTAGTTCTTTATAAGATATGTTACATTTTCAAAATCTGTAATATAGTTAAGCATAACATATTATTGTGATGTGATGTGGTGTGGTGTGATGTTTTTTTTGAACGACAAGGAATGACGTGTCAACCATGGCCAGCCTCTTGGCTCTTTTCAGATGCGCAAAAACCAGACCTCCACCCGTCCCAAGGCATGACAGAGAATAATCGGTAAAACCTCGTCTCCAATCCAAGTCGAACCCGTGCCACCGTATTCGCTCTTCATTTGGTGTGGTGTGATGTTATAAGTCGGATCTATTATAAAACAAATTATGCTATTAAAATGAGTAATATTTAAAATTTGACATGATGTAAATATGTAATATTTATAAAAGCAAACGAAGGACATGTATGGATGAGCTTTTCCATTTCTTCATATTGACTTTTTAACCTTCTTATCTTTTTTTTAAAAGTCGCAACCAAATAACTTTTTCATTTATCTTTTTTAATGCCTAAAAAAACTTTTTTTCACCATATTACTCAAACACCATATTATAAAAACCTCTTTTTCAAAAACTCAATAAGTTATAAGGAGGTAAAATAAGTTATACAAACATGGCCGAAGTACGATTAGACACCTTGTTATAATTACGGAGAGTGAATGTGAATATCCCATAAATATTCGTCTTTGAAAGATTGGCGATTGGCAGGTTAAGTCTTTCCAGTACCTAAAAGAGTCACCTTTCTTTATGGACAAAGCTAAGAGGGGTACGATCAATGGTAACATGATGTTCATAATTACCAATAACTTTTCAATTATTATTATATTAATTGATAATTTTGTTTTTTTTGAAGAAAACATTCTTGATTTGTTATACCAATGTACCCGAAATTAGAATCTTGTTGTTCGAGTGTGTATTTCACATATCCTAGCTTAAATTAATGTATATTTCAATTCTAAATGGCTTGATGATACTAAATTCATTAACAAAAATACCCGTTTTAGATAATCTATAGTCTGTGACTTCATCCACACATCAAATCCATGTATATGGTATGTATTTTTTTGAACCGGTAACTACAAAATAAAAAAAAGATAGATCATATGGTCTAGGTTGAGTGGTTGGATCGGCCAAACCAATTAAATTGTCAAGAAACGGTTTAGTTTGACAATTGGGTTGATATTTTTACTTTTAAGATTATTTGTCAGTGCTATAATTAAAAAAAACTAGCTAATTTATGAATGTTATACCCTTATACAATTAGCAACTTAAGTTATGTTTCATTTGTTTAAAAGTCACAACCCTTGCTTAATTTTAGTCACACCCTTTCATTATATATTATTATATATACACCCTCCTAACGCGCGTCTGTTTATAAGGATTGAAAATGATTATAATATAAAGTAGCTAATTTATGAATGTTATACCCTTATACATTAGCAACTAACGTTAGGCGGCGGTTCGATTTCAATTCACATCGCTTCCATTCTTTTTTATTATTTTTATTTTATCATCACTTTTTTTTATAAGTAGTAACTGCCGCATCAAATTGATTCCAAAGCCCTTTCTTAATCCAAACACAACCCACAAACAAACATCGCCGTCAAAGGTAAACCTGTGATTACCAACTTTTAAAAAATACATATGAATCTTATTATTTGCAAAGAACTATTCTGATATGTTCGAAAATCAGAGTTTATCAACAATCTGTGATTACCAAATTTAAAACAACGATTTTGTATTCGATTAATAGTATAAGAGTAAGGGACAGTGATTAAAGACCGTTAATATGTGATTTCGTAGTTCAGCGTGTGCATTTTTTGTTGCAGAATTTTTCGCCTGAATCAGTAATCCCCATGAAGTCTTAAGCCCGCGTTTCCGCGGCTTAATTAATCGATAGTTTCTGATTGTTTGATCTCGCTAATGATTTCAGACCAATCAGAGACCCTTGATATCAGTTTAGTTTTCGTTTATGACGGCAACTTATTATCAAAACAGGGAATTGAATATTCACTTTGTTCTTCGTTTGAAATCTTGGAACCATTGGGTAATCCTGTGCTCTAATGCCTGTAGGATCGTGAAGAATCAGCAACAACATATTTAATTTGATGTGCACTATGTAGATTTGTTATCAACATCGCAAAGGTTATGTAGATTTAATGTTTGTAATGCATGTGGCCGTTTGTTCAAGAACATAATCTTTGCGATGTTGATAACACGTAAGTTTGAACCAAAGTGATGTATATTTATTTCATACCAAAACAAGAAGAACAATGCCTAACATGCGTATATTTATTTAATTCCAACAATGCCATACAGAAAAAGAAAAGAAATGTGATGTTAAAGAAACCAACCAAATTTAAGATTGTATATAATAAGTATTTATAATCTAATAATTAATCTAAAGTAAGGTTGTCTAAAATGAACCAATCAATCGGTTGCATGCAACATTTTCGTAGTGATTACATGGATTAATAATAATCACATAAGCAAGGTTCTTTTTTGGATAACTAAGATGTTTGTATATGTAAAAAAAGCAGCCGAGGAATCCCTTAAGTCCTTTATGTCATGGACATGTGTGATTTAATGTGCAAGATGCAAATAAAAAGAGGGTGTCCCATCGTATATTATGATATCCTCTTTTCTTTTTTTTTTCTTTTCTTTTTAATACCCTAACCGTCTCAATTGTTTCAAATTAAAATGGCGATGCTTTTTCATGTTTTACTTTAACAGCTGCGTGGTGGCTTGAAAGGGTATTGTGCAATAAGTGTCTTTTCGCACATGATTGTCATATACAGATACTAAAGTTATTAGTAATCAATATCCCGTCGCAACGCGCGCGTTAACGTCAACTCGTTAGACACAAATAATAACATATTAAAAAAAATAAAATGTATAATAAAAGTTAAACTTGTTCAGTTTTGCTTACACTAGAGCGATTTCAAGATATTCCGTCGATTGAATTGTTAGACTTAGTTCATTTAAACCTAAATCTTGCATTGAATCATAAAATATTCTAACTTGGCAAACAGGTTTCCATTTGTCAATTTGCATATCCTTTTCAATCAAAATTTAATTTAAGGCGAGAAATGTTTAACTTCAATCAAAGACCATTTACAATGACGAAGCATTTTTCACCTAAAAATATGTATAATCAACAATACCTTAATCTTTTTTTAGATATTATATTAGTCTTTCACTCATCTTTAGATCCTTTAAATTAGTTTCCATCATCAAATTATTTATCACAATAAACTCTCCGTTTTTAATATCATACAAATCTAATCTAATACTAACAAAACATTCCAATTAATGTCACATGTCATTTTCTCTATTAATTTAGTAATAATATTGTTAATATTATTAATTATTATATTAGTTTAATATCTAATATATTTATTAATATATAAACATCTACTAAATAATTATCTAAATACAATTTGTTATATATTTGCAAACCAAACACCATATTATTACTTAATATATTAGTTTAATATCTAATATACTTACTTATTAATATATAAACATCTACTAAATGATTATCTAAATACAATTTCTTATATATTTGCAAACCATACACCAAAGCTATGGCAGACTTTTTAACAGAATTATTTTAATATAAACCATTTTATAAGTTAAATAACCCCTTACTTTACGTAATATTTAATTTATTAATTGAATAATTTAATAGTTGGTTTATTCTGTAAATTCATTTATAGAATCGGGAAAGTAATCAATAATATATGTTTGGTTTAAACTTCGTGTTTTACACCGCTTAAATAAATATAATTTTTACATACAAAGTAATAAAAAAGTTACAACATGTTTTCGTTAAAGTACAATTCCTTATACAATTTCGATTATACCTTCGTGAGATGCTTGTTTTTTTCAACGTTTCGATATAAGTTTATTCAGAATTGACCTTTCGATATAAATTTCCTTCAAAATTGGATGAGCCAAATAATGTTTTTTACCATGAATAATCAAAACCGATATTGTCCGAACAACATCGGTACCAATACATGTATTTGATTTTATGGTTTTCTTTACATTCCTACCGAACTGGTATTGGTATAAATTTTTATGATTTTCAATTGATATAATACAAATGTTGATATCTTATTGGACATATCTATGGGTTGCTATACCAAGTACTAAAATCATACCAATAGTATAACAAATCAAACCAATATCAATCGCATGCATGTCGCAACACACATGAAATCTCACTACTTATATATAATTTTTCAACTTGTTGCAAAAGATAATGACTATAATTCAAAAATCAATTTCAATATGATAACCTAGGTTATAGACTCTTGTATTACAAAATGTAAATACAATATATATATATTATATATATACACACACCTTTATAAAAATGGATTACAAATTACCTTGCATATACAATAATAAAAAAATGAACTTACAATTACAATTCAAAAATCTCTAAATTATTTAAGATAGTTTTATAGACGCGTGTATTACAGGGTTTAATACGTATCATAATTAGTATTTGGATTTGTCAAGTCATCAGTGTCCAAAATGAAAGAGAAGTCTTCAAATTTGGGCAGTGAGATGTTTCTTCTTGAAAGTATTTTAGGAAATGTAGAGAAATCGTCGTTTGGGTGATAGCTATAGGATAGTGTCACATGCTAAGTTCTGGCTGTAGGTACAAGTTATAACAAGTACGTTGTGTTTTATAATATATATAATAATAATAATTAAATTCACATAACAATTATTAATAAAATTAAGAATAACAAATCTAATTTGTGACATACTAATAAATTTATTTTTATGTATTTTAATAAAAGTTATATTTAAAAGATACACAATAATAAAAAATAAAATTCTTTATATACAATATTATAGGTAATTTCAGTCATATGAAATATATATATATATATATATATATATATATGTGTGTGTGTGGTGTGTGTGTGTTACATATTTTTGGTATTATAATAGATTCAAGTTGGTTGTATACATTGTCATATGGTAATAAAAAAGGCAATTATATAATTTTCTTTATAGATTATATAATTGTACCGTTCTTATTGTAAAACTTAATAATCAACATTGAATATAAGTGAAAGATTCATGAAAATCCCATTACATCCCAAGAAATACAAAGTTTCATGGTAAGATTAAAAACTTTCAATTCGAAATTAGTGTTCCACAAACTTATGCAAATTGTCACCTCAAGTCACCAAATTTTCAAAATTTAAAAAAAACTCTGTTTTTTTTTTCACAGTGCAAACTTTCACAAACCTCATTAAAAATATTAAATCTATATACGTGTACGCACATGCACATGGTCCCACCTACCTTGTCCGGAACAAGTCTGTGAATTTGGATGAAACCTACAAACTTGACTTGCAAACTTGAGCCACAATGTACACAAAGGCGGTGTTTGTTTTTCGAAAAAAATTCTGCGTCGGCTCTTCTGTCTGTGCCGCACAATCCACGCGCAAACATTGTCATCTGCAGAGTGTTGTTTTTCCGAAGACGTTTCATTAAAAAACGTCTGCGCGAGCTCTTTTTAGTGCAGACTTGACCCAACCACTTTTAAGATCTTCTAAGGTCTGCAGAGGGTAAAACACCACCACCCACCACCGTCTACCACCACACCCACCGTCCACCACTCAACACCACCGTCCACGTCCACCACCACCAATTTATTTTAGAAGTCTACATACGTTAAAAACAAACAATCTTTTTCTTGCATATTGCAAAGGTTTGGTCCATATCTTATGCTGCCTATGTGATTCGCAGACCGTAGACATTTTACCTTTTAAAAAACAAACTGCAATGAACTTTGTCATGTGTATTCGGACAAGTACAAATCCACACATTATGAAGGCTCTTACTATATAACATACTTAGTAGTAACATATTAATCACATAAACTTTGACTGATAATTATGTTTCATTTTATTGAAAAAAACAACTTAGATGCTTATCTATTCATTATTAGTCGTTTACCCGCGCGATGCGGCAGGAAACATATCACTTATGTTGGTGAGTTTAGGGCTATGTACGGGGCGATTCGGTTTTGAGCCATAACCAAAACCAAATTCACGATGCAACGGAAAACACAACACTTGACGGCTGCCCACGCGATGCGACGGCGGTGGCGATTTGCAATAGGATATTCGTTTATCGTTAGTTTATCAGTCGTCTCATGATATATTGTATAATACTTAAGTTAATTTTCTTATTCGTGATATATTGGTACTCGTTTTTAAAATACCAAGCTAAATAACACATAATCTTTTAGTGAGCCTTTTTTTTTTGGTTAAGAATAATTTCTTTTTGGCTAGTAATAACCTAAGAAGCACAGAAACGGCATGGAGCAGCCGTCTCCCGTCCCGGGGACTGCAAGGGGACGGAAACGCGACGGGTACGCCTGGGAAACGTCCCCGGCGATTAGGAAACGTGGAGGAAACGGTCAGGCGAAGGGGACGGCCAAGAAACGTCAAAACCGAAACGTTTCCTGCGCGTTTCCGGGTAAACGTTTCTAATTTCTTATTTCACAAGTCAAGACTATGTCGGAGTGTGGTGATGATTCGAGGCGGGATTTTAAAGGAATCGAGGCATTTAGAACGGTTAGTGGTGGAAATGGTGGCTGCAGTATCAGGAGGGAGAGCTTTTCGGTGTCCAAGATTTGGCTTAGAGGGAAGAAAGAGAAGCCCAATTCGACGGCAGCTACCATTGAGCCACTGCCGAAGGGGGCTTTCTCGTTGCAATTTTTGCTTCACCAGAACGTTATTGGAGATGAATCAAAGGCTTCTGAGATGGGTTGTGAAGATCAAGAAACACATTGTAACAATTTTGATCAACAAGGGACTTCAAATCCACCATCTTTTGCAAAAAAGAGTTTGCTTTGGCTTGTGGGTAGGCAGAAAAACAAGGTTGTTCATTCATCTATGTCCAGTAATGTTTGAAATTTTTTGCACCCAACTATGTTGCTATCTTTATGTTAGATAATTGAAGGGTATTTTCTTAAAGATTCTTATGAGTACAAAAAAATCAATATTTTATCATATTGAAGAAAACTCAATACAAGTCGTGCTCAAGACTTGGTTTACGTCCACAACAATCTTCGGCTTTTGTCTAGGGCGCCTAACGATGTTGTAAATATGTGGGATGTGGGTGGAGATGCTTTTGACTCGATGGAAGATGTAGGATATTTGGAGTTTGCTGATCTTTCATTAGATGAACCGGAACTTGAAAGCGATTTGCTTGTTAACGTTTGATTAGTTAGTAAGATATGGAATTTTTTAGCTTTACATCAATATATAACTAATTTGAGTTTTTGTGTCACATTATCTTTGATATATATTTATTTTTTTATATGTTTTTTTTTCCCGTACCCGTCCCGTCCCCGCTTCTTAAATTTTTTAGTTTTGCCGTTTCCCGTGCCCGTCCCCGTACCCGTACCCCGTCCCCGTACCCGTCCCAGTGCAACCTAGGTAATAACCCAATAATAACAGACCAAAAGTTTTTGTTAATGCAATATGGAATTTTCAAGTTAACCAATACCAAAAAATTAAATAAAGATAAATGTCACATAACCAATGCCACATATAACCTTGTGTGCCGTTCAAAAAATACATATAACCTTGTGTTCATTTAGTAAGCTTGTGAGATTGAGAATTCTGATTGTGTTTTGCACCCAAGAACAGCAGGCCACATCATTTCTACAAGGATTTATATTGAGTTTTAAGCTAGCAACTTTCTCCAATTCCAGCTTACGCCACAAACTTAGAAGATAGTTTAGCGTAGCAGATACCCAATTCAACCTGCACCAAGATTTAGCAAAATACCCATAAAACCCCGTACGAATTCAACAAGATTTCGCTACATATTAAAATTTGATGAGATATCTATTTTAACCAAGCATTATATCGTTGCGGCCACGCTCGCTGCGCCGTTGCGGCTGCGCTCGCTGCGGCGTACATACAAAATAAGAGCCAATCGCTACAACAAATAAGCTAGGATAGCTGCAACTCCACTGAATCCTTGTAAATTGGTTATAAAGACCATATAATAGTAATTTACATATAAAATGGGATGAATTAGTTATAATAAATATTCACCTCTCGAGGAGCAAAAGATAAATAGCTTAACAGTGGCTATAAATTTGAATATAAATCAACAGCATATAGTTTTAATTTCTAAACCTGAATTTGTCAAAACGTGCCCCAGTATAAAATTCAGTCGTTGCCAGGCCAAAATAATGAGATGTCTGTAATATTAATTACGCATAATAATAAGGTAGAATTGTTTTATTTGACCCGTTTACCTAGAAACACGTCAACTTGGGTTATATTTGATCTCGTAAAAGTTATAAAAATTTTCTTTGGATAATTAATTGACCCGTTTCATTGGCAAATTCAGTCTCTCGTTTGTACGTTTTACCATGCCAGAATTATATTTGACCTGTTTACCTAAGACATATTTTTAACATCTACAAAACTCATTATTGTTATGCTGGGATTATATAAGTATTTGAAGTTCCTTTTTAGTTGCATACCTGGAAACTAACGACGAAATGTAGACAGAAGGCGCTATACAACATTGAATACTCTAACTCTCTGTACGATAAACTGCAACAGCACCATCCATATCAAAGAAATAGAGAGTGAAAAGTTATGTGAATTGTTAATAAGCCATTTCGATAACACAAAAAATATGGTTAATTACCAGCAAAACGGCACCGAGATAGCTACCAAACATAAGCAATTTCAACTCTTTTCCTCCAAGTGTGTTTACAGTGGCTGTACACACATGCTTTAGAACGCTTTTCATCTGATCTGGCCTTGCTGAGTAGAGAGGAACCACAGTATCTACACCAAGATTTTATTAGTTAAAAGATATTAATCTATGAGAGCTAATGTTTGAGTTAATTATACCATGGCAAATTCTCGGCACATTTGGACCAACTGATGACAAAAGCTTTGAGCTGCACTATTGGTTAACGTTCTTGAGGAGTCGATGCAAGCCCAGTAACGTCTTGAACCGGCGGCAAGTTATAAAACCAAATGTAACAAGTGTGCTTACCTAGACCAAGAAGATCAAACCTGAAGTTTCTAGGTAGGCTGCAAGTGATCAAAACCAAATGTTAAGAATTAAGAAACACCAAAACAGAATTATACATCAAAATTAGATGAGAAATCTGAAACGATTAATCAGGATTATACATCAAAATACCTTGCGGTGTTGTGGCTGTAGCGGCGCTGGCTGCGGTAGCGCTCGCTAGGGTTGTGCTCTCTGCGGCAGCGCTCGCAAGGGTTGCGCTGGCTGTGGCGTTGCCGCTACGCTGGCTGCACCGTTGACTTTCCTAATCGTTTTTCAAAACATGCATTACAAATGTTGAATATTTAAACACATTAAATCAATATCCAGAACTCAACTCAGATTGTTGTAACATAATTTAAATTGTACTGGCAAAAACTTCAACATCGTCACTTGCAATTTGTTTCTCCTAAAACCCGGTACCGCCGCACATCATTTATATGTACCTGTAACCCTAATACCACCCAGATTGCCTCCATCAATGTTCTATAACCAACCTCATTCAGCGTCTTTTCTCGAGCTTTAAATATCGTATCAGCAAATCGTTCTTTTTAAAACAGCAGCCCAGTACGACTTTCCAGGCGAAAACTGACCAGAATTTGGAGCACTATCTCTTAAATTATGCAAATGAACAGCGGTTAGTAAGAACCATCTGAACCCAAAACAATAATTTCACACATGATGCTCACCAACATCTTTCTGGCTCAAAATTATTTAAACACAAATAAATAAAAAACACAACAATCTACATGATATAAGAAATTATATTAAAAAAACAGCTCAAAATTAAATAATAAACACATACCAGCTCTTTTCAATTAAAACCGCACAATCTGCAAGCTTTCTTCTGGTTTAAAGCTACATTTTGTAGCTTTATGGCTGCTTCATGTTTGGGACTCCCTGATTCAAGATCTTCAAAAACATTACCATCAACTGCATTCCTGATGTTTCCTTCAATGTCCTTAAAAAAGGGAAAAAAAACTCAAATCTGAATGTAAAACTTTTGAACGTAGCTAAAAAGTTTGATCTGCAAAGTTTTGTTTGTCTCCATGGCTCATGTATCTCCACCACTCCATCTTAATCTACAACAAAACAACAAAAAGCGTCAAAAATCGACCGTATATGGAACCACACCGATTGCAACCACAACGAAGGGGGAAGCGGCTGAAAACATTTGTTTACTGATCTGTGTGTACGAAGGGGAAAACGACAGAAAACACTTACCAGGAAGATGTGCGACGATGGAGATGCGATTGTGGTTTAGGTTGTCGGAATCTTCATCAATCTAGAGAAAGATCTAGTGAAATCTTCATGGATCGCCAGAGAGAGAGAGAGATAGGGCAGATGGGGGTGGGACAAAAATTTTGAACTGTATGATGGTCCAGGAACCCTAATCTATGTGCGCGCGTCTTTTTTTGAGTGAAAGGGTATAAGTGGAAAGTGATGTTTTCTGGTGCTTAAAAACTTGTACATCATGCTTTAGGGATGTTTTAAAAGAATGGCAAATGATGAGTTTTTTCGCAAAAGGGTGACGGTGGAAAAAATATTTATCAAAATGGGTGATTTAAAAAATATTTACCAAAATAGGTGTTTTCTTTTAAGTTTTTTCCTAAATGGTGATAGAGGAAAATATACCGAACCCATTATACGTTTTATTTTATTTTTTAACTAACTTATTTTAATTCTTTTAATATAAAGTTTGCTCATTTAATTTCAGGATTATAAACTAACATAAAGATAATAATAATAGTACTCCTATCAAGCAAGAACATCAATTTATTGGAAAAAATAATAACTCTAGATTAACCTATAATGAGTAATACTTTAAACTTATAAAACTAGACTAAATTGTAATGTAACTAAAAAAATAAATGATTTCATAGAGAAACTTAAATGAACGAATTTAAATTTACGCAAACTAACGAAAATAAGTTAACGTAAACAAGCAAACATAAATAAGGGTGGGTTAAGCGGATTTAAATGAACGAACATAAACAAGCGTTTACGAAAATAAATAAAAGAATGAAACATATGTTCATGTTAGTTTATTAACGAAATAAAAAAATGTGTCGGACTTTTTTTATAGATTAATATTTAAAATATATTAACGCAATGAACAACATATTTGCAAACCGAGTAAAAATTTGCTCTGTAATTATGATTCAAATCGAGTAAACAATTTGCTCTGTTATTATTGATTCAATAAACTTAAAATAAAAATAGTATTGAATTGATAATCGTGAATACGACGTAATAGTGAATGAAATATTATCTAAAAAAAAGTATGAGGTATTTCTCAACAATTTCAATTTGTTTTAACATGATTTGATCATAAAAAAATAAAAATATAATAAGTTAGCTATATTAAAAAATAATGAGTTGATTGAAGAAAAAAAAGTATAAAAGTGATAATTGAGTTAAAAAAGAGAAGATTGTAATAGTTAGTTAAAAATAAAGAAAAACACCAATCTGGTAAATATTTTTAAATCACCCATTTTTGTAAATATTTTTTCCACCTAACCTATTTGGAAAAAAACTCGACAAATGATGTCCTTCTAATATTATATTATATATAGTATAGATATAGATATATCACTATTTTAATAGTTACAAAATCAAGATTATATTTTTTATAGAAAAAAAAGTAAACAATAAACTAAAAAAACAGCTAAGCACAAGTTCTGTCTCCTTCCATCCAAAAAGAGGTGTGCATACCAACAATGTTTTAGTCAAATCTCCTCCTCCCCAACCTTGTGGGGGGTGGTGACATTCATCATCATCCATCCAACACTCATCCAACATCTGCAAAAATCAGATAAAAAAACCACACAAACTTTCCTCAAACCTTTCTCTTTCCCTTTCATGATTTTGTCACCTGTGTGTTTGTGTGTGTGTGTGTGTGTGATGAATCTATTCCTATGGCCCCACCACAATCATCATAGATGCTTAACTTTCCTCTTCCAAATCCCAATTTCTCACCCCCAGATGCCATTTTTTCCTTCCCACCCTCCACTATCTTTAAAAAGATCCAAACTTTCACCTTCTTCACCACTTTCTCTCACTTTTTGAACGGTCATCAATGGCTGCCACACCCATAAGAAACCCTAAATCTTGAAATCAAATTAGTGGGTCAGTTCAAGATCCTTCCTTTACTTCATATATATGTATTTTTTTTTATTTATTTTTTATATTTTCTCTGTTTCTTGTTTTGTTAAGTTGTGTTGAACCATAAAGCTTCAATCTTTTTGACATTTATTGAGTGTAATTGATTAGATGATACATAATTTGCATAAAGATCCATCTGGGTGGTCTTATTTTTGAGAAATTTGAGAAGCCCAGATTGAATTTAGGTCTGATTGTGTGTGTTCTTGATCAAGATCTTTAAAAGCTTCAAGCTTTTAGGGATTCTTGGTGTGTGTATGATGAATTGATGGCCCCACCACATCAATGCAAAACGTATGTGTTAATTTCCTCTTCTTCATTGCAACCACCGCCTTTGTGCCTCACGTTCTATAGTCTCTAATGGCTGCCAAACCTTTAATTTTTCACTTAATAAAAATAAGTGGTTTAGACTTTAGTGTTTAATCCATCTGGGGTCTCTCCTTTTGACAAACTGAAGTTAGGCTTTTATAAATTTTCAGTTTTTTTTCTTACCAAAAGTTGCTTTGAATCATAGCTTTGAATTTTTCGACATTCTCTTCGCAATAATCGACAAGCGATCAGTTTTTTGAGAAAATTTGAGGTACCCACATCGAATTAAGTTCCGATTTTCAAGATTTCGATAGATATTGAATGTCTGATCTTTGTCAAGATCTTTTAGTTTTGTCAAAAATCTTCAAGTTAGGGGCTTTCTTGGGGTTGAAGTTTTGACTTTTGTGGTTTATATATCACAAAAGGGATGATTGCTTGGTCCACCGAAGAAAAAACTAACCAACATTGAGTGATAAGAGGGATAAGGAAAAGAGAAGTTTTGATTCTTCACCAAATCTAAGAATTTGAGTTCCGATCTCCGTGATCTTGTCTGGAGAAAAGCTTGTTTTGATCTTGTTGTATCATCAAAAGGTTCTGAATTTGAGGTACTTTCTCATCTCTGCATATTTTTCATCATGATCTTTCATTTTGTAGATGATTAATTAACTTTCAACATTTGTACTTCCTTTTATGTTGCATATAAATCATTGTTACAATGCAATGAGGCACACAAACATATCACAATTTGAAAAAAAGGGCCATTTACATTGTTTTTTTTTGTATTTATATTTTCAGAATTTATTGAGAATCATTCTTGCTTGCAAACATTACAACTTCTGGGTATTCATATATATTTATCTCAATGGAATAGTTTTTCTGATAAATAGCTAGTAAAACTGCAAGTAACATGGTAACCAGTGCGGTTTTTACAAATCGTTAATAGGGAATTAGAAGCCAAACACAATGGTTAGAAATGCCACTCACTAAATAACAAAGTGTCAAATACATTGTTCATCCATCATAGCTGTAATCAAGGTTTTTCACTGTTATTTGGCTTAATTTTAGTGATCTTTACCTTTTGTCAACCCTCGGTCTTTTTATTTTTTATTATTGCAAAAATGTTGATTGTTTTAGGGGATGTTATCTACGTTCTCGAAGCGAAACATGAAAATCAATTAGCTAGTTAGATTAAAGTTAGGAATAATTTGGTAATCTTACTTGTATAATAAATAACAGTTCGCTTGCAGCCATTCCTTTTCTGCTTCTCTGATTATTATGGCACTAAAAGAATCCGAAAGTAATCATTTTTGCACATCCAAACGTTCCATTAAACTTGGGTTTACACGTTCTTTGAGCTTATAATTCCTTTGATTTTGTTTCTTATCAGGCTTGTTATCTCTGTCCTTTAAAAAAGATTAAAAAATCACGCGATTTGTTTAGAAAATCTGCATTTCATTATGGCAAAAAGATCAAAACAACGTCCCGCTCGACAAAAGAAAGACCACCAGTCAGGTTGTATGTGGGGAATAATTAGTATGTTTGACTTTCGACATGCTCGGACCCCAAGAAGGCTGCTTTCAGATCGTAGAAGATTCCCCGACAATAATGTTCAAGGTAAAACTTTTTTGTTTACAACTGAAACTAATTTAGTATGTTGTTTGCGTATGATTTTCTTAGGGTTGGTGATTTGACCCATTTATAGGTAAATGGGTCGAATTAGAATTGAGTTACACTATTGTCTAATGGGTCACAATTCAATTATCAGCTAAGATGGAAACAGTTCAAACAGGCTGAAAGGTGCCCAAAGTGTATTCAAAATGCATAAAACCATAAATCATTTTATTGAAAAACTAAAAAGGGCCAAAGTTTTTGTTTTTAGATTTTTTTCATCATTTCATATATTTTATACACGTGCATACGTATGGGGTATGATTTGGATACTCTTTGCAGTTTCCCATCCCACATACCCTCAAGGACGGCCGTGTGTAAGGCTTGGATAATATAGGCAACTAGAAGCTTGTATAAGACTCAAATATTGTAGGTCGTCTATATTAAAGATGTGGTTTAAAAAAATGTATAATTGAAAAGTTCAACGACTGGACTATTATAGTTTACATTTCAAACAGTCTAGGTGGTTATGCATTATGACTTTAGTTGCTGTCTTTATAAAGTTCTTAACCAGAAGTGGGTTAAATAAATAGTTTGACCAAATAATTCAACTTGTAATTCTCTTGTATTTTTCAGGTTCTTTACACCCTACGTTAGAAGCGAATTTGCCCACAAGTTCTCAAGAGATTCATCCAAGCATTAAGGTAATTTAATTTTAATATACTAATTTCTTTAGCAAAATGGCAAAAATTTTCACTTCCGAGATTTCTGTGAAAATTGATTTTTTTTTTGTTTTGATTGCCAATTTGACGATTTTCATTTTTACAACCTTTTGATCCTAGTGATAGAGGTCCACGAGATTCTTTTTTTGTCAACACAACGTGTTCACGTTGGACTAATTTTAGGTTCCATGAAAAAGATCTTATATGTTTGTTTTGCTCAACTAACATTCGATTTCAAGGATGTTGTGGTACAAGGCATGACTGTGGGTCCCACCGTCATGATCCTAAGAAGGATGGGACCTGCAAAACATGACGGAAAATGACACAAATGGTTTTCTTGAATGAACTAGGATGGCGAAAAAGTAAAAAAACCAACATCTGAGCTCATGAGCACGAGGGTAAAGGAACTTATCGAAGAAGAAATGTTTATCGACAAGGATCCAAAGCCCTTAAGGAAAGATAACGAACAAAAGAATAAATCTAAAACATTAAAGAAGTCTTTTAATGAGGAAATCTCGATCAATCATCAAGTTTCAGCTCAAAAAACGTCACAGTATCATGATCTTGAAGCTCTAGTGAAAGAAATCTTGCTGATTTATAAAAAAAGAAATGAACAGAACGGTGTTCTTGATACTGGGGCAAAAGGGTCTTTTCCCATTGTTGAAGAAAAGCTTTTTCTAGCTGTTGAGGCGTTGCTGAACGAGAAATCAGCAAATGGAGACCACAAGAAAAATCTACACTCGAAAGAGATGTTTCAGATGTTGAGTTCAAATAAAGACATGTTTTTGAAAATACTTCAAGACCAAAACTCTATTTTGCTAAAGGAAGACCAAAAGTCAAAGTCAACAGATCAAGGACCAGAGCAACAACCTGTGACCCGTAAACACCGAAAGTTCTTTAGAAGAAGGAGTAAGTCGCAAGAAAGTATACCGTTGACTGAAACGGGCAAAATAGTCATTTTGAAGTCCGAGTCTTCTGAAGTTCCGGTAGAGAATGATACGCATAGTGAAGGAAATGGTTCCCCCTTTTCGTTCATGGAAATAAAAAGACGGTTAAAACACGCGATGGGAAAGGATCGACAATTACCGCGACCCAATGGTAAAACGGGGTTTGACGGTGGATGGAGTTCACCAAACAGAGATCATTTCTATACGGAACGATTTGCGAGAGTCACTAGTGGGATTAGAACGTCAGACAGATTTTCAAAATTCCGGGATTCAGAAATGGAAAACGACAACACAAATGACCGGATATCGAACATTTACGTTGAGGCTAAAAAACATTTATCTGAAATGCTCACAAGTGGCGATGAAGATGCCGAAACAATGATGAAAAGCCTTCCGAAAAGCCTCGGGAGGATTTTATCGCTTCGAGAGTACAACTCTTTTTCTCCCATTACTAGTCCTCAAGTGCGAACACGCCATTTGTCTTGTGACGATCTTCCTACGGTCAACAAAAGTCAACTGTTCACGAATGTTGAAAACTCTGATAGGAAAGCTGTAGTTTCCGATAATATCACTTGTGAAGGTACTCTTCAACTCCGAATATTGTTTTGACTTTTTTGGTAAACGACTAGGGCTACTAAACTGTTCGGCTGGAAGTTCGTTTGAGTTCATTCGTTTATTAAACAAATGAACACGAACAAGAAATTTCGTGCGTTTAGTTAAATGAATGAACATGAACAGAGGTCGTGTTTGTTCATTTATGTTCGTGAACGTTTGGTAACGTGTTCGATAGTTCATTAGTGTTTTTAGTTTTTATATTATAATAAATACTTCAAAATTTCGACAAATAAAATATATAATAAGTGTCATTGTGTTGTATATTCTGTTCATGAACGCTTGTTTGTGTTCATGAACATTAGTTTGTGTTCATCAACGTTCGATTTCGTTCGTTGCCTAAAATTAACAAACAAACACAAACGAACCCGAACATAATAATCTCGTTCGGTAAGTGTTCATGAATAGTTCACGAACACACATATTTCTTAACAAACGAACGTAAACAAGGTCTTTTGCGTGTTCGTTTGCAGCCCTATAAACGACTTATTAGAATTCTTAGGGTGTTTGGTTACGTATTCACAATATATGCAGCAGGTGTTCAAGAGGTGGTAAAGTCAACGTCATGCGATGAAGAACACAAAGAACAAACGGAAGCTTGTGAACCACACGACACTCCACAGGAAGATCAACCTTCTGATAGCTTGGAAACGGTAATGAATTGCTGTAATACTTTATCGTTTTAAATGTTTAATATTCTAAAAAAAGTCAATTTTTTAGCCAAACAGCAGAAAAGTGAGTTTCTTTCCGTTGATTTGCAGGATTTACATGAAGAGCCTACAATTGCTAGCAAGACTGAAGAACACAAGATCAGTCCTGCGAAGCCTAGTCCTGTATCGGTTCTCGAGCCATTATTCTCAGATGATGATATTAGCCCAGCACGAAGTGTCTCTCTACCTGGTACGTAAGCTTATATATATACACACACACACACACGGGTTTTTATTAATCTGCACGTAAAGAAATGTAATTCAGTTGATTTTTATTTTAGGGAGCACGCTTTCAAAATCGACTTTTGAGAGTGTGTGCTATAAGTTTATAATCAAATAGGGGACGGTTTACCTGGTTAAGAGTTTGTTTATGTAGACTAATGGTTGTAAACGAACCGAACATTCAGGCAACCATTCATGAACTGTTTGGTGGGAAGTTCGTTTATGTTATATTTTTTATTAAATGTGCAAACTTGGGCCAAATTTTATATAAGTTTAGTTACATCATTAATATTCATGTGTTTGATTATGTATGGATATTATTAACATGGCTGTTTATTAAATATTTTTACTAATATATATATGTTTTAATAAACATATAAGAAAATGAATATTGTGTATATTTTATATATTTAAAATATTATATGTTTTTTAATGTATGGTCGTTTACATTAAATTAACGAACATGAATAAAGATATTTTCTTAACGAACCATCACAAACAAGAAAATCCGTTCGTTTTAAATGTTTTTGTTTAGTTAAACTCAAACGTCGTGTTTATTTGGTTCATTTACAACCCTAGTCACTTTGGGACTTAAAAGATATGGAACTTATAGGAAATGTTTGGTTCACGGTTCTACCAACACTAGACCGAACCAAACCATTTCTACTCGTTAATATTGTAAATGGATGGGCAAAAAGGTAATTTCAGTTCTGGTTTGTTATGATTGGAAAATGAAGCTAGACCCAACGTTATGTCGTTATTCATGCCGCATCAACTTTATCTTTGAACGGAATGTCGTAAGTATGAAATATGATATACTGATTATTGCTTTTGATATTGTCAGTCGAACCTGCGGTTCAACCACTATGTATCCAATTCGATGAAGCGGTTTCCTGTACTGAAAACCAACAAATACGAATCACAGACTCGGGGGAAAATGAAGAGTCCCCGTTCGAATACGTTGAAGCCGTGCTCCTTTCTTCTGACCTGAATTGGTCCGAATTTGAAAACCAATGGATTTCATCGGCCCAAATCCTGGATCAATCTATATTTCAAGAAGTAGAGACGTGTTCGAGTCGGGCCAAACACGACCAAAGGCTTCTATTCGAATCAGCCAATGAAGCTCTCGAACAAGTATGCAATCGTTACATTCCCGAATCATCGTTTATCAAACATAACGTTTGGCCCGTTCCTAAAGGAATGGACCTGATCAATGAGGTATGGTCAAGACTCGAGTCGTGTCTTTTTAAAGTTTACCCTCGCGATCTGAGCAAGCTCGTGAGAAATGATTTGGAAACATCTAAAACGTGGTTGGATCTTCGATCCGAATCTCGTGAAGTAGTTAACGAGATTGAGGAACTGATATTCGAAGCAACGATAGATGATACTCTTTTGAGTTTATTCGACGATTGTGTTGATGGCGAGATTTTAGATGATGGAACGGACAACGCTCTATCATGCTCGTGAAAACTACGCGGTTCGGGTTTTCGGAAGATGCTTTTTTTCTTCGTTAACAGTCAACTTAGGGTTTGGTTTTGGTGTGTTTTGTGTGATTTTGGTTACTTTACATAGATATAAAAATATATATGAATGGAGGTTAGTTTGTAAGTATTCACATAAAATCATATACAAAGGTGAATGTTGTTTGTACTTCAACAAGAGTCTTATTTAATAGATACATTATTATTATTATTGGTTTGATAAATAAAAGGTTATTACCTTGTAGAATGCTTTATTCAAAACAGCTAGCTTGTTAATTAATGGTATATTTTTTTTTTCTTTTTTACTTAGATTTAACTAGTTGTTATTATTATTATTTTGTAAAGATAAGGGTGTTACATGTATCTAGTTACAGTTCTTTTTAGTCAATTTATCATAAAAGGTAGGTGGGTGGGTGGGGGTAAAGGAACTATGTGTATTGATTGCCCTCTAGATTTAAATCTTCAAAAAGCGATCAATAAATTAATCAAATGCCGGAATGCTTATTAGGAGTTAAAACTTCATTTGTCCATATTTTGAGAAATAGTATCTCTTCGTTATCATTTTCATAAGAATGAATACTATGATTTGCATTTTGAACATGCATGAATACATGATGTATAGGATAACTTTTATATTGAAAGGTATTTGACGCTTTTATAAGATATCCACGATTCTTCTCTATTTGTAATCCAATAACCAACTCATTTCCATCAAGCCGGTTTTATGTTGTGTATTATCGATGATTTCTACATAAGGCGGTAAGATAATATCTTGAGAAGTTACATATACATAGCCCCTAACACAAATAGACGCCTCACAAGTTCTATAGAGGTTATTTCTCAATATGATTTTTTTCAAATTCATTAAACTTTCATGTGTTGATTCTTAAAACCCATTATGGTAGAATATTTGTGTGAGATTTTCTTCAGATTTTGTGCTTGTGATACATGTTCCTTTGATTTCTCCTAGCAAAGCTCTTCGCATTGCAATGGCTATTGTGTTTGCTTTTTGCTTGACCTATCATAAGCGAATACAAAATAAAGCATCTATACAAAAAGACGCTTACTGTATGCGGATGATGCAACACACTTCCATTGTAGTGTCAGTATAAACTTTATTATTACTTTTGCTCCCGTCAAGATAAATCTAACCCCTTCACCTGTTTCCACTACGCATATAAAATATTTTAAGAAGTGAATGTCTTTCTTAGTAGCTGGTCCGGGAAAAAACAGGGAAAATGTGATTTCGACTTTATTTCTGACTAGAAACAAGGCCTATGACAAGAATATTTTTTTGATTGGGGTGATAGCATGTTATCCATCTTTTCTTTTTATCTTGGGGGAAATAGGGAGGGGCTAATTCAAAACTCTCTAGTAAGAACAACCTCACATTCAAACCCCCCTTTTTAGCATTAGCAAGAACTTGTTTAGTTGCATATCATAAGGACACAACTGCTTCAAATACAATATTAGCCTTGTTGATTTAGAATTATATATGTTGCTACAGTTGTTTTACCGATCTGTATGTCCCCAATAATTCATTCTCACTGACCACTTCCTATGGGAATCATTGAATCAATATTAATAAGCCATGTTTGAATATGCTCATATACAGAATGTCGAAAAAATAATACCAGGAGCGGGCGAATACCCAGTAGAGAGACCCAATCTTAGGTGAAATAAATATGACTTTTATTGTCTAGGGGAGATTACTATCACGCCCCGCACAAATTCAGCCCAAAATTTTAGTAATCTAGAACTTCCAGGACCATCTAGTCGCATCTTGTCACACCCCAACCGTTGGCGGAAACATCGAGATGAGACGAAAACTAAATTGCAAGAGACTTCATAACGCTACTAATGACAAATATTTAATAATTACTTTTTACGGTGCTTGAACTAGGAACACCACAAGTTTAAAATAAATATTGTACAATAAATATTCAAATAAATAAATTTCATTTTATTAAAATAATTTTTATACAAATATTGGAATCGAAATTAAAATAATTTTTGTACAAATATTGGAATCGAAATACAACAGGATTGAAAATAATTTACAATACAAGAACGTTAAAATTTAAATGCGTTTCTAGGCAATCCTACTAGATTCATCGGTCACAATCCTGCAACATGTATTAAAGCATGGATCAGTACAAAAGCACTGGCGAGCATACAAGTTTAAATATAAGTATATGTATAAAAGTTTGTCTCAAATCCACATGACATTTTATATGCAAGTAGAATGAGCATACATAAACAACTTACGCATAGCAAATAGTATATAATTACATTTTTTTTACTAGCATGCATAACAACCTTAGCATAACAATATCCTGGAAGTACAAGTTGAAACTAACAACATAAACAACCTAAGCATAACAATGAACGTGTTCGATGGTTTATGTGTTTAATTATAATCGATTGCGTAAAGTGGATTTTGTATACATGTTGCACCCATAAATACGTTAAAGTGTAAAAAGGGGTCGAGTATGCTCACAATTTTGCAAAGTTTCCTTTGGTGATTCCGGGAAGAGTTGGAGGTTGGAGCTTCAAAGCTTCCTTTAAAACACTTAGTGTTTTCTTTTAGAACTCTTAGAGTTCTCTTCCTTGCTTGGAAGATTTGAGAGAACAAGAGAGGTTGAGAGAAGAATGGTTGGAACACTTAATGTCCTTTTAGAATTCTTAGAAATCTTGATGTAGAGAGATTGAGAGAATTAGAGAGATGAAGAGAAGAATGGTGTTAAGAAAATGGTAGAAGAAGGTTTGTATTTATAGGTAGAGAATGTGGAAAATAATGAATATGATTGGTTGAAAAAAATGGAAGAGAATTGAAAATATGATTGATGGAGAAAGGATGTGGAAAATGATGAAATATGATTGGTTAAAGAAGGTGGAAAATAATTGATGAGATGGAAAGATGATTGGTATATTTCTTGGTATTTCTTAAATATATATTATGTAATTGAATATATAAAAAGTTTAATTCAAGTATTGAGGATGTGCGTATAAGTATTTATACGTATAATTGTATCGGTTTGCTTATAAATACGTATTTAAATGATCGGTTGTGTGAATAAAAAAATATGTATAAAATATGAATTTTATTATGATTAACGCCTCGAATTGTGAGATTGAAATTAGAATACGAATGTAAGGTTTCTAAAATTAGAATACGAATACGAACATTTTTAAAATAGAAATACGAAGATACGAGGCTTTACACGAATAATAATATATATATATACACATATATTTTTATTATGTTTTAACGCCTCGAATTATGATACAAATGTTTATTTTCTAAAATAAGGATGAGAAAAAACGAGGCGTTACACATCTGGAGCTGCCCGAAAGGTTCCGGAATAGCCCGTACTCTTCCAGCAACATAAGGGGCACAAAACACATAAACTTCAAGCAAAGAAGACTATAGTAGCTGCTAGAAGTGGCGGGACAAAACATCCATAAAAATCTACCATGGAAGGATCTAGATTTCATCAAATATCATGATATTATGTAACAAATATCTTAGATGATATTTTATAAGGAGTATTCTAGATATAGAATACTCTAGATAAGCACTAATGCACTATAAATATGGATCATGGTAGCTCATTTGAAGCATCCTCACATACTTGTAAACATCTATCACACTTGCACTCTTTCCTTATTAATACAAAGCTTTTATCTTGTATACTTGTGTTCAAGTATTACAAGCCACTTCCTTGCGATCCAACGTTCCATTTAACAACTTTCACAACCAAAACCAGCGACACTAAGTCAGCTAGGCTTACTTAGACGGTGTTCTAAGGCCGCACGCGAGTTGAAGAAGTAACTCCATGACATTACGCTTACTTGCTTTTAGTACAAGTGGCTACAAGATTTGCTATGAACTTTCACTATCGTCCAGTTAAAGAAATAAGAGAATTAAGCATACTCATCAAAAAGACTAATTAATCCATAATTTTCTTACTTGACCAACCATTAGGAGAAACAAATACAACATGCATGCTAATCAATAAGATTGATGAAGTAACAATTAATAAAAAACAAACAATTCTATATAGTAACAATTATAAATGTGAATAATTGCTATTTATTAGTGGTCGTTGTAAGTTTAATTTATAGACCTAAAATAGTATTGTTTTTTTCTTTAGTTAATTATGTTTCTAATCCTTCATTTAATATGGTTATCATACAACCTATAAACTTTAATAATTTTTTTATAATTGATTTATTTTATACCTCTAAACTTTAATAGATTTATAATACCGAAGTTTAATAATAATAATTCTTTTTTCTATGAATGATTTACGGTTCGACCCCCGAAACTTTAATAGAGTTATTATACGACCCATTAGCTTTAATAAAGTTATTTTTTTTCTTTTTCTTAACAAGTATGTGTTCTTTTATCCTTTTCATAAGTTTAATTCTTTTTTGTTTTACTTATTGTTTATTTAACCTATTATAATTAAAGCTAACTTTTAATTCTAGACAAGTTTACGTAACCGTGTTGATTGCTTATTTTTATCGTTATTTAGATTAAAGCATGTTTGGTGTAATAACCATCGATATATCATGTAACAAATACATCCTCGTCAACACTTCACCTACGTCCTCGTTGCGAAACACGAGCTTCAATACTAGTTGAAAATAAGAGTCATGCTTTTAATCCTCCAAGGTACAAACAAATGAACCATGTCATTTGATCCCTATTAGCAAAAAAAATATGTACTAAAATACATCATACATAAGTGTGATTATCTTTGTGGTGTTGTACATGTATATAACAATTTGAACATTTTTTTATTAGGTCATGCATTTTATAACTTTCTTTAACGGGCGTTTGACATTTAAAAAGACAAAAAGGGCCGATCCATTTATGGCTCATTATGTAAGTGACATCTATGGTACTTGGTATAACAACAATAATTATTAGTTGTATACAATGTATTGTAAGTCCACCTTTAATTATATAATAATTATTTATAATGCACAAAGGAAACTATACCATAGTCACACCAATGAGATTGGTGCGTCTAATGCCCTTCCCACCCTAGATATCATTCCACCTTTCATGATGATAAGATGAATTAATGATATTGATTAAATATATTGGGATGCAATTTAAAATCTCAATTTAATCACATTATGAGTTTTTAGTGTTTTGATAAAAAAAACCATAATTCATGTGATAAAAAATATATTTGAAGTTTACGATCAAATTTTTCATTTTATTATGTTCCAGCAAAAATATATTGATTTTACAACCGATTGCTAAGATGAACCAACGTGATATATTAGACGTTTAGAAAGCCTTTGAAGGAAATGATATATTGGTTATGTTGGTAACAAGTATAACTTATTATTATTGTTTTTTATTTTACTTCAGTGTCGTTGAAGAATATTAAAGATAAGATGCTTGAAGACATTAATTTTATTTGAAGGAGATAGAGATCAAGACGGTTCATAAGTAATTCTTGATGAATTATACAATTAACGTTGCTAAAAGCAAGATTAATTATTTTTCAAGATTTTCAATAAACCCTTCAATCCTAAAAATAAACTAATTCAAATACCCGTTTGGTATGATTCGTATGCAAATACAATTTCAATTTGCTTTTAACAACTCGCGACCCCTTCACCATGCACGAGGACACCGCTAGTGGCAACACAGGCGACACAGTGTTCCTTGCGCCCACCTTGCCACATCAGACCTCTCTTGGTTGTGGAAAGAGTTTACCAGATGGCTCTACAATTACATGTTGCTAAAAGCAAGATTATTGATCTTTCAAAATTTTCAATACTCCCTTAAATCATAAAAATGAACTAAATTCAAATACCCGTTTGGTATGATTCGAACACAAATTCAATTTCAAATACAACAAGGTTTAACGCATGAGGGATTAGATTACGCTCTTTAAAAGAGCCTCGGGTGACATTCACCGTATTGCGTGAGCCAACCCACTAGTATTTAATTATAGCACATGAGTCCAAGCTCAACTTTTATTTAAAAAAAAATTAGAGCAAATCAAATACAAGCTCGTGAGCTAAGAGACATTCAACTTAATTAATCAAACTAAGATTCCACTAGAGTCCTAAATACTTCTATAAAAAGTTTTATTATTTTTTATCTCACCACTAGAGTCCTAAATACTTCTATAAAAAGTTTTATAGTTTTATTATCTCACAAAAAACAAATAGTTAAGTATAGGCCTTGCAATAGTTAAAGCAAATCTTGGAACATTTTGAAAGCAAAAAGTTTTGATAAAGACGTCCACGACCAAAACTATTATTATTGCTGTGCTTCAATTAAGAATTAGATGTTTAATAATTAGATTTACCTATTAAATTTAAAGGAAGAAAAACGAAAAAAAAAATTAACCCATTCGAAAGTTATAGCAATACAGGGCAGATTTAGCATGGTTCCTTGGGTTCCCAGGAACTCATTCGATTCGAAGAAAATTGAAAAAATAGTGTAAATCTGTATGATTTGGGAAAAAATAATGAAAATTAGTGAAAAACTATCAAAAGGAACCCAGTGGAATTCGACCCTGGATCCGCCACTGTAGCAATATATTAATTTGATTTGACACACTACTCACTACTAAAAAATATACTACCGACGAATAAGAACAATCGCTGATTGTGATTTGTGACTAATTTTTTTTAAAGTAAACTTCATTAGACACCCCACCACCGAAACCGGGAGGCCGAAAAACACAACGAAACTACATAATTACAAATTTACACTCGCTAATTGTCAATGGGTTTTCTTCAATATTGTCACCATGGAATCTCCAAGGACCTTTTTGAAAATATCAAATCTTTCTCTAATCAACTCTTGATCTTCCTAGTGAAGTAAAGCTTAATAAACTTGGTCCTTCTTCATCCATCAAAACTTACACTCACCAATTCATTGCATCTCCATATTTTGAAAGTTTTAGGGTTTCTGGACAGATTTTCATTCATCTGCTCAAGCTTCGGTTGATGTGGTATTCAACAATGATAATCGTCATGAATTCGGGTAAGATCGATGTTTGTTGTTCTTATGTTTTTATTTTTTTAGTATCATCCTTTTGATATAGTTTAAACAAAAGTTCAATCCCCACTAATGAAGGCTAGTTCTTCCAGACTCTAGGTCAAGAGTTCGAGCCCGAGCCACCCCGGTTTTAGTCCACCATATGTTACGCCAGAGAGATCCTCTCTTGTGGTGGCACAAGTCCATGCCACTAGTAGTGGGTGGTATGGTTTCCCAGGGAACGCGTTAGCCAAACTCTGACGCCAGCGTAGGCCCGGTTAAAACAATATAGTCTGACCAGAGTGGGGTTATGGCCCTCTGTTTAGGAAGGTGTGTGATCTCTCACAACAAGTTAAGATTCTAGCTTTAACGCCGAGTTAAGTTAAGGAAGAAAAGAAAATATTCTCTCATTTTCTTTTATTTTCTCTCCATGTTTTTCCAAATTGGAAAGATTAGTTTAGGCAAAAAATCTCTCATTTTCTCTTCTTTTCCCTCCTTTAACGAAACTCTGAAAACACAACTAAAAATTATTTTCTTTCATATCTCTTCTTTTCTCTCGTTAAATGAAACTCAGAACATATCGTTTAAAAAAAAGTACAACCCGAAGCACCAAACAACATGCTCGAAAGTCGGACTTTACAAACCGAGCCCCAGGACAAAAACATTCAATAAAACCGGTTATAGTAACGATAGTAGGAATCGGTACAAGAAGTGGATAATTAAACCGGTTTGTGTGTTAAATCGAGGTTTTGTTTTCCCAAAACGGAAAACCAATTAATTATTAATTTGAAACCCCTAAAAAATTATAAATAAGCGAGTGCCTCCAATCCATTTCGCATTCATCCGCTGAGTTGCAAGCAAGCAAGGTAATGTAGATCACGATGATCAGTTGTCGGTTACGCGCATGCATGCTTTAGTTTGTTTATGTGATTAGATTCCTGTATCTATCTCTAATCGCACCTTTTTCTAATGAGTTAGGGTATGTACTTTTGATTTCCGATGATTGATCTGTTATTATTGGACGATTTGTTTAATTTTACTCGATTGATTGATTGTTGTTTTTACGATGGCTGTTGATGTGAATTTTGCTGACTGGAATTCATTTGTTCTGATTTAGTGGGCCTATTTTTGAGGTAGATAGGGCCGGCAGGGCTACTTTCGTTTTTTTTTAGGAACATAAATTTGGTATAAGATCAGTTGGATTAAGATAAGTTAAATAGAAATAATATAAGACATGATTATCGCATCCATTTTAAATGTAGTTCTGTTAACTAGAAGGGCAATTCGACCATATAAAATGACCGAAATGCCCTTCTCGTTAACAGAAAAAATGGATGAAGTTAACCCAGTGGACTAAAATAGCAACAATGAAACATTTTTGGACCCACAGGGGCAAATGAAACACTTTGGACACTGGTAAAATGGCCCAAACCACAGGGACTAAAATGGCATTTAACTCAATATAGTTTATTAGGCTTAGAGAACCATGAATATGTTGCTAAACTGTTGATGAAGTGAAGTATGTCTTTGTTGAATTAGCATATATATGGTCAAATCTAGAGTAATTAATACCTGTGTGGTTTCTTCTACTTATATTATTATTGTTTGATTAGTCATCATGCAGTTTAAATCTAGAGTTACAGAAGTTGAAATCAAAATTAGTATAAATTACCAAATGAAGTCCTAATTTCTTTTGTAAGTTTTACCTCCTGTGCGATTACTTTGAGGCGGATACATTTGTGCTTTTAGTGGTCGGTCGAAAGGGCAAGAATGAAACAAACAATCTTCAGAAGTTTTTTTAAAAGTAAAACTTCAAAAATTAGAATGATTTAAAGCGGCAATTAGCATGTCTAAGAAAGGAGAAAATGGTGTAAGAACCCTAGTAGCTTTTGAACTCAGAAATTAATTACTACCCATCTGTTGACTATTTAAAGCTCTTATAAGTAGTTTCCTAGGAAACTATTAGAAATCGAAGTTTATCTGTGACATCATACATGATCTATCTATCTATAATCATCCTTCTTATTGTTTTATAACAATTCGATTTTGGGTCTAAGGCAGTTTTTCATGGTTTTGGTGATGTTAAGAATGACGGAACCATTGGGCAGAAGGGTAGGGGGAAGTACCTGGAGACTTGTAAGGAAATGCTTGCTGCAAGAGCTGAACTCAGGGCCAAAGCCAAAGCCGACGATGTTGCAAGTGTAGATCAGTCTGAAACCAAAGCCAAAGATGTTGCAAGAGTAGATCAGTCAGAAACAGAAACCTCTGGTAAATCCAACCAACAACCACCCAGAGAGGCAAAGGTGAGATTGGTATGGAGTCTGATTCTAAGAAAATGAAAGAAGGAGCAAATAAAAAGGATGACAATGATGATGATGATGGGCCTAGAGCAGGAACAAACACTGATCTGCAGGGTCTATCGGTTGCAGGAAAATGATGGAAGGAAGGAAGAGATTTTGATGTGCTTTTTTTTCAGGTAAATAAGTCATTGCCACACTTATGTTCATTGCATTGCCAGATAAGAAGAGGTCTTAACTAAATAATTTTTGCCCTTATAAACAATCAACTCTTGCATATCATTTAGATCTTTCATGATAAAAACTAGTCAAGGTAAGTTGTCCAAAACTTAACCACTACTTCTATCATATGTGTTAGCATCACTTTAAATTACATTAGAATTGAATGTTGCTCATCTGATGGATGTATTAAAACTATTCAAAATACAACACAATGACATATTGTGCGGCCATCGAGGTTTGGATTAACCTAATCTTTGATGCGAGCGGTTGAAGCTCGGTGATATGATTTTGTAGATGAGTAGGTTGATCGTAAAAGAAATCTCTAATACGTTGAAAATGGGCTTTTAGCTCATTACACAACGGCCTACTTTATGCTAGAAATGGTGATAATGGGTTATTGATTCATATGTTGTTAGAGGTGCACAAATTGGTTCATTTCACTAATCGATACGGTTAACCTAACCGGTAGCATTTTTTAAGAAAAGGGTAAAAATGCTTTAACCTGTTCGGTTAATAACCGTTATACTTTTCTTCTTTCAGTCATTCACTTTAATCGGCTCAATTAGTAACCAGGTGTTTTCGTTAAATAACTGGTTTTCCCCTTTTGTTAGTTTTTAGGGTTTTTTCGGTTAACCGGTTCCTCTAATAAATATCATTAACCGGGTAGGAACCGGCGGCTATAATATACTACAAACTGGTTACTAACGACTATTAACCGGGTTGTTGCTGCAAACATTGGTTGCAATCTACAAGTGATTATTATAAAGTTTTTCCTTTTTATGTTTAACATTTTTTGTTATAATAAACAATAATAAAAATATTTGTTTAGGTTGGGTTGTGAATGTGAGTAGATAAGTTGGTTTAGGTTGGATTGTATAGTGGAAGAAAGAGAAAACTATTTTTTTAATAAAAAGTTGGGTTGAGTGGTTGTGATAGTGGGTAATCTAAGGCTATCTCCGTTCACAACCTTTCCAACCCATCATTTTAATAAAAAACTAATTTCTCTCTTTTCCACCTACGCAATCCAACCTACCTCAACTTTCTACTCACATTCACAACCAACCTTTAAAACATTTTTTATTAAATATATTTTTTAAGGATGGTATTTATAGGAAAAGAGGGCGGGAGTAATGGTTGTATTTTCGTGTGAAAATCTCAATTTTTCCTGCGAAAATGCCATTTTTTGTCATCGTACGAAACTGGTAGTTCTCGTACGAAATTGATCATTTTTCGTACATAAATGGTAATTTTCGTACGAAAAAATATTTTATTATTATTATTATTTTATTGTTTTTTTAGGTAGGTTAAGTGCGTTTAAGACTTTTAGCGAATCATTAAACGTTGTATTTCGTACTTAGTGCGATAAACTGAGTTTAGCGAGCGAGTGTTGGAGTTTGCGTTGCGTTGAGGTTTTAAGTATTAAGCGTTTAAATGAGGTAAATAAGCGAGATAATATGCGTCTCACTTCCCAAGTCTTGCGAGTGTCGGTTGTTGTGTAAGCGAGCGAGTAGTGTTGGAAATATCACGCAATTATCATAGTATTAGCGAGTGCGTCGTAAGCGTTTCATTGTGAAGGGCGATGTATCGTAAAAATAAGCGATGTAGTGCGAAAGTATGCGATGTAGCGTGGTAAGCGATATAGTTCACATTATGATCCGAATCTCTGGTGGTAGGCGTAACGAGAGTAACGAGCGTGAAAATGTGGGTTGTTATACGCCTTGTCACATTAGACCCCGTTTGGTTGTGGAAAGAGTTTACCGGATGGTCTACAATTACATGTTAAAAGCAAGATTATTGATTTTTAAAATTATCAATAATCCCTTAAACCTTAAACATAAACTAGTTCAAATGCGTTTGGTATGATTCGAACGCAAATACAATTTCAATTTGTTTTTAACAATCACTACTAAAACTTAATGAGTGGTTTTCTTTTTAGTTGTCATTTATGTTAGCCTAGAAGGTTGAAACACGTACAAGTATACTACTTTTGTGAGCTGGATAATTTATACTACCTTATTAAAGAAATTAGTTTTTTTATCCTTATGATAATTTATACAAATTTTTAAGATGATATACCAAAGATCAAGAACAAATCAACATAAAATTAACACTTATTCCATTTCTACCCCTTGCTCTCTACTATGTTTGGAATTTCCTTTTTTTGAACGATAAGTTATTTGAAGTAAAGGTGATGATTTTGGAATTTAAATTTAATGTTTTTATTAGTTAAATGTGATTTTTTTGGAATTGGTTATAATCGATATGAGTTGTATTTATTATTTATTGTTTGGTACATGTAGTGGTAAATTTGTAATTTGCTCTCAACTTTAAGATGCTTAGTAATAATTTTGTGGCGTATGACACAAGTGATCGATGCAATGGTTTTTAATTTGTCTCCACCTTTTATTGACATTTATTAAGGCTTCACTACTTTCAATTTATTGCATTATGTATCATTGAATTTAGAGTAAATTACGATTTTGGCCTCTGTGCTTAACTCACTTTAACTCTATAAGCCTAAAAAGGAATCTTTTAACATCTGTGCCCCTAAGGTCGTATTTTCTAACCATTTTGGCCCTCATCACTAACATCATCCAATTAGCTGGTTAAAATTTGGTCATGTGCCCCTCACATGAGGGGCGGTTTTGTATTTTACCAACTTAGGGACTATTTGTATAATTAACTTAAACTTTTGAACCAAAAATTAAACTAAAACACGTTTGACCATTTAATCTCACAATCACAACCAAAACATCATCTTCTTCAACCAGTTCAACCATACCACCACCATCTTCCACCAGATAAATCATCACGAACCAGGCTCTTCTTCACTTTATTAAAATGACCACCATGAACCAGGCTCTACTTCGGTGAAACAATCTCCAAAGCAACTCACTTTCATGACCTACGATTTCAAAGCAAACCCCCAAATCTCTAAACCCTAAAAACATACATAATGATAATCTAATACTAATAAAAGACTATAATAAATGTTACGTGGCATTCTCTCCATTAATATAGTAATTATATTATTAAAATTATTAGTTATCAATTAATATTATAAATAAATTAGTTTAATGTCTAATATCTAAAATTAGTAGAGATTTGGGGTTTGCTTTGAAATCGTAGGTCATGAAAGTGAGTTGCTTTGAAGATTGTTTATCACCGAGGTAGAGCCTGGTTTATGGTGGTTATTTTAATAAAGTGAAGAAGAGCCTGGTTCGTGATGATTTATCTGGTGGAAGATGATGGTGATATGGTTGAACTGGTTGAAGAAGATCATGGTTTGGTTGTGATGGTGAGATTAAAGGGTCAAACATGTTTTAGTTTAATTTTTGGTTCAAAAGTTTAAGTTAATTATATAAATAGTCCCTAAGTTACTAAAATACAAAAATGCCCCTCATGTGAGGGGCACATGACCAACTTTTAAACAGCTAATTGGATGATGTTAGTGATGAGGGCCAAAATGGTTAGAAAATACGACCTTAGGGACACAGATGTTAAAATATTCCTTTTTGGACTTATAGAGTTAAAGTGAGTTAAGCACAAGGGCCAAAATCATAATTTACTCTTGAATTTATAATATTTTATATTAAGATTTAAATTTAAATTTACTATTTATATTTTTTTATATCTAAATGCTATTTACATTAAGTATTATCTTATTTAAACACTATATTTACCTAATCATAATAATACTAATAATAATGATAAATCTAATACTAATAAAAGACTCTAATAAATGTTACGTGGCATTCTCTCCATTAATATAGTAATTATATTATTAAAATTATTAGTTATCAATTAATATTATAAATAAATTAGTTTAATGTCTAATATCTAAAATTAGTAGAGATTTGGGGGTTTGCTTTGAAATCGTAGGTCATGAAAGTGAGTTGCTTTGAAGATTGTTTATCACCGAGGTAGAGCCTGGTTTATGGTGGTTATTTTAATAAAGTGAAGAAGAGCCTGGTTCGTGATGATTTATCTGGTGGAAGATGATGGTGATATGGTTGAACTGGTTGAAGAAGATCATGGTTTGGTTGTGATGGTGAGATTAAAGGGTCAAACATGTTTTAGTTTAATTTTTGGTTCAAAAGTTTAAGTTAATTATATAAATAGTCCCTAAGTTACTAAAATACAAAAATGCCCCTCATGTGAGGGGCACATGACCAACTTTTAAACAGCTAATTGGATGATGTTAGTGATGAGGGCCAAAATGGTTAGAAAATACGACCTTAGGGACACAGATGTTAAAATATTCCTTTTTGGACTTATAGAGTTAAAGTGAGTTAAGCACAAGGGCCAAAATCATAATTTACTCTTGAATTTATAATATTTTATATTAAGATTTAAATTTAAATTTACTATTTATATTTTTTTATATCTAAATGCTATTTACATTAAGTATTATCTTATTTAAACACTATATTTACCTAATCATAATAATACTAATAATAATGATAAATCTAATACTAATAAAAGACTCTAATAAATGTTACGTGGCATTCTCTCCATAATATACTAATTATATTATTAAAATTATTAGTTATCAATTAATATTATAAATAAATTAGTTTAATGTCTAATATCTAAAATATTATCCCTATTATAATAAAGGATTACAAAAACTGCCATGTGCAACGCCATATTATCCTTTAATTTAATTTAATTTTTTTAATTATTTTGTGTTAGATTATTTTTTTAATATTTCTATACTAATAAATGAAAATCTTTTTTAGACACTTGTCACTCTATAACTCTATAGTGTCTTCTCATCTTATTTTTCTATTTCTCTCTCATATTAATAATAATAATAACAACAATTTTAAACAATAAGTTAACTAAATCCGTGTGTTCAGTTTAGATATGAATAAAAAATTATTTTTTCTATATAATCATAAAATTATATCTGTGTGTTTAGATAAGAATAAAAAAAATACGTTTATATTATCATAATAAAATTATATCCTGTGTGAATCAATATGTATACTCTGATGATTGAAATTACGGTAAATTAGGAATCAAAGGTTCATGTATGATATATGCATAAAAAGAACTAAAATCATTTGTATCTCATAATTTGAATTTATAAAAAAAGGAATTTACCCCGTGTAATATATGTGCTTTTAAACTAATAATAAATAAAAAAGGTAAAATGTTATACTAAGTAAATAGATACATAAAACTAACTAAAATTGTCGTATCTCATAATTAGAATTTATCACCAAAATGGGATTCAACTTCGTATAATACACGTGTTTTTAACCTAATAATAAATGAAAAAAATTTAAAAAACAAAGTAACATATTATAATAAGTAAACAATTATCAAAGTACAAATTTTAATGTGTTAATATATGACATTATATTTTATTAAGCCTGTATAATAGATGATTTTATTCATCCTGTGCAATAAAAGAGATTTCTTTTAAAGATATAATATTTTTATTAATTAGTATATAAAATTATTTTTATACAACCCGTGTAATACATGTGGTTCTAAACTAGTAATAGTAATAGTAATAATAATAATAATAATAATAATAACAATCAATGTTTAACGCATGGCGGGTTAGATTCGGCTCTTTAAAAGAGTCTTGGTGACATCCGTCGTATCGCACGAGCTAATCCACTAGTATTAATATCTAGCACATGTCCGACCTTAACTTTTATAAAAAGAACAAATCAAATACGAGCTTGTGAGCAAAGATACATTGATTCAGCTTACTTGATCGAACTCAGATTCCACAGTACTAAATACTTGTATAAAAAGTTTTATTATTTTTTTATCTCACAAAAAACAAATAGTCAGCCTTGTAATAGTTAAAGCAAATCTTGCAACATTTTGAAAGCAAAAAGTTTTGATAAAGACGGCCACGACCAAAATTATTATTATTGCTGTGTTTCAATTAAGAATTAGATCGTTTAATAATTAGATTTACCTGTTAAATTTTGACGAAAAAAAACGAATTAAAGAGAAAAGTTTGAAAGCTAAATAACCCATTCGAAAGTTGTAGCAATATATTAATTTAATTTGACACAATAAGAACAATCGCTAACTGTGACTGATTTGATTATATGAATAACATGTTAGAATTCGAAAAAGTCATAGAATTCTTAAGACAAATAAACCCTAAAAACATACATAATAGGTGCCGATGAGGGAGGATTTGAGCTGGCTCTGACGTCGGTCACTTTTGCAGGTTTCCGGCATGGATGTGGAGTGAACACCATGCTGGTGGGGCGTGGGGGAAGCCTGGTTCCAACCACATATAAAGGGATGGATTGTTGGTGATATGGCGACGAATCCAACGTGGCTATGAGCTAACTTCGAAGTGGGGTCGTCACTCGCATAAGAGATGGTCTAACAATTATAAATGGTGCACACAATTACATGAGAGTTAAATCAAACATATCGAGCAACTCACGTAACTGGTAACTGTAATTGTTTGACAACAAGTGCGAATTCGACCAAGTCATGATTCTATGGTTTGCATAATGACATGGGAGTTAAATTTAGCAAATCGAGCGATTCATTTTGTTGTAGTCAAATCAAACTAACTCAAAGTATAATATATTTTTATGATTTAAGTTTCTTTTAATGAACATGAATTATTTTTTAAAATATAATATTACTGTAACATCTTTCAAATAAACTATGCTATTATTTTAATCATAAGATCACATATACAATTATTTAAAATCCAATCAACTATTTATCCAACTAACAAAACCAAGATCTAATACATATATATAACTAACCCTACACCTACAACCTATAACCTACAACCCTAAAATCAAACTTGTCTTTTGAGTTATTTGTTTATCTACAAAACATGGTTTCAAGTTCTGCTTTAGAAACAACCCTAAACCTCCCAAGTCTAGACCTTTCAAAGCCATTACAACCTTCATCTATGTCTTCTCTTTATGAAGCTTGTCATCAATGGGGTTTCTTCAATATTGTCAACCATGGAATCTCCAAGGACCTTTTTGGAAATATCAAATCTTTCTCTAATCAACTCTTTGATCTTCCTAGTGAAGTAAAGCTTAAACTTGGTCCTTCTTCATCCATCAAAACTTACACTCCACAATTCATTGCATCTCCATATTTTGAAAGTTTTAGGGTTTCTGGACCAGATTTTCATTCATCTGCTCAAGCTTCAGTTGATGTGGTGTTCAACAATGATAATCGTCATGAATTCGGGTAAGGATTGACGTTTGTTGTTCTTGTGTTTTTTTTTAAGCACCATCCTTTTGATAAAGTTTATAGTGTTGTTTTTTCTTTTGAATGGTTATTTGGAACAAACTAGAAATAAGATGGCTAGCATAGAATAATTTGTACACTTTTTATTCGTAGGTGAAGTCTTTACCCACGTACGCAACTCTTTCACATAATTTGATCAACTGACAGATATACCACCAGTTCATATATTTATCAACGATAAACAAGGAATTAGGACGTCGATAAAAATAATCAACTTCATAGCGTTTACAACGAAAATATAATCAAGTAATAGATTACAAGAATAATATTTTCAACAAAATTGTAAAAATAGAAAGATGAAGAAACATTGAACCATGTCTATCATTTGAATTGACATATACTTAATCAGTTTTTTAACAAATGATTACGTACTTTTAAAACATCCCAGTAATAAATAAAACAAAAATAAGGTAACTTGTAGGGCATATAACTATTTGTACTAAAATTCTAATAATCATTGTTGATAAAATAATACTTATGTTTTACATGTGAAAAAATAAAAAAAAATCCTAATGCTGATTAAGTTAAAACCTTGTTCTTATATACAAGGTTGTCTCATTTACACAATTAGTATTAATAACAATTGTGCAAATCGATTACAAAGTTTGTTTAGGATAATATATTATATTATATTATATTCAGATATGTGAAGGCAAAAAGTTTAAAATGCGACTTCTAATATCTGGTTGATTACAAACCATGAATTGGTCACATATTTAAAGGGTTACATATATTTTTGTTGTTTTATAGTGAGATATTGGAAGAATACGGGAAGAAAATGACCGAACTGGCAAAGAAGATTATGAAGATCGCGTTAATGGTCCTAGGAGATGGGTTCGATACAAAATTCTACGACTTAGATTTCAAAAATTGTCACGGTTATTTAAGAATCAACCGATATTCACCTCCAACCAATTTAGAGGAATGAAAACTATAGAAGGGTTAGGTATGCATACAGATATGAGTTGCATAACAATTGTGTATCAAGATGAAATAGGAGGTTTGCAAGTGAAATCAAAACAAGAGGGGAGGTGGATGGACATTGCGCCAAGTGAAGGGACTTTGGTTGTAAATATTGGGGACTTGTTGCAAGCTTGGAGCAATGACAAGCTCATCTCATCTGAACATAGAGTTGTGTTGAAAAAACCAGTAAATCGGCTTTCGATTGCTTTCTTTTGGTGTTTTGAGGATGAGAAGGTGATTTTGGCTCCTCATGAAGTCGCGGGCAATGAGGACATGAGACTTTACAAGCCGTTTGTTTGCTTGGATTACTTGAAATTTCGAGAGAGTAACGAAGAGGGAAAGTTTGAGAAAGTTGGGTTTACCGTTAAAGATTTTGTCGCACACGACACCAAGAATATGAACTCATGCATATGAACTTATATGAAACTCTAATATATGAATTTGGGAGTGTGTAAAATATAGTTGTTCTCTAGGATATATGATTTATTATTGTATGTATAGATGCTTGCTAGGTTTGGTTGCTTTTGATTTCATGTAAACTTTAGTCATTGTTGTACAAATATTCAGTATTATTTACTAAAACTATGAATAAATTAACGTTATCATGTAACACATGTAACATTTTTTTAATTGGTTGGAAGCTATCTAACGTCTATTTAGTTAACTACCCTCATACTTACTTTTAGTTACATACCGAAACAACAAAATTATATTACACAAAGTGTACTTCATAAGAGCGTGTCATATAAATTCCTTAAGTTAATTAAGTTTATATTAAATAGAATTTTACAAAAACACGTTATCCCACTTTCTTTCTATATCAAACACTACTTAGTGCATCATAGAGTTATATACTTAAATTGTTTCTTTTATTTACCATTAAAATTGAAGAAAATGTTCGAATACATAATCTCCTAAAAATAGAAAGTCGTAAGAAAGGTATCAATAGACTCCGATTGAATTCATTCTAGTGGCATTGGAACCGTCCCGTCAAACTTTACGATTTTAGATTTTTGGTTTTTGCTTTTAGATTTTTAACTTGTAGATTTTTTTTGTTTAAATCATTGTGTCTTTTTACTTGACATTGTCTTTTTTTATTATTTTCATCACTATGTTTTTTTGCGATTCATTGTGTTTTTTCCTCGGCATTGCGTTATATTTCTCGGCATTGTGTTACATTTTTCGATCCATTGTTTTATATTTTGCGATCTATTATGTCTTTGTATCATTCACAGATTTTAGAAGACCTTATACGATAACTTTACCTTTGAAATTGATACTAGTTTTCCTACACATGTTCCTTCACTTCATCAACTTCTTCCAACTAATTAATGATATATATTGGCTAAATTTTTAAGAATAGCTAATATATATAAGTGGTAAAGCTTGTATATCTATAATAAGTATAATTATAAGTTTTATATTATTATGACTAAATAAAAAGAATAAAACTGTAGTAATCATTTTATCTGAATTTTAAATTCCCCAGCTTATTGTTTGGTGTCATGGAAAGTAATGCTTTGTTTTGGTGCTTACCTTTCATGGCAAACACATCCAATTCAAAACAAGTGCTTTACTTGTAGATTGTGGAAATCTTTTTCATTTGTCTTCCATGATTATACTTATTTAATTAACACATATTTAATCAAAATGCATATATAAAATAGAGTTAAATGCTTGGTTGGTCCCTGTGGTTTGCAAATCTTGCAGTTTTGGTCCCAGTGGTTCACTTATTACACACTTGGTCCCAGTAGTTTCAAATTTTGCACTCGGATGGTCCTTACCACTAACCTTTGTTAGATTTCTCAGTTAAGTATATGCAAAATTACTATATTACCCTCGTCTTCTTCATCCTTTCTCTGCTACCACTGCAACTACTCTTCTAAAACTGTTGAAGTTTTGCGGCTTGAATTACCCACAACAGCATAGAGAGAGACTGCAGGAGAGAGAGAGACAGTGAGAGAGAGGGGAGCTGCAGCGGTTTTCTAGTTTAATCGTCATCGCACATCCGTTCTTCGGTAACAAAAGGTCGACTATAGCGACGGCCAAACACTGACCAGCCTTAGATCTTGCAGCGATTTCTTTATCTAAATTAAACCAATCTAATGTAACTTGGATCAATTCATCAAACCGCTCCAATTGCCATTTCCATTGCTACTTGTCCCGACATCTCCTTTCGATCTTCTGTACATGAAATTCGTACAGATTCAGACCAAACCACAAAACGCAAATATGTGAATTGGAATCTTTTGCCTTCTTTCTCGTGAATTGTTGCAATAAAACACCCTAAGAACGACAATTTGTTTCCTGCGTTTGGTCCCTGTTTTGCGTCCCCTGAGTTCACGAAATCAAAACGCAACCATCTCATGATTTTCCGTAGCAACTCCGAAACCCAAGAACACACAATCGATCCGATAAACAACGACCCGAATTTGGAAACACATTCAGTAACCAAAGCGACTGAACATCACAAATTGAACACTAACAATAATGTTTGATCTTTGTTAGAAACTTACTCGATTGTAGAGCCGCATAGGACCGTAATTAAAACTGATACGACTTGGATTCTCTTGGAATCGTGACACACTTTCAGATCAAACATTTGATGGTACACTCAAAAGATTTGATCGGATAAGACCAAGAGTCATCAAGAACGAATTTGGTATATTCGTTAAGAAAATCTGGTGGATGGTTGTGGCAATGGGGAAGATGGCGGTGAAAGGCGGCGAGGGTATGGCTGAGTGGTATGGCGGTGAAAGGCGGCGAGGGTGAGGGTGGTGGTAGAAGAGTAGTTGCAGGTGGTAGCAGAGAAAGGATGAAGAAGACGAGGGTAATATAGTAATTTTGCATATACTTAACTGAGAAATCTAACAAAGGTTAGTGGTAAGGACCACCCGAGTGCAAAATTTGAAACTACTGGGACCAAGTGTGTAATAAGTGAACCACTGGGACCAAGACTGCAAGATTTGCAAACCACAGGGACCAACCAAGCATTTAACTCTATAAAATAAAGAGTACAAAGTCTATCTATGCTATTTGTAGTTGTCTTTTTATCACTAAATATATAATACAATATATAGTTTGTCATGCTCAATAATACATTTGGTGTGTATTTTTTAGAAAAAAAAATGGCTATGTGCGTGTAATGGATGTATCATGTGCAATTTTATGCAGTTTTTATTAATGATTTTAGTATATATGATATAATTTTTTTGGTACTCAAATAGGATTCTTTTAGAAAATCTTTGACCAAAAATTGCCCATCCCTCAAGTTGGGCCTTTCTTTATTACTTAAAATCGAAGTATTTATAAACTTAGGTTATTATTTATGGAAGCACCTGTGGCAACTGGCAAGGGATGTTAGGTGAAAACTAAAATGGGTTTTATTAAAAAAGGTGAGTTGAATATGTATGACTTTATAAAAGGTTCTTATAATAGAAACTTATATATATAACTAGGTCAGGCTTGTCTTCAGGTCTGATCGATTCGAACTTTGAATCGGCTAGTAAAACTTAAAAGCCCAAATCAATATTAAATTAATATATGTATAAACTATTAATAAATGGGGTCCTACAAAGAGGGAGGAGAAGTGAGCAAGAAGAAAAGTAGATCTATCAAGTCTTGAACTTGTGAGTGTTGAGGATCTTACTAGCTCTTCCATCGTAACTTTTATGATTAAATCTTGAATATGATAATAAAAAAATATGTAGGTAAAACGAGATATAAATTTTTAGGCCCTTCAAAGTTTTGGACCTTGTACAGTCGTCAACCTGGCACACGCTATGAGACGGTTCTATGAATAATGAAAATAACTTTAGGTTTTTGAAAAAAAAAAACGTAGATTTTATAGAGGAAAATGTGAGTTCTTTTAAAAGGAATACATGACTTTCTTACTCTATAAAAAAGTATATATACCGAGACTCTCTAGTTAAAAGTATTTTAAAATATTTTCAAACTATTGAGAGAATGATGCTAAAGTGCCAAACATTATTTATTAGGTCATCATGTTTAATGCGGGAATAAACAAATATTTTGATATATTTATCTGCCATTTTAGTTTAATATGATTAGCATATTAAAGTTGCATTGAATAAGTTGGAATATATGTAGAAATAATTAGCTTGATATATGAATTAACAAAAATTGCATCGTTTGAATATTGTTAATTTACATATGGCCATATGGGTAGCCTCACAATCTTTTGATTATTTTCTGGGAATTTGTATGAATGGTATAAAATTAGCAAAATTCGTAACACTCATTCACAATCCACACAGAGTTTAAGAAAACATAGATTTGCAATAAGCGATATCTATCTCTTATTGTCGAGTAGTTAGAGTCTGTACTCTACGTCTCTAAGCGATATCTCACCGTGTAATTATGGTAATTAAGTTTTAAAACTTCATGCAGTAATTAATAGAATGCTTTTGTAGCACAAGGTGTTTCATGCTATTTGTCTTACGTAAACTCACAAGGGTTACTAGTAGAAGATGGACAACATGCACATAAATGAATTAATGACTACTTTTCAAAAATACAAAAATATACACACAAAAAATCTATGATTAATCGGACAAGTAAGCAATAGTTGTCTTAACACTTGCTATAAAAAATCGAGTTTGGTTGGTAGACTACTATTTATACCTTAGAAAACAGGAATTTAATAATGGCTAAACGGTTTATGTCTTTATGTTAGTTATATGACATTGGTGGTTTATGCCAAGTTTTTCAAGCTAGCACAAGAGATTTGAATTGTTATTTTTATACTTTGTGATAAATAAATACACACCAAAAAACTAGAAAATTATATTAACTTTTAACTATTCGGGTGCTCAGTACAAAAAGAAAAAATGGACCCTTGTAAGATTCAATAATATGGTGATAAATGTAATAAAAAAACAGAACAAAATTATCGTAATAAAATCATCTATTACATACTTTAACGAATTGTGAGCTTTAATTAGGTTTCTAGTATTAAGTTTTTATTGGGTTAAATGTGATTAAATGGGTAAATGACAATTAGGTTTAGATGAGCCAAACTAAAAAAGCTGAGGTGTTATAACTATGTTAGTTTTTTTTAAAGATCAACAAGGTTTTTTTTACGATCGTCGCGTTGCGACGAACTTCTTTTGTAATTTAGTCTGTGTTTACATGTGTTTTGAAATCACTACAAGCGCGCTAAGCAGTTATAGTGGTCCAAAATCGAATAACGATCAAGGTCCACTATATGATATGTAGGTTATAGCGGTGGTATAACGGTAATTTTTATAGCATGTATAATTTATGTATGTATATATATAATATTTGAAAAACATTAATAGTAATATTAAAATTCATAGTAATATCATTCCATTATCAAAAACCTGTTGTAAATTTAACATAATAGTAACTTTGAAGTATTTAATTTGAGAATTAACACAATCAAAACCTACCGGCGTTACCGTGTTGCCTCATTCTACTGCGTTACTGCTATAACCGCTATATAGGTTTCCAAATAGCGGTATTTAGCGCCGCTAATAGCGGAACCGCTATATGTCACCGCTATTTGGACCGCTACACACCATGAGGTCCACTAACCACTATAGCTGTAACAACTCGGAAATTCGTTGTTATCTTTTTTTTCCTTGTTACCGGTTGTATCTATCCTTTGTAAATCCGAGATTCGCTTATTAATGAAGTTTATGTTAACTAATTATGATTATATATGTTATATCGCATCTAATCGCTTATTAAATCGCATCGCTTATCTCATCGCATCGCAAATCGCAGTTACATTTTGTTGTTTTATAATATTTATGTGTTATGTGTGTTTGTGGTTATGTTTACGCTCGCTATGGCATCGCTCTCACACACTCGAATCGCTAAATCGCACTATTATATCAAGTATAACGCTTAACGCTTTATTAAAACGCTTAATATAATTATCTAATACGAACCAAATAGCCAAACGAACTCTTAAAGCAAAATAAACAAAGAAAACCCAACTTTTGGGTCAAGTTCGCTCGAACTTGGTGTTACCAAGTTCGACCGAACTTGACTGGCCTAGTTAATCCTTCCTAAACCTCACGTTCGCTCGAACTTCACCTCAGGGAGGTCAAGTTCGGTTTGGCTATTTCCCTCTCATATTCCTACAAGTTCGCGTGAACTTGTACAAATTTGTACAAGTTCGGCCGAACTTGACTCCACCAGCCTCCATTTTTGCCTTCGCCTATTGATGCGGGCCCAAGTGTGGAGGAGCGGGCCATGTTATCTTTGGAGGCCCAAGATCGCGTGACAAATAGGGCTTCACTAAAATGGCTCTAACTTGGGCTATGAGGGTCCGTTTTGGGCGTGCGACCAGTCAAAACGATCGTGAGAAAAAAATCCCATTTTGCTGCAAACCGCCTTGGGTGGACGTTCGGGCCCAAAAAAGGCTTATTTCTATGACTTTTTATCATTTTTATGTTTTTTGAGGCTTTTTGCCAACTTGTGTTGTTGTCTTAGTTTTTGGCCCAAGTGTATTTTGGGGTCCGTTTCGAATTTATAACTCTAATTGTATGTTGGTTATGAGACATGAATGATCAGATTTCAGTTTTGAGAAAACAACTTTTCACTTCAAATTCCGTGCCCTTTGGTTGAATTTTGGGGTTGGGACAAGTTCATCACGGGTATTCGTAGAATCAACGTGATTGATCTTATTTATCGTTTCTACTCTACATCAGTTGGTATCAGAGCCGAATTCCTAGCTCAAAATGCCTCCGAGAAAAAACAGGCTCGATGAAGTTTATGAACGGGAGTTGGAGCATCGACTCATGGCCCGGATGGATCAACGATTGGATCAGGTGGTCGATCAGTTGACTAACCGGATGGAAGGCTTGATGAATCGTAGGAGGCAGCAACCCAATGATGGGTAGTAATCCGTTTGGTGATGGTTCAGATTCCGGTGGCGATCAGGAGGATCGGCCGAGGGGAGGTCAGGAGAGGGCAATCGGCGTTGGGATTCTGGGATAAAGGTTGATATTCCGGAAGTTGATGGGGCTAGTTTGAACCTGGAGAGGTTCATCAATTGGTTGTCCACTGTCGAGGAAGTGTTTGAATACAAGGAGGTTCCTGAGAATAAGCGGGTGGCTTTGATTGCTACCAGATTGCGTGGTAGGGCTTCTGCCTGGTGGCAGCAATTGAAGCTTACACGAGAAAGGCTCGGGAAGTCGAGAATCGTGACTTGGACCAAGATGAGAAAGTGCTTGCATCCAACATCCTGCCACATAACTTTCAACGGTTGATGTACCAGCGTCTACAGAACTTAAAACAGGGGGCTAAGTCGGTTGATGATTATACAACCGAGTTTTACCAGTTGATCGCCAGGAACGATATTCAAGAACCGGAGGAGCAACTTGTTTCTCGGTATATTGGGGGTTTGAGGGTGCAAATCATGGAGTCAGTGAATCTTTTTGATCCATTGACCATTGCAGAGGCACACCAACGGGCGTTGGCCTTTGAGAAGCAAAACCGACGGTCGAATGGTTCGTATTCTAACGCCCCTAGTGGGGGAAATGTACAGTCGGGTGGTGGGGTGCCTCGCGGGGGGCCTAGCCAACAGAGACCAGGGGTAACAATACCGGGTCAGCCTCTAAAGGGGCTAGTAGTAGTGGTCCGAAATGTTTCAGTTGTGGTGAAACAGGCCATCGACAAGCTGAGTGTAAAAAGGCTGGTAAACGACACCTGTTTGCCGAGTCTGAGGATGAACAACATGAAGAATACGAGAATACCCCGGTGTATGATGAATACGAGGAAGAGTTTGTGTCCGGTGATGTTGGGGTAAGCCTAGTGGTCAGACGTTCTTGTTATACACCAAAGGCAGATGGGGATGATTGGCTCAAGCATAATATCTTCCGTTCAACATGTACCATTTTAGGGAAGGTATGCATGTTCGTTATTGATTCTAGAAGTTGTGATAATCTGATATCTGAAGAGGCAGTTCAGAAGTTGTCTCTGAAGACAGAGAGTCACCCGAAGCCTTACAAGCTTCAGTGGCTCAAGAAGGGTGGAGAGGTCACGGTATCTAAGCGAGCCCTTGTTTCCATTTCTATTGGGTCCACATACAAAGATGATGTTGTGTGTGATGTGGTCCCTATAGACGCGTGTCACTTGTTGTTGGGTAGGCCTTGGGAGTATGAGCGGAACATAGAGCATAATGGGCGGTCTAATAAGTATAGCTTTCTGTTTGGTGGCGTGAAGATCACTCTTGTTCCTACCAAGCCTAAACAGTTGGCCACGAAACAGGCGGGCACTCTGTTGACTATTAGCCTGTTTCAAGATGAACTGGGGGAGGGGGATAGTGTTTTTTGTTTTGAGGGGAAGCCGGTGGTTGAGGAAGTTGAAATTCCTGATGCTATGTTTCCTTTGCTTGAGGAATTTTCTGATGTTTTCCCTGATGAGTTGCCTGATGGATTGCCACCATTGCGTGACATCCAACATCATATTGATTTGGAGCCAGGGTCACAGTTGCCCAATAGACCACATTACAGGATGAGCCCTAGTGAGCATGAGGAGTTGCGGAAAGGCAGGTTGAAGAGTTGATTTCTAAGGGTCATGTTCGTAAAAGTATGAGCCCTTGTGCTGTTCCTGCTTTGTTGACTCCAAAGAAAGATGGCACCTGGCGTATGTGTGTTGACAGCCGAGCAATCAACAAGATTACTATGAGGTACAGGTTTCCTATTCCTCGACTTGATGATTTTCTTGATCAGATTAGTGGTGCTACTGTTTTTACAAAGTTAGATTTGAAGAGTGGGTATTACCAGATTCGTCTTAGGCCGGGTGACGAGTGGAAGACTGCCTTCAAGACTCGTGAAGGATGGTATGAATGGTTGGTGATGCCATTTGGTTTGTCAAACGCACCTAGTACTTTTATGCATGTGATGAATCAGTTGCTTAGACCTTTCATTGGGAAGTTTGTGGTTGTGTATTTTGATGGCATTCTTATTTATAGTGCTTCATTTAGTGACCATGTTGTGCATGTGAGTCAGGTTTTGACTTTGCTTCGTAGAGGCAGTTTCTATGCAGCCATCAAGAAGTGTGTGTTCATGACCCCTAAGGTTTTGTTCTTAGGGTATGTTGTTTCTGGTGATTGGATACAGGTTGATGAATCCAAGGTAGCTGCTGTTAGGAATTGGCCAACTCCTACTACCATTACTGAAGTTCGTAGTTCCATGGGCTTTCTTCTTTCTATCGGCGGTTCATTCCACATTTCAGTTCAATTATGGCCCCAGTGACAGATTGTATAAGGGGAAGACATTTGTTTGGACAGAAGAGGCAAAATTGGCTTTTCAACTTGTGAAAGACAAGCTCACTTCAACACCAATTCTGGTATTAACTGATTTTCTCAAGTTTTTGAACTTCATACTGATGCCTCAAATGTTGGAATTGGTGGGGTTCTCAGTCAGGGTGGTAGGCCTGTTGCTTATTTTAGTGAGAAGCTAACTGGGGCCAAGTTGAGGTACATCACTTATGATCGGGAGTTTTATGCAGTGGTACAAGCTATAAAGCACTGGCGTCATTATTTGTTTCATAAAGAGTTTGTTTTGTTCACTGATCATGATTCCCTGAGATATATTCATACTCAAGACAAGGTATCTCATAAGTATGGGCGATGGTTGGCCTTTCTTGAGAAGTTTACTTTTGTGGTCAAGTACAAGACTGGTGTTTCAAATAGGGTTGCTGATGCCCTAAGCAGGAGGAGTAATCTGCTTGTTTCCATGAAGGTTGTTGTGCCGGGTCTAGAGGTCATTCGTGAGCCGTTGGCCACTGACACATTTTTCTCAGTTGTTTTGCAGGATGTGGGTGCTGGGAGACTTTCTGTTACATGAATGTTTTCTGTTCAAGGGGAATCAACTATGTATCCCTAATTCTAGTCTTCGCTTGCATATTATTAGGGAGTTACATGGTGAAGGGCATGTTGGCCGTGATTGTACTTTACAACTGGTGCAAGGTTCTTATTTTTGGCCTACTATGAGGAAAGAGGTAGACCGTTATGTGAAAAGGTGTCGAGTTTGTCAGGTTTCTAAGGGCACAACTACTAATGCAGGTCTTTATATGCCTTTGTCTGTCCCTTCACAGCCATGGGTCGATATTAGTACGGATTACGTGTTGGGGTTACCCCGTACTCAGAGGGGTAATGATTCCATCTTTGTGGTGATGGATCAGTTTTCTAAGATGGTCCATTTTATTCCTTGCAAGAAGATGACTGATGTTGTTAATGTGGCCCCACTCTTCTTTCGTGATGTGTACCGTTTGCATGGGCTACCTTCTTCTATCGTGTCTATCGGGATACCTGATTTCTAAGCCATTTTTGGCGTAGTTTGTGGAAAATGGTGGGTACTCAACGCAACTTCAGCAGTGCTTATCACCCACAAACTGATGGCCAAACTGAAGTTGTTAATCGGTCACTTGGTAACTTGCTGAGGTGTTTGGTTGGTGATCATGTGAAGGCGTGGGATCAAAAGTTATGCCAAGCTGAGTTGCACCATAATCATGCTGTCAGTCGGAGCACTGGATTTAGTCCGTTTCAGGTGGTTTACTCATATCAGCCCCGGGGACCACTTGATTTGATGTCACTTTCTATTTCTGGGCCTATCCCAAAGAGGGTCCAAGATTTTGTGGAAGGTTTACATGAAGTTCATAAGGTTGTCTATGATAATTTGACCCAAGCTAATTCGAAATATAAGCAAGCTGCTGATCAGAGACGTAGGCATGTTGACTTCGAGGAAGGTGATTTTGTTTGGGCTGTATTGACTAAAGATCGTTTTTCCGTTGGAGAATACAACAAGTTATCAGCTAAGAAGATTGGACCAGTTGAAATTGTGGAAAAGATCAACCCGAATGCGTATCGTCTAAAGCTGCCTAGTCACATTCGTTGTTCCGATGTGTTCAATGTGAGGCACTTGTGCCTTATTATGGAGATTCTTCTGATGATGAACCTGTTGGTAATTCAAGGTCGAATTTTGTCTATCCAGGGGGAATGATGCGGGCCCAAGTGTGGAGGAACGTGCCATGTTATATTTGGAGGCCCAAGATCGCGTGACAAATGGGGCTTCACTAAAATGGCTCTAACTTGGGCTACGGGGGTCCGTTTTGGGCGTGCGACCAGTCAAAACGATCGTGAGAAAAAAAATCTCATTTTGCTGCAAACCACGTGGACGTTCGGGCCCAAAAAAGGCTTATTTCTATGACTTTTTATCATATTTATGTTTTTTGAGGATTTTTGCCAACTTTTGTTTTGTTTTAGTTTTTGGCCCAAGTGTATTTTGGGGCCCATTTCGAATTTGTAACTCTATTTATATGTTGGTTATGAGACATGAATGATCATATTTCAGTTTTGAGAAAACTTTTCACTTCAAATTCCGTGCTCTTTGGGTTGAATTTTGGGGTTGGGACATGTTCATCACGGGTATTCGTAGAATCAACGTGATTGATCTTATTTATCGTTTCTACTTTACATCACCTATAAATAGTCAGCCCCATTCTCTCATTTGAACTTGCTGCAAGTTCTCCCAGAGCTCTCAAACCCTAAACCCTTTGTTTTCTAAGTAAGAATGATTTCAACTACAACGATGTTTATCAACGTTTTACAACGGTTTACAACGATTTTGGCACAAGGCATTTGTAACAAATCGAAAACTCGATTGTTATCTTTTCTTTTGTTCTCTGTTTATCTATCCTTTTGTAAATCCGAGATTTGGTTAATAATAAAATTTATGTTAATTAAATTATAATGTTGTACGTTATTATCGCATCTAATCGCTTAATAAATCGCATCGCTAATCTCATCGCATCGCAAATCGCAGTTATTTATGTGGTTTTATGTTATTTATGTGTTATGTGTGTTTGTGGTTATAATTACAATCGCTATCGCATCGCTCTTGCACTCTCGAATCGCTAAATCGCACTATTATATCAACTATAACGCTTAACGCTTTAATTTAACACTTAATATAACTATCTAATGCGAACCGAATAACCAAACAAACTCTTAACGCGAAATCGGCAAACAAAACTTGGTCACCAGGCCAACTTCGACCGAACTTGCCTACCACAAGTTCCCCCAAACTTGCCTGATAACCAAGGATCCCTTTTACGAAAATCTTCATCTTTTTCTTTAAAACTTCTGTTTTTAACTTAGATCTACACAATACGAGTTTCGTTTGGTGTTAGCAGAGGCTTCCCAAACACGAGATCTGCAAGATCTCGGCTTGTAAGTTCTAGATCTGAGAAAACCTTTGATAAATATCGATTTTGACACAAAATACAGACTTTTGAGAATGTTTTGTTCATTGTCTGATATGAAACGAAGCATCTATCATTCAAGATCCCAGATCGGGAAACACAAGGACGTTTATGTTGGTTTAACAAGCCGGACTAACCCGAACGAACCCCGAGTTCTCCCGGATTAGCCCACGCTTTTGTAAAACGGCTAAAACTGCTCTAAAAGACCTCTCCGACCTGAGTTTGCTCAGTAGCACAGGGTTGGAGGGATGAACACTCGATTTGCTCAGCAAACGACGTGAAAACGCAAGATTTTGGACCCGAAAACATCAAGTTCGCTCGAGATTGCACTGATTTTGACAGCATGGGAAGTCAAGTTCGCTCGAACTTGCCCTCTAAGGGTCAAGTTCGGCCGAACTTGGGTGGAAATGCCCAAGATTTACTTCAGAAGCCCTCAAGTTCGCTCGAACTTGCAAAGTTTCTCAAGAAACTTCTCAAGTTCGGTCGAACTTGTCTCCTCTTTTACCAAACCCCACAAGTTCGACCGAACTTGTCAAGTTTCCATAAGAAACTTACAAGTTCGACCGAACTTGCAAGTTTCCATAAGAAACTTACAAGTTCCCCGAACTTAACTCTCAACTCAATAAACTTCATACAAGTTCGCTCGAACTTGTGTGTTTACACACAAGTTCGCCCGAACTTGGCTACTGTCCTATCAAAACTTAACCGTTTCAGCTTTTTGGAGACTGATGCACTTCCGTTCGTGTATGCAGGCTGATCCGGCGCTCTTCTCGACTCTCCTCAGAATCTCTAAGCTAACTAAAACGCACCCACAGTGAGTATACTTGACCCATTTTCGCTTTAACGCACTTTTTGGGTGTTATATATGTTCATATATTAAAATCACATCACAAATCAAACTGTTTATCACACGTGAATAATCTGATTGTGTATGATCAATACGTGATACTAGAAACATGTGACTAGGACTTGTTTTCGTTAACTTGCCTCCTTAGCTAGTATGGTACTATAGTGTGGCTTACACCCGACGGGGTCTAGTTAGGATGGACGCGCAAGCCTTCTCACGGTAGTTAACATGAGAAATGAGCCTATGTTATGTTAAGTGTTTTGGTGTATCATGATATGTAATTAGATTGTTTCGCAAACGCTTTCTCGACTATGCTAGTATTATTCAAACTCGTATGCTCACTTTTACTTAATTATATTGACTTGTATTTTAACGTATGTAACAGGTTGAGGATTTTAGCTATGGATGCTTGGATGTTGCATGCTTAGCGTAGTTTTGTTTTGACTTTATTTTGTTTAGTTTCCAAGTGTAATAAATCTAGGGGATATAGAACCTTGTTGTTTTTGTGGGAGAACTTAGATTCTGTAATGATTGTTTAAAATGTTATGTTAATGGTATGGGACGTTAATGTTTGAATGATATTGTTAAATGATTGTTATGGAATTTCACGAGACAATCTAGTCGCCTAGTGCCACTACCATGAAGATTCCGCCATCGGTTGAGGTGTGACAGATTGGTATCAGCGCGCCATAACTTAGGATAATAGGTAGAATTGCCATGATTCGACCTAGTAGCATGTTTAGGTACCCGATTGACCTATCTTTGACTTAAATGTTAAACTACTTGCCATAAATGCTTAAATGTGCCTTTCCTATGGCTAGTACAATAATACACGCTTGGGAACGCTCGTATCACACCAAAAGAGTGATCAAGTCGAGAATAGGTGTGAAAACCGAGAACTCTCGACGAGATCATTCACTCCGCGCATTCTCTCGCACGAGATACCTTTGTTGAGTTAGGAGTGACATCCAAACCTCGACGAAAATTTCCATTTCTATCTAGGAATAAAGTTGCTAAGTTAGGGGTGAAACCCGCATTTTAGTAACTAATTCCGCAATTCGATTTTCAATCTCACCAAAGTCTCGGTTACGCCGATGGTTTGGAACACGTATTAACTGGAAGGGTAAACATCGTTAGCCGCTTGCGGTGAGAATGTTTATCTATTAGGCCAAAGCGTGGGTCCAAATGCAAAGGGTAGTCGAATCACTTTGGCGTGTCAAATGTCTCAAAACCCCGGACACCCCAATTGATTTAAGCCTATATCGTCGATTTACGCATCATCGAGTTTATAAATATTTATGTGTTTACAATTTTGAGAATTTTCGCTTATTTCGATTTCTCGCTTTAATGATTTATCATATCATCGATTTCTCGATTTATCGTATTTACGCTCCATCGAATGTATGTACAACTCGCACAGCTCTCGTAATCTAAAACGCTAAATTAATACGCCAACCAAACAAATCGCTTAACTCGCTTACGCCTATGAGGACGTGTACCTCATACGCGGTATTATCTCGCTTATCTCGCTATAATATATCGCTTATATCTCGCATCTCGTATCGCGCTACGCATTGTTATTATTAGAAGGTGAATATTTGCAAAATATGTGCTTACATGCTTATGTGTTTACGTGCCTATGTGCTTATGTGTTTACGTGCCTATGTGCTTATGGGTTTTTGTGCCTTGTATGAATAATTATAATAAATATTTAAACATAACTCTATTATAATCGAATCTCGTCTAATCTAAATCCTTCGTGTAGATGTCTTCAATGGGATCGCACACCCGAAGGAACCTCCAGCGCAGCAACGCCGACCAGCGCAAATCGTCTCAGAAATCCATGCCATGAGCAGTAACTCGTCTGTGGATTCAAAAACTGAGAATCCCAAGTCGCGATTCAGCTTCAAGAACTTCAAGGCTTGTGCACCTCTCGCCTTCACGGGCAATGATGGAACAACCACCATGTTTCACTGGTTTGATGCCATTGAGGTCACGTTCAGGCAAAGTGGATGCCCCGATGACCTCCGCACGGTGAACGCTACCGGAGTCTTTCATTCCCATGCACTCAGTTGGTGGACCGCCGAAAGGAATAGGCGCAGTAATGATGAAGCCTATAGTTTGTCTTGGGATGAACTCAAGGAAGTAATGATGAAGGAGTTCTGTCCTTCGCATGAAAGGCAAAAGCTCGAGAATGAATTTTGGGGAATCAAACAAGATGGTCCCGACAATGCTGGATTCACTGCTCGGTTTAAGGTCTTGACCATCATCTGTCCCAGCCAAGTTGATACGACTGAGAAAGCTATCAACAAGTATATCCGTGGTTTACCCGAATGTGGCGCGAACTTTGTAAAAGTTGCTCGTACCACAACCATCGAGGAAACCTTCATGCTCGCCGCTGAGATCAATGATCAGCGAATTCAGGATGGTTATTTCAGGAATCACGCGAAATTCGCCAACCAAGCTATCGCTAAACCAATTGCTACTATCGAACAACCAAGTGACCCAAAGGGAAAGCATCAGAGACGCAAAAGAGGAAACCCGAGTAAGAATTATGTTCTCGCCGCTCCAGCAAACCCACAGCCGCTTCAATCAGTCGCTCCGAACGCACCTCCAGCTAAGCGTGCGTATACCGGGTGTAACATTCGTCGAAAAACGGGTTTTCAAAACCCACTTCGTTTATTAATCAAATATTCAGTTATAAGTTTCGTTGCGTATTTATGGTTCATATTAATTTTAAACAATACATAATTAATAAATATATTAGAATTTAAAAACCATAATTTATAATTAATAATAAATAGTGAATAAAAAATAAAATGGAGACGCCGGGTTGCGAACCCGGGTCACCCGTAAGCACAAACACACAACACACCGCTCCGCCACACACTTCACTTGTGATAAATAATGAAACAAATAACACTTAAGGTAAAACCAGAAAATCAAAACCGGACATCAGTGCGCTCAGAACGCGGAATCGCCGGAGTAAGACCAAAACTCCGCTAATGTTGCCTTTCCCTTTTGACTAAAACGCGATAACCGTCTACGACATCAGTTATAACCGATGCCTAACCGTCAATTTCGGTCATAACCGCCGGAAATCCTTTGACCGCGAACCTTGACCTCGATTCAAACCCAATTCAGCTGTTCATCCCTATAAATACTCACTCAAACATCTCGTAAACCTTTCGCTCACAACTGCACTTTCTTTCCGAAGTTGCATTTCCTCAAAAGCTCGTCGCCGGAGATTTCCAATTTCGCCGGAACATCGCCGGAATCCCTGATAAGAAAACCGCGTTCGTTCATCAGACGGTATAATCATCTAAACCTTTCCTGCTATCTCCTAATTTATACTTTAATTGTTCAAACCAATAATCGAAACTGTTAAAACAGTTCATACGGCCGGAAATCACAAATCAGAGCCGACGACACTTGCCAAAAAACTGAAGCAAACTCGTTGTTCTGGTATACCATATCATTTAATTTTTCTATCCATTTCAATCAAGTATAAGTCGTGATCGGTTAAACAGAACAGTCGGATTTCACTGTTCTGTGTTCTTATAAACGAAGAAGATGAAGTCGAATATAAGTATTAGTATAATTAAAATTGGATATTCAAACGGGTTAGACATATAACATCCGTCTAAAAACGGATTTACCAAACCCGCTCTGTTTATCAACCGAACAGTCAGTCAAAATTTTCGTTGTGAATTAAATGCCCAAAATATTTTTAAACGATCCGTAATCAATTATTATACGGGAATATATATTTAGTTTTTGAAAAACTGTCAAAAATCGCAAAATAAAAATATTATGCATCTGCCGGGTTTCGAACCCGGGTCTGTACCGAGTCACTCAGTGACTTATCACCTCACACACAAACCACTGCGCCAACTGCTTTGTTTGTTATCTAGTAGAATCATTTAATTGATAAAGTGTCGTTACGAATTCAAAACCGGCGCCCAATCAGTTCAGTCGTCGGAATCCGGTAAACTCGCGAGTCTTAACTACGATTTACGTTATAACGTAAACCATTAACCAGACATCGGTTATAACCGATGTTTGAAGTCCGCGACACTTTTCAAAACCGCCGGAAATTTTAAATAAACGAATACAGTCGGAATTCAGACCATATTCTTCAACGATTTGCACTATAAGTTCACCCACAACCCACGACAAACACTTTCGCTCAAAATCACAGCTTTTCTCGGCGTGATTCCACTCGCCGGAATTTCCCTGCTCATCGCCGGAAAACCGACTTTCTTATTTCTGAACCTCACTGAGCCCCTGAAGCTTATCCCGGAGATACCCATACTCTTTCCAAGCTTTCCGGAGACTCGCTGCTGCAAGACACCTGACGCCGGAGTTGATTGCTGTCGCCGGAGTTCTGCCGGAAAACAGAGAGTCCTGTCGGTATACTTTCTCCGCCCAATTTCTTTTCCTTTTTCACATTTATCTCACCGTAATGAACTGTAAAACACTATCAAACCGATAAAAACTTTGAACCCGTCGATTTCCGAATTCTGGTTCAACCTTGATGAAGAAGACGATGTATTTCGTTATATTATAAGTATAATTAAAATCAACTTAGTAATCGGGTTAGACACACAGTCCAGCGGTGGACTGTGTGCACATAAAACGTTAAACATGCAAAGGTCTCGAGTTCGATTCCCGTTTCACACACGCTGCCTTAATAAAATCCATTTTTTTTTTGTTTACTGAACCGGAGTCGCCTTAGATATATGTTAAGTATATTAATAACCGGAATAATAACCAAGTTAGACACACAGTCCAGCGGTGGACTGTGTGTTTGTTTATATCACAGGTCACGAGTTCGAGTCCGGTCTTCAGCACCGACTCGGACAATTATCTCCTCTTTTTAATTAAGGCAGAAAAGGAAATAAATAAATAGTATTTAAGTATAATAAAAATCGAATGATATAACATGTTGAACACACAGTCCAGCGGTGGACTGTGTGTTAGATTAAACCACAGGACCCGAGTTCGAGACCTGTGGAGTGCAAGACCGGTCCGCTTAAACTGTTTTTAAAATAAAAATGATTTTCTGTTAATTCTAATTAATGTATATATGAAATTAAAATCGGATATATAACGGGTTAGACACGTAGCTCAGTTGGTAGAGCTGCGTGCACGCGTACGGGAGGTCTCGGGTTCGAGCCTCACCCAGCGCACAACAATATGCCTCGAACCGGTCAACGCCAGTCAAAGTCAACAGGTCAAAGTCACTGTAGCAAAAATAAAATAATTTTTTATTATTTTTATTTAATTATTTTAATTAAAAATCAATTATAAATACTTAAAAATAACATTTTTAAGGTTAGAAAATAGCCTCAAATTCACAAAAATACACCCAACAATCCTACTAAAATAGTTTAATAAAATCCGTTTACTTACCAAACCATAATGCGATTTATCTAGGTTAAACCTCACTCGTGGTTAAAACCACTTCGCGTGCATTCGACGTCATCAACCGAACGCACCCACTGTGAGTGAATCTTACAATTCCCCCTTTTAAATTATACGTTTTGGGGTGTGTCATGTGTTATGAAATTAATTAATTTATTTATTTAAACTTGTGCCATACCACATCATGACTTAAACTTAGATTGTTTTTATTGTTGTGATTTACTTATTGCCATTTGTCAAGTCATATGAAACTCATACATTAAGCCCATCAGTTCCTCGTGGGAGACGAGTAGAACATCGCGTGCTTCATATCAATTTCATTATTGTTCATGTGTGTATCATTGAGTTTATATTGTTTGTAGTTGTGTTATTCATATTATCATGTTTATGCAATTCATTCATCAGGCCCCTCAGTTCTTCGTGAGAGACGAGTTGAGCATCGCGTGCCTTTAATTGTTCCATTATTGTTCATGAGTGTTTCATTTAACATCTTATGATTATTGATCAAGTTACATCTAATTTTACTCATGTTTGGTTGTGCACATATTTCATAATCAATTTAAATAAATTGTTAAAATGTTTTCCATAGGATTCACTCGCCAACATTATGTTGATCCAAAAACCTTTTTACACATGATACAGGTGAACAGGTTGAAGCAAGGATAACATAGGATATGCCTTAGAAGAGAACAAAGAAGTTAGATTGTTAGTTAGATTATGTTGTAGCAATCATTGTAAATTTCCATTTAATTTGTATTAATGAATATGAAACGCTTAATAAATGTCATGAGCTTTGATGATAACCCAATCATGCCCCGATCACCTTTTCCGCTGCGGGTCGGGGTGTGACAGATTGGTATCAGAGCCATGACTATAGGGATATAGGATAGGTTATTAAACCCTTAGAGCCTATACTATAGTCTGCCTAAATTTTAAATTGATTAGGTGGTTACATACAAACTTGTGATATTTATTTGTTTCATATTTGTTTACATTTCAGTCAAACATACATGCTTATATACATATTCATTATACATATATACATATTCATTATACACATATCGATATTCATGAATTCAATTTATTTTCATATTCTCATTATCCAAAGATTTTGTGCAATTTTCAAATCTCATCAAAGTAAGTTCTGCGACGGGCATGTAGTAACTGGAAGGGTACGAGTACCGGTAGTCGGAACGTCCTGTCTAGGCTGGCATTCGTATAAATCCAATATAACGGACCAGTTTGCCTACCTGGGGACCAACGATGAGAGTACGAAGGACCTATTAGGCCAAAGCATGCCACACCAAACGTCGTTCGAACTAACCCTACTTTGAGGTGTCACCGTGTCTACACCTGGACACATTCCGAACATCACACGTTGTATACATATTTCTCGATTTTCTCGGGGTTTTTGTGTACGCAACCAGGCAGAAACCGTGCGAACCATATGAAAAACCGGTATTCATGGGGGCCCACATGATTACACAGGTAAAGTATGGCGGCATGACGGGCCTAACAGCGAGCAAAGCCCAAGACATCCTATGGATGTAGTATTTTTGTATAATTATTTTATGAATGTTCATTCTTGAATGCGACCCGTGATCCCAAAAGCATCCAACTCATACTCTTGTCATGTATTCATTGTAGATGTCTTCTAACCTCGCCCGTAGGAAGACGAGAGCAAGAAAAGCCCGCGAACGCATGGCTACCTTAATCGCTCAACAAATGGCTGCCGTAATACCCAACATGGTAATCCAAGTTCAACAAGAACTTACCAATAATCCTGTCAATCAAGCAAACCAAAACATTTTCAACTCTCCCCCAAATACCACTAAATGCACCTACAAGCATTTCAAATCATGCGACCCTCCGAAATACAAAGGGACTGAAGGCGTCACCGCTCTCCTCCATTGGTTTGAAGAAATGGAGAATACTTTTCTAAATTGCGATTGTCCTGATGATCGCAAAGTGCGTTATGCTACCGGTCGATTATATGGGATAGCACTTACTTGGTGGAATACAGAGAAGTCCAAACGAGGTGTGGAAGATGCCATGTCCTTAACTTGGAACGAATTGAAGGAAATCATGACCAGACGATTTTGCCCAAGGAGCGAAATCAAGAAGTTAGAAGATGAATTTTACTCATTGAAGCAAATGGAAGGAGACCACACCACCTACAACAAAAGGTTCCTCGAATTACATCAAATGGTTCCCAACATGTTTACTCCCCTCTACCGTTTGATCGAGCACTACATTCGTGGTCTTCCGTCAAAGATTCAAGACCCTGTGATAAGTACCAAGCCTGCAACTTTGGAAGCAGCAATGGAGCTAGCAACAGAGCTCACCGAGAACCGAATCCGAAACAAAGACTTCAAGGAGGAGAAGAAGAAGGATAAAGAATCGACTGAAACCTCCGACTCCACTCAAACCGAATCCCCTTCTCAACCCAATCCTAAGAGAAGAAGAGTTGGGCGACTTTTCGCTGCTACTCAACGAAATCAACCAGTTTTTCATGCCATACCCATCCGAGCTATCCCAATCACCCAAGTGGCACCCAACTCAGCTTACCCAAATAAGAAACCATATCTTGGACCTCACCCTCGATGCAACAACTGTTTTTATCACCATCCCCTTACCTTACCTTGTCGTCTATGTGCAACTTGTGGACGCTATGGTCATTTGAGCAATGTTTGTCGCACCTTTCAAAACCAAACCTCTTCCCCTACTCAAAACATGGCCCAAACTTATCACCAACCCCAATACCCCATGTTCCCATATGCTCGAGCTTGTTTCAATTGTGGCGACCCTACCCACTTTAGAAACACATGCCCTCAATTGGTTAATGTTATCAACACTCAAGCCCAATCAAACCCAGTTAACCAAGTAAACCAAGAAAACCCAACCACTATGCCACCAGCAAGAGGAAGAGTCTTCAATATCAACGCCAATCCTGTCGAAGATAATGACGGCCCAGATGAAGATACTCAACTAGTCCTTTTCGCCGAAGATCCAGATTCAATTCCTATCGTTTAGTTTTATGTTTTTCCATGTGTAGACTGTTAGAGTAATTATGGTATATTATATATTATATATTGTTTTCAGTATATACTTTTGCTGAGGCCGCAGCTCCCCATCCATCGAGGTTGAGTTTGATCCCCATTTTATTATGCGGTTGATCAGGGCAGGCCCGCACGATCGACTCCGTTTGTTTGAGCGTTGATCGGTTATTTCATTTTACATTTCAATACATGCAATACGTTCGGCTCCGTTTGATTGAGCCTTGAGCGCACATTTCAATTTACATTTCCAGTTCATGCAATACGTTCGGCTCCGTTTGATTGAGCCTTGAGCGCACAGACAATTTCATTATCAGTATCTTATGGTTGTGGTGTTTGTAGTAGAGTCGCATCGAACTAACCATAACTTTCGGATAAAGTCAACGAAAATTTGACAAGGATATGGTGGATACGCCGATGGTACTTCCTATATATAAGTATTCTTGTCAAATGATCGGAGGCATTATCAGGCAGTTATGAGAGGTTCCATGCATAGGCTGATTGTGTGATGGTTGTTTAGATTAAGTTGTTCAATTTCAGTACATTCAATACGTTCGGCTCCGTTTGATTGAGCCTTGAGCGCACATACAATTTCATTCAATACGTTCGGCTCCGTTTGATTGAGCCTTGAGCGCACATACAATTTCATTATCAGTATCTTGTGGTTGTTGTGTTTGTTGTAGAGTCGCATAGAACTAATCATAACTTACGGATAAAGTCAATGAAAATTTGACAAGGATATGGTGGATACGCCGCTGGTACTTCCTATATATAAGTATTCTTGTCAAATGATCGGAGGCATTATCAGGCGGTTATGAGAGGTTCCATGCATAGGCTGTTTGTGTGGTTAAGTTATTCATATTCAGTACATGCAATACGCTCGGCTCCGTTTGATTGAGCCTTGAGCACACAATTTCAATTTCAGTACATTCAATACGTTCGGCTCCGTTTGATTGAGCCTTGAGCGCACATCCATCTTATTTTCAGTACATGCAATACGATCGGCTCCGTTCGATTGAGCCTTGATCGCACAGATATATTTCATTTCAGTAATTTATGTTTGTTGTATTGATTGTAGAGTTATAGGACTAATCATAATTCACTGATAAAACCAATGAAAATTTGACAAGAATATGGTGGATACGCCGCTGGTACTTCCTATATATAAGTATTCTTGTCAAAGGATCAGAGGCATTATCGGACGGTTATGAGAAGTTCTATGTAGGATTTATTAGTTTCTTGGTAACCAATCATAACTTGTGGATAAAACTAATGAAAATTTGGCAAGAATATGGTGGATACGCCGCTGGTACTTCCTATATATAAGTATTCTTGCCAAAGGATCAGAGGCATTATCAGGCGGTTATGAGAAGTTCCATGTAGGATTTAGTATTGCCTTGGTTGGAATTTGTGATACATTTATATCATCATGTTATTTAAAGAGATTGGATTGTGTTCCATTTCTACATAAACTAACCTCTCCCTCATAACAAACGAGAGAGGAACTTCCATCATTCAAACATATATGTTATCAGAATGTGGATTCAAATATTTGCTGTTGTGTTTATTCATGTTCAAATATTCGCTGATGTGTCTATTCATGTTCGAATATTTGCTGTTGTGTTTATTCATGTTCAAATATTTGCTGATGTGTTCATTCATGTTCGAATATTTGCTGTTGTGTTTATTCATGTTCAAATATTTGCTGATGTGTTCATTCATGTTCGAATATTTGCTGTTATGTTTATTCATGTTCAAATATTTGCTGATGTGTTCATTCATGTTTGGATATTAGCTGTTGTGCTTACTTATGTTCAAATATCAGCTGTTGTGTTTTTATTTATGTTCCATGTAGATTGTAGTGTTAAAGGTTTTGCCTTAGGATATAACCATATTTTCCCAAACGTATCTAAACTCTTATGCATGATATCATTTTTTTTAGCAAATCATTCCTGTTTATCAATACTTATACAGTAGGCAACAAAAAGCGATTCCTGAATAGGGTACTTAACCCTTACAAGGAATGTTACCGCCTCGAACAAAAACTTAAGCCCTTATTTTGTTAAGCATACAACTGTCAAACAAAACATCATCATCCTGTTAGTCAAAATATATCAATTTAAATTTCGGGACGAAATTTCTAAAAAGCAGGGGATACTATAACATCCGTCAAAAAACGGATTTACCAAACCCGCTCCGTTTATCAACCGAACAGTCAGTCAAAATTTTCGTTGTGAATTAAATGCCCAAAATATTTTTAAACGATCCGTAATCAATTATTATACGGGAATATATATTTAGTTTTTGAAAAACTGTCAAAAATCGCAAAATAAAAATATTATGCATCTGCCGGGTTTCGAACCCGGGTCTGTACCGAGTCACTCAGTGACTTATCACCTCACACACAAACCACTGCGCCAACTGCTTTGTTTGTTATCTAGTAGAATCATTTAATTGATAAAGTGTCGTTACGAATTCAAAACCGGCGCCCAATCAGTTCAGTCGTTGGAATCCCGGTAAACTCGCGAGTCTTAACTACGATTTACGTTATAACGTAAACCATTAACCAGACATCGGTTATAACCGATGTTTGAAGTCCGCGACACTTTTCAAAACCGCCGGAAATTTTAAATAAACGAATACAGTCGGAATTCAGACCATATTCTTCAACGATTTGCACTATAAGTTCACCCACAACCCACGACAAACACTTTCGCTCAAAATCACAGCTTTTCTCGGCGTGATTCCACTCGCCGGAATTTCCCTGCTCATCGCCGGAAAACCGACTTTCTTATTTCTGAACCTCACTGAGCCCCTGAAGCTTATCCCGGAGATACCCATACTCTTTCCAAGCTTTCCGGAGACTCGCTGCTGCAAGACACCTGACGCCGGAGTTGATTGCTGTCGCCGGAGTTCTGCCGGAAAACAGAGAGTCCTGTCGGTATACTTTCTCCGCCCAATTTCTTTTCCTTTTTCACATTTATCTCACCGTAATGAACTGTAAAACACTATCAAACCGATAAAAACTTTGAACCCGTCGATTTCCGAATTCTGGTTCAACCTTGATGAAGAAGACGATGTATTTCGTTATATTATAAGTATAATTAAAATCAACTTAGTAATCGGGTTAGACACACAGTCCAGCGGTGGACTGTGTGCACATAAAACGTTAAACATGCAAAGGTCTCGAGTTCGATTCCCGTTTCACACACGCTGCCTTAATAAAATCCATTTTTTTTTGTTTACTGAACCGGAGTCGCCTTAGATATATGTTAAGTATATTAATAACCGGAATAATAACCAAGTTAGACACACAGTCCAGCGGTGGACTGTGTGTTTGTTTATATCACATGTCACGAGTTCGAGTCCGGTCTTCAGCACCGACTCGGACAATTATCTCCTCTTTTTAATTAAGGCAGAAAAGGAAATAAATAAATAGTATTTAAGTATAATAAAAATCGAATGATATAACATGTTGAACACACAGTCCAGCGGTGGACTGTGTGTTAGATTAAACCACAGGACCCGAGTTCGAGACCTGTGGAGTGCAAGACCGGTCCGCTTAAACTGTTTTTAAAATAAAAATGATTTTCTGTTAATTCTAATTAATGTATATATGAAATTAAAATCGGATATATAACGGGTTAGACACGTAGCTCAGTTGGTAGAGCTGCGTGCACGCGTACGGGAGGTCTCGGGTTCGAGCCTCACCCAGCGCACAACAATATGCCTCGAACCGGTCAACGCCAGTCAAAGTCAACAGGTCAAAGTCACTGTAGCAAAAATAAAATAATTTTTTATTATTTTTATTTAATTATTTTAATTAAAAATCAATTATAAATACTTAAAAATAACATTTTTAAGGTTAGAAAATAGCCTCAAATTCACAAAAATACACCCAACAATCCTACTAAAATAGTTTAATAAAATCCGTTTACTTACCAAACCATAATGCGATTTATCTAGGTTAAACCTCACTCGTGGTTAAAACCACTTCGCGTGCATTCGACGTCATCAACCGAACGCACCCACTGTGAGTGAATCTTACAATTCCCCCTTTTAAATTATACGTTTTGGGGTGTGTCATGTGTTATGAAATTAATTAATTTATTTATTTAAACTTGTGCCATACCACATCATGACTTAAACTTAGATTGTTTTTATTGTTGTGATTTACTTATTGCCATTTGTCAAGTCATATGAAACTCATACATTAAGCCCATCAGTTCCTCGTGGGAGACGAGTAGAACATCGCGTGCTTCATATCAATTTCATTATTGTTCATGTGTGTATCATTGAGTTTATATTGTTTGTAGTTGTGTTATTCATATTATCATGTTTATGCAATTCATTCATCAGGCCCCTCAGTTCCTCGTGAGAGACGAGTTGAGCATCGCGTGCCTTTAATTGTTCCATTATTGTTCATGAGTGTTTCATTTAACATCTTATGATTATTGATCAAGTTACATCTAATTTTACTCATGTTTGGTTGTGCACATATTTCATAATCAATTTAAATAAATTGTTAAAATGTTTTCCATAGGATTCACTCGCCAACATTATGTTGATCCAAAAACCTTTTTACACATGATACAGGTGAACAGGTTGAAGCAAGGATAACATAGGATATGCCTTAGAAGAGAACAAAGAAGTTAGATTGTTAGTTAGATTATGTTGTAGCAATCATTGTAAATTTCCATTTAATTTGTATTAATGAATATGAAACGCTTAATAAATGTCATGAGCTTTGATGATAACCCAATCATGCCCCGATCACCTTTTCCGCTGCGGGTCGGGGTGTGACAAGACACACAGTCCAGCGGTGGACTGTGTGCAAATACAATATGCACGTCCCGAGTTCGAATCGCACACGTTGCCGACTTTCAGAAATAAAACCAACATTTTTAGAACTGAATCAGAACAAGTCACAGAATGTTTATAAAAGGAATATAATTCAGTAGATAAACAGATTAGACACACAGCCCAACTGGTTGGGCTGTGCGCACTCGAACCGAATGACCCGAGTTCGACTTCGGGTCTCTGCAACCGGTTCGGCCATATAAATCATTTTTAATAAAAACCAAATAAGTTAAAGGTTAATTAGTGTATATATATAATTAAAACAGAGAATATTTCGGGTTAGACACGTAGCTCAGTTGGTAGAGCTGCGTGCACGTATACGAGAGGTCCCGAGTTCGAACCTCACCCAGCGCATAAAGAAACACAGTCTGACCGGTCAAGACACGGTCTACGATCAACGGTCAAAAAGTCAATTTTTTATTTCTTTTTATTTATTTATTTAATTAGAAAATTATTTAAAAATACTTAAAAATAAGATTATTAAGGTTAGAAAATTTCCTTAAACTCACAAAAATAAATCTAAAAATCCCATTTAAGAGCACTAATTAAAAATATTAATCTCAACCAAAATTTATATATTTATCGAATCATTTTGTTATTATCTAGGTTAGTTCTTCCCTCGTCAATCGAATCTTAAATTCGTGCGCCTTCATCATCATCAAAGAACGCACCCATTGTGAGTGAATCTCTACCAATTCCCCGTTTTAATCATGTTTTGGGGTGTATCATGTGTCGTATAATCCTTTTATTTTATTTAAACACTTGTGCATACATCATATCCGTGATCAAATGTGTATCAAATGTGTATCAATATGTATCAATTGTTGTGTGAATTATATGTAGATTGGATTTATCATTTTCAGTG